>JAOWBP010004700.1:12618537-12681377 GCA_028571105.1 Tragopan temminckii | reverse complement strand
CCTTGTCCTGTCACAACTGACCCTGCTAAAGAGTCTGTCCCCTTGCTTCTTACAGCCTCCCTTTAGATACTGAAAGGCACCTTGGAACATTCTCTTCTCCAACCTGAACAACTCTTTCAACCTGCCCTCGTAGGGAAGTATTCCATCCCCTGGAACCTTCTTTTGGCCCTCCTCTGGGCAGACTCCAATAGGTCCATGCCTCTCCTTTACTGAGGATTCCACATCTGGACACAGTACTCCAAGTGAGGCCTCAACAGTGCAGTGTAGTGGGGCTGGATCACTTCCCTTGCTGTGCTGGCCCTGCTTCTTTTGATGTAGCCCAGTATATGGTTGGTTTTCTCGACTGTGAGGGCACATTACTGGCTCATGACCAGCTCATCATTCACCAGTACCCCAAGTCTTTTTTGGCAGGGCTGCACTCAATCCTTTAATCCCCCAGCTTGTATTGGTAGTGGGGGCTTTTGCCTTGTCCATTCATGCAGTTACACTATCATAGAAGGTCACTAGGTTAATCAAGCAGGATTTTCCCTTGATGAAGCTATGCTTTTTTCTCTTGTGCCATTTCCTTGCTTTCCACGTGCCTTAGCATAGTTTCCAGGAGGATCTGCTCCATGATCTTTCCTAGCACGGGGGTGATACTGACAGGCTGGTCATTCCCAGGGTCATCCATTTTACCCTTCTTAAAAATGGGGAAGATGTTGCCTTTTTTCCAGTCACCAGGGACTTCACCTGACTGCCATGACTTTTCAAATATCATGGTCTTGGTGATTGTATTGGCCACTTCTCTCAGGAGTCTGGGATGCATCTCATCAGGACTCACAGACCTGTGGATGTTCAAGTTCCTCAGGGAGTCACAAACCTGATCTATGCTCACAGTGGGAGAGGCATTGTTCCCCCAATCCAATTTGAGGGCTGTATGATGAGCAGTTATCAGACAAGATGGAGTCAAAAAATTGCTGAGTACCTCAGTTTTCTCCTTGTCTATTGTTACCAGCTTGTCTGTGTCACTCATTTGTCGGGGTACAACCTCTAGGAGTTTCCTTTTCTGACTGAGGTACCTTTAGAAGCCTTTCTTGTTCATCTTGGCACCCCTTGACAAATTTAGTTCAATCTGGGCCTTGGCTTTCCTGACCCCATCCCTACACAGCTTAGCAGCAGCATCCTTATACTATTCCAATGGTTGCTGCCCCTGTTTCTGCTGTCTGGGCACTTTCTTCTTGTTTTTCAGTTTGATTAGCAGGTCACAGCTCAGCCATACCAGTCTCTTGACTTCATTTCCTGACTTCTTTCACCTGAGAATCATCTCCCTGCTCCTGCTGGCAGCACTATTTCTGATACAAACCAAGGTGTCATTGGCCCTCTTTGACCTAGGCACACTCCTGGCTCATGTTTAGCTGAGCGCTGACTAACACCTCCAGGTCCATTTCTTCCACAGTCTTCCAGCTACTCTTCTTCAAGTCTGTAGCACTGCCTTAAGTTGTTTTGGCCGAAGTGTAGGACCTGGCATTCAGGATTCAGTATCTTTATCAAAATTTTGGCAGGGTGTTCATTGACTGTTTGCCTAAAGCTCTGTTTCTTGTGGTGTACATCACACGGTGTTCACCCATTCAAAACAGTGTCAAGTTGTGTCACAAGCACCACAACTCATACATCAGAGTAAAATTCATAAACCAGTACAGAACACTTGTGCTGCCAAAACGAAGTCGCTGTTACTGACAAGCATGACTTTTAAGTGCTCAACGCATAGCAGAAAAAAAGGTTATTTTGCCACCACCTTTTCAACGAAAGATTCCTACTGTGCTCTACCAAAAACCTAGAGCTTTACATGGTGAAACTGCTGGGTCAGTATTGTTAATTAAATAGAGAGACACATTCCCATATGCAGTCTCATACACAAATATACTGAAGGACACTCTATCTTTTAAAGTAAGTTGGTTAGTTACCTAATTCATTCATATACAGCAAATTCTTCCAGAAATTTACCATCAAAAACAATTTAACATGGAGCACTGCATGAGGGATTTTGGGTGACAAAAAAATCTTATAATAATACTAGACTAGATATGTGAAATAGCATTGAGTACACACTTTATTAATTTGCAAATGCTACCAAACTGGGAGGTGTCAATCAGCCTGAGGGCAGGAAGGCCCTACAGATAAGCCTGGATGGGCTGGTTTGAAGGGCTGATGCCAGTTGTATGAGGTTCAACAAGACCAAGTGCTGGGTCTTGTACTTTGGTCACAGCAATCCTGGGTAATCTTACAGGCTTAGGGCAAAGTGGCTGTAAGACTGTGTAGAAGAAAAAAGATCCTGGAGAATGGGTTGGCAGTTGGCTGAACATGAGCTTTATGTTCCAACAGGGGAGATCATGTTGAATACTAGGAAAAACTTATTCTCAGAACATGATGAGGTATTGGAACACACTGCACAGGGAAGTGGTGGAGTCACTGTCCTTTAGGATGTTCAAGAAGAGGGTAGATATGGTGCTGAATGACATGGTATACTGGGATGGTGGTGATTGGTTGATGGTTGGACCATATCAGGCAAGTCCAACCTGTGGCATGGCACAGCCTATCCTGCAGTTGCCCCCCTGTCCTCTCTCTATCATGGCAGCAGCCCTTCCCTGTCAAGTGGCCCAGTCTGGCCTCAGATGCACACCTTTTGCTCAGCAACAACCAAAAATTGGTGTGCGATTGACACTGTCTGGACTGAAACAAGGGCACGGGCAGGGCACAGCTCAGTGCCAATGCTTGTTACGCCAAATAGTGTTATGCAATTTTATACATTGGCTAAACACAGTCCAGTGAACAGTAAAAAACATGCAGACTTGCTTTCTGTTTTGATAAAGAAATTTGAGAATAGGTTTCAAGATTCCTGAAAAAAACCCATCAATTTTGTATATGTTTGTGACTTAATTTTTGGTTGATACAAACATATGGCTGCAAATGGAATACATAGAGTTGCAATCATATTTCAGCTCAAAAATCTGAACATGTCTCTTATCAAACTTTTATAAATCCTGCTTTACTAGAGAAAAAATATCCCTTTCTTCACAATCACACCTTATTTATGTCATCATTTTTTGGCAGTACATACATCTTTGAACAACTATTGTCGAGGACAAAGAAAAGGAAAAGTAAAATTTAATGAAAAATCTCTGACGAACACCAAGAATCACAGCCATTTCTGGCAAACAAACCTGATGTATTAGTTTCACAGAAACAGGATTGAATATCCCTCCAGTTTTACGGGGTTTTTTTTCTGTTTTTTTTTTTTTTTTTTAAATGTTTTTATAATAATAATAATAAAAAAATGAAGCAAGTTTTATTACTTGTATACTTCAACTATATCATATGTTTCATATGTGGCCCAAGACAATTCCTATTCACTCAGTGTAGCGTAGGTAAGCCAAAAAGTTGGATACTTGTGGATGAGATGATCTTAACAGTCTTTTCCAAACTTAATGATTCTTTGTTTCAACAAATTCGATGACTTTCAGTGACAAATCAAGCTGATCTGTAACTGAGAAGCCAGATTTTGCTGTGGTCACCTCTGAAAGTGAACCGATATAGTGCAGAAATTGGTGAGACAAAGTATGCCAAGGTAACCAACATGCTAGGTGTAAATCTGCAATATGCTTCAAATAATTCTGCTCCATCTGTCATTTCTTGAAATACCTAGGAGGTGCAACATTCAGTAAGCTCTTCAGTAATGTCTGTCATTTATGAGAAGACATAAGGCGGGGGAAAAGAGGGCAGAGTGGCTAGTGAAAGAGAGGAACAGCAGTCAAGGAGTACCATGTCCTATCTATGATAGAAGAAAATCTTGAGGGTTACCCCTTTCTTTTTTTTTATTCTTTTTTTCTTTTTTTTCTTTTCCAGAATGAGAAAAGTCAAACATCTCTAGGGTATCAGTGCTGATATTTGTAATTGAAGTCAAGATTATATTGAAGACAGCTCACACTGTCACCCACTTCTTTAAAAAGAATTTAGCTGTGCGTTGTGAACAGACAGGAGTTGCTAAAATTTCAGCAGCTCCGTAACCTTTTTTGAAGAAGTATTTTGTCCTTACAGGGCTCAAATCACACATGCTCCATGATGTACTATTGCTTTCAAAATCTGAAGCATCAGGCTGCTTCTGCTAAATGCTATTAATTACAGTCTAGTTTTGTGCAAACTGAATGTAATATTGCACTCCATGCCATGCAAAATGGATTTTAGCCTTTTTTTTTTTTTAAATTGCATTGAAAATTAATCTTAAAAAAAGTGGCTGATTTTCTAAAAATACTTCTATTTCCAGCAAACTCTTGATCATACATAGATCATACGTAGTAGGACATTTGGTAAACACTCCTCTGTGACTGGACAGGACGTTGGTATTACAGGATTGTGACTCACCATGAAAGTAGTCTCTGATAACAGTTAAGTCATTGCAAGTTTTGTAATGCACCTTATATCACTGAAAAGCAAACAAACTACAGAATATATTAGATTTAAAAATTTTTAATCAATAAAACATGGAATAATTTTACAGGAAAACCAGAATGCTGTGCAGAATGCTGTGATTTCTTTCTTAAAAAAATTCCATCTTAGTCATGCTTAGTGGTATAATTAATGAGCGTACATTCTGAATCTCTTACTTTGCTTTCTTTCTCTTTCTAGAATCTATACAACAGTTAATCCAATGTATTAAAACAAAGAAACAATGTGAAAGTCATTAGATGAGCGTGACCCTAACTCCAGCCTCTCTTTACTATGAGAAAAGTGCAAACCCTATTGGCTGCTGTTGAAGTTGTGCTCCCCTGACTCAAGCTCTGCAGAAGGAGAATATTGTGCTCAAAACAGCTCAGCAGCACAGGAGCTGTACTGAAGGGCTCAGGTAAGGACTGAGGATAGGTGGGTTGTGTCTGAGAGTGACAGGAACATAAGCAGAAGCCAACGGGACTAATCTAATATAGATGCTCTTTGACATGTCTTCATATAATAGACTGACAACCTATGCAACAGCCTCAGTTTGAAGCAGGAGCGATTGCTTAAAGCTCTGTCTCCTTTTTCCAGCAAAGTGCAATGCTATAGAAACATAGCTTGTCCATTCTTTCTAACATTAGCTAGTTCAGTGCTGACATTAGGAGTGGACACGGGCCTGATTCCTTTGATAACTTAAACTCTGGTTATACACCTAATTTATTATATTTTTTCATAGGCTGTTATTTGAATTTAAAAATGTTGCTAGTAGTTGGAATCATAATACAAGCCTAATGTATCTGTTTATAGGAATAGAACAGATTACATGTTTTACTGATTTTTCTTGACCTGCCAAATTTCAGTGAGATGCTTCTGATATTTGCAATATTGATTTCAGTAGGCTTTTTTGCTGCATATTGTGAAAAGCAGTAAAAATACTGCTTTTGCAGTGCTGCATGGAAAGATTCTGTGAATTAAAATAGTGATTTAACTATAATGTAGCTCATGCAAGAGAAATGTGGTACAGTGCTATTTTCTTTACATACCTAAATTTTAAATAGATACTATAATTGAACATTTGATAATAGGACAAAGGTGAAAACAGAGAAAGTATCAGAACAAACAGAATAGCAGCGTGAATAGAAGCTTCCTACTGCTCTTACAAAGTGAGGCTAAAAAAATGGAACACAGATCTCAAACATACTTTGCATTGATAAAATATGTATTTTTGTGCACACTTCAGGGAAACAGACTGTCCTATTGGCTATTTTAAATCAAGATTATGCTTTAAAGTATGACATGAAAAGTCATCAGAAAAAGTTAAAAGTTTTTGTTAACAGATTACCATAACTAAAGAGTGAAACAAAAAATGTGTTGCATAAAAATGTCGTGTGAATTGCATAACTTGGAGTGATTAATTTTATGAAGCTAGGAAAAATGAGCTAATGGTTAACAAACTGGGTGAATAACAATAAACACAAGTATTTCCTTTATTACCATAGACTTTATATGTGTGCATAGACGAGTCACAGCTTCTTCATAATTTTTCCTTCACAAGACCATATTGGGATATAGCACTGTTATGTCCTTACAGGGATATTACAAAGAATAAAAAGTGGTGATTCTGCGGCATTCAGATGCTGTGATGACAAGTGCCATATAATTCTTTCAAACAATTTGGAAAAATCTTAATTTGTTAAAAACAGAACTTTCAACTCAGACTGTACTGAAAACATCTTTGCAAATGTTAGTTTGGATTTTTGCTTTTCTTTGAGGACTGTTTAGCTTGCATGATGAATGAAGTAGGGATCCTACCCACAACTCTTCTGCCTCGCTTACAGCTTCCACTCGGCACTCAGGACCAGGGCAGCACATCTTGTACCCAACCCCCAGGGTCAGGCACACTATCAGGCATGCAGATGAGGCTGGTGAGCAAGCCCACCGAGGCTGTGGATCTCCCACACTCTGCACTGCAGCCCACAGTGCTCCTGCAGAGAGCTTTGCCCTCTGCTCTGAGTCATGCTACCATCAGCAGAACGTTGTTATGAAATCACTAACTTTCCCACAGGCAGACACAAACTCTTTCAAACTTAATCCTACTTGCTGAATTCACACAAATCTCAGCCTTTCCCAATCACTACTCTCTAATTAAGGAACTAAATAGAAGGCAGTGAGGAGAGACAGCATCTTTTAAATAATGAAGCACCCTTCAGTGCATTGCTGGAGTTGTACTTGCTAGAATGTTCAACTCAATCTGTGGTCTTTTCTTAAAGAAAAAAGATGTGTTTATAAAATATATTATTGCTTTTTAAAGCTATTACTATAAAGTCAGCAGAACCTGTCTCATAAGATAAGCCTTTTGAAAGCTGTGATGAATTTTTTTTTTTTGTTCCAGTGAAATTTGTACCAAGCAGACAAATTTGCCTAGTTTCCTTGACAAGGCAAAGGTATTTCTGCAACTGAGTACATCTTACAGAACTGCTCCTCAACATTTTCTGATCTATTGGGAATCAATACTAAATATTACCATGCTGGGAAAAAATTGCAGTTAGCCTGCATGCCTCCATTTCCTTCTTAGCTTTATGTGACTGCAAGTAATGTAGGAAGCTTTGAAGGACAACGTATAGATAGCCAAGAGCTGCAGGCAGGGATCATCGTGGAAGGAAAACAAGCGTGTGAAGGAAAAACGGAAAAAGAAAATTCCTGCTAAGCTGAACACTCTAAGTAGCCTGGGAGAAATCCTTTGCTATCTACATTTCAGTGTATACTTATATAAACTTAAAAACTTTTAATCTTTGACACAAAATAATTTGTTAAGTGCTTATTTAGTATGCAAATTCATGACTTTAAACTCCTAAGTAACAAAGATGAGGTGAGACTTACACTACTAGAAGAAGCTTGCCAGTGCTAAGTTTCTTATATGTGCTCTTTTGTTAATTATCAATTTGTACACTTTAAACTCATTGGATTAAATAGCTACACAACAAATTTACAGTGAAAGTTTACGAAGCACCCTCTTGGCTACTCCAAGATATACAGCAAGTCAAACTTTCAGGGTACCTCTAAACATTTTCTGCATAAATACGAATATATCAATCTGCAGACACAACTGTTCCTTTGCTTATTTGAGTAAAGCGTGCAATTACTTGGGCTTGAATATTTTGTGCATACATTTCCAGGTCTGCCAAAAATCCCCTTCAAGTTCAACAGTTACATGAATTAATGGATATATCCCCAGTGATCCACTTGACAATAAAAATTTCTTGGAGTATCAGCTGGACCCAGTAAAACAAGTTGAAAGAGAAGTTCAGTGAATTTCAGTAAATATCATTCAAAGTTCTGCAGGTGCTTCTGTCTTTTGAATTGTCATTACCTCAGTTGCCATGTAGTATTTGGTTCATTTTCAAAGTTTGAATGTTCTGCAGCTGACAGTTCATTAAAAGGAGAAAATTTTGAATATAATATTTTCTCTTTGAAAATCAGAGTGATAAAAAACTGGGATTGCTGCATACAGATGTCCTGTTGCATAATTTGGGATGAAAAGGGATTCTGCATATATATAGGCATATAAAAATATGATTAGGCATTTTTCATATTAAAAAATGTTAGAATCTTTGAACTCAGTTACTCTCCAAAAATGAGTAACACTTGAAAGTACATCCTTGAGTATCACAAAGTGACATAAGGCCATTTGTTCTTCCTTTGATTCATTAAGATGTGTGTTTAATTTGAGTGCTCGACGTTCTGCTCTTTTTTTTTTTTTAATGCACTGGAGTTTAGAAAATATTGTGAACACTGCATGTATATCTAAGTTTTTAATTGTACAGTCACATTTTTGAGGCAGACCTGAGGAAAAAAATCTTTTTTTGGTTTTGTGTTGTTTTTTTTTCTTCATTTCTCCATTTTCTTCTTTAGTGGCCTCTTGAAAAATCCAGCCTGCAGAAGAGAAATGAAGTAAATAAAGAACTACTTAAAACTAACAGACCATATTGGTAGCATTTATATGCTAAGTTCTTACCACTATTTTCATACTTGCAAAACAGTAAATAGTCATTTAATTTTTTATAAGTGAAGTACAACATTGCTTTTCCCGGAACGGAAAAACTAAAGAGACATGTTACAGAAGCAGACAAAAAGTGATTGCTGAATCATTGTTATGTGCACATAGTGTCAATAATTAAAATGCTTAGTAACAGCTGGCAGTCAGATAAACAAATCATTCTTAATGCTTTTCAAGATTTTTTCAAGAGATTATGCATGTTATAAATAAAAAACTACAGCCTTCAAACTTTAATATAAAGGGAATATTTAGCTTGGAGAAGAGTGCCCACTTGTGGCAATAATTACATCACAGGCTTAGCTTTTCTTGCACAAAGAAAACCTCGCCACACATAGGCAGCACAAAAGCAAAATAACCTTCAGTACTAAAATCTCTTTTTATTTTTTTTCATAATATACAGTTACGTATATATCAGTACGAGCTTCAATCATCAAGCACTGCATGTTACACCACAGAAAAATGTAATGTTACTAGTTATTCTGTCATTTCTCCAAGACCCATCCCAATTTACCTATTGGATAATTTTAATGTCCAGGTTCTAATTATAAGGAGGATAGGAAACATAAGTTAAGCACATATTTTTTTTTTTATTTTCATGAGGATGAGGATTTGCAGCTTACCTTCCACAAAGCAAATATGAGCAGTGCAAGAATCAAGAGTCCAGCGAAGATACTAAGGAGGATAACCCATAAGGGGACTGAACCTGGAGGGAGTTCTTTGGAAATCTTAATCATGGTCTGCAAAGTGTTCAGAATGTAAGCAACAAATAAATTGTCCATTTAAAATATCATCAGAGCAGCATGACTGTTATCACACGCACTGAGTTTCCAAGGTACTACTTCATTCTAAGTACAAGAATTTGCAGGAAGGAATGGAGTAAAAAGCATTAATAATAGGAATAGTAAAGAAAATACAATGTATAAAGTGGAATTACTTATAAGTAACACAGGAGGGCTTTGAAAATACTAGCAATTCATTAAAAAGATCATTTTAATTACACTTTTATACGCAGTTACAGGAAGCATTTACACTGCAACAGGGAAAAGTAGTTCAGACATGTTCCCTGGCACATGGGTTGGCGAATTCTGACATTTGGCTGAAACGCGAATTCACCTACTTGTATTTTGAGTAGGGTAGTACATTACAACAGATAGCAATCAATTTGCTAGTAATGAATGACAACAAATGATTCAGTAAAAGATATCCTATGAAGAGTAAATCCATGAATTATCATGTTTGTTACCTCTAGTTTTTGATGGTCATTTCTCAAAATCAGTGATGAGTTTTCACTCCGAAGTAATGCTTTCACAACAAGGGTTAAGCTGTGAATACTTGCCTGGATGAAGAAAGAAATGCCAATGGTTTATAGTAGGCATTTTGAAGTAGAAAGCTTTGCAAAAATGAGAAGTTTGGAAGCAAAACTTAATGCTCAAGTTCTGGGAGAGATAATGAAAGCTCAGTGTCAAAAATTGATCAAAAATCCCTTGTAGATCCAAAAAGTCTTTCCAGCTTAAAATTTACTTAAAAGTAATATGCTTCAATATGTCCCTCCATATATCTGCTGAATTAGAATTTGTGAATGGGTAACCAACTAGTAAAAAAAAAAAAGTCAATACAGAAAGAGTTGTCTTTCTAATGTGTTTTGAATTTCCTTGTCAGGAAATTACAGATATAATTTCAATAAACGTTACAAGCACTGGCTTATTTTTTTCAAACTTAAAGATGGGATTTACTTACTTTTATGATGGTAGGTTTCCATACTCTTAAAGAAACATTCACTTGAGATATGTCAGATGGGGTCAGGGCACAATTAATAGATGCACAGCTGAATGTATCACACTCCTGTTTAAAAGTCAGCAACATGAACTAATAGTAGTAGATCTTTCACATTATTAAAATAAAAACATGTAAACATACTATACCTATAGATCATTGTCTTGTTGTGATATTAACCCTCAAAGGATATTAATGCTTTTGTTTTTGTTTTTAACTGTAAAAACTACACCACAGTAATTAGAATGAGTTCAGATTCTCATGGTATGGTAGAACAGCCCCCTGTGCAATCCCTTAGCCTGTAGGAACCTCAGTTACTGTGGCTGTGCAGCAGAGTTCCCTGACAGAGGCATAGCCTGTAATTGCAAGACGTACTTTTCTGTCAGTACAGCTACGGCTTAAACATCCAAAGTTGTGGGATATCTGATTTGAGGTAGGAGAATTCAGGTGTCTTTACTTACCAGCTGGGAGTACAGTAGACATGTTTGATAATTTGGAAACATGCTAGCCTTGATTGTTACCACCCCTATGAAGGATATATGATAAGCATGGCAAAACACTCATCTCTTGGCATGGTTTCATTCATAACAGAAACTAAGCTTGTGCCACTTGCATCTCGCTGCTGAGTAGGTAGTATGATGTCTTTCCGCTCAATATGACAACATAACTATGTTAGCAAAATTATACCCAACAGTTCTTCTGTCTAAATGTGAGAGGCTAAACTTTTTCAAATTTCTCCAGCAACTACATTTCTACCAGTTGTATCTGAAAATAGTTTTAACTGATCATCTGAAAAGTTGCAAAGGAAATGAGAATTATCAATATTATTTGACAATTACAGTGGGAAAGTGAAGGTGAGGTTTACTTGTCTGTCCAAAGTGCTGCCATTATTTACACATTTCTTGAATTAAAAACCAAAAACCCAAACAAACAAAAAACATCAACAACAACAAAAAAAAGCCTCAAATTCAATTCTACATACAGTTTTGTAGCCAGAAATAATAAAAATATACAGCTACTCCTAAATAAAGATACCTTTTATGGCTATTAAACAAAGTGATTTTTCAGTGGATGACATAAGTTTTTATATATTAACTTCAGAAATGCTCAGCTCAATGTTAATAAATGTAAATCTAGGTTAGAAGTATGCACCATAGGGAGGCTTACCATAATTGTATCCTTTGTAGGTTCTTCTATTTTTGGGAGCACAAATGATTTCCCAGAACCAATCTTAAGGTGATCTACAGGGTAACTAGATTTGCAGATAGCATTCTGTTAGAAGAAACACAAAAAATATATTTATTGCTTGAATATCCAAACTGTTACCATTAGAAGGTCTTGGAAACAAGACAATATTAATAATATTTTATATTTAATAACATCAATATTTGCTAATTGTAATAGTGGTAAGCAACTAAATGCAATAATAAAACCAGACATTGCGAGAGGGCAGAAAAGCAAATTCAGATAGCATGGACATTTAAATATCATTACATAAACAAAAAAGCTTTTTACGAGATAATAATATAAATTTTATCCAGTTACTTAAACATCTGTAGAAGCAAACAAGATCTTCCTGGAAGACGACTGCCACATCATCCAGCAAGAGAGCTGGCTACTAAGAGAGCTAAATAGTTTTTGAATGGGAATCCACAGCTTTCTGCCTTAGCAAAAGATTAGTAGGTGAAGTGCAGGATTCAGGAGCCAGGGAGGATGAAAGGGTGCTGGATCACTGCCAACCCTTTATGATTCCTGAAAGGGCACCTGACAAACCCTTTGATATCTTCAGTGCAGAGGAAGAGCGGAGAGCTTTTTCCTTTAGCTTCTTTTTTTTAATTATTATTATTTAAATTTTATTTTGCTGTTTCTTTAGATCAAGGATATTCACTTTCAGATTACCACAGTGAAGAGATACTGCAAATTTCCTGTGGTGCATTTTGATTTGTGAATATATATGTAAACTCAGGTGGGTCAAACGTGGTCACTGGTTAGGAATGACAACAATGGGGGAAGGAATTAAAGAACAGTCGTAATTTCTTTGTACACTAAACATAAAATATTCTGATTTTTTTGTTTGTTTTAAAATGAACCTCAACATTTCATTTCAATCATTTATTTTGTTTTTCAGTGGTGCAGCACATTACAACTAATTAAACTATTTGGGAAGAGCTGTGTTTCTGTGGAAAAGATGAATGAAAGAAAAGGTTCATGTCACCACTTGGTGATATTTGTTGAGCTATTCAATTAGTAAAATAGATCTAGTTTATCATCTACAAATCTAGAGTCATGGGACTTGCTGGAATTGTGATCTCATCCAGCAGCTCTGGAGGAGTGAAATGGAAAAACTGATCATCCTCAAATGAGGACTGAAGTGAAGACATGGCTTATTACTCCTTCAATATGTCACCGTGCCCCAGACAAGGAAGAAGCCAGAGGATTACCACTGCCAGAGAACAGACATACAGGAACGCTAATTTCAGAATGAAGAGTATTGAAGATGTCATGGACATTGAGCTCTAGAGTATTCACAAGAATTGTGAATTGAGGGCTAGAGTATTCACAAGAAGCACTGCTAATAATGGAGAAAATCAGAGGCTCAGTAGCCAGAACTAAGAAAGAAAGGTCTGCCCCTGGTATCCCAATATGAACTTCTCAGTACTTGGCAATATACCAAATCAACATTTTTATATTCCAATTATTATTCAAAGCTGTTTTAAACTTGTTCATTTCCTTCTAATAATTCCTTTATGTCTTCCTATAAACGTATTCACATATTAAAACAACAGCATCTAATCTTTTAGGCTAAAGAAATGTAGGCTATGAAGCAATACATAACCCCACAGAATCACAGAATCACAGAATGGCCAGGGTTGGAAGGGACCACAAGGATCATAAATCTCCAACCCCCCTGCCACGTGCAGGGCCACCAGCCTCGCCAACCTCGCCAACCCCAAATGTTTGCACTTCTTTACACGAAAAAAAAGTTTCAAACTTAATAGTAAAAATACAAACTGCATTCTTACTTGGGAATGTGACAATGCTGTAATGTAGAGAAGAGTGTTTTTGGCTGCTGTCACATCAGGATACAGGATTTGCAGTGTGAGATTTGGCATTGGAAAATGTTCACCTTTTTCAATCTATAAAAATGAAAAAATATTTTGATTAGTACCTTCTTATTTTATTGGTATTTGATTGTATTTTTTTACTTTTTCCCCCTTTAGTAGTAAGCTGCTTGATGAATTATATTTATGAGACCACAAATGGTATGCTTTGCAGTCCACCAGCTCTTTTACATTTCAAAATCCTTGCTTTTGAAATGAGATGAGTCATATCTAAAAAAGCATCAAAAACTCAGGGTTACTGGATTTAAACTTGAAGAATAAGAGAAATAATTCTGCAAAACACCGTAGGTGGCCTAAAAACCAAAACATTTGCAACTGCTGCTTAATGAAAGCAGGACCTTTTCCTTGGCTTGCTTTTTATAGACAAAGTTGGTTCAGAGACTTTTGTCTTGACTATATGCAGAATCCTAGTTCAGCTTTGGATTTGACACTGGGAAACAAGGATGCTCTCATGATAGCGCTAAATTCAGTGCTACTGCAACTTGAGTCTGGGCTTCTATTCCTGTATGTATATTTTACAAGAGATTTTGATTTGCAGTCTGCATTCCATTAGGAAGACAATGTACTTAGATCACAGCATTCACCTTTTCCCAAAACTGGCTGGATTTTGGAAATATCTATTATAAACTGCAATGGCCGAAGACCAAGTTCTCATTTACTCGCATATGCAGTAGCTCTAAAATACACCTGAATTACTCCACAGCAAATGAACCATTCTGAAAACTTCTGACTCACCTTATTCCAAAGCAAGCAAGAAAACAAGTGTTAAATATTGTCAAAAATTTCGCGTATTCCATAACTATCACTTTAAATGACCCAAATTAAATGAAAAAAAAAAATACAGTTTTATTTTTTCTTACCCTATAATGCAAAGTAACTTCATCCCCTATCTGCTCTGTTGTGTTAATAGCAGAAGGAATGGTTTCATTTGCAGCAATTATAACATGGTGCTCTTTGAAAACACTGCAGGTTAAATAACAAAAACACACAAACAGTAAGAACAAAAACTTTATAAAAACTCTAAGTGAGATAATCATATAGGTATTTTCATTATTTTGTTAATCCTCCAGGCCTAGTCTTGTAAATAAGAGTGTAATGCTACTTCCACTGAAAACAACTCTTCCTTTTCTGAGTAGTGTTCTCTTGTTGTCACATACATTTCAAATGCTGTGCTCAGTAAAAGCAATGAAGTGAACAAATATTGCCTGTGCAATTTCTTATTGTGAGAGAGTACGGCCATGCGAAATGGGCAGTGTTCATATAAAAGAGAGAACAAAGCATTCTTTTAAATTTGTCTAGAGAAGGATGGATTTGAACACTTGAAATGCACTCCAAATGAATAATTTAATTATTTACACATGCACACCATGCCTTGTGTTCTACTGATAATACTGATGATGGATGGAATTTAGCTGAATTCCAGCTGTTTCTGAAAATATAGTATAAGATCTGCATTAAAGTTTATCTTAGAAGTGATAAAAACTAACCTCTGTAAATATAAAATTAAGGCTAATTTATGAAGATGGAAATCAGGATAAGAACTTGTGACTGTCCTTGTATCCTTTCTTTTGTACCTGAAATGTCTTTGAATGAATAGGGCAAGAACAAGAATCATCAAAAGCTGCAAACTGCAAATCAAATTTAAATTGATATAGAGGAGCTTCAGCAAAATGCAATAGTCACTGTCACTTATCACTTCACATGACTGCTCTTCTCAGTGAAGCTTGTGCTTCATTTTCATGAGACTGGAAGCTGTCATTTGTAGAAACTGAGCACAGCTCAAAAACAAAACAATGTTATATTCTATTTGAACACCTGTCATTTACTATGCTAATAAACAGAAGCACAATAAAACATGAATACCTTACAAATATTAATCCTACTTCGTATTTTACAGGAATTGTAACTTGTCCTCTGTTGTCTCTCAAGGTCTCAGGTGGTTCTTCACTGTCACTAAAATAAAACATATGCCACTCATGTCAGACTGTGATACTCATCTGCACGTGTAAGAGGGCTACTGGGGGCAAAAGCTACAAAGAAACTGAAATACACACAGTTCTTGTTATGAAAACCTACCAACCATTTCCAGTCAATTACTATCTTCTAAATAAAGTTCAGAAGACTATTTGCAGCAAAAAAAAGTAAGTCCTGAACCAGACCCAACTCAGAGATGCATCTTTGTTGAAATTACAGATTGCTGACTGGATGGAAATTGAACAAATAAGGACCATTATTTTCACACCACCTATGTATTTTGCAGGGAGAGCAAACACTGAGGGCATGTTCATCTCTTTGATTCATTCAGTTCTATCACAGAAAACATCCTCAATTTCCTTGCTCCTTGAGGGCGAGACATTTTTGATAAACTGCAATTTATGATAACACGTATGGTAAGTTTGTAAGAGAATAAACCTTTTCTAAAGGTAAAACTACCACGGGTTCTGACTCACTTGTGGCTCACAGGATCAACAACTTTTTATTTAGACTACTCGGTCTACTGCAGGATGAAGTACATCTGTAAAGTTGCCTGCTCTATAGGTTGTTCAGCCACTTCTACATTTCAAAAATACATCCATGTTTTTCCATGAGAACAGTTGGTTGTAGAGCATTCTAAAAAAATCACAGTGTAAACAAGCAAAGATTGCAACTAACCTTGTAGCATATACATCAACAGTGGCATTTTCCAGGAGATATGATGCATTGAATTGGAATGATATTTTGAAGGAAATCTGTTTGGAGAAATATATTGCACGTATTGAAAGAAAAATAAGAAGAAAAAAAAAAAAAAGGAAAGAAAAGCACATTAATGAAGTTTGGGCTGAAGAAAAATGAGTAAAATTATTCTACTTTCACTTATGGGATCCTTATTCATACCTTAACCTTTTCTATGAAGGAATTTATTTTTTTGAATTTTCCTTCAACATAGAAATCTAGAAGTTATCACTTATTAAACAGTAGCCTCAAAATTTGCAGAGCCAAGAAGCCGCAGCCAGTCTTATCCCATAGAGTATTAGAAAGACATAGTTATATAAACTTCAGGAGAGCAAATTTCTGTCTTCTTAAGGAATTAGTGGATGATATTCACTGGGAAACTGCCCGTAGGGACATAGGAACAGAACAGAGCTGGTAGTTTTTAAAGGAAACCTTTGTAAGAGTAAAAGAGCTCTCTACCTCCCAGTATAAGAAAACAAGCAGAGGATGCAGGAAACTAGCATGGTTGAACAAGGACCTGCTGCTGCTCAGGCTGAAAGATAAGAAGGAAAATTACAGGTAGTGGAAACAGGGACAAGTGGCCTGGGAGGAATACAAAGATGCCATTGGACATGGAGAGATAGGATTAGGAAAGCCAAAGAGAGTGCAGTTCCTCTGATAGATGAGGAGGGAGAACTGGCAATAACAGACATGGCAATAAGACGTAGAGATACTCAATGAGTTCTGGCAGTCAGCATTACTGCACTACTCTAGTTCATGAACCCCTAGGTGGTGATCAGGGGAACACTGCAAGTGTAAGATAGCCTCATGAGGCTGAATGTGTACAACTGCACAAATTGGGTTGAAGTCAGTGGGATGAAGTTCAACAGGACCACGTGCTGAATCCTGTACTTTGCCCCAACAACCCCCGGCAACCCTAAAGGCTGGGAACAGAGTGGCTGAAAGACAGTGTAGCGGAAACAGACCTGGAGGTATGGGTCAGCGCTTGGCTAGACATGAGCCAGCAGTGTGCCCAGGCAGCCAAGAAGGCCAATGGTGTGGTGGCTTGGATCAGAAACAGTGTTGCCAGCAGAAGCCAGGAACGGATCATCCCTCTGTACTCTGCAACTGGCGTACCATGCTCAGTTTTGGGCCCCTCACTAGAAGAAAGACATTGAGGCCCTGGAGTGCGTTCAGAGAAGGGTAATGAAGCTGTTGAGGGGTTTGGAGCACAAGTCTTACGAGGAATGGCTGAGGCAACTGGGATTGTTTAGTCTGGAGAAGGCTCAGGGGTGAACTTGTCATTCTCTACAGCCACCTGAAGGGAGGTTGTGGAGAGGTGGGGGCTGGCCTCTTCTCCCATGTGACTATGACTAGAGGGAATGGCCTCAAGTTGCACTAGGGGGGGTTCAGCTTGGCTGTTAAGAAATACTTATCTGAGAGAGTGGCTGATCACTGGAATGGGCTGCCCAGGGAGGTGGTGGAGTCACTGACCCTGGAGACGTTCAAGGAATGTTTAGATGTTGTACTGAGGGACGTTGTTCAGTGGGAAATATTGGTGATAGGTGGACAGTTGAACTGGATGATCTTAGGTGTCTTTTGCAACCTTGGTGATTCTATGATTCTGAGTATATGCAGCTGGTAAAGTGAATCCTGGGATCATGAAGGAAATGGCTGATGAGGCTACAAAGCCATTCTCCATCATACCAGAAAGGTCATAGCTGTAAGGCGAAGTCCTCCCTGTTGACTGGAAAATGGGAAACATTACTCTCATTTTTAGACAGGAAGAAAGGAAGACCCAAGATACTACTACAGTCTGGTGATCCTCCTCTCTGTACCTGGGAAGATTATGGAGCAGATTCTCCTGGAAGACATGTTAAGGCACATGTGAGATAAGGAGGTATATTTGAGACAGCCAGCATGGCTTCAGCAAATGCAGATTATGCCTGACCAATGTGATGACCTTCTGTGATGGAGAGATGGCATGAGTGGAAAAAGGAATACCAACTGCTCTTGTCTACTTGGACTTGTGTAAGACCTTTGACACGGCCTCACACCACATCTTCAAATTGGAGAAATATGGATTTGAGGGGTGGACTGTCTGGTGGATAAAGAGTTGACTGGATGGTTGTAGCCAGAGGGCTGTGGTCAACAGCTCTGTATCCAGGTGGAGGCTGGTAATGAGTGGTGTCTCCCAAGCGTACATCTTAGGATCAGTACTCTTCCATATTGTTATCATAGATCCCACATAGGCAGTGGAATTGAGTGTAACTTCAGCAGGTTTGCAGACAACACCAAGATAAGTGGTGGAGCTGACACAGTAGAAGGAAGGGATTGCAATCCAAAGGGACCTGGACAGGCTTGAAAAGTGGGTGCATGTGAACAGAGTAAGATCCAACAAGGCCGACTGTAAGGTGTTGGACTTGGGTATAGGGGTAATCCCAGATATGAGTACAGACTGTGAGAATAACTCATTGAGAGCACCCCTGCAGCGAAGGACTTGGGGGACATGGTGGACGAAAAGCTGGATGTAAGCCAGTTTACAGTGCTTGCAGCCTGGAAGGCCAACACTATCCTGGGCTGCATCAGAAGAGAGGTGGCCAGCAGGGAGAGGGAGGGGATTGTTCCCCCCTCTTCTGCCCTTATGAGGACTCATCTGGTATGGTATGGTGCCTAGGCTGGCACCACCAGCACAAGAAGGATGTAGAGCTGTTGGAGCAGTGTAAGAGATTATTCTGAGAGAGAGAGTCCAGCGGAGGGCCGTGAAGATGATCAGAGGGCTGGAGCACCTCACCAAAGAAGAAAGGTTGAGGGAGCTGGGATTGTTTAGTTTGGAAAAGAGAAAGTTCTGGGGAGACCTCATTGTAGCCTTCCAGTACTTGAAAAGAGCTTATGTACAGGAGGGGGGCCTACTTTTTTATCTGATAGTGATAGGACCAGGGAAAATGGCTTTAAACTAAGAGGTAAAACTAGGCTATATATTAAGAAATTCTTCACAGTGAGTGTGGGGAGGCAATGGAACAGGTTGCCCAGAGAAGCTGTGGGTGCCCCATCCCTGGAGGTGCTCAGGGCCAGGTTGGATGAGGCCCTGGGCAGTCTTAGCTGGTGGGGGGCAGCTCTGCTTAGAGCAGCGGGATTGGAACTAGATCATCTTAAAGATCCCTTCCAACCCAAAGAACTCTATGATTCTATGATGATTCTATAACATCTGATCAGTGTATTTTCTATAACATACCCAAAGCAATATTCTATGTGTTTAGAAACAGACCTTTCTAGTCAGGTATGCCACTTGCCTTCTGCTAGTATGACTGATGGAAGTGTATATACACTTTTTACATCATCACATACCACAGATGACTCTGCACGTTTCAAAAATCTGATGTTCTTCTGTTTGCCCCAGTGCACTGATTTGCCCACAAGGGTGAGTGATGAGAAATTTACATTGGGGATAGCTTAGGATGGACAGTTTTTGGGTGAACTCCAGACAAAAAAAAAAAAAAAAAAAAAAAAATTCAAAACAAATGCCTGGGCCTTAGGACAACATGAAAGAATTAAGTCTTTAAGGTAGAAAAACTATTTACCTCTTCTTCAGGTTTTAGAAATGGATATCCCACTTTACAGGTGATGTTGTGGTTAGACTCACAACTATCTTTCTGTATATCCTAAACAAAGAAAGTGAAATCATTATCATGCATAAACTCTTTAAATTCTGACTAAGCATATATATTCAAGGGCTGCTACAAAAGTTCCTATTTTATTACATTGGCCATGGTGTGTGGGTGGAATGGAAGAAGAGTTTGAACCTCCCAGCTAATATTCTATTGCATTTTGTTGCTGTGTGACAGATGGCAGCAGAGGGGCATGCAGAAACACAGCTGCCTTGGAGATGCTATCTGAGGCTGGATTAAGGCAGGCACTAATCTGAAAAGCTACAAAGAGAGTGCTTTTATGTCAGAGGAGTATATTGGAGTGACAGAAGACAGTCTGATAAATAATGAGGCATTTCTGCATAGATAAGTTTCTATTATATGTATATTACATATATATTCAGATTGATCTGAAGCGGTGATTGATGATTCTGGCATTTATCTGGGATGCAGCTATTTATTGTCAAAGTGGCATTGTGAAACCCATCAGCCATTTACAGGTGGTACAGCAAAGTTGGCTTAAGACAAAACAAATACATCCCTACAGAAGTATAAGCAAGGATAGTACTTCCAGTGAATATTTTTTAATCAGTCAAGATGATGTTAGAGCAGTGAAATTAAGTCTTAATACAAAGGCTTCCTTAGATCTCCATAGCAATATAAATTATGATAAATGTGATGAATGTGAAAAATTCCTACCTCAATGCCAGCAAAAATAATATTTGGAGAATACTGAACCAAAGCTCTGGTATTATAGGCACTGTCTTTTTTGTTCTTGATAGAGAGCTGGATGGTGAACCTATCATTGCGCGACTTGACAATGAATGGAGAAGAGCTGTAAAGTAAAGTATGATTGTTGGACATCTTAACTTTTGAATATATTCTTAAGAATAAAAAGAAATATCTTTTAGTGTCCAGACTCTATTGTTTCTGTTTTGAAAATCATGGCACAGTATTAAGATATCATACTAAAGATTTTATATTATACATTCAAATTTTGTACAGTTATCAAGCAATACAATAAACCCAATGTAGTTACCTGTCTCCAGCTATGCTTGCTTTTACATTCAGAACAAGATCTGAAATGCATTTATTTTTGGCTCCACAATCTTTTGTGAAAGGAATCTGCAACAATAGTATTTTTATTCTCAATTTTATTATATTGATTATTAAAATCAAATACTTGCATTTTAAATCTTCATCTAACCTTATATAAGCTCTCCTGTCAGACATTCAAAAAAGTATTCCCTAATGTTAGACAGTTTAACATGTCAGTATTAGCTTGGAAAAGAGAAGACTGGGGAGACTTCATTGCAGCATTCCAGTATTTGAAGGGAGCTAATAAACAGGAAGGGAATCAATTTTTTACATGATCTGAGAGTGATAGGACCAGGGGAAATAGCTTTAAACTAAAAAAGGTAAAACTAGGTTATATGTTAGGAAGAAATTCTTCACTGTGAGCAGGTGAAGCAGGAACAGGTTGCCCAGGGAAGCTGTGGGTGCCCCATCCCTGAAGGTGCTCAAGGCCAGCTGGATGGGGCCCTGGGCAGTCTGAGCTAATGGGGGGCAGCTCTGCTTAGAGCAGGGGGATCGGATCTAGATGATCTTTAAGATTTCCTCCAATCAAAGCCATTCTATGAATCTGTAATGATTCTTCAAAGGGTCAGGTGAAATATATAAGGGAATGATGAGGAAATCTAAGTGATTCATCTAAGTTAAAAAAATAAGCAAAAGGAAAAGTATGAATGATGCCAAGAACCACTAAGATATACAACTAATACTTCCCTGCCAAAGAAAAAAAAAAAAAAAGACTGTACAATTACTCTCTATCTTCATTTAACTCTGGACAGCTTTGAAGTTAGGGATTCCTAGACTGGTTCCCAAGAACTCGTTGAATTGAGTTCTTCACACTTAAGCAGATATTTAGAGGACACATCTATTGGATGGGCTTAAAAACTATCTCTCTTTGAACAATACTTTCAGGTCTTGTGTGGGATATGTGTTTTACCTTAAATATTTTGTTTATTAATACAGAATCTTGCTGACTTACATATTCAGATACTGAATTTGGCAGGTTGCTGTCAAGAACAGGTCCACTCTCTGGATCAGAGAAATTGAACTCCAGCAAAACCTTTACAGAGTCCTGAAAGTCAGGCTTGTCCTACAAGATAAAGAAAATAATATTGCTGTTATGGGCATTCAGTTTAATACCTAAGCTAGTTAAGAAGGATAGAAAAAAACAAACAAACAAAAAGAAGACTGAGATAAAATATTTTTCAGTCACACTGTCACCATACTTGCTAGATAAATATTTGAATGCTTACAATTGACGATAATGCATTTAATGTGCAAGCCAGTCCTCATAAATAACAACTAATGCTTCTGTGTATGTCATTACCATAAAAATGCCACAAAGCTAGAAAATTTCCACCACAGTTTCATTTAAGAATATCTCAGAAATGTCAGCTGGTAGACTTTCCTTTTCAGTTGTGCTTACAGGATCAGTAAGACAAACAACACTGGTATCATCTTCACTGAAGTCAAATTGAGGTTGCTGCTAAGAAATATACTGCATACTTAAGCAAATGTTAGCTGCCATTTATCATTAGTTTTGAATTACGCTACAGCTGTGAAGTTGCTAAACATTTAAAATGCAGGGAGCTAGTAATAAACACTCAATTCACTCTGCACATTAGTTATAATCCGGGCAATTTCATTCCTGTAGTCGCTAATTAGATTTCTTCTTTTACAGTCAATTAGTATTCTCTATGCACAAACCTAATTTGGGAGTTTTTGATTACAGTTTTATTAGAAGAAATTGCACCAATAATCAAAGTAAACTTACAGCCCATGTGCTCCAGCAGTTTTGAATGTGCCAGAACTATTAACTATGATAGTTGCTTAATTCAACGTAAATGTGTTGTGTTCTTTTCTAAGACAGAGCCACACCAAAGAGACAAATGTAAACAGAGCATTTAAAAAGTAAACAGTTTGCATCTACGTACATATACAAATATTTAAACAGTAAATGCATTTCATGTGCAGTTTTAGGATTAATTCTAGTCCAGTTTACAATTAACGGAATACATATGGATTATTACAGTGTCAACTAGAGAAAAACATAGCCACTTTAAATGATTTACTTGCCAACATGTAGAAGTTATGTTTAATACATTCTGACCCTTTGATAGTTATATTTTTTTGCATTTTCCTCTCATGAGTTTCTGTGAACAAGCTTCGAGATATCTGTCTTTGTGCATCAAGAGTAACCCAGTACTGTAGACCTGCAAAGGAAGTTGAGATTAATATTCTCCATGATTTTACCTTCAGACATTCTTTTTTACACTCTTTTAAAAAAGAGAGTTGCATTCAATTTTTGGAGAAACAAACTAATGTGTGCATAACACTTTTGTAATATATCTCAGAGCTTTCCTACTTACTGGATTCAAATGTATCTTCCTTTGACTTTAGTCTGGTCTTAAAACAAATTGTGGCATTTATGCATATTGTTTTTCTTTTGTTTATCTGACAGTTTTGCTGTTGGATATTGATACTTTTGGGCATAAACTGCATAGAAACATTTACTTCAGCCACATCACGAGACCTTTACAAAAATAAAACAAACAAAAATGTTAGAGGAAGCATCTTGAAGACAGTATTATTTTTTTTAATTGTTAAGAATGAACATATAAAATTTGCAACACTGAACACTGAAATACACACATATTATAGTCTAAATAATTAACTATACACTTATTACCTATTATCAGTAAGCAACATATCAAAGAGAAACAGGGTTTCTCCATAGTCTGTATTTGTTTCAGACTGATGAAAGGAAGTATCTCAAAAAAGCATTTAAGCAACTCTAAAGAGCTGATTCCACTTCAAAAGAGACTGAAGACCCAGACTGAATCTTAAGGACAACCTCAGGCAAACAAATTATTTACAAGGGCTAGAGGTTAGTGTGTCATTTTTCAGTTTGTGTGTAGATAAACAGGCTGGGATTTACTATCATTTTTTTCCCCACTTTTAACACCCCCTTACCCCACTCCCCTGCAGTGCCTCAACCTTTGCTTTGGATCCATTCATTCTTGGCCTCAAGATGGAATATGCCAGTGTAGTAAATCAGGAGAAAATGGCAGAACAGCTTTTTTCCCCCAGATTTGTGATTTGACATGACAGTGAAGAAGCAGGTGAATCCCGTATCCAGAAAATGTAGGGGTGGCAAGAGTTGTATAAAAGGGCTAGATGGCAGGAAGGAAAAGGGCAGGAGGTATGGTCACCAGCCAGCAGGTCCCAGACCCTGGGAAGAGCAGCGTGGGCTGAAAGTTCTTGCTCTTACTTCCTCCTCATGGTCATCTCTTGCTAGACAAGCTCTGCCTTTCCTCTTCCCCATCCTGCATGCACCCTGGGTCACTTAAAACAACAAAAGCTTTGATGCAGCTGCATGGTGACCAGACTGAGGAGCAGGTCAAAGTTAAAAAATGAACAGGGAAAATAAAGGGTGAGAGGGGACCGTTGACTTTTGTTCCAGCTGGATGAGATTCTCGGCTAGTTCACTGCACGGCTGCACAAACATTTGAGAGGAGAGCAGTGAGTAGTGGGACTGTTCAGCCAGTGCTACTCCTGCCCAAAGAGAAAGCCAAACTTCTATATGAAGAAGTATGCTAGTCACTCAAACATACTCTCCTATGTAGCAACAGTATTAAGTGAAATCTACATTAAAGAATTTTATGAAAAATTTTGCTTTACCTCACACTTAACGACAGTTATAAGAACTGGCTAAGCACTGCTGACCTGTCTATGGAGCATTTATCACCCCGGACTATACAACTCACTAAGTGGAATTTGTGGCATCCCTGTTCATCAAAAACATTTCAAGGAATCTCTGGAAAAGAGTTTTTTGATGTTCCCACACATAAACTGGTGAATTCAATCCAGTGCTGACAGAACAATAAATTACAGTAATATAAATAAACAAAAGCTGCTGTAAGCATTGAAGGCCAAATTGGAAGAGTGAAAGATTCTTTTAATACTGTCAAGACTTAAAATAGATTAGATATCCACTGCAACAAAATTATGACAAACTTACAGACTGTAGCAGTTCTCTCTGGGACAAATCTTTACTGTCTTAATGTGAATATTGGGCAATCTGTGTACTACTGTAGAAAAGACTGGTTATGGAAGATTCCAGCTTTTATAAGAACAAAGACCTTAACAGACATTATCCTAGATAAAAGTTGGAAAATGCCACCAAAATTGAAGACAGAAAATATTAATCATAAAATGTTATGATATCAAGTATAACTTCTGATTTTGTTTTTCGTGGGGTAATGTAGATCATAACTTTTAAAGTCTGAAGTTATACTAGTACTGTAATTAATACTAATCGTTGTATCCTGATACTACAAAGATTTTGATGCATTCTTTTATGTACTGAAAGTTGTTATTTTAACTTTGCAGAACACTGGGGGAAGATAATACAACAGGGAAAAAGGCAGAGAAGGAATGGAGTGCAGAACAGTGTAATTGAATGTGTTTAAAGAAGATTAAAAGTTTCCGTGATATTCTTCTATGTTAGGTTGCAAAAGTTAGAAGTCAGGAAAACAGAACCAGAAAAATGACTTTGCTAAGGGGTCTTCTATAAACTGTGAAATGAAAGAAATTCTCAGAAAATCTGTAGCTTTTAGGTGATTTGTGTTACATTCCAATGTTATACACATTTTTGCTAAAAGGTGAAATAGCAGAGAAAGCCAGCAAAAATGCAGTCTGGTGACACAGGGAGCTTTTATAAAGACAAGTCAGCAAATGAATGCTAGGAAATCTGGCAGTTTGAGGATGGTAAGCAAGACCTGACAGATGGTTAGAGGGGAAACAGGACAGGGAGCTAGCCTAGAAATTGCCTTACCAGAGAAAGAATTATGAAATAGCTTTAGCTGTGCTTTAGAAATGAGAGATTAAATGTTACCTCATTTATTTATATTACTGGTATTTTTCTCTTCTTCCTTCAATGTACATGACTTCCATTCTAATTGTGATCTTTTGTCAAACAAACAATTTCACTATTCACCAGATAGTTTTTTTTTCTAAGTATCTTTTGTAGGGAGTCAAACTAGAATTTTATTAGTAGGAGGTCAAATGAGTTGCATTGTCTTAGTGATTCCCTTACATTTGAACCTATCTTTCAAATTGCTAATAAAACAATATACGGTATAAAAGAAAATGCTTTCTCCCAACTCCCTTATTTTACTTTGTTCCACAGGTGGAATCAGTTTCTATTCTGAATATGAACTGTGAGGATAGCAATCACCAAATGTGAAGACCCTAAAACATTCCTATATCCATTAGTATTATCTAGAACATTTTATACTACTTTCAGAGACACATGAAAATATGAAGAGTCACATCCAGTGTCAGAGTATGAGACGAAACCAGTACAAAATCAGTATGCTCAAAAGAGTCCAAGCTGTAGTGCAACCAAGTTATGTAGGTATCACAAGATAAATGTTTATTTTTTAGCCTAACAGCTGCTGTGAATATCCGTACCAGAAGAGGGCAGCCCCACCAAGGCCTCCAATAGTGACATCAATCAGGCCGTCATCATTTAAATCCATTTCTCCATGCACAGACTGGCCAAAAAATTTCACTTTCTCCCCATCTCCACCGGATGCAATACGCTGTGAAAAGTATTAAGAGATTTATAAAGTGCAGACTGATGGATTTCTTAGGAACATGCAACATGCATTTGTTGGCAGTTAGATGGCTTTTATACTCTTTAAATCTATTAAATTTTCTTTACAATGCTTCTAAAAAGGTTACCATGGTGAGAAATATGCTACAAATATTCAGAATTACAAAATATCTACTTTTCTGGCTGTACAGAATATAGCAGGAGGTTTCTAATCTTCTAACAATATAGAGTCAAATTTAGTTAAATCAGACTGAGTTTAGAAGTACTGAACGTTTTAAAAATGAAATTATCATGACAAGTGAAGTCACAATTTGATTCTATGTTGGAAAGACATGTGGAAATGAGAATTGTCCTATACAGACTTACAGAAGCTAGCAACCTGTAAAATTTTACTTCATACCTGTGTATATTTTTTACTGATTGTGTTGCCACGGCCATGATAAATATAAACAGCTCCCCGATGATCATCCTCTAAGGGAGATCCTATTACAATGTCATTATACCCATCAAGGTTGAGGTCCTTCACTGCAGCAATTGCAGTCCCAAAGCGTGCTCCACAGGGTTCATTCTTAAGAACTTTGCAGGTGTCATGTTTTAATGGTGAGCAGCATGTTTGTTTTATAGGTTCAAGACTCATCTGATACTCAAACTTTGTCTGTGAAAGGACAGATTTTGAGTTAGTGGATTTCCACAAACATTTTAGCGGGTTTTAGAGACCTCCTATACAGAAGACAAACTGGTTAAATGAAACAATTATATACTATTCATAATGACTGAGTGCACTGTAGAAACTGATTCTGTAACTATAACATTTTTAAGCAGGCGGTGTGAAAGACAATCTCACTCCCTCATTTCTGCATCTGCTTACGCTACAGATATGCTTATGCCTTAATTACAGTTTTACAAGAAACACAGTTTCATAGAAGTATTTGGATGTTACTGTAAGTGATCCACTTCATTCTCAACACAGTGAAAATATTTCTTTCAAAGACAGTCTCTTAATTTGAGAAGTAAGCCAAGCTTCAGCTGAATCACAGATGGCAATACTGTTATCCCAAAACAAAATAATGCATTTCTTTTACATAGATTGAATTCTATCCTCAGCGCACACAAACTCCATGCCCTCAAACACATACTCTTCTGGCCAACAGTCTAGTGTGCATGAATCCTAGACCAAAACCACACACAGAGCATGATATGTATCCAACCTTTCCAAGAGATTAGTTCTAGGAATTTAATGATTAGTAGAAGAAAGCCATTGCTGCACCTCCTTTGTTTGAAGATGGATAAAAGTAACAACAGGAAAAATGAATTTCAAACACTTGCAATTAGAGGACTCTGAATTCTTATTTTCTAACCAATGTTATTCACCATCAATCTGTTGTTGGCAGCACACATGTAGAAACTGAAAGAGCTGTTTGTCAAATAGATCCAGTCTCTTCAGGCCCTTTTTCCTGCCATTGCATTTTAGGAGAACATTATTTCTAGGATCTATTGTGATAACTGTTATAACAATATGCAGTAATGTTGGACTAAAAGAAGGGAAAAGAAGAAAAGAGTTATATATAGAAACTGGGAAGGAGGGATTTATCAAATGACTGAAATCAAGTCTATCTGAGGTACTCCTTAATCTAGCTGTGACACACTAAAAAGTTGTTGAATGTATGGAACTTAGATCTAAGTTGGGGAGTCACAAAAACATTGTAACAGACACTTTTAGGATAGAATAGCCCTACCTCTCCCTAATGCATGACAGGAGAAAGAAATGATGATAGAAAAATTAACTTTGTAAATTTCCATCTATGTCTTGTTGCAGTTTAGTGAATAGTGTTTATCTATGCAAAATACTAGAGTAAAAGTGAAAAACAAGAGCTTGAGAAGTATTCAAAAACAATCAGTAGTACACTCTCTGTTCTTAACAACATTTCTCTGCTTTTCAACACATCATTCTTCCCAGCTCAAATTATCATATTTCACTAAAATAAGGATATGAAAACAGAAAGTAACACAGTCTGTTGGTCAACAAATACAATCCTTACCTTGTTCAGAGCATACACATACACTTTCCCTTGTTCCTCTTTTTCAGTTCCCATATATGTAGGAGCTCCAACAAGGAGAAGGTCTGTAAATGAGTCTCTGTTAATGTCAATTGTGGTAATAACACCCCCAAAGTATGAGCCAATCTGCAGGAACATAAAGGTATAAATCAGAGGTAGAGTCAGCAGCATCATGCAACAATTCTGATTCCGAGACCTATTTTACAGTTGCTTACAACAATACCATACGTCACCATTATGAAGACATTTTCTTTGCTATCTAGAAGACCCATTTGGTCAGTTTGCCTTAGAAGCTTGTTTTCTGTCCAAATTTGTACTTGCTAAGGGGACTGGCAGCTCTCAGGAGAGAGAGTTTGAATAGAATTGTCCTAGGGAAACTAGTCGCAACAGAAATAAATAGAAAGAGGACAACTGGTGGTCTTAGGCTTGCCAAGAGAATCATAGTGGGATAATAGAACGATTTGGATTGGAAGGGACCTTAAAGATCACACAGTTCAAAATTCCTGCTGTAGGCAGGAGTGCCACCCACCAGATCAGATTGTCCAGGACCCCATCCAACCTAGCTTTGAATGTCTCCAGAATGCAGCTTATTTCAGTGCCTCAGCACCCTCTGGGTGAAAAAGCTCCTCCCAATATCTAACTTAAATCTCCTCTCTTTTAGTTTAAAACCATTCTCTTTTGTTCTACCTGTTTCCAAAGTGATATGTTCATAGTCTAGGCACAAGGTGTGGGCTGAATCTAACATTACAGCTAAGCTAGACACCCTTTGTTTCCTTTACACTCAACATGAAAAGTGGTCCTTTCTAGGCCAGATATTGGCCTCACATGGGCTATATCACTCAAACCTTAAAAAACACCTGCTTTTCTTCGTTGACTCTAAAAGTCTCCAAGACTGATTAGCTGAGATGCAGATGTCAGCTACAGAAGATGAAAATCACATAACCTGATTTGTCCTGATCAAAGATTGTACTGCGGCCTAGAGAGACTAGAGTCGGCAGGTCTTTCAACTTGTTTAAGCATGACATTATACTACCTTCTTTGATTAAGTAATTACATGTTATTTTTTTCCTGAAGGAACAGCTGTTACTCAATATAATGATAAATTATTCAATATTTCATGCTATACCAACTGATTCTCCCCCACAGAATGTTGCTTATCATATCTGTTTCTTGCCAAAAACATCTTTTACAGGCAGTGCATAAAAAATTGCAAGTCCCAAGATGGCTATAACCACTTTCACATCAGAAAAGATTTACCCCACATACGGTAGATTTCCAAGGGTCTCTGACTGCTTTACTTCCTGCTACATAATAGACCAGAGCATTTATCTAACTTTTGTTTCTGATCTTGTAATCTTTCTGATTATAACTTACAGTTCTACTTGCTTCTTCTGCAATAGTTTTCTCATTTGTAATTACTGTTTCTATTTGTCATGCCATATTCATCTCATATGTTAATCAATCATGAATGCATACTTACTTGTTCTCCTTTTAACCTCTGAAGTACTTGCACCTCTCTTCCTTCCATTTTATAAATGATGACTTGACCAGTATGATTATATCGTGGCTGCCCTGCTATGTACAGCACACCTCCAGGTGTCGATGCTGAGTTTACAGTATAGCCTAAGAAGCAGAAAAGAATTCATGATGCAATACACACAGAATGCATCAGAAATACTTGCTGAGATTCAGACACTTTCTAAGGCCTGGCTCTACAAACTCTTAATTATACTAAAGGCTGAAGGTGTATTTGCCTACAGTCTCAGTCATGAGCATCAGTGTGTCATCAAACTTGTTCACAGGCTGGTAAGTCTAAACTTCAGCAGAATTTTTATAATGTACAGTTTGCTATCCTTAGGGAGAGTAAGAGGATGATGGTACAAGTGAAATAGAATCACTGTCACAGAATCATAGAATGGCCTGGGTTGAAAAGGACAATGATCATCTAGTTTCAACCCCCTGCTATGTGCAGGGTCACCAACCACCAGACCAGGCTGCCAGAGCCACATCCAGCCTGGTCTTGAATGCCTCCAGGGATGGGGGCATCCACAACCTCCTTGGGCAACCTGTTCCAGTGTGTCACCACCCTCTATGTGAAAATCTTCCTCCTAATATCTTAGTTTAAAACCATTCTTCCTTGTCCTATTGCTATCTACCCATGTAAACAGTTGTTCCCCCTCCTGTTCATATGCTCCTTTCAAATACTGGAAGGCCACAATGAGGTCTCCCCAGAGCCTTCTCTTCTCCAAGCTAAAAAAGTCCAGTTCCCTCAGCCTTTTTTTACAGGAGAGATTCTCCAGCCCTCTGATTATCCTAGCAGCCCTTCTCTGGACCCATTCCAAGAGCCCTGTATCTTTCTTGTGCTGGGGACCCCAGGCCTAGACACGGATCTAATCCATCTTTCTAGCAAAGAAAGATGGGGCCTCACAAGAGCTGAGCAGAAGGGAACAATCACCTTCCTCTCCCTGCTGGCCACCCCTTTTTTAATGCAGCCCAGAACACTGTTGGCTTTCTGGGCTGCAAGCGCACACTGCTGGCTCATGTCCAGCATCTTGTCCACCAGGACCCCCAAGTCCTTCTCTGCAGGGCTGCTTTCAAGTGGTTCTTTCCCCAGTCTGTATTAATACCTGAGATTGCCCCTGCACTTGGCCTTGTTGAACCTCATTAGGTTCATATGGGCCCACTTCTCCAGCCTGTCCAGGTCCTTCTGGATGGCTTCCCTTCCCTCCAGCGTATCAACCACATCACTCAGCTTGGTGTCGCCTGCAAACTTGCTGAGGGTTCACTTGATGTCATCGTCTACGTCATTGATAAAAATGTTGAAGACTGACCACTGACGGACACAGCTTGTGACAAGGCTCTACCCAGACATAAAACAATAGCTGGTTGAAAAGAACGGTTGTCATTGGCTGTCAAAATGATAGTGTCCTGGTCTGATTCTGGGAGCATTTTGAACCCATCTCTGTTTAGTATTCATGACAGTTTAACAACTTGAGTGAAGACTAATAAAATTTGTAGATAAATAAAAATTGTAGTAAAATTGCAAGTATTCTGGTGAATAGGCCTGAATTGGAGATATTAAAAAAAGTTAATGGAAGTCTGTAAATAAGGAAAAAATGTGTTTAGGGAGAAAGATTAAATGACTCTTTTGGTGACTTTCCATTAGTGAAGATGTGGATGAAATGAGAGAAGGTATGAGAGAGCCAGGAGGTATAGAAAGAAGAACCCAGAGGAGTGAACAAGGCAACAGAGATGCCTTTTGGTAGAAATGCCTAAAAGAAAAACAATAGCTTGTCAATATAAAATACATTATTATAAGGAGGATGGCGATAAGCTCTTGACATTGTCCACCAAGTGATAGAAAACAGCTTAATTATTTTAAGCAAAGAAGATTTAGATGGAAATTATATAAAGCTTTTTACGAAGGCAGAGAAAAGCTTGAGAAGAGTGCAAGGGGAATCTTTGAGATCTCTGAACATATTAGAGATCTTTATTGGAGAAAAGTCCAGATATAACTAGGGCTACAAGTGTTCGGACTAACTTTCTGATTGATTGCTTCTTAAAGAATAAAAAAAAAAATAGTACAATAGACACGTCTATAAATTATAAAATTTCCAGACTCTTAGAATGTAAGATATAAGAATATTTGTAAGTGAGACTTGTGAGAGGATTTATTAAAAATGTTACAATATGGGCTAATTTTCTTACCTAGATAGGCTGCAAGGGGTTCAATTTTTTCTGAATGTCTTTCACGAAAAGTGTCATTACTTGGTATTGAAATATCACTGTCCTTCACCATGACCACCGTGCCGTTCCAGTCATATGCTCCAACTGCTCCAAGCATAACCCAATCCTTGTGCAGAGAAAAACAAAAAGCCTATTCTCTATGTGAATCTTTTTGCATCACAGTGCTTAGCTGGACAATGCTTTCTACAGAAAATCTGTGCATCAGATTTAGTACTGTTTTTCTCCAAATTAGAGGATGTCTCACACTCTTTGATAAAAATACAAACAATTAAAAAAAAACACTGACCATTTAGGAAAAGTAACAGACTGAAATATATCTCCTACAGGTTTAGCCCATCATGACACACAAGATAGAAAGATGAAAGAGATTTAGCAAAGCTAGTCAGAAAGTACATCTAAATGCAGTCCACAGATGAACTTTTAGAAAGATGAAATCTTCTCTGCTCTGCTGAAGTTGTATTTAAAAAGCACCTTTTGTGAAGGATAAATGCTTTGTCAAAAGGTAGGAATGCTGTCTTCTTGATAAAAGAGACATCAGATACCCTGAGTCTGTCAACACAAAAGAACTGAGAACCCACTACTGAAGTAAAGCTCTGATGACAGCAGTTCAGTTTTATGGTAACTTCAAACATGCACTCTACCAAATAGATAACCTTAGAAATCTTCTCTAGGCTCTCTATAAGGATAATACCTGTATGTAAGGTGAAGTACAGTGTTTGAAGGATATGTATAATCTCGTAGCACACAGTGAAAATGGACGCAGAGTATTTCTGCAATGAAGTATTTATGTTAAATCCTGATGAAGGTCTGTTATTCTTTGTTTTACCAGGGATACTCTGAGTTGTAAACAAAGCTGTATAGAAGGTTTTCCTATGGATGTCAGTTTGTCTGACTCAAAGTCTGCTCAGTTAAATTATTTTCCTGCTGTGCTCTTTTCAACTGTCACTACTTTTTCACATCTTTAAAGTGTAACTCTTTCCAGTTTCTTTGATCTCATGCTAAATTTCCATTGAATTTGTGTACATCAAGCATAAGAATTTTCTGATTTTCAAAAGTAAATAACATATGCAGGAAGTGATTTCTTCTACTAACAAATATTCCCAGGAATTTTGACATCTTGTTCCATAAGTATTTCCCCCCTGAGAATTGAGGTATTCAGTATATTAATAGAGCTAACAATGTGTTGTGTTACTAATAATTCAGACCACATCTATTACAGAAATAGTCATTACATATGTATCTTCTGTTTAAATTTCATCAATACAATATTATAACATTTTATATATTAATATTGATAGAGAACAGTTTTACAGTTAACATATTATAGAATATTTCCCTGGTAGAAAAATACTATGGGATCATCACATTTAGCGTGAATAAGACACTTATTTTCTCCCATTGTTTAAAATCCTTCTTCACGTACATTTTACAGAATACTGGATTAAAGAAAATGTGGAAATATCCAACAGCAAATAAGTAACAGGGCTGCAGAAAGAATTCTGAATGCTCATTCAAAACTTGTGACATTACCAACAAAAATCTACTTTGTAAACTAACTTCTCTTTTCAGACAGCTTGTTTACCTGGGAGTAATGAGCACTGAAACCAGCCTGTGACATTTCCATTTCAAATGAAGCTGCTTGCTGATCTGTTGTTGCTATTAAACAAAAAAAGATGTGCAATGAAAATGCTTGCATGATAGTAAAGGATAACATAATTAACAAGAATATTTTGTGAATATAACTTGCAACAGATTTTCACAATAAATAGAGAAATTAAAATTTATGTTAAATGCTACCATTAAGTGAAAGAAACCATTTCCATTTTAAGATCATGTCTCAGAACTTGTCCAAGTAATACCTCTGGGCTAAAACTGAGATTTGACCTCAGGCTGATGTTAAATATGTTTGGAATGTTTGATTAATATGGTTAAGCCATTTTCCACTTGAGCTAAGCGAACAATAAAACACATCCATGTAACCCTGGCCTCGTATTCAAGCAACTAAAAATTTGTAGGCGGCTGATAGAACTTTAAATGAAAAACATTTGATGTTTGTATGAACCTTTGTTAAAAACAAATTAGGAAAATCTCAACCATCCAAGATTCATAAGTATTAGGGAAGGGCTTGGGAACAATAATTTTTTCCAGAAATTCAAATGGAAATGTTTCTATTTCTCTTAAGTGGCTGAATAAAAAAGGTATTGTGATTTAGCAGTACTGTCAATATCTTTTCAGGTAGTCACATACTACGCACTAAACTGGCGGGCCTTCAGCAGGGTGCTTTGCTCCCAGGTACATAAGCATCACAAGTAAGGTAACTATATTCTGCATATTGATTCCTTCTTGAGAGCATGACATGGTAACAGGCATTGGAAAGGAACTATGATCTGTATTCTGAGGCTTGCTCAGAAAGAACTGATAATTTGCTACCAGTTGAGCACTGAGGCAAACCTCAAACAGAGTGAATGAGACTGAGGTATAGCAAGCTATGGCTGCACAAATTTCAGGCATCAGGACTACTAAATAATACTGAACTCCTGCTACTCAGCAGCTAAACCACAAAGACTGTTCACTCATGTATGTCTTTGCTAATTGCTGGGATTTATGACTAGCTATAGTAAGCAGACATGATCTCAAACACAAAATGTTCAACATACAAGCAGGGGCCAGTGTGTTTCACAAGATGTAGCTGCTTTGTTGAGAAAAATTTGGTTCTTCTTGAGTATAAAGATTTTAAGTTGCCCATTTGCTGATAAACAGTATTTTTCAGTGACAGCATTAATCACGCAACAAAGGGTGCTTGTTAATGAGCTGAGAAAGACAGGACTCTCGCAGCTTCAGGCAGAAGACAATGCTAGTACTGTCAGTATGTGCACTTCTGAATTCTGCTTAGATAATGGCCCCCACTCTAACTTTCCATTCGGTTTCAAACTGCCAAGCATCTAATAAAGGATGTTTTGTGAAAAAACATTTGTGCCTGCCTACAGATTGGATAAAACATAAAAATGCTGTTAAAAAGAGAAGTACATGCCATGAGACACAGAGGCATATGAAAAAGATTATGTGTAAAAATCCACTGGCTGTCAAGTGTGAGCTTTTGTTGGATTTCATTACTCAACTCTCTCCAAATTTTCCTTTGCAGTATTTTTAAAGACAAAGAAAACAAAACAAAAACAAGAACTCTACAAGAGTAAAAATATCAAATGTACTCCTACACTAGCAGAAGGCTATTTAGATTAAGACTTGGGGCACATTCAGATACAGAATTTCATGAATCAATTTCCCTCTGTCCTACACACAGAAATTAATTCAGCTACACTGTGTAGGGTTAATCCAACTTCCACAATGCACACATCCAATGAACTACATTGTCCCAAGCAAGCTGTGAGGGACAGAATTAATCTGATGTGAGGGACAGAATTAATCTGCTTTTCTTCCCTGTCACCACAGTGTATCCATGGACAGAGTTGCAAATCTAGAATAGTTCCTGCGATGCTTGGGTAGAGCAGGAAACCATGCCTAAACAATCAACAAAAATGGGCTTACAGCATCTCCTAGCTCCAATCTTACAAACTCATTGAAACTCTTAATGACTAGTCTCATCACATTTTGGTATAAAGCTAAGATCTCATCTTAGTTTCCACTCTAGTTTTCCTTGCAGACAGAGGAAGCAATTTCTGAGACTTCTGCAGGTGGAGGAGGGGGTATAAATTGTTTCATTTCACAGGGGCCTCATATAGAAATCTTGGAACAGACTGAAGTCCTAGTGAAGCTTTGGAAATCAAGGGGGCTTTTGTGTGTGAAGTCATCTAGAACTCTTACAGGCTGAAAGAAATCAACTTCTAACCTTTCTTGATGTTTGGCTAAGTATTTTTTTGTAATACAGCCAAGTCTATCTGAAACAAAATTTGAAAATATGGCAAAAATATATCAAAGCACAAGAATACTAATAATTTATAAGTTTATTCTGAATACAAAATTGTAATCTTCAAGAAGCAGATATTTGCGTCTGTATATTTTACAGAAAATTAAAATTGAATTCAAGGAGTACTGTAGAACTTGCTAATACTTAGAAGAGGTATGCTGAAATATGCTGAAAATACCACATTACTAAAGGAGACCTATTTATTATACAAACTGATAACATTTCTACTATTCAATCACGTTGTTAGATTCCTCTTCATCTACACAACTACAATTGTACCATTAGAGCACAAAACTTGTTTAAATGTTTTGCCCTTTCTTTACCGATTTACTTATTTACTAATTACTAATGCCAGTGGAAGGGCTAGAGCCTGCTAAAGAAAGCATTGTCTCATCAACAGAAAGTTGAGGCCAGCACAGTTTGCTCTGCTATTTGCACAGGTTGGGTTCCATGTGGTAGCCAGGCACTACCTGATGGCTACAGACTGCTGAAAGGGACAAGGTGGAGCATAACAAAATGATACATCTGGTTGTTCAGTGGGTTGTACTACACTGTGAATCCTTGAATCCGAGTACTCAAAGTGTACTGATGTCCAGAAACACAGTGTTCCTGTATCTTATATCCTTGTCCTGTCATGGACCAATAAAGCAGTTTATTACATTTACATTAAAATTACATTATATATAATAGGGGTGATTAACAGGTTTCATTCTAATAATAAAAGACAATGATTTTTCTCATATCTCAAAAACTCATGGCTAAGTTTTCAACTTCTCTTTGAATAACTGTTTTGTAACTGAAAGTGTATTCTTCCTATAAAACATAACAAAAGAGCTTCTATTCCCTGAACTTTAAAGTACTGAGTAAGCTTCAGTAAGCTAAACTTAGGTCTTCAGAGGGATTAAATTAGCCTCAAGTAAATTTGTTTTATAAGTGAGGAATAAAATCCTCCAGAAAGGGAAAAGATAAGAATATACAGAATAATAATAATAAAAAATATTTAGTAGCAATCAACTGAGGATAGAAACATTTAACTCACACTAGATGATACACTACAAACATACCTAAATGTCTAAGAAACATTAACTCAAATTTAAAGACCTTTAAAATAATCTCTCATATTTGTATTTTTTTTTCCTTTACATTCATCTCAACATTATCTTTTGTTCCAGCTATAAACTACACAATTCTAGCTACTTGGAAAGCTGGAATGTTGAAAAAAATAAGCCCAAACAGATGGATGTTGTCTTTGTATGACACTAAGCCCTTCAGAGTTGGTCACTGTAATTTATAACTAATAAACTTCAGTCTTCTATTAACAGCACTGTACTTGAAACGGAGTTGGATGGTATTGCCTAATTTGGATGGCGAATGTGAGGAGACATTAGGAGATAACTTTTCTCTGCTAAAATCTGACAATCACAAACATTTCCGAAGGAAAAAATATATCTTGCCAACTCTATATACAAAATTCACATTAACTTGTACAGCAAACTAATACATTGTAGTTAATAACTAACCATAAAGAGAATTTAAAGGCAAAGGCAGACAAACACATGATCATGGGGCAGCCTAGGACACACTCTTGCAACACTCTTTTACATAAGGGAAGGCGAGTCCAAGTTCATCCAGGGGTAAAATGGTAATGGTTACTATAGTGACCCTTCTTACCCTTCTAGGCTACTGTCTCCACCTGCTCTAATCCATCTGAACATAATTCAAATTATTATCTATGTTTTTGATGTGTACTGTAAAATATCTTTATGATCAGCTGAAAAAATACTTGCATAACACATTTTATGCAGCATAATACATTGAAAAGGTAGATAAAAGCAAGTGGTCTTCTGTTTGCCTCAGCAGTAATGCAGGCATAAAGTAAAATTTTAAATAATGTCCTACCTTCAAGGGCAAATATTCTCTCTCCAAGTGCTTCAACAATAGTTACAAGAGCCAATTCATCTGAGACATTGAAGAAATGCTTTTCAGTAGGCTTACTGGCAATTGATTTTATTTCCTCTACAAATTTCTCAGTACTTAAATTTCCTCTGCTGTAGCTGCCAAGAATCTAAAGAGAATTAAAAAAGGAGAATCAAGGTTATGTTTTAAGTCCTATTTTTGAAAGATACTTTTGAGGAAGGTTGTCAGAAAATATTGGAAAATCATATCTAACCTTCATTGTTCTATTAAAACTTCCCTCAGATTTCTAGCCTTCATTGAATAAAAGTCAGTGTTTTGTAACTAGAACACAACTGTATGAGAGTTCACTTTTTTTTCTTTTTTTTTCTGCAAGCATCAATAACAGCAAGCAAAGCAACCATATGGTGTAATATATATTATCCTCAACTGCTGCTTTCATCCTTTCTTCACAAAATTCTTATGATTTGTTGATGTAGACCTTAATTTAGAAAACGAACAAACAAACAAACAAAAAACCCCTGTCCCGGACAGAATATACTGACTTCTAAATACGCACCACCAGTTCTTCTCACAACCTAATATATGAACAATTAAGGACACAATTATTTAGGAACAGGATAGTTAGTTTTTGTAACGTATAACTTTGTCCTGTAAATACATCATGACATTGCATTCAGTACGATGGCACAAGACTTCAGATTTGGCTAATAGTTTCAAAATCGCTGCTGTAAAAATTCAGGATGCCTCAGAATAAAAAGGCTAATTTTTCCAATTCCCTGACCAGCGCTTATTTTTCCTGGGGAAAAAAAAATAAAAATAAATAAATCTGTGCACTTTCTTGCTTTGAGAGGGAAACCCCAAACACATTTCAATGTTCTAGCATTCCTGGACACTGAAGCAATTCAAATTTGGTTTTAGAAGAGATTTTAGCTAAAAATTACTGCATAATCAGCAAGGACATTTTTCTTCAGTGCTCTTTAGCTTTATAAATGCTATTGAAAATGCCACCTGTATGTAACTAATCGTCAGTTCTATGGTTTTATTTAATTTAAAGGCAACCACTTTCTTGACAATGTTTGATTCCCTATTATGATAGGGATAGGGATACTCATGCAAGTAAAGAAAGCTTTTCGTCATCTGGTAACAATGCCTCCAGTGATCATTCCTTAAGGTATGAAGGGGAAATGAAAAATCTATACTTCATCAGTTTTTGGTGTCTGAGATTATTTTAGTCTATACTCAGAACCAGGGAGTATTAATTAGACATGTTGTTCTTACTAGGAAAAAAAAAGAGAGTGACAGGAACAGAGACAACCCAATGTATCTTAAAAGTTTATGAGAAAAAAAAACAGATGATTCCAGCATAAAATACACAAATATAGCAGAGGTTACACCATATCTGTCATTAATTTTTCCATAACACTCTGTATGAGTTAGCTTCCATCACATTCAACCTCTCATTCAGCTACTGAGATTGATCAACATGAAAATGACAACTTTAGTATACCAGCACACAGTGCATCCACAACACACCTTTGCTGTTATTGTTTGTTTCTAAGTGGATAACATGTCTATACAAACTGCTCAGAAGATTTGAACTAATCTTCTCTGTTCACTATTCCTTTTAAGAAAAAAGATGATATTTTATACTGCCCCTCAAACTCTTTCTCTCCTTTATCTTCACAGAAAAACCAAGACAAAACAAATGAAGAACAAAAAAAAACCACACACAGAAAAACAACCAAAATCAAACCCTGTCAGATAATTTTTTCTTCCATGCTTTAAGATCAGAAAACAAAAGTAAAATGTTATTATTATGGTAAATCTCTGAAATGATTATATTTTCATCAAGATTCTGTGACATAAACATTTTAGACAGACATTTGAAAGGTGAAACACTTCTCAGACTCCTACTTTTATTCCCATTTCTTTTCACTTACAGCAATTGCAAATCTCTGAATGTTTTCATCCTCACACTTATCAATCACTTTTTGTAATCTGTAGTTGTCATGTGATTCCCCATCAGTCACAATAACCATTACTTTTTGTACTCCTCTTCGTGCGCCATGAGCCTCAGTAAATGCCTCTTCCCTAAAGGAGGTGTAAAGGGTTTAAAAAAGGCAAAGTCAACATTTAGCACACGCACCATTTTTACTTAGTCAACTCTGATATAAGATACTTTACATTAACTAGAACATAGGAAAAAACAAATAAAAATTAACCAGGAACAAATACAAACAAGACCAATTGGAATTTAGATGGCAGTTCAGAGTTTTACAAGGATTCTTTCAACTGTGACAGAAGAAAAGCACAATGTTGGATGGTGAATAATTATTTTCCTAACCGAATAAATTGTCACCTTAAAAACAGTTTTGGCAGCTTAAAAAATAAAACACAACGTCAATCAAAACCCCTCCCCCAAAATCCACATCCGAAAAAAATCTATTTCCATACTAAAGCAGCACTTTCAGTGGCCAGAAGTATTTCTTCAGTTACCGGCACGCATCTACAGCAAAACAGGATGTTGCAGACGTGGCAGAAATAGGCTCCCAGTGAGTGATGGCGTGGGTGACTCAATGAATATCACAGATGGAGAAAGGAACACTGAGGGGGTGTTCATGCAGGCTGGGCATGACATGGTTCTGCATGGAACCACAAAAGTAAAAAGTGGACTAGGGTTCTAGAGAAGATGGAAGCAAGGCTTCCTCTTTCTACAAAAACATCACCAAACATAAAGATTGCCCACACGAATAAAAGCTAAGATTCATCTCAGATGACAACCAAAAATGGAAGATAGGAGGGACTGCAAGAGCTGAGGAAACTTCATTGATACTTCCTGTAACTACAAGCCTGTGACGGTTTGTGGTGCACAGGGACTTTCTGAACCACATACACTTTCTCAGTATTTGCTACTGCAAATTGATTCTGCATGAACCTGCTTGGGCTCCATTGAATCCCTACTTGTAACTAAGAATTCCTCTAATATTACTAGTGAAAAAGTAACAACGTTGTTGGATTTAAGACATAGCATCAACAAATCAGATACTTAAATGGTTAATCAGCAAAGTGGTGCAGATTTAAACTAGAAGAATATTTGGGAAGGGAGACATGCTCTGTCATGGAATAAAGTTCAGCTGTTATGCTAGAAGTAAGACAAAAGAGAAAAAATATGAAAGGCTTAGCAATGCAGATCGTTGTTATACTTCTGTGTATGAATACAGCTCATTCTTGGGTAATCTTTTGTGCTACAGCCATCTCAGAGTCTGATCCCACAGCATGTGCAGGGCAATCAGGGCATCAGGCCTAGCCAGCATGGAATCATATAAAGCAGGTTCTGTTTGACCAACCCAACCTCTTTCTATGACCAGGTGACCCACCTAGGGGCTTAAAGGAAGTCCAGAGGAGGATCACAAGGATGATCAGAGGGCAGGAGCACCTCTTCTGTGAAGAAAGGCTGAGGCAGCTGGAATTCTTCAGTCTTGAGAACAGGCTCCAGGAGACCTCACTGCAGTCTTTCATTGCTTAAAGGGAGTCTACAGGGTAGACTGGGAGGGACTTTTTTTTTTTTATAAATCAGGGAGAGTAGTAGTAGGACAAGGTAGAATGGTTTTAAACCAAAACAGGACAAATTTTGATTAAATCTAAGGAAGTAATTCTTCACTGTGAGAGTGGTGAAATGCTGGATGGATCGGGCTGCCCAGAGAAGCTTGGACAGAAGCCTCAACACTGGAAGTGTTCAAGGCCAGGCTGAATGGAGCTTTGGGTAACCTGATCTAGAAAATCCCTACCAAGGCAGGGAAGTTGGAATTAGATGGTCCTTAAAGAACTTTCTAACCCAAACCATTCTAAGATTCTATGAGTTTTTATTTTCCCAGTGCTCTAGAAGATTTAATGACTTCTGACATAAAATTTCTAGACTTGCTGACAAATGTGGACTTAAATCCCACAGTAATCTTAACCTCAGCAGAAAGAAATTAATACTAAAATTTCTGGGTTTTTCCATTTCCTCTGAAAAACTTAATTTCATCTATCCCTCTGCATACACAGTTTCTACCTAACCTGTATGGATACCCAAGTCCTTCAATTGCCTTTGCTTAGGACTACAAACTTATTCTATGTGTTTTCTCTTTCCCACTTCCTTCATTCAAGAAACAGCTGCCTTTTCAGGGTGCCAAACATAACTGTCATGGAGGTTGGACAGCCTTTTGATCCAGCCTAACCTTAAATCTCATTTATCTAGCTAAATGAAGTCAGCCACATCCTATTTTTGACATCTGTTAAACTTGTTCCTGTCATATTCAGTAAAATATTTTGTGAACTTACCTTGCTGTATCTATTCCAAGGGCTGTCATAGTTTGTGTGCCACCCCTCTGACGTATTCTCAGGGCTGCAGCCATCACTTCTTCTGTTGTTGAGTAGGTATTCAAGTAAAATTCATGGACTACAGTCTGTCCATACTGGACAATTCCAACCTGAAATACACCATTCATACTAAAAATCAACCATCATTAAAGAAAGTAGCTACATCTTTTGCAGTGAGGTAAATGCTCATCTGTACCTAGAGCCAGGAAAAAACAATATACTCCATGTCTTTTTCCCAAATATGAAACACCTATAAGCATTTGAGAAATACAAACTGGAAAACAGTTAACGTCAATGAAATGTTTTCAAGTTTCTAAGTTGTTTCTTTATTACAAATAGGAACAAAGTAAAATACAAGCTCAACTCCTTGTTCATCCAAACACAGAGTCATCTGAGATGCAGATCTGCTCACTTCTAGGACAAGGCACTCAATGCCCTAAAAAGCAGTCACAAGTTTTCAAAGGGATTTCCTTAAAGAATATGAGGCTGTACTTCATGTACAACTCCTAATTCTGTTCAAACATAAAGATCTATAAATCAACAGAATATTTACTCTACACACAGCCTAGAAACAACACTTGGTTGATAAGTTTAGGTCATTGGGGTTGAGAGGAAGACCTAAGCACCCGTATCTTTATGAAGACAAAAGAGCATAAACATTACCACAAGAGGAGGTAAGCCAAAGTAACAATCCTGACAAGTGCCAGAGGAAAGAATACAAAATGGCAGCTCCTGAAATAGGGGAGTGATGAAAAGACTCAAAAAAACGCAACCACCTTGGACTGAAACCAAACACAAATGCTTGAGGGAACCTGCTGCAAAAACAAAATGTAAAACGAAAAGAAGATAAGCAATATCCTTAAATACTAATTAATTTCCCTCATTCATTTCTGTCACTTTTAATGTTTTGGCAGGTACTTGACAGCATTTACGGGGAAGAATCCACACAATGTTCCATTAGCATATTTCAATTTTATGTTACATATGGCAATTTATAGGTATTATTTAGGATAATGCAGTATTACATGGCACATTTATGTCTCACTCATCTATTTTTAAAAGCACTCTAGCATGTAGATACTAAGCATCACATTATTTTAGAGGTGGTTTAGTACGTCCTTTGCAATGGCTTTGTAAGCGTTTTCTGAGAGACTTTCATAGCCTCTCGGACCATGCACAATGTTTGATTGCTGACATTCATTGCTTATATTTAAACAAAAAGGGAGACTTGTAGTAGAATAGATTTTGTCAAATATTTTGTACTAGACATTGATATCATAAACATTATGAAACGCTATCTACATAAAATTACAGAAGTGTAATGCAAAATCTATCCCATCTGAGTCATTTTAACCTTTTCTCTCTAAGGCAACTGTTTTGTGGTATCTATCTGTGAAAGCGACACTGAGACAACATGCTATAATTTTTTCTGTTTTGTAGATAAGACTACATTCATGACTGAGTTTTCTTTCTTCTTTTTTTTTGTTTTTGTTTTTTGTTTTTGTTTTTGTGGTAGCAGCCAACAAACTATTTCTAATAATTATTTTATTTTGCTAATAATTATTAACAAGTTATTAGTCTCCTTCATATAACCTAATCTGAAAAGGATGCTGCTGATCATTTAAAAAGATTACTATTGACTGATGAAAAACAACAGGTTTTCATCATGCTTGGCCTTTTGGATCAGGAGGAATGCCTCAATTATTTCAGGACCATGCACAAGAAATGCAGCAAGAGACTTCTGTTTGTCAGCGAGACTGCTTCTGTGGATTCAGACTCCTTCACTGAGGATTTTATTGACATCAAGGGTTAAACTGACCACCGACTTCTGCCAAGATCAGGATAATAAGTATCTGCCCATCTTTCACTGTTCTAGAGACTCATGCTGATGTTGTCTTTTACCAAAAAAAGACACTGACTTGTCTCATTTCCTACTTGAGAGGAAGCACTGTACATGATCACAGCAAGTAAACATTTTGAGCATTTCCTTCTCAGGAAGTGAATAGGAAGTACATCTGAGTCTGGAGAACCGCGCTATGTTGCATAGCTTGTAAATCAGGAAGGAAAAGGTGCATGTGGTTATCTTGTGGGATACAATTGTTCTGTGAGACCCTTCCTTAGCAGTAGTGTTGAAAACACTAGTCATCACGTTCTACGTCTTTCATGGCATCAGTGATGAGCCACACCTCACAAAAGGTAACATAACTTCTCAGAATTGACAAAACAGTCCGAGGCTGCATGTCCTGGTCTCCTGCAGGATCATAAATTAAAGTTCAAGTTTTAAAATTAGAATTTTATTATATGAGATGGTGATTAAGGTTTGAATCTAATAGAAAACCATTGATGAAATACCAATGCAGTGCAAATATACCATTATGTGATAATAAACATCTTCAAACTGCATAACTTCAGCAACCCTAATTTAAATGAACTAAATAGTTCAAATCTGGAAAACGCAGTAGTGTTATGCTGATGAACATGAATTCTGCTCCACTTCAGAAAAACTACACTTTTTCCCAACATTATTGACCATAATCTACTGAACATCTTTTTAATTCCTAAGTCTAAGTTCCGTACCCTAGCATACCATAGATCTTATATTATATAAGGAATAACTCTTTAATTGTCTCCAGTTCCTATGAGAAAGGCGTTGCAAGAGAGAACAGGCAAGTGAAAAGACTGTTCTACTTTGGGACAAAACATTCTAAATGACAATAACTTCCTGCTGTTCCTTATGTTAGTGAATGCAGCCTCTTTTTTGGAGAGCGTATTCTGGCTTTCCTAATCAATTACTAAACCATGTTGTACATGGAAATTACGTGATGGGATTCACATCAGAGGGATGTGGGAAGTACAGCCAAACCTAGCTACAATTTGTTTGGTCTACTATGCTCAAAAGGAGTCAGACATAAATTACCTTTAAGCCACTGAAGGTGTCTTTCTCCATTCTATTTTTATTTTTTTTTAATGCTTCTTTAAAACACTTCTGTTCTTCTGGATATAAGATATGACATGACATGGTTTATTAGTTCATTGATACAATCCTTATGGACATAAGGATCAGGCCAAATACCTATAGCTGGCTATCTCATGTGTTAATGGAGAAAAAAAAAAACCATGTTTTAAAATTTCTGAGTGCCATTACGGTAGAGCTATGAAGTTAGAATTGAGTATATCAAATTATTTTTTAAGTATCCTTCTAAGAGAAGGCTGTTCACATACAAAGGATTGAAAAAGTGCATTCTCATATTAAAAAAAAAAGTTGTCTCCATAGAATTTAAAAGAGAAAAATAAAAAAGTTATTTCTAGTTGTATTAAAATATGGAATAAGGCAGAGAGAAATATTTTTGTCCTCACATTATTTTTCTCGTTTAATCCATATTCCATTTCCTCTTCTCTGTTGTCATGTTTTCTTTACAACTTCTATCCCTAAGCTTGGGATATGTAGCTTAACTATCAATAAGGCATTATTTTTCAGAGAAGGGAAAACAGGAAAGGAAGGAAGCATTTCTGAAAAATATTATACTATTTGTCTTTTTGCATCTGAATCTTCTAGCTTTCACTTTCAAATATGCCAAGTGGGATACTGAGGAATTTCTGTTCTGACTTACCACAACCCTAATGGCTATTGTTCATACATGGGGTAAATGAAAGTGGAAAATAATTCTTCTAAGTCGGTAATCAAAACATAGTTTGAACGAGTCACACCCAAGCTAAGAAACTATTCTGTAATCACTTCATTCCTTTCCTGAATGAGAAGAAAACAATTTGAAGTCAGTGAAAGTACACTAGATTTCAATGAGCTCAAAAATCCTAAGAAAACGAACATGGGAAAAAATGGTTAAAACAGAGAAAGTAAACAACTGCTCATTTATTTCTGTTTTGTGTTCCTAGATGAAGGAGAAGAAACCAGCCTGCTCTGCTGTTTCCCCTCTTTCCTATTCAACCATAGTTTAAACACAGCCTCTGAGAAAGGAGACAGCATGGGTGGAAGAAGCAGAATAAACTTCCTACTGCCTGTGGCTATGAGTGCATTCTTAGATAGGGAGAGGGGAGGAAAGGAGAGGGCTAGCTAGGATAAAATTCTTAGGAGGAAGGGAGGGGAAAGGTAACAAGTTCTCCCAAAATTCCTTAAATATTTGCCTTCCATTTCCATTTTTTTCAATCTTTCTCTCCCTTTTCCCATTCTTATCTGCCTCTTAAATGTTTCGGCTCTTTAGTAACCAGATGTCAAAGCTGACATTCTTGAGAGAATAAGCATACGTGTGAGAAGAAAGGGTAGATATGCCAAAACTCGGAAAGAATGGATTTTGCAGGTGGAGGTGGCTGACTGCTGGAACGTGAGCAGGAGATCAGCAAGAGGACCTTTTGTGCAGGACAAAGCAGGAATCCAAAATCAAGTAGAAGAGGTGTGGCAATGTAAAAAATTTTAGAATCTCAGGGTGAGGAACAGGGTGAGGGTGCAGTATCATTGATTGGCCTACATACTCTTCCCATGAAGCCCATTGGACACAAGGTAGTAATGACTTTCATGCAGCCATTGATCAGCAATGGAAAGTCTATCTTTAAATATTTTCCCAAGACACTATGTGTACTTGAGTAATCACCACTTTAAGGACCAAGAGCATTTTTTTTTCCCTTCTGTTACATCTGACAGTATTTTTCCCTCTTTCTTGCACTATCTGGGAAAGTGGCATGTATAAAATAACAGGACACAATTGTATGGGTGACAGTTTATATGCAACAATATACCAGCTTGCATTCAGCACAGTCAACAGGGGACTTGGATGTTAATCCTATTAACTTGGAAAATGATAGAGATATTCTCTGTGGACAGTTGCATCCTTTACATGTGCAGGAGCTAATGAGAAGTAGCAAAAAGATTTTTGGCCTATAGCACATCAAATACCATAAAGGATCATAAAAAATGCTTTACTTTGAGAGGAGAGAGAGAGTCAAGTGACAGGAGGTTGTTGTCAGTCAAACTTTCTGTTAAAATATGTTTACCCCTTCCTCATATTATGGTCAAGTTGCTGTTTGCATACTCTGTTGAAAACACTGTGAAACATATCACATCCTCAACTGCGGTAATAGGCTGTAGCTTCATGAATTCTGATGAAATTGCTCTGATTTACTGCAGCAGGGAATTTGGGCCTATTTAGGAAGAAATAAAGCTTCTGCCATTAATGACATGCAGCTTTAAAGCCATTTGCTATTGTCATTTCAAATGTATATGCTTGGTGCTCCACAGCACAAAATTTTGAACACATTTCCAGAAATCTTACAATCAAGGTCTGAACTACAAATGTCTGTCTTAGAGGAGCGGAAACATCCTTTGTGCTATAAAGACAAGAAGTGACTGTGAAAAGGAAGGAAGCAGGAAAGGACAAAGCTCAAACTGCCTTACTTAAGACGCTTAACTTCTGTTACTCAGTTAGAAAATTGGTCTCTTCAAGCAGCCTGAATAGCGAGGGAAGAGAGAACCTCCCTGACATCACTACTCAGCAGCATAGACAGACTCAGTTGTAGTTTTCAGCTGTTTTGTTCTTGCACTGTGTTACAGTATGGTGTTATAATTACAGAGGGTTCCATAGATGATGCTCTTATCTCATTTCCTGTGAATTTTTTCTTTGTCCTACAAGTTAAACAACAATAAAATGTCTAGTATTTTACCTGTGTTTGCTGAGGACCTATATCCATGTTTCTCAGAAGACTGTTAAGGAAGGCTGTGACACTCTCCCATGGATAAATGCTATTGGACCCATCAAGGACTATGACGATGTCCAACTGGGTTTTACACTCTGCAACACAGATGGCCACATAATAATTGATTTAAACAAGGTTCATATATATAGTTGCATCTAATTATTATAATTATAATAATTACTTTTATGATGTACTAATAAACATATATCCCTCTGTAGCGGGTCTGAGCTGAAATGCTTGATACAAATTGTCATTCAACAACTTTTCTATGGTAGTTTATGTGGTTTGGTATTCCTTTGAATAGCAAAGCACTTTCTTGCAGACTGATGTTTAAGAATGGAATTAGAAGATCACATAACTGGAATATTTACTGGTGAGCCTGCCTTATTAAATACCAATTCCTCGCTGATATACCAAGGGACCAGGCCTTTAAGACTTTTATATTACTAAACTGGGTTTGAATTAAGTCTTAACTACATGCTGTCATTGTTTAACAAGAGTCTTTTGGCCTTAAGTAAAAAACATAAGCAACTATTTTTAGCAATTGTGTTTGGATGTTACATAGCCCTCTAATAATTGTTTATATGAAGATAAACTCCAAAATTAGAAAGAATTTAGGTTATATACTGACAATGAAAACATTTACTTAACTTGGTAATGCTACTAGCTAAGGAAAGGAGTTTGTACTTTTTGGTATGCCTGTGTGTATACATTCATCTTGTTTGGCACTTTGTATTCTCAGACACACAAGAGAATTCCTGTGGCATGCATACCTTGTACAGATGGAGCAATCGCTTTCACAGTTTCAAAAGTGGAGCTGACATTGGAGCAGACTCCAGTTGTGTAATGCAAACGCCCACATTTATAAGCATAGAGCGGTCCACATGCCTTTAAAAGATGAAAAAGGGTGAAATATTTGGTATGGTACCTAAGGAAAACACAGACTTCTTTTGAAATTGGCAAAAAGTTCTTTCTTACCAGAAAGCCTCCTTTTGGGTTAGTGACTAAGGTTGTTCCAAGAGTCATGTTTTCTTTTACTTCCATGACGTTAGGCACTGAAGTAGCATCTATAAATAGATTAAAATGTTAAGTATTTGAGAATGTGAAAACAAAATGTTAAAGTATATATCTGCTACCATAGGGCTTCCAGCTCCTAAAATAAAACACAGACTGACACTGATTCCATCAAATATTTTAGCACCCCTTCATCCTCCTCTTTCAGTTGCAATGAACAAGAAAAAATTTTGAGACTGGCTTTTATCCCAGAAAATTTGTCTGCGTTGCTGTCTCAAATAGTTTTCTTTAACTAAAAAATAATAAAGTAAAAATAACAGCACTATAAAAGCAAAACATTATTGTTCACACAGTTTTGTCAAATAGAACACAAACATTCTTTTTTTTTTTCCTTGTCTTGCTATAAATGAATTATAGCTTTTATGTTTGCAACTTTTTATTTTTATTTTTATATTACTGACGTTAAGATTTTCAAGGGAAATGAATGAAAAAAATAGGGTGACAGGCCTATTTAGGAGAATTCATATCAAGGGGAAATCTCTTTCTGTCTGCAGTAAGTATCTCTTGATACAAGACAAAGAAACAGATGAATATTTACCTGCACCTTATTTAGGTACTTCAGGTTGGTCTTGGTAGTTAGGTTATTATCAAAATCTTACTGAATAGGCAATAGAAAGGCTCTCATTGGCTCCAGGGAGCTTTGGAAAGAGTGGCCTATGAATCTATGCTCCTTGGTCTTTCTGCCAGAATTTCCAAACCACAGTCAATCAGTGCCAGTCATAACAATATTTGGATAACTCAGCCAATGCCCATTCTACAAGTATAAGCATGTTTTCCAAAGGGCTGTGAGAAGCTTTAGAATAAAAATGTTTTTGATATTACAAACAGAACTTCCTTCACATTTACTTCTGGAATCAAAAGTAAATTTTCTCTATAAAAATAACTTTAACACTTATTTCTTAAATAAAAATCTCTTAGGATTCAAATCAAACCTCCACATATCAGCTTCATTTGCTTTCATACCTGGTAAATTCAGCTTTATGCAGGGGGATTGGTTGTCCCTTCCTACAGGGCATTTGTACACATCTCCTGTTCTTTTCTCAGGTTGGCCAACTAATGGAGAACCAATAAGTACCCTGCAAATTAAATATGTTATCTGAAATTTCATCTTCCACTGAATGCATGAAAATTGGCAAATAAAATTTACATAGATAACACACCTGCAGCAAGCTCTTCACAAAGAATATAGGATGGAAAATAAGAAAAGTATCTAATACTGTTCATTCAGACACAATAAAAAGAAGCTCTTCTGCCTCCTCTTTAAAAAGGGACATGGAAAGGAAATATCCCTATATACCAAATATATATTTAAATAGTATCAGTGGGTGGATGAAACACATTGTGAGCAGTATGGAAGGAAAAATGTGTTTTATCTGTTTCATTCTTGATTGTTAATATATTTTAGGAGAAAAATTTCAGTGCTGAGCAGGGATAAAATTCAAAAGGGGAGGCTTTCAAGCACGAAGCAGAATGTGTCAGCAGTTCAAAATACATTACAGATGGCTTTTATTCTGTGCGATTAAAAAAAAAAAAAAGATTATATGATCAAAAATCTCTATTCTTGCATAATATTTTGTAAGCACTAAAAATAAACATCCACTCCTAGATTCAGTGTTTCAGCAGAAAATGCTTTTCAGAGCTGGATGCTGTTTTTGTTCTCACATCTTTGTCAGCCATGCTACTCAGTGAATGGCTGACTTCATTAAGTGAAAGGAAGAATTCAAGTTAAAATGGAATCATAGCACATGGTGGAAACAGAAACCCTGCCATTAAGAGTAATAGTTATGTCAGATTTGCTCTTGGACACTTAGGTGATTATGAATTGTTACTCTGAGAACTAATTTTGCCTTTAATCATAGATTAATGATTCCAGGCAGAAGATATTTGAACCAACTACAAAATACACGTAAGACATTGTCTAAGAATTTTAAAAGGAAGCTGAAAGGAGAATTTAAACCCAGTACACCATCCAGCTTCCAAATAAATATACTGAAGGAGCTCATTGTTATCCAGTAAGAATTTTTAATATTTAAAAGCAAATTAAATGGTCTGAGCACATACTAGATCTGACTGATCTTTCAAGCCGAAAAAAGTGCATTACAGCATACACCAAAACTTAGAAGCATGCACAACAACCTCTAGTGCATCTCTGACTTCCATTTTACTGCAGAAAAGCTGAGTATGCTTGACATCGCACAAGAGGTGATCAATCTCAGTAGGACTATGCCCACATGTTGTACTTTTTTCAGAAAAAAAATAAAAGAAGAGCCCTGTGAATTGAGTTAAGTGGTTTGAAAAGCCACTTTACCTGTTGGCCCAGTGGACTCTACTTTTTCTTCAAGAAACAAGTGCAATCAGGTTTTAAGAACATCTGTTTTTGTTGAAAAACTCTACCTGGGGTATCTAGGTAGAGTTATAGCACTTGACAAAGCACCACAAAAGCTTTTTATATTTAAACTACCAGCCTGCAGCTTTCTTGCTCAGTATGTTGTTACACTGCAGGAAGCTGAAAGCTTGAAAACTTAACAACAACTTGGGAGTTCAATGTTCAGAAATGTTGACACTCATTGGCTTAGATTGTGGTCTTCCTTCAGCCAATGGGAGAGTAGTAACTTCTGGCTCACATAGCTTTTGCGTGTCCAAGGTTTCAGGACAGTCTGCAGCAATATTACTTACTGTACAAAATACCTGCTCCTAGAGTGAACAACATTTCCTAAAAGTCTAAATTAACTCAAAAAAGGTTATTATTTGTCTTTCATTATCTGAATGCAGATTGGTATTTAAACATCCTGCAACAAAGACGGTCAAGAACTAGCACTTTCAAAAGCAGGCTTTGCGATTTCATTTCAGTGAGCATTTCCCATGCTGGGCAGACTCTCAGAACTGAGCAGGCCTGGTGCCTGAAGAAAGGATCCACTGAGGCACTGCGGAGCAGCGTGGCTGTCAAGCGGCCACATGTCCTTCGTCCCAGACTGCCAGTAGGAGTCCCTGGGGTTTATCAAGAATGTCAGATTGCTGGCAAAGCTTGTGGAAAAACAGACAAATCAACTAACAACAACGCAGACCTCAGGGTTCCCAAACCTTTCACCATTCAATTGCTATTTCAGTTCTCCAACCCCATGATTTGCTTGCGATGTTAGTTCTTATGAGGCGAGAGCATAAACTGCTTATCAAAAGACTGACAAGTAATGATGACGGCAAGTACACCAAAATCAAATTTATAATTCAGAAGAATTATAACAAGGAAACGGCAGATGAAGAAGGCAGCGCCAAGTCCCAAATGACAATATATTACCAAGTGAGAGATACAATTAGGCCTCCAAAAGAGAAGCTAGGAATTGTATTACTAAACATTTTGACAGAGAAACCTTCTCATCGCTGACACCAGAAACTCAGCTCAGATAACCACTGACAGAACACTTTAGGAAAAAATATGAAAAACAGGTTAGGTACAGCAGGAGAAATTTCACTCGTGATACATTAATATTGGAAAAGATGAACAATTATTTCACTTGGTAAATGGAGAAAAGAGGGCCCAGACAGAACATAAGCTCAGCTCTAGCAAGGAGAGAATTTACCCAATTTATGAACTCATTTCTGTCTTTGAGGAAATCATGAAAGATATAAATTTTGACTTGACTCTTTTTCACCCAAACTCTGCATGCTTCTCTATGGTGGTTCATCAGTTTAAGAAATCTGACAAAGACTGACAGAAAGAGATCCTGCTTAAATATTGGGCATATTTATTAGTGTAGAACTTGAGTCACTGAATATCTGATAATTTGGAGCTTAAACTTAAGAAAAGCAGCTTACCATTTTCCTTCCTCATTTTCATACTGTTGAACAGTATACCCAAACATGTCTTCAAGAGACCCATTGAACGTCATTGCATTTTTCACATCAACATTGGATGCGCCGATGAGGTGAAAGAGAGCTTAAAAAAAAAAAAAAAAAAAAAAGGTAGCAATATGCATGAAAACCAAGATTTTAGATAACAAGGTTCAGTTACTGAGGGTAAATGACAAGGGTTGAAAATGGCATTTTAAGCATGTTTACCATAGCTAGTAAGAGACTTAAAATGCACTTTCTCACACATACGGAGATATATTCAGAGATGGACTTCTGCAGCCAAAACCTATATGTTATTTTGAAAAGTCAAAATTACTGAATTACTAGTCAACATTCCCACATGTACATGAAATTAAGGCTTTTTCACTTTTCTATGTTGTTAAATTCTAGCAGTGATTTCTTCCACCCTTGTTATGCTAACATCAGTTTTAAATCATTGATTCATCTGCAGAGTGGTGCCTTTAATACAGAAGAACCAAAACTTGGTCAAATTTATAGAGCATTAAGATTAGTTGAACAGCACAGTTATATTGAGCTTTCATCTGAAATAAGCATTTCATGGTCATTTGCTGAAATTTAACAGTTAATTAAAAATATCAAAATTCATAATGCCTGCTGCATGTCAAACCATTCAAATAATGACCAGTTACTAAAATACTTCTATTACTCATTACTGAGAAGATGATGTTCTCATAGAAAGCTTGTTACTATAATTAAGTTCCCAAATGGTCAATACTAATCTGTCTCTCTCAGCATTTTATTTCCTGTTTTAATGCAGTAAAATATCACAAAAAGACTATTTATCACTTAGTAGGTATTTCCGGTTTCACTGGAAAGCAAAAAAAGGAAAAGTATGTTTTGTGTTATTTCAGCTTTATTTCCTCTAGTCAGAGTCAGGAAATACAAAATAGGGAACATACTAAAACAAATCTTAGTTTTATTCTTCTGAAAAGATTAATTATAAGCAATGAGAAAAAAAAAATAATGGCTGACAGTATAATGGGAAAAAATTTGCAAGAAAAGTAACTCATGCATCTTCTACCTTCACTAATCATTTAAGTATAATTTTAAAAAATGTTACTATTTCTCTTTATGTGCAAGGGATATTTTCCTCTCTCTCTCTTGGTAATCAAAATGTAACTAAATCAATAAAATATCCCTTTAAAGAAGTAGTGAATTATCATTGTCTTAAATGTTTTTAATAGCATTTTGAGAATAAATATAATTGCTATTATTTTTTTTTTGACATAATGAGTAGGATGAGGACATCATAACACAGACTACCAATTTCCCTCTTATGCAATCAAACAGTTGCAGTGAGATTGCCTGCTGCAATGTCCATCACATAGCCTTCACTTCATTCTGCTGACAGAGGAGTTTCTTCACAACAATACAGCTCAGAAAACTATTGTGATTTTTACAACGTATTCATTATACACTTGGTCCCTGAAGTTTTCTGAATCTGAGATGTGATCCACTCAACATTTTTAATTTTAAAGAATATATATTCTTTTCTATATTCCAATATAACAAAGCCTGAAAATGTGAAATGCTAAACAAACAAAGTTGACATTTTCTTTTTGTCTTCTACTATTTGCTGCTAACTCCCCAAAGCCTCCTAATTCTGAGAGAGGTCAATTCAGAACCAGAAATAATAATTGCTTTTAAGAAGTAGAGTTAGAAAAATTAAAAGTAGCTAGGAGGGGTCAGACTGGTCAGAAATAAAAAGGAGGAGATTCCACAGAGCAGGGAATGGGCCTGTAGATCTTGTTGACGAAGTACGTTTCGTATGCTAAATGGCATATATTCAATGGATAACTAGGTTAATAGAAAATAAAACCATAACTTACAAACTATATTGGAAGTGCATCTGGTTCAGAAAATGTAGATTAAAAGAGTAGAAGAACACACAGGAGGAGCAGCTATCTTTTCTCTCCATGTATCAACTTGCACTTACTCTTGAAGATAAAATGCTACATTAAAGACTTGATTTGATCCAGTAAGGCTTTCATTTTCCTCAACTTCCAGCTTCAGTTTAGCTAGAAATCAGATGTTCAGAAGTTTGATTTTATGTATACATTGTCTGGCCTATTTTCCTATGCAAACACACAATACAACCTCCTGCAGCTTCCATGTTCATCACAATATATCATGAGTGTACTGAACAGAAGTAAAAGTGTGCAGATGGCAAACTGAAAAGCAGAGTTAGCAGTGTTCAGTGTTACACTGCCAACTAAGAAAACTAAGAACAACTTTAATTTAATGGTTTTCAAGTTTTGTTTCATTTTTTTTCAGAATGATGTTGTAAAAAAATTGGCAATTCACAGTTCAGTAAAAAACTGAAATTGAGACTGTGAAAATGATGCTTTATAAGCACTACATAAGCAAACACACATATAACAGTGTTTAGCTTGTATTCTTCCAGATTTGCAATTTCTCTCTAAGTTGTATGCATTCTCACCTGGTTCAAGAAAACTGATGCTGGAAAAGTAAAAAGAGTACTGGCAGAAGCAGTGGAAAAACAAAAACTACAGTGATGTTGGAGAGAATCTTGAAAGCTACATGGAACGAGAAAAAAAAACAACAAAAACCTACACTTTTTTGAGGCATATGGTGCTTGGCTACATACATAGGCACAATCACTAGGTAAATTAAGATTTTGAATGATTCTGTGATGTGTTAACAGAATGACTAAGAAGGCAGGTCAAAGTACAGATCAGAGACACACAATATAAATGTTTATCAAAGGATAAAACTGAAGTTTAAGCTTCTATGTTCTCATTTTATAACAAATGAGGCACTGCTGAAGAACTGGGACAAGGACCCTCTCACTGCTGATTTGAACAGAGTAAGAAAACTTGCTAGTGCACATGGTATTCATAGTTGAGTACAGTCTGTACCTATGCATGAAAGGTTAACGCTCAGTCACCAAGACAACAAGCCAAATATTATTGTAATAGAGTACTGCAAACCTGGAGTAGTAGCTCATACTTGTCCAGTAGCCACTAATAAGTTTTTTCCTTCCTTCTGTTTTACTTAACAGAAGTTTTAACCAGACTTTCACGCTGTCTGCCTGGTTGTTGTGTTAAACTAGACAAAAAGGCTTAAAATAGATTTTCCAGGTACTTGTCTGTGTCTATTGCCTGGACCTCTAGCCTCTGCAGACAAAGAACTGCAGAAGAGGCACCCACATTTTCTCAGAATAGCTGAAAGTAAACAAAACCAGAATGGCAGCACAAACCTTAACACCTGGCTCTTGACTGCTGAAAAAAAAACATCACCACAAATCACTCACAATAAATGACACCATGGAAACTAACCGAACCAAGAGAAGAGAGCATCTTCAGTTTGGATATTTTGTCTCTGTATGGTCTGTAGCTAATAACAATTGCACCCTCTATAATCAGAGGTTATTCTTGGAAAGGACAAGTTCGTACGTTACATTCAGCAGAGCTTACCATGTTGGCTGCATACCACTTCTCTACATCAAAATTTGGTCAGAATCACTCAGGAAGTCAAACACTTCAAGCTATAGCGTTTTAAATGCCCTTATTAATTCCTCTGTAATTTGCTAGGAGAGATTTAAATAAAGCAAGTCTGAATGCAGCCATAAAAGAAAAAGTAGAAATGTCTTATGAAAGTATGCACAAATAGTAGGAAAGTCCAAAAAAGGAAAGCCTGTAAGAGAAGAACAGTCTGCATCCACCCTTGGCAGTAAAAGAGAAGTTTAAGATGAAAATTAAAATAACACTAAAATATTTTATGGAATTCTCTTAGGAAAAAAAAAAAAAAAAAGAAGAAGAAAAAAACAGAGAAAAAAAGAAAATACTGCTTTGGTGTCTTGCAGTGATATTAGAATGGTATTTTAAATGATCTATAAGCAATATAAGACTGCAATATGGAACAATGTGTTTGATAAAACTGTAATGAAACTTAAGTGACATTAGGAAAGATGACCAAGCTTATAAAGTTAGGATGCATGACAATTAGCCAGGGGAGCAGGATTGGGAATATCGCCTTGGCCTCCCAGAAAAGCATAATATGAAAACAACAGAAAATAATATCATCCTTCACAATTAGACTGCCTCTGACTGGCAGAAAGGGAACATTAAACATGCATTTGCTTGCAAAGATAAAAAAAAAAAGTAGTATTTGTAACATGATGACTCTAGCATACTAAAGTAGATTATTTACAGGTGCACTGAAGGGGAGAATCTTCATTTTACCTTTTACTTCATGTGTAATAATGTCACTGCAGCACTGTACACAACTTATGAAATCGAGATTCAGTCACTGACATCCCAAGTGGAAGAAAATATGCCTGTGTGGTACAATCACCATCTGTGAGCTGGGAGGCCAAAGTGCTATACCTTAGTGCTGAAGGTCACAGAGGCTGTGGTAGGACCCTGCACTGCATTCAGCTCTGGCTGACTAACTATCATTGTATTTCAAATAAAGCTGTAGATTAAGAAAAAAAGAATGGAGAAAAGTTTAACTTCTGGAAATTTTTCAGTGGAGCTTAAATTGAGCTATTTATTTTTCAGGGCTACAAAGGAACCTTTGTTTAATTTTGCCTCCAGCTTTTTTCTTTAATCTTTAACCTTTGAAAAGCAAAAGACTTACTTTCTGGAGTAAGCCCATATTATTAAAAAAGACTTATCATTAAATGTAGATAAATATCCAAAAAAGACACAGAAATGCATGTTTGGAAATGGTTCCAGGTTCAGTAGCCACTTGTTTTTCAAAGCCAAATTTCAAACTCATTAAATAAAGCTTCCTCTGCCAGCTTTTGTACTGAGTAACTTGTACTGGAAAATAGCTTTATAATGTGGTGTCGAGCCTGAAAATATAATGAATCAAAGCTTTGTAATGTGATCCCGAATGAGTAACTCAATGCAACAGTTAAAACTTCTGTACATACAATAGCAGAAACCAAGAGTATCTGCTCCACTCAGCAGCCATCAGAATAAAACCATTTTGTCCGAAGTTTGGAACCTTTAAAACCATGCCTCTCACTGGAACATTTCTTAGCATTTTGCAGTTTCTCACAGAAGGGAGAAATAGTCTTAAAAATATTCAGTCGCTTACGAAAAATGTGAGGTCAGCTAGTAGACACTTACAAATGTATACAGGCTTAGTAAATTCAGCAGCTTGCTGAAAGGCAAATAATTCCCAGAAAACGTTTGAGCTCATCTTCAGTGATGTTCAGGCCATCTTTTGGATATACTTGCTCCATTAATACTTAACAGTGTTCAAGAACCTAAAATCCTTGTGTCTGCCTCTAGCCACATTCTTTGTCGTCAAAGACCATTTCTTCCCACCACATCTGCTTCTCAACATCTAACTACCTATCTACTGAACTTTTTTTTTTTTTTAGATTGAAGATATTTACAGTCATTTGCAATTAATTCAAATTTCAGACAAAAGCATGGTTAAAAGGTCATGCATGTTATTTTCTGGAATGAAAATCAGAAGTTTAAAAAGGAGCAAAATGTTAATTATGTGCAAAAAAAGTTAACTGAATGAACAAGGATTTGTTATCCTAAAAAAACACCCACTAAAACATGTTTCTCACAACACTCTCTAAAACTACTCACAACTTGTATATTTTCTTCAATGCAAGCTTTCTCTAGATTGATAGGAAGGATCAAACATGATGTTTCAATTGATTTTCTATGAGTTTCCTATGTGCCTAGTTACGCTGGATCTCAGTTTTGCCAGCTGATGTCCTGCTGCCTGTAAGTAAGCCTCTGTGTAGCCTTATTGAGACCAGCACAAGAAGTCAGGTACAGCTGTTGCTTCAGGAAACACATGCTAAAATCCTCAGCAAGCATTAAATCCTGAATGATTTTTCACCTGGCTTCATATTGTTAACTGGACTGCTAATAGGCTTATTTCCAGTAAATTTTGTTTATATGCTAACTATGCTAAATGAAAAGCTCAAGTAGATTAATTAAGAATCTTACACTTTGTTCTGTACAAGCATGCAGCTTTTGAGTATCTAGAGCCTTATTATCATGCTAAATAATTTCTAAATATTTTTAAATATTCTTTCCAGATTTCTAATGATATTAACTTCTGTAACATGTTTGGCAGGAGGAAGAAACTCAATTTTTTTCAACTCAAACAAGGAGCTCCAATACCTTTTCTAGCTTATGTAATCACAAAAATCACTTCAAATAACAGATTCCCTAATATTATGCTTATGACTCAGTCTGAAGACGTAGCAACAACTGGGACTGTGCAACAACTACTTCAAGAAATGGTATGATAAACTTGACACAGGACCACTCTGTTACGGTTAATTATCAGCTAGTTTATGTACATTTCTGAATCAGAGAAGTACTTTACAACACAACAGAGCTGAAGCTCATATGAAAGACCTTAGATACGTTATCAGAAATTCTGAGGCAGAGTTGTTAATGCGTGTTCAACTGCAAGCATTATGCCTATTCTCCACCCAAAAATGGCTTATTTTCATAGAGTGATGACTTAACTGCAACATGCTCAACATCTTTCATAATCCAGTGCACTAGTATAGAGTTTACTGTATGGTCAAGGAAGACAAAGCACTGAGTATGACTTACTGGTCAACAACAGAAAGTTCGAGTAAATTACTACATGTCAAATGTCATTGTCCATATTTCTAAGCTTATGAATCCACCATCCAGGTGGAGACATACACACACTTCAGAGTTAATCTCAGATGTGTATAATAAAAGAAAAAAAAAGAAAAACAACTTGCAAACTACAGTAGAGAACACCTTTCCTAATATTTCTGATAATAAGCCACGCATGATAATTTTCACTGGTATATCTAGAACACTCATTTTCTTCATTTGTATCATTTTCTAGCAGAGGGAACCACTATGTCGCTCCTTTTTCCTATGTTATGACTGCTTAAAAATAATGTTTCCCTGTTCAAAATATTTACTTTCGTGGAGATGTGAAAACTCTTAAGAGTCCTTAGCAAAAGGACTTTCACATCATTTTTTCAGAAAAAGTCGCTGTATCAAGGGCAGCTAACTATAAGTTGCAGTAGCAAAATGAAAAACAAGTCAATTTTTAAAACGCTAAACTCCATTTAAACTGCATAGGTTGATGCTATAACAGCCTAATAGAAAAAACACTTTTACAAAGGTAAATATCCTAGTCAGGTTCTTTTGTTCAAAACTTACTACTGCTCATTGGTGAAAGGGAAGGTAAACCAAAGACAATATGATTTCTTATCCTATCTAAATAAGAAATCTTCCCTTGCACTGCGTAGTTTAAAGAATATGAATCAGTGTTTCCTGTTTCCATAGATTTTTAATTTTAATTGAGAAATCCAAGCCACGGTAGTCCTTAAGTTCAACCATCCATGATCATAAATTATTTTCCTAATGTAGAAATGGCCAAAGAAACCACCACCACCTGCCTGCCATGAAAGGCACAGTACCCTAGAAAAAAACTGAAGATCACCAAAATAAAGGCTTGTTCACTGTTCTAAAGTCTGCTTTTGCAATTGCATGGAACCACTGCAAGAATGACTGGTGCTGCACTGGCTAATTCATAAACTGCTGTTATGAATTTTTATTCACCTTACTGAAGCAGCTTTACCCACTGCATGATCTTGGACAATCATAGAAACTTTTATAGACTCATTATTTTATATGTTGCTAGCTAATCTCCAGTTTATTTCTGAGGTGAACATAATTTACAAGCAACTGATGAAAACTAAACTTCTGTAAGTGTACTTCTTTAATTGTACTAGTATTTCAGAAAGTGGCATGCAGTGCTTGCAAAAATATAATCTGATGAAGTAAAAAGGTCAACTTTGCATCTGTATCTCACCACTGAAACAAAAGCAATAAGACAATTTTTAAAACAGCAGTAACATTTTACGAAGAACAGTATTACGTTCTGTGTTATATATTTGTAGTCACTATGCCTTGTTCAATTAAAATTTTAAGAAATCATCCAAAAGTCATGGATTAATAATATTGAGTAGCAACATTGTGAAAACTAAACAAATAATAAGTGTCTCATAAATCATTTCTGCTATTTTTAAAAATAAGATAGTCTAGTAGCATAAAGTACATCACCACCTCTTTTGCTGTGCTGTTGGTGTAGGAATTTTATTAGCAAGCCAGCTGAAAGTGTCACAGAATTAATCCCAGTTCTTTTTACTGCAAATGTTCTTTTTTACTGATCAAGAAATAAATCAGGGAAATTTAGAATTAGCCATTCAGAGATTTTAAGAGCAAGGTTTGTGTCCTTTCCAAAAAAGTTAAAGCTGGACCCTAGAGGAAGGAAAACAAACTGCATTTAAAAGTCACGATAAGAGAGAGCTTTCTACATGCCTTACTGGAGCTCATAACTTATGTTTCCTACCAACAACACATGCAATACATCTCATTTTAAGATATTTGTCCAGCTCTGCCCTGTTCAGAAAAAGGTATTCAGGCTCCACAGGAGCTCCACAGAGTACCTTTTATTCTTAGTTTGAAACATCTCCATCAACTTCATCCAAGTACCATCAGAGCTTAACAGTGAGGAAATTCTATTTTCTTGTGTAAATGCCACTTGTCCAGGGTAAATAGAAGGTTGCAAAGCTAAAGTCAGATACTCTGGTTCTGGTGATATTTAAGAATGATTCGGTTTCTGAAGCCAACAAGAACTGCAAGAGTTGAAAAAAGACCCCCTACAAAGAAAAAAGAACCTAGTGCCACCAATTTCGGTACCACAGTTTTCCTAGCACTTGTACAAGTACTTGCTACCCCACTATAGATATATCATCAGCTGTTTTTATATTAAATTGTAATCATAGAATAGCCCAAGCTGGAAGGGACCCACAAGGCTCATCAAGTCCAACTCCTGACTCCACATGGTATCATCCAAAATTCAAACCATATGTCTGAAAGTGTTGTACAGCTGCTCCTTGAACTCTGGCAGCTCGAGACTGTGACCACTGGCCTGGTCACGAGTCTTTGGTCTACTGCTCTTTTGGACACTACTGTTGCCTTCATCTGCCACAGGCATTTCTAAATTGTCCAGAAATCAAGAGGATCAATTGTTAGTGTCGCAGTTCAGAGTCTTGAGGGAGATCATTGTTTCTGAAGGAAAAACATTTAAAGATCAATGAAATAAGCCTATTTGAAAACAAAATGCTCAAACATTATTTTAAAGAAATCATTAGAGTTACTGGAAGGCAATGGACTGACAGATAGACAAGCAAGTGCGTGTTAAACCCCCATCAGGTACCTAATACAAGCATCTTCAAACCATCAGCTTAGCCATGGTTTGAGAAATAATACCTCCTGCTCCCTCAATCCTGACACGAGACCAGTATTGTAAAAACTCAGAGATGTGGCACAAATGTACATTCTAAGTATTGTAGTCATATAAACAGGGCAACTCAAAATGCCACTAAAACAACAGCAGCAAGCACTCTGCTTCTATACAGAGCATAGGATACTGGACTGTTGCATCCAATCTATTGCTGGCAGCTACATCATATCCCTCATATAACAATCCCTCTTAACAAGGTCCACGTTAAAGAGGCCTTTTGCTCTGATTATTCTGTCTGGAAGGTTATTCCCTCTTCTTATGTTCCAGTAGTAGAAATTTTCTGCTCTCTGACATGTATTGAGGTGCATTAAAAAGAGCGTGGCCAGCAGGTCGAGGGAGTTGATCCTTCCCCTCTACTCTGCCCTGGTAAGGCCTCATCTGGAGTACTGTGTCCAGTTCTGGGCTCCCCAGTACAAAAAAGACAG
>JAOWBP010004700.1:12598730-12617439 GCA_028571105.1 Tragopan temminckii | reverse complement strand
TGTTCTGGGAAGTGCAGGGATCCACTTCTCATTCATAAAGGATCTGAGTTCTTTTTGATGAAGGCCTATAAGAGGATGTTAAGAAGAATGTCTACTACAGAAGTTGCAGGAATTTTGTTTATTATTATACGCTGTATGTAATTAGAAAACACTAATTGCCATGAGTAGATTATTCCCCCCTCCAGGCAGAATGATTGAGATAATGGTGAGATCCCAAGAATAAGGTACAGCCCAGCTCATGGACACCTTAGTGCCCCAGGAAAGCCTCTGAAAATGACAGCAAAGGAAGAAATGGTGACCTCTGTTTGCACTGCTGAGGTTCCCAGGTGAGGTTAGTTCACAGAGTTGCACATTGGTTAAACAACATCCCTCATGCTTTCCCTCCCTTCCTGTCTATCCAGACAGGAAGTGTTTTATCTACTCTACACACAAAATACGTCTCATCATCGTTTTTCAGTACGAGTCATTCTGTAGTAAAGTAGAGGTCTTTATAACAATCCCTTATAACATTGATCCTTTAAGGAGATATGTACCGATCTTTTGCTCTTAAAAATCTGATCCTAAATGGTATTTCTCTAGCTTTGATGTGTGGAGTGCTAATTGTTGGTTTTACACTCTCCCAGGTCCCTAAAACAACTTCAATAGAGAGTTCAACCGCAATTAAATTGGCATACAGCAGCCCATCAACAGCAGCTTAACTGTAATAGTAACAACAATAACAACATCATAGTGATAACATCAAAATCACAACTGCAGGTTTGCAAGCAAAGTTCACTACATGTAAAAAATTTCAATGACTTTCATATCATAGCCACTGAATAGAAAGCACAAAGGTTATGCAAAAGACTAAATGCAACTTGCACACTTACTACTTTCTGACCACAAACTCAAAACAGGAAATCATACATTACTTATTTCAAACAACCACTATCTACAGCTGGCCTTTGGAAACCAAACAATTGCTCTTTGCTAGAAATACAGTTCCTTGAGAAACATCATTAGAGAGAAAAAGTATTTTCTCAGCTATGTTACTTGAGACTGGAAAAGAGTGTGTACAGACACACCACTCTGTGCATTGCAATACTTTTGACAGTCATTACAACCACTTAAAGTTACAGCTCAAATCTAAGTTTTGGGAATTAGAGAAAAGGAGAGAGACAGATATTGATCATACGTAAATTAAGATTACTATGGAAACTTTGCCACTAATTCTTTGGTGATCTAACATATTTGCATTTTATCAAAACATTTTGCTTTTGTCCCATCCTATTTATTTTTATTTTGGCATCTATTGGTTTTAAGTTACATTACATAGAATCATAGAATCACAGAATGGTTGAGGTTGGAAGGGACCTCTGGAAATCTTCTGGTCCAAATCGAGTATCATTTAGTAGTGACTCATTCTCAGAGGTCGTGGGAGGCTCTATCACAATGCCACTGTATATTTCAACTTCCTCATGCAAGTTCAGGGAAAAAATAACTCTACAAATCAGGTGATATACATGCAAATAAAGCTTGGATTTGGAAAGAAGAGCCAAAATATGTCACTTAGAAGCATACTGTATGGCTTTCCAAATCTGTATGCTCACCTCTGCATCTTTGAGCTGAGTTACTGCTATCATCAGTTGCTGTACATGTGCTATTAGGAAGCAGTGCACCATGTGGCTATGCCTTACCTGGATGGAGTTGAGCACAGAGGTTAGGGAGAGCCCTAACTTGTCTAACAGAAAATAAAAAGATTTTTATCTTAAAATAAAGATTTTATCTTCTTGATGTCATCCACCAACACTGTAGCCATCTCAGATGATACTTGCCCTGGAATAAGGTGCCGAAAGATAGACTTCTGTTTATATGACTTGAGTGAATACATCTTAATATTGCTGCTGCTACTGCCCAGTTGTCACTGGTAAGAGGGAGTACCATCACACTTCAATGCTCCTGTGTTTCAAAGATACATGTTACTTCTAGCCTGCAAGCTGAATTGTTACTTAGCTAAATATATTCTAAGTGCAACCTAGCCAACTTAGGTGCAAATGCACTGGAGATTCCTCCTCATGTGTCCAACACTATAGAATTATTAAATGCAAGAGTGAGGGCAAAAATTGCCACAAGTTCATAAAACTCCAAACACCAGATGCCACAACTAACAGCCTGAAGAGAAATTCCCATGTTGACTGAATTTCATACAGGGCATGGTGTCGAATTAGATAGGGTTTGAGAAAACATCGGCTGGGTTGCACACCGCCTGTCCATCTCTCCCCTTGCCTTCCTGTGGGCACTGCAGTTCTCCTCAGACCAACTACATTTAAAAAAATAAGATGAAGTTAAAAAAGAAACCAGAAAATGGAGTGTCCAGGGAGGCAGTGTCATCTGCAATATTCTTGTGTATCAGCTTTGCTTCTTACTACTACTTACTACATGACTACTTGGAAAATCAAAGCAGAAAAGTGGGCAAATACATCTGACTCACTCCTGATATTATTAAGGGAACCATAGTACAAACGTATTTCAGTGACAGTCATTTTAAGCTCCATATTTTGATAATTTTAGCAGATTTTTTATTTTAAATTTATGTCACACACATCAGGTAGTGTACATGCAAATAAACCTTGGCTTTGGAGTGAAGAGCCAAAAGAATCCTATGGCTGTAGTAAGGTCTAGGGAAGAATAATATAGCAGGCATTTTCCTGCTTTTTTCTCCATTTCAATTTGCGCTTACAGTATAAAGACATATTTTATCCATTTTGTACATCTATCTATATACAGTATTCAGAACAAGAAATTCAAGCATTTGTAGCAAGAAAAAAAAAAGAAAAAAATAAGAAAAAAAGAAAATGCTGTTTGCTGCAAACCTATTTTAAGACTGTTCCAGAATAAGAAGGTCTCTTATGCATTAAAGGAATGTCAACTACTGAAGAATCTGAGTTCAAAGTACTATTCTAGCCTATATTCTAGGCTGGAAAGATTCAGTATCTGTTTCTGCCTTCAGGAAATGAACTTTGATAATCTGAATATCTCAGAATAAAGAAAACGAATCCACTATCTGGATTTTAATAGCTTTTGGTGACAGAATATTACTTTGTGACCTAACAATGAGAAATTAGTTGGGGAAGGAAAAATCCACTTTGCAACTTCTGTCTGTAAATGACAGCCTAATTACAGTCAAATAAACAGACTTCATGGAACAAATGAAGCCAGATACAAGCCCGAAGTTTCTGAAGGGGCCTCTGAAGACTTCAGTGTTTTTTTTTTTTTCTCTTCGCAGGCTGGATAGGGAACATAAGCACTTTGGTTCAAAGAGGACTGCTTCATCAGGCAGTGCGGCTCCCAGCAACATTTCAGAAAAAAAACAGTAGTTAGAAAAAAATCCTTAATGGAATAAAAGAGACTGCAAGATATCTAATGAAACTCCAGTACCAATCTGCATTGTATTTTTTCTGGGAATTCCTATGTTTCAATGACTATATTCTACTGTATACGAGAGATGCAGTATGGTAGTGCTGCTGCTTTTATACATCTGCACCTCTGTTTTCTTGCTTCAAGTAGGATGAAAAATAATACAAGTCCTGTCTGAGCACCTTTAAGCCTGAACATGTGGGAATTCTTCTGTAACTATAAAAGGCATGTCTAATAATGGCTATAACGTCTTCGCTACTATTGTACTAATAAGTACAAGTTGAAGCAAGTTTCTTGAAGCAGTGACTTATATAAGGTACCCTGAGTTTATAATTGTTTTGGTTCTATAAGCAAAATACAGAGATTTAAGTGAGCAAGTACAAAATACTGAGTAATCAATCATTTACTGTCATGATTATAACAACAGTGGCTGTAACCCTTTCTTGTTATTAAGGAGCAAAATAAAAAATAAAGTTTAAATAGTAAGATGAGAAGGAAAAAAAAGAAACATGACTTTGTGTGTCTAGTAGAGTCATAGAATCATAGAATCACTCAGGTTGGAAAAGACCTTAAAGATCATCGAGTCCAACCATGACCTAACCATACTACCCCAACTCTAACAACCCTCCGCTAAATCATGTCCCTGAGCACTGCATCCAAATGGTTTTTAAACACATTCAGGGATGGTGACTCAACCACCTCCCTGGGGAGCCTATCCCAGTGCTTAACAACCCTTTCTGTAAAGAAGTGTTTCCTAATATCCAACCTAAACTTGCCCTGGCACAACTTGAGGCCATTTCCCCTCATCCTGTCACCTGTCACCAGTGAGAAGACACCAACCCTGCCCTCGCTGCAACCACCTTTCTGGTATTTGAAGAGAGCAGTAAGGTCTTCTCTCAACCTCCTTTCCCTAGTTCCTTCAGTCTCTCCTTGTAGGGCATATTCTCCAAGCCCTTCACAAGCCTTGTTGCCCCGCTCTGGACCTTACTTGGTTTGCCAGGTAAGTTTGTAATAGTTTTAAAAAATATAGTAAGAATCTTATTAGACTGCATTTTGTTTCATGCTGTCATAATAAACACATCATTTTGTTTTAAGTCTAAATACTGAAACTGAATTTTCAGTCATCAGTACTACACTAAAAAGGTGATGCTGCTGTTTGAAATGGTGATGATACACAATAGAATCCCATAATCATACAGTATCATTTTTACTAAGTCTCAGCTAGGATATATAGTACAATAAAGGCATTTACTATTGTTTATATTAAACAGGTCTTGCACTCACAGTATAAAGAAAAGAGAAGACTTGCAGGAACTTGATCATTGAATCTATAAAGATCCACTTCATACTAATCATTAGTATTAAATTTATCCAGTATTAACCTTGCTAGCAGAAAATACTCAAGTGAAGGGAATTTCACCATCTTTTTCCTCAATTACATGGTAATTTGTTCAAAAAACTAAAACAACAAAAAGCCAAAACACAAAAACCCACAACTGAAAAAGTTCATTGCATAATCCAGCTAAAGCTATGGGTAGTCTTTGTGCATGAGCCTTCACTCCATGAATGGTGTCAGGAGAGGAAACAGAGTTGGCCCCTATGCGAAGTCCCACTCTGCTCTGTGCACAGCCACAGCTACATCTAGACTGTGCAGCATCACAGCTTCAGAAACCCTTGTAGAGCAGGGCAGAAGAACCTGGCAAACACATACGCAGTGTCAACAGCACACCTCTGCCAGGTTTGTCACCAAACTGCAATGATGGTGAATTGAAAAAAAAAACCAACAAAAAAAAACCCACAGAACTGCCACAAGAGTTAATTTGGTTAACTCTGTCTTATGTAGGGGATACAAAACAGTATGACTGCCTACACCTACATACAAGCAGAAAGAAAAAAAAAAAAGACATTAAGAGTTCATTGTAGTCATTGAAGAAGATAAAGGTCACAGTATAACATTATAGTAAAAGCATGATAGCATTACACACATTCCTGTGTGGTCTTTTAAGTCCATGATCTGCTTTGGAAAATAATATAAAAAAAAGTCACTGGGTGATAATCACACTGGGTGATTGTCTGCTTCCTCAAGCAGTTTCATAGATCAGCAGCCAGTAAGATGTGTATAAGCTACACTGCCTCAATTGCTTAGTCTAGCACTTTTTTAGAGCATCTAGTTTTTCCAGAAGAAAAGTTCGATCGCCCTTTCACACTGGTCTTCTCCAGGAGAGTCTCCACACCAAAGAAAATTCTACCAAGAGATTTTTCCTTTGTTCTCAAAGATTTTTTCCTCCTAAGAATACTCACCAGCAGTGCCCTGAAACCTGCTGGTCCTCAGTGGGAACAGAGAAAAAGAAAGGGGTGCAAGGCAAGAGAGAACATGGTAACTCCTTTTTCTTCTGGCCTTACCTTTCCTGGATAGCACACTTTGGTGGATTTTGGAGACTGCAATCTTTCTGTATCTTTCTGCAATCTTTCTGAAGCAATTCTAGGTGCTCTTTCAGGCACTGATATTCTGGTATTTTGTAACATGCAAGCTCATGTTGGCTCTCTTTACTTGTTAGAAAACTGGTAAAGGCACTTTTGCCTCATCCCAAAGCCAGCTGGTTATTGTTTTCATTCCTCTGCAAAGATAGCTGAATTTGGCTTCCAAAATTAGTAAGGGAGTACAGGCACCCACAGCTACTCCTCACACTATAATCACCTCCTGTCCTTGAAATACTGAGCAGAAAGGCGGAATGAAGGCAGGAAGAGAAAGTAATAAACTTATGAAAGAGTGCAGTCAGGAAGTATTTGCTTCATTAAATATATTCAGTGTTATTTTATTACTTTTTCTTAAAAGGCATTTTGGTATAAAAATAAAGTTATTCCCCTACTATTCAGAACTTGTGCTATCACAGCAATAATTCAACTGAAATTAGTCAACTGTTGTTGCAGAAAGAACCCATAATTTGAACAGCTCTTATAATGCATTATGTTTTTTAAGGTTTTACTGACAAGACTGTGAATACTTACAGAACAAAGCAACCATCATGCAATTACTTGATTCTGTTGAATTGCAGAACAGATATTCTTCATTGTGCCTTCTACAAGCCACCAAGTAATTATCTCTGCAATAAGCTTCTACAGGGAGCAGATTTGGCCAAAATGAGTCTTTTTTTTTTCTTTTTTTTTTTCCCTCCTGATAACAAATTAGCTGTCAGCCTGATCTGCATTGCTGTATTGCTATGTGCATTTTATGTATGCACAGGTAATGGCATCAAACAAAGTTATTTTCACGTGAAGCAAGTAATTCTGTAGTGGATGCACTCATTTGGGCTTTTCTGAATGAAAATATGAAATGCATTTTTTACATATCTTTATTGTACGCAGACAGTTGAACCTAGTCTGCATACAGCAGAGAAAATACTGGTAAGTTTTACTAATGCTTACCTGCAAAGGTCAAGATAACTGAAAAATAATTTCTCATTAGGGTTTTGCTGCTATTGTTTGTACTCTTTTCTCCAGTGTGCACAACCTCATAAGTATGTATTTAAAGCAACATTTAGAAATCTTCAACTCATGCACTGAAGCACCACTTTTATCACTACAGTTCATCAGTTTTATTTTAAATTAGGTACACCTCTCATTGAGAAAAACCATCTTATAAAAAAAAAAAGCAAAACTTAGAGAGGAAATCAAAAGGAGAAAAGAATGCAATTGGCAAGACCTTGTATTTTTTCTATTAAAGGCCAATCCTCACTTCAACTACTTTGTTGATATTTCATCATGTTTAAGTCTTAAAAGGTAAAACTTGATTATTTTAGTGTTTCTTCTATTCGTTTATTTTTTTTTTATCTTGAGCCTTAATTATTCTTCCCATTAGCTACAATATCTCAAACCATTTAATAATTAACTGAGACAGGTTAGAGTATAAACAAATTTGAAGCCACAACCAAAAGAAAAAAGGTTAAACAATGATTCATTTAGTTACAAATCCTCCCTCCCACCCCTATTCTTTCCCCCCCTTTTCCTCCCTCTGAAAAGTTTCCTTGGCTTCATCGTCCAACTGTGTCGTCCCGGAAGAAGGTCAGCTCTGAGCTTGAAAGCTTCTGTGTGTGTGAAAGTATGATTCACTGCCTTCGAATCACAACTGTTTATGAGAAACTGCACCAAAGGGTTACCAGTAACCTGCTATGAACGCAGACAGGATATAATTCAAGTTGTGAATGAAAGGCAGAAGAGCCTGGGAGAATGCTGCTGTCTCTTTAAGTGCTTTGGCAGCACTACAGAGTTGTTGTATGAGATCTACCTAAATCTACCCACAACTGCATTAATTACTTTTGGAAAGTCTGCCTTGATAGTTTCCTGTTTCTTGCCTACACACTGCTCTCCTCCATTCCCAGAATAGATCAGCGTGCTGCTCTTCAGCTGGAGCTAGGAAACCTTAACAACCTCCTGTACACAGAAGGACTGATTCCAAAGTCATGTTCAGTAGAAGCTCCTGCTGGACTGACAACTTCCTATGTGCTTCTAATAAAGACAGCAAGTACTTGGACACAGAATTATTATCCTGCCATACTTCCATCCTTAAATCCAGTGGGAATAACTTTCCCCTACAGAGAACTCACAGGAATTGTATCTTTTCAAAATGACTTGCAGTTTGTTTTCTTCTCTTCCTTGATCTGGGTACAACAGACAGGATTACACTGTCACAATTTATTCTTAGTAATACCACAAAGAGATTAAAAGGATACATAGCTAACAAGTTGTACACACATATATGCCATATATGCATTTATGCCACTTGCTTCAAAAGCACCGATCATGAAAAAATACTTCATGTGCTTCTCTATGATAAAAAAATGACTTTTCACTCCAGCATATACTCTTTCCTCACACTCACATTATCAGCTTTGTTCAAGCCACCAATATTTCCTATTTCCAAATACAGACAGAGCTGCTTAAGGACTGTAAGACAGGAAATGCATGTCATTACACAGAAACCAAGACTGTTATCTCTGTGCCCTATTCACTCAGCTGCTGTAGAGGTGTACTAACACACTGGTGAACATGCATATTTTTACAGAGACACCAAGAAGACCAAAAGATCTGTATTCTTCTGTGCACAACAGATCCTAGGTTACATGAAAATTTCAGTGTATGATATAATGTAAGAATACTATATCATTTTATGCTATATCATTGTTAAATGGCACCTGAAAATGCTGAATTACAAAAAGCTTGAGGAACTTGCCACACAACAATTCCAGCATCACAGCTTGCAATGTGAGGACTGAAGTGGCTTGAGAGCAATTCTGTTGGCACAGTCTTCAGGGCACCACATTTAGGACCCTGTTCCTCCATCTCAGCTTCTCAAGAGCAAGTCAGGAGCTCAGCTTTCTTGGCTACACACAAGAACTGAATCAGCTATTTGGTACGCTAGCTTCCTGCAACAAGAAAAACCCCAAAGCACCACAGGATATATAATACAATAGTTGGAAGAGCTATAATTATCAGATCTTTTGTTTTCCTATAGTAGACATAATGACTATTTGTCTTCGCTGGCTGGAAGGGGAGCTCACAGCCCAGCAGACTGAATGCTAGGTGGTCCCAGCCATGGACCTGAAATTTACCATAATGAACACTGAAACCATCAGTTTTGGCACCAGGCAGAATGTGGTCTTATTAATGTCAGGAAAACAGCCCAAGAATCCCAGGCTTCAGCAGCTGCCTAGCCCAGACAGAACTAAAAATTATCTGTCACCTAGGTTTTGTAGTACAAAGTCACACACAATTTCAGAATACGTTACAGATGCAGAAACACCCCTAACAGCAAGATTCTCAAACTGAGATCCACTCTGCAGGCATGGCCAGATGGCAGATTCCCAGATTAATAATTTCTGCCCTAAATAAATGAATTACTAAGCTAAGCTAATTAATTTATTTTAATGCACTGCCTATTTACCAAAGGTAAACAGCATGAGTAGACCAAAAGGGCCAGCCCAGAACTCCTCACAGCTCAGTGCTCCAGCCATTAGGCCACAGGCAAGATGTGTCTTTGCATGTCTGCCTGCAAACACAAATATGCATCCTGGGATGAACACAAAGCAGGTTTTCAAAGCAGAGGTTGAGAGTGCTTCTCTAACTGCTTTGCTGCCTGGTAGAAAAGATGCTTCTAGAAAAGTGAGAGAGGAGAGTTCACATTCTACTAAGTCTCAAGGGAGAGCCAAGTATCATCATCATTTGTCAGGTACCTGCACCTCCTTGAGAAAGAGCTCATTACCTAAATCCCTGCTCCAAAGAATTTTTCCCCTGCTTGCAACTCAAGGGAAGGAGACCCCTAATGCAGGTTTCTGAGAAGAGTGGAGTCCAAGCACTTCTCCTCAGCCCACTGCTTGACTTGGAGGACCCTTCCTATTTCGCATGCAAATATTTTCTTTGCAGTTAAAAGTGCCTAAAAGTCTCCATTAACTCTGCCACTCTGACCCACAGCATCCAGGGTAGGGTAGGTGGATTTCAGGTGCTGTGAGGCAGTAGCATGCACTGTCCCAGCCTTCAGCTCATACACTGGAGTCTGGCATATCTAGATGGTTGTGGTCAGGTGGGTGATGCTATCTTTGATCAGAGTTCAGGAAGTTCTTTATTTGTAAAGTGCAGATATGCTACATTATGCGAACAGAGAGTGGGATCCATGCACATTTAAGAAAAGTTTTCTGGAGATAATACTCACTTCCACTAAAGCAGAATGGTTGTTTTTTATTGTCAGAGAAGGAAAGTCTATTGTAGTTGTAAGCAACTTCGGCAAAAGAGAAATCCAGACTCATAGAGTATTTTCCACAGTGTTTTTGTTCAATATGATGAACTAGCTCTGAGCAGTTTGGAAAAGAAACCAAAACAAACCAAAATAACAAGAAAGGGACTGAATAGACATGGTGAAATGAAGGGGATTTGGCTAGAGTCAGGCAAATCACTATAATTAGCAGAATTACTAATGGACTACTATTCAAGCAGTGCTACTAATTTTTTTTTCTGTTTATTGTTTTCTCCATCTTAATAAGGGAGTTATTTTATTGTCAAGTCATCTCTACAGTTCTAAGTTTAACTTCTATGTATTTCAGGCACATCTAAAAGTGAATGCTATTTGTTGGCATAGTTAAATGTAGCGTCAGGCCAGCTAATTTTTTTCCATTTACGAAAATGGAATTTCCCACTAAATCTATTTATTATCTATAGATATTATAGATAAATCAGTTCCGTGTGCAATGGAAGTAGTGTACATAGTGATAACGCAATTTTACACCAGAGATAAAAAGGAGGCATGGTGCTATAGTTTACTGTCTGTAACACAACTTTTTAAAAATAGGGTGTTTTATAAAAAGGGAACTGTAATTAAATTGCACATTCTCTAATTTCTACCATTTCAGAATGATCTACAGTAAAATGGTGTTCTATGTCTCACTTTTCATACAGATGTGTTAATAAGCATTACACCTGTATGAAAAGCTGATCTGTTTTTTAAGTATTTTTGTTCTACATAATAAAGTAATTCTGTCAATTAATTCAGTTGCTAAAGGGAGATATTACTAGCTTTGTACTTAATGAAGGAAAGGTAGAGTGTCCAAAGGAGGCTATGAAGATAGGAAAGGGTCCAAAGGAAAGACGCGTGAGGAGCAGCTGAGGTCTCTGTGTTTGCTGGGCCAAGAGCAGAGGAGCTGAGGGGAGGCCTGATGGCAGCTGCAGCTCCTCACAGGGAGCGGAGGGCAGCACTGAGCTCTGCTCTGTGTGACAGCGACAGGGCCCGAGGGAACGGCATGGAGCTGTGAAGGAGGCTGAGCGGGCAGGTCAGGCTGGGTGTTAGGAAAAGGTTCTTCACCAGAGAGTGGTTGGATCCTGGAACAGGGTCCCGGGCTGCTAGAGTTCAAGGAGCGTTTGGACAATGCTCTCAGATATGAGGTTTGGATTGCGGGTGTTCATACGTGGAGTTGAATTTGACGATCCTTGTGGGTCCCTTCCAACTCAGAATATTCAATGATTCTATGCTTCTGTATACACTGGATTAAACTGCTGTCTTGTTCATTATTAGAGCAGTACATGTATTGTCTTATTAGCATATACAATTAAAAAAATAGTATGGATGAAGAGTAATTTTACAAAAATCTATTCAAAATGCTGTGCCTTTCTTCAACTTTGTATCTACTGTTCTCCTTGAAATAGAAAGGTCAAATAAAGATACACGCATGGCAAAATTTTCCAGTGTTCTTGAGTCTCACATACTGCAGCGATACTTCTTAACTGTCTAGGACACATGAATTGGCCAGGGACAAGACATCCTACTTCTTTCTGTTTCAGACAGGCCTATATGAAGGGGACTCCTTCTTTCCATAGAATAATGTAGCATATCGCTATTGAGAAACTAGACCACTACTTCTCGACATCGGCACTCCTGATTCAGACACCTACACAGACATTTACCTTACTAAGGGGCAGTAACTTAAAGGAAATTTAAACTTAAAGTTCTGTAATTTACTGATTTGTTGTTTTAGCAATTATTTATGCAATTCAGTTGAACTTAGCGCACTTTCACAGTTGAAAGGAGAACTGCAGTACGTATTGGCTACCACAACAGTCACAACACTGAGAAGTTAGAGGTGACTGCTGCATGTTTGGAAAAGGTAGACAACTCATTAGCAACTCCACCTGGCTTAACTGTGGACAACATGGAGCACAGCACAACACTCTGAAAAGTGGAATCCATTCCTGTGGTAAATTCACATAAATGAAGCACAGGTCAGTTATTCCTCAATCAAATAAGAAATGATCTTGCAGTGGCTGAAATCATTCTTAACTAGCTAATCCAGAGAGTCAGACACCCAGGCATCCATGGTCTTACCTCTACTGATTTCATGCAGTTTTGGGTTACAGTCTTAACTTACTCGTGGCATCAACTGTTGCCAGATTTCTTGTAGAAGGTTAACATGAGATAGATAAAAAGTAAAAACATAATCCAACCTTTCTCCACCACCAGACTCATCATTAAACTCCACTATTTCTGTAAGTAGATCTACTCATTTTAAGAATGGTCCCTTCACTGTGCAAATATGCTCCCTCCCAGATGTTTGCTGTGAGCAGTAATTTTCCTCTGTTCCTCAGAAACAAATAACTATGTTAGACAAGGAGATTTATGTTATTTATAAAAATATCCTGAACAAAGTAAAGAAAGAATGATAAACTTGGGTGCAGGATTAAAAGGGCAAAGTAAATCAGGAATAAGGCAGGAGATTTCCACCAGGAACATAACTTGCAAGTCCTTCATCCTTGTCTGTCAGCGATTTGAAAGGGACGAAAGAATCTGTGACATTTATCATGTGTGACATTCAGCCACGTAGATGCCATTCAGTTATACACAAGATGTCTTTGCTCATACAGTATTCAAAGAGCCGGTGTTTACATTACTTCTTTGCCTGTACAGTTTCTTTAGGTCCTGAGTAGCGTGCAAGTCTTATAGATTTTTGAATAATACGCATCTCCAGGAGAAAATATAACTTAGTCCCTAAATAGCATTTCAGTATCCTCAAAGGATTAATTCAAAATAACAGTTCCTGGCACTCAGAATATTGAGTTTATTTGCTAAATGGGAAATACCATCCTGATGTAGAATTGATGCAAGCGCCCAAACAGCTTACATCGACTCCTCTAGATGCTTTTAGCACCCACCACCTCCAAAAAATGAGTGCAGCATGAGCAGGAAGCACATTATCTCATATTGCTTTAAGGCTTGCACGCTCTCACTCAGTTAATATAGACAGAAGGTATCATACATTCAGTGTATTCACATCCATTTATTTGTATTGCCCTTTTATCAGTGCCACAAAAAAGGAGTGTGTTCATACAACTATTTAGCACAAACACATGTCAGTCCTTCACTTAAATGTTTAAAAAAAAAAAAACTTAAACTTGCTCTGTTATCCTTTTTAACAGAAATGAAAACTTAGGCTGAGACTGTTCTCTGATGTCCTTGACTAATCTGAACAGGAACAGTACAACAAGTTTATTTAAACACATGAAAAAAGAAAAGCTTGTTGATTCTCTTCCTCTCACTATACAGGGTCTAAAATCCTAAGCTCTTCATCACTGGGCCAGGGTTCACTTTGTGAAGAAGTCCTAAACATGAACATTGCTAATGGAAATGTCCTAAAACAAGCAGATAACATGTGTTGGTATGCAAGTGCATGGCTACGCTGAGGAGAAGCCAGCCTGTGTCCTGTCTGCATTTCAGCATGGTAACCATGGAAATGGGAACCAGCCTGCACAGAGCCTAACAAAGGAAACCTTGAAATGAAAATAGCAACAGTGGTGAGAGACCAGCCAAGATTTCTGAGGGGGAAAATGACTGCTCTGAAGATGGATAACTCCCTTTTACCTGCACTAACTCTAAGGTAAAGCATTTTATTCCCATTTAGCAGTTTGGATGTTAATCCCTTATACTGGTAGCTCCAGTTATTAGCACTTGTGAAAATACATTACACAAAGTATATGAAAAAATTACTTTCACTCATTCAAAATTAACAACAGTGAAGAAAGACCACAATGAATAACATCTGTGTAGTAACTACGAAGCACAATGAAACCAAGAATTGTCAGTCCTTTTACTTACTCCTTTGATCTCTTAAACGAAAAGTCTGTGCAACTGAATTAAAATAAATAAATTTAAAAAATGAAGCACAATTAAAAAATTGTTCCAGAGTCAGAGAGCACATAGCGCATAACTTATTGGTAAGATCTCATGTTTGCTTTGCACAAATTATGCACAAATAAACATTAGCTGTTAATGTGTTTAGGAGTGTGATGGTAATACCCTGTATGCTGTCTAAGATAAACATCATTTGTACAAAATACAGTCCTGTAACACAGCATGAATGAAAGGCAACGTTCCAAGAATAATATATAATAATGCTCCTGCTACCTGACAAGCTCTCTGAAAGTAGTCCCAGAAATGAGAGATCCTAAGTCTCATTTAAAAAAAAAAAAAAAAAAAAAGGTCAAAAGTACCACCGCTTTTGGATAGCTAATGATTCAGCTAAAAAATTTATTTTTTCAGAAGGCACTGCACATTAAAAATACAATTTCCATTGACTTCATTCACAGCTGTGAATACACAGCAGCCTTGCATGTCAAGATGCACTTTCACAACCAGCTCAAGCCAGTGGAAGTGTTGGCTACCGCTGAAAGAAACTCTTCCAGCTTCCCTCCCACCTCTGGCCACAAATTCTGACTGTCCCTTGTGCCAGTGCTGACACCTAAATATTAACTGCTCAAGTGAACAGGATTAGGTTAGCTGATCTCCAAAACTAACCTGCCCCCCCAAAAAAGGGAAAATATTACTGTCCCCAAACCAAGCCCCAGTGGCACCACAGAATACTGGTGGGAACACGCAGTCAGGAGTGGATGAAATGTCCTCGCAGCAGCAGCCCACATTCAGGTCAGCTTAACCAGATTGTGAAAATGCAGCTACAGTTTTGAGAACCCCTGGCTGAGCAAAGAGAAAGAGAGGAAGACAAAGGCTCCAACCACGTGTCAAATATTTAATTTAAATGACTCGCCTGAAATTGCACTGGGCTTTTGTGACCAAAAAAAAAACCAAAACCAAAACAAAAACCAAATAAAAAACACAGTGAAAGAGCCCTATTCTGCAAAGAACATAAAGTATCATTTGTCTCCATCCTACCCTTCTTCACCATTCCTAGAGCATCTTCCAATTTCATCAGTAATGGAGGTAGAACTTCCAGCCCCTTTTCTGATCTCACTACATCCACCTGTCCACAGACAGCCACAGCAAAGCTGCAGACCTGAGTCTAAAACATTGCACGATACACAGGTTTCAAAGGGGAAAAATCCAGAATCACAGAATGGCTTTGTTTGAGAGGGACCTTAGAGATCATCTGGTTTCATCCTGTGCCATGGACTTAGATCAGGCTGCTGAGGGCCCCATCTGACCTGCCCTTGAAGGCTACTAACTTAGGCACTTCCTAACTTTTTCACATTTGACTCAGTTGTTGTTTTATCACAGTTCATATTCCCTGAGACATAAAAATCAGAAGAAAAAGATTTATATTAGTGGTGTCTTCCCCTGTATCACTGCACAGCTCTTCAGCCCATTGCCATCAAGGCTGAAGGATACTGCTGCTTCCTGGGACATTGTGATGCTTTGCGTCAGCAAGGGTGAGATATGTAATGAACAACAGAAGAAAGATTACATTTGGAAATTCTGGAGTCCATATGAAGTTTAAGAGAAAATCCCCCCTTCCTTGTTTTGCATAAGACTGATTCTTCCTCCAGTCTGATTGGCTCTAACAGGTTGAGGGGTTGGTGTCCTGAAGGAGTACACCTGTGGCCTTAAAAACACACACCTTATTTAGCTGTGATTTTTCAGTTCAGAGCAGAATGGTGTGAGGGATATGTGTTTGAAAGAGTGGGGATTTTAAGAAATAGCATAAGAACACAAGGGAGACATTTGCAGATGTAAACATAGACCTCATAAAGAAACCTGCAGACCACTGCCATTGCAATAGCAAATAAAGTCTGTCTGAGCTCCATACGAAGGACAGACAGGGTTTATGTTAAAATCAAGCCGATAAAAATAAATTTCTTTCCAGAGGAATGAAATTTTCCAAAGGTTTTTTTACTTGGACAAATTTAGGTAGATTTTCAAGACGATGCAAATAACATCTTTCTGCCAAATTTCAAATATCTGCTCTGAAGCATGAGGGCACAGGAGCTTTCCAAAGAAAATGTTACCAGAATTGAGCCCAGGAAAGGCACTGTGTTTTCCACTGGCTTTGGTCTCAGGAAGAGCTGGGGTATTTTGGCTCAGGCTTTTTTTCTTTTTTTTTTCTTTTCTTTTTTTTTTTTTTTAAGAACAGGCTAAGAAAGAATCAAGATGTCAAAAATGCAGATCTAAAGAATTTAATTTAAAGAATTCAAAGATTTAAAGATTTGAAAAATTACAAGTACCTGAGATCTGCTCAAAACAGTCAATATGTTGCAACAGAAAGCATCATGCTTTGTTGTACAGGTTGTACTATTAAGTCCTCCGCTTACTGTTATTCCCATAACATAGTCTACTTCTATCATATTATACTTTTTTGGCCAATGAGTAACAAGATTTCTATGTTACCAAGGTTGTAATATCAAAATATTAGTTCTATGTATTTTTATTTCTTTACCAATTGTGAAGTCTGAATGACTTTCCAAACATAAAAATACACAACAAAAGTAAATAATGCACATCTTTACTAATTGTTGCATTACTTTTGGTTGAGTCTGGGTATACAACAAAGCCCTTATGGGGTCTACTTAATATAGCTGATAATTTGGAAATGAATATACTTTTATAAAATCAAATTTATTTTGTGCAAATTTATTGTCGTGCTGGACTGCCTAATTCAGCTATCATAGCCCAATTACACTCAATAAGCCTTTGAAGGTTAAAGAGCTCATCAGAATTCCATCACTGCAGTGGGACTTTAAATCGCGTAAGAGAAAACTCTCCCTTCCTTCTAGTTCTACAAGATCAAAAAAAGGCTTTAAAGTATTAACTCAGCAATTACACCTACTAACATCAAATGTCACGACACATTTGAAATCAAAAGCATGTCTGCTTTCAGCTGTATCACACAATCACAGAATCACAGAATGGCCAGGGTTGGAAGGGACCTCAAGGATGATGAATCTCCAACCTCCCTGCCACATGCAGGGCCACCAACCTCCACATTTAATACTAGACCAGGCTGCCCAGGGCCCCATCTAATCTGGCCTTGAACACCTCCAGGGACGGGACATCCACAACCTCTCTGGGCAGCCTGTTCCAGCACCTTACCACTCTCTCTGTAAAGAACTTATATAATGTATAAACGTAGATGAACCATGGATAGTGCCTGAACAAAGCAGGCCTATCCCACTTCTGTCGCTGGGGGAATCCTGCTCCCATAACCAGTCCTTATCTTCTGGTTTCTGCACTGCTTGACAACTCCCCTCAAGTCTTAGGACTTTTACCCTGGGACTTGTAATGCTCCTGGTGTGCAGTGACTATAAACCAGAGCATAAGAGATGGATTAAACAAAAGGGCAGAGTGGGTGTTTTGCCCAATGATGCTTTTAAGAATTTTCATTTCTTAAAAACAAAACAAAACAAAACAAACATAAGGCTGTTTGTATACCATATATCTCATCATAGGATAATATTTTTGCATTCTACTTCATACCCTGCAGCCGCACATTCCACTGCAGTATTTGCTACAGCTACTGAAAGAACAAGTCGGAACAGCTCACATGTAAAAACTCATTCTTATGCCTTTTCTTTAGTGACTTAAGTAATTAAGGGTTTGAGCGAGCATACAGTAATATTACCACTCTGAAAGTTCTCGGGAATTTGCTTATGGCAAGTGAATATGATGGCGTACATTTCCCAGGAAAATATATGTAATGGTAATTAAGTAAGCCAAGAGAAGGAGGAGATGGTTCAAGTTTCCCTGTCCTTTTCCAAGCAGAGACATCTGCTGAGCAGGGTGGGATAGGACCTAAAGGATTGCTGAAATCAGGAGTAGCATTCCCAGCAAAGAGCATCACCTTCCCTTTTCGGACAGCACAATTCCCACAGAACCGCAAACGCGCAACAAACGGCATCCACACCCCCGGCCTCCACAACTACCATCACCACCATTTTACTGAATTCCCAACGCGGTGCCAGCCCAGGGCTCGAACCTGCCGCAGGAAGGCACGCTCTCCGCTCGCGTCGGCCCAGACCCCCGCCCCGCGCCTCTCTCTGCCCCGTCCCCGGCGCCGCGGCGAGAGGCTCAGCGGCATCGCCCCGCTCCGCCCGGAGCCTTACCCAGCGCCAGCAGCAGCGCCGCACTCGCAGAGGCCATGGCGCAGGGCGGTGCGGAGAGGTGCGGAGCAAGGAGCGCGGTGCGGTGCCGGCCGCGCGGCACTGAGCGCCACCTGCTCCTCGCCGCCACGAAATACCCCTCCTCCTTCTCTTCCTCCTCCTCCTGCCCGCCCACAGCGTCCCGCGGGGTCCCTGCAGCGGGCCGGGAACTCCGGCCCTCCCCCGTCTCGCTCTCGGGAGGGGCGGATGGGTGAAAGCCCGCCGGTGCGTGCCGGCTGCCGACAGGACCTGCCGACGTCCGGCTTCAGAACCCCGAGTTCTGAAGGGGTTCTACTGAAACTAATGAAAATCATGGTTAATTTCTGTTTCTTTCTTTCTTTCTTTCTTTTTTTTTTTTTTTTCTAGGAGCACGAAGTCTTCCTCGAGTATAACGATATTTTCTTCTCTGTTGCCT
>JAOWBP010004700.1:12583042-12598630 GCA_028571105.1 Tragopan temminckii | reverse complement strand
CTCCAGGGACGGGGCATCCACAACCTCTCTGGGCAGCCTGTTCCAGTACCTCACCACTCTCAAAGTAAAGAAATTTCATAGAAACAATCTCTTCATGGCAGCTTTCTGTCTTTTTGGTAACAAGGGTACTTTCAGAGTTATCTCCCAGAGCATGGACACCCTGCTACTAGGTAAACCAGAGATACTGGACATGCAGGCTGGGAATAGCTGTGCTTACAACCCCATCTACTCTAAACAGACTTCAGCTGCATCAATTAGAGAAGGACTACTTCTAACCGAGTTTTCAGACTCCATTCTCTGTAGTGGGCAGCCATAAGAAACAATATTAATCGTTAGATCTTCTAGTGTTAATCTGTGTTCTCCTGAGTTAGCTTCAAGAATTTGCAGTAAGACACAGGGGTCAAACAGGAGCCTCTAGGACATCTGTGCTTCCCAAGAAATACCAGAGAGCTCACAGAACAGCATACAATGTCTGGAAGTTCATTTACAGGTGATACCCTATCTAGTCGAATTGCATATGACCAGCTATCTAGTTTCATATAATGTAGTGGCACAGGGAGATACTGCTGTAATATTTATGAACTGTCAGATCTTTGGAATGACGTGCGTTTAGCATGAAGATTTTTTTTTCCTTCCTGAAACATGATAAAAGAAGTCACGTCAGTTTACTTTCTCAGGGTTGCTTGCTCAGTGCATTTGTCTGGTGTAATTTAATCTTAAGCTTTCTGGGAAACTTGCACTGAGCTGACATCTCAGTGATTTAAGTCATTTCTGCTGGAAAGCTCTACTGTTGTGTTAGGTGTGGCTTTATGTATTCATTTCACTGAGGCAGGCTGGCTTTATGTATTCTCTAACAGAGTAGCTATAATGATGATTATAGCAGGTTAACATTCTGTCCTCCAGCTGGCAGTACTTCCCAACATGGAAAGAATCTGAAAGCTTTTACGCAAAAGTATCAAGCAGTTTCTCCACATAACATCACAAGGTAATATTAATTAATTTGACTACATGGCAATCCAACTCATCGTAATTTTAAAAAGCCAATTTCATTTCTGCACGCAGTTTGTCTGGTTAGAATTCACCTCATCTATTGCTATACCTACAGGATGGCCATTGGCTTCCAATGGAAGAAGATAGGCCTTATTTTAGGGCATAATTCACCTTACCTATTTTTAGCAATCACCTTTAAGATGTGATTAACTGCATCTCAAATATACCTGTTCTTTCTACTGATAAGAGTTTATAGGAGTGCTAACTGTTGTATGGATTTCTAATGTAGATACTAAGTTGGACAAATCCTACCACTCTAGCTGCTTTTCTAAAATAACAGTGTAAGTTGGAAACAAACTCAGATTGCCACTACATGGTCCCATTCCAAAGAAAGAGTGAAGGGACAGAGAATGGCCATCATTTCTGGCCTGCCATGCTATGTGTCCAGTTCTGGATGCTGGCTCCAGCACCGAGGTGGCAAAGGGAACTGTTTTCCCTGGAAGAGTATATGGTCCACTGCCCTTTACCAGCTGGCACATTTGCCAAGTCTTCTCACAGGGCAAGAGCCTATTCAGTAAGGATGGGACTAAACTTCACCAGAACATAATGTGGATAACTTTCATGGTCTGTTCATCTACTGTTTCAGAGCGGTAAAAGTCTCAGTTGCAGATATTTCAGCGGCTGGCCGAAAAAACTACCTTTTGTGTGTCAACTGACTTAAACAAGAGTCATTGAAATAGGTAAATTCTGAAATCACTGACAATGATGCTGGAAATGCAAATTTGGTATTATCATGTTCCAGCTGTACAAGAATACACAGTCAAATGTAATCAATGAACTAGCTAAAAAGCCTGTACAATTAAGTGGAATATTTGTATTGTATGTTAATGGATTTCATCTTTAGGCAGAAATACTATGTCACAAAGCAGAGACACTCAGCAGATTTCAAATACAGGTATCGTAATTTTTCTGCAAAATCATTACTTACATTACTTACAGACCTATATATATTTTTCCCTTCTTCAGGGATTTGAGGCATCCTTGGTTACAAAGAGATCTGTTTAGAGGTTCTTTGCAAAAACTGAATTATCCATGAGAAAATAATGACAAAAATAGTACTGAAATATGGCCTCATCATCACTTTGAGATAGGTCAATCAGTTACTGTTTTGGTACATACTTAACTGAATATTCCATTGCCTGTGAATGGAATACTACATATTCTTGCAGACATTTGACTCCCTTACAGCTTACACTTTGGTCTTCAAAGATCTGTCTGCAAACTTCAAACCGAGTACAGTTATGGAAGTAAGACTAAAAACCAGATTTGCTAAAATGTTTCCCAGAGCTTATTTATCTACAACAATTAATTCTGTTGGAGAAAGAAGTTCAGTTTGATCTCTTCATGCAGAGGAAGCTGAATGAAATTCCTAAATCTTTAACTGCGTTTTGCTGATACTTCTACAATCTTTTTAAAATCTGAAGATTTTAACTCTGGTTTAGGTAGTAGTCAGATGAAATTAAAACGCTTTCATAACTTATGGAAGTTTGTATGTAGCCAAAAGGATACATTAGTTCAACATATTTATACGTCACAGGAGGTTGAAATTTGCTGTGTACTTCTAAATATCACTGTAATATTATCAGTTTAATTCACTAAGAAAAATTTTAAAAAAATAAATCTAATTATCCATTACTTACAGTTAGGATATTTTCTCCGATTATAAATAAATCAGTATTATGCACATTGATTTCTGCCTCAGCAAAGAGTTGCAATGTCTGGAAAGTGGACTGAAAGAGAAGATTAACAAAAATTGTAAAGCTCTGTTACTCAATTAGAATACAGACATCCTAAAGCCTTGTTTTTAATTCTTCTAAGTTTTCAGAACCATAAGAAATAAGAAGATTAAAGAAATAAGAAAATTAAAGTGATTTCTTTTTATTTCTCCCAAGATAGTGCATCTATGAAAGCAATTATGTAATCCTGACAATTTCTTAATTTTGCTGTTTTTATTTGTTAGCAGTAAAACCGCAGAACTCTCCCCCTTTTACCTTCTTTAACAGATCAAATGAAATAGAATAATACAATTGTTTTTATAGTTATTTCAAAGCTTTTGCTGCTGATAGCTGGGAAGAGATGAGAAAAATATAATGGTGAAAAAGGGAGAAACCTCTCTGGCTTTTGAAAGAAATGGAAACTGGATGTTCTCTCCCTTTTTTTCCTCGTGACCTCTACCCAATTCTTCTCTCTTTTTCCCCCTTTATTTTTTTCCTACCACTCTGTTCCTCTCCACTGCTTAAATTCTGACATCATGTCCTCAGCTTAAACAAAGAAGACAAAAATCCAGGCCAGTTCCCATTTGAAAAGGGACCATGTGCCAGATACCACTTCCTCTGCAAAAGTATCCAGCTCAGTGCTGCTCTTATTCCCATGCCACCTCCCATGTGCTGCTAACATGCTGGTCCCAAATCCTGCAGTGTCACTGAAGGCAGCTTCTGGTTTGTAAGACTACTTGCCAGTCATCTCAGAGCACTTTGTCCTTTTGCCTCCTCAGCCATTTCTCTGGTTCTGAAAACCCTACCACCACTGCAGGTTCAGGTATGGTGGGTTTAACGCTGGGAGTGTGAGCTACTGTGATTCCACAGCCATCGGCGTGCACTGATGCAGTGTGTCTGCAGCATACAGCATGCCTGCACCATGGCAGGCTGTCCTGCAAACCTAGAAACTGGAAATCTTCCCAAGCATGTTTCAAAACACCTTCCCAATTCCTGAACACATCTTTCTTTGCTTTGTTTAGCAGGTAACATACCAGGAAATCTTCCGCCCTCATCCTGGACAAGGCTGATGACTTGCATTTTTGGCTTTTTGTAGGAGTATTTGCACTGAACGTTGACAGTCAAATAGAAAACAACAAAATGGGAGATGAGAGGAAAACTGTCATTTTCCATCTTCCCTTCTCATCTGTGAGTGGTAAACAAATTGTTTCTAGGCACTGTCTTGTACAAGTAACAGCCTTTTATCCAGGTCTCCACCTTCTGCACATCTGTCAGCGCTAACAAATGCTCTTGACCCAGCCAATTTGAAAAACACCATCTTTAGACACAGGCAGATGCTTTTCTTCACATACTTGCATAAGTATGTTACATTATCAGCCTGACCTTTTCCTTTTAAGAGCTGAATGGTGAAGCTGACAGCAACCCTGCTGTTAAATGTCAGTACCTGCATCAGACTTGCCATACAGGGTAATGAGACTGCGTCATGTTCTTGATGCTCTGTGCAAACCTGGGTCTCTAAGACAGCTTGGTTGGGTGCCTAGCTGAGAAGCCAACATGGTCCCTTTTCAAAAGTCTGGTAATTCAAGATGATTAATGTCCTGGAGGACACATGATGATTTAAAATGGGAAAGTCAAGGTATTATTGATGAATATTTTTAAGCATCCTGTAGTTCTTTAAGCAAGGACAGTTTCCTTGACGCCAACTCTAATAAAAACAAAAAGTCAATTAAAAGTTTTCCACGCCTTCTCTAACAAACTAACTGGCAGAGCTAATAGGCTTTTCCCATTTTGGTGTGACTTGAAATGATCACTATGTAGCCTATGATGTTCAAAAACTAAAAGCAATATTATTTTCTAGGCTATGACTACACTCTACTTTGCTCTCTTACGCTGAATTTTGTGTAGCTATAGTTCCCCTTAAATTAATTTAACAGATGCAGAAAATGTTTTCTACAGCTCTGAAGATCTACATTATTGCAGCATTTTCCTAGATTTTTTGCTGGAATGAAGGTTCCCAGCTCCATTATCTAGCCTTACTCCTTATTTTACTTCTTGGTTCAAGTTTTCAATCCAGACAAACACAATAACATAATATATTATATTTAGACTGGAAAGTTCTCTTTAACGAACATTGTAAAGCATCAGGAACTAGAAAATACTTGGGTATTGATTCATCATGAATATGCCAGTGGTACTCACAACAGCAAAGGTACCGTTCCAGATTCGGGTGGACACGTTCACGAAATACTCTCCCTTCAGCACGAGGTCTTCCAGTTTGCATGTGATGGTACTGCACTTTGCATTCTTACAGTTCTTCCAGGGAAAACAGCAAGGAGAAACAACAGCATGCATTACAAATTACACTTTAAGTAATGGTCCTTTAACATGTAGGTAGAAATTTTACTGTCCCATGCCCACATGTTAAGTGTGTGCACACTGTGAAGAACACACAGTGCTTCTTCTCTCTAAGGCAGATGCAGTATGCGTGAGAACATCAGTTCTGCACAGCAGACAAGGAATGCCATGGCCATCACAGCAATCCCCACAGGTGCAGCAGAAAATGTCAGCCCTGCACCCATGTCCTGGCTCTTACTCACCAGCTCTTTCACAGCTCTGAAGTTCTCTTTCTTGAAAGATGTAGAGTAAGGTCTTTTTCCTATCTGCAGTGGATTTATCTGAACTTGACAAGTAACACCTCTGGCCTAGGAAATGGACAGCAGAATTAAATTGGTTGGCATACTCTGAAGTTTACAGTCATCATAATATCATATATTCCTGATGGCATGGTTGCTGTGAAATTACAGGTTGTGAATTATATAATACTGGATAATTTAGATACCAATAGACAATATATTTTTTAGTCTGCTCTTCTGGTAATTTTTTTTCCTCATAGATCATGCTGAAAGTTTTGTGCTGATCAAAAAATTCCATTTTTACTATATTCCTCTGAGGAGCTTGGTGAAGAACCTACTTGAAGAGTTCCAGGGTGATATGAAAACTCAGCTGTGCGCTGCACAGATAGCTGGCATCTGCCAAGGACTAGACTTAGTGTACTGCTGATGTTGTGGTCCTCCCCCACACTTTCCCATCTGTGACTAAGAGACAAAAAGATCACAGCCACACTATGAAGGCTGATGTACATAGTGCTGGCTAACTCTCAAAACATGGCAGCTTATATGGCTCAGTTCTTCACCTGATCTGTATCAACTGCAGTTATGTACATCAGTGGGTTGTCTTTGCTGGTTAGTTCTGGAAGATGGATTTTCACAGATGCCATCTTCACTGGAATACTTCCTGTTGTTACCTGCAAAACAAATAACTCACAATTAATTCAGGTAGCGATACTTACATACACATAAATTATTTGGTAATTGAAAAGAAAACTGAAACAGGGATAATTAAGATAGAACAGGATTCCTCTTGCATCAGTACTTTTATGTTGATACATTTAATAGGGTAAATAATGACAGTATGCCCTAATGGAAAGTGTACTACGCCGTACACCTTCAGGAGTACCATATATACAGTGTAGCTTTGGGTACTAGTCTGTTTCCTTAGCAAAGCTCTTATTAACTGGCTGAGATATTTTTTGAAAAGCAAATATTCTACCACAGCCAATAAGCCTTTACAACAGCAGTTACAGGAATGTAAATGGAACATAATTTAAGTTTCTTCCACATTGCATATTTGGATCTAGGGTTTTTTTGAGGTATGTAATAAATGCTGTGATCTGGCTAGTCCTTGCATCTGGTTTGAGCACTTAACCCTCGCCAAACTTAAATTTCAAAGTCCAGGCCTGCAAAGACTTATTTTCCTTTGTCAAGTGAATAGAAGACAAATAAGCTCTGTGAACAAATAGTGTAAATTGGACTGAAGTTAAGCATTAACCATCTTCCAAATAAACAATGCAGGACCAGTCCCTCCCCAGCCTACTCATGCATTAAGTGCAAATTTCATTCTTGACCTCATAAGACTGTAAGCATTTATTCCCCAGCTATTTGCCATTTTTTTTCCCCCCTATTTGACTGATTCAAAAGCATCAAAATCAGATAGCGAAACTGTTTTTTCAACCGTGTTTTGGGTCCCAGTTATAAGAGGAGGTGAAGTGGCTTCACAAACCAGAAACAGAAACATTTACTAACCTTCACTGAGAAGTTGAATGTGGGGCCAATATCTTCAAAATTATTCACAGTGGAAGGAATGTTATGACCAGAGTATACTTCATAGAAGTTGATGTTGGCAAGCCTTGGTAACAACCACAAAACAATACATTACAGTTGGCAGTTACTTTGAAAACATATGCAACTGAATCTGCTTTGGTTTGTTTTAAGTTTGTGAAATGGGTCAAAAGTATAATGAGAAGAAAAATCAGTCACTTGTACTGGTCTTTGAATTTTACAAATTTGTTTAGGAAAAGAAGAGCTATACTGAAGCCCAAAGCCAAAAAAGCATGTAGAGCCAGCAGTGCAGCATCAGATGTGGCTCTGCTCAGCCTCCTGCACCCTACAGCGCATTTGGCACTGTACTGCAGGCTCCTCTCCCAAGAACAAGTGCTACTTTTGGCCTTAATGTGCTCTGTTCCACGTGGGCTTACTTCCTCACTGTCTGGGTGTGCACACACAGCACCCTGCACATGTGCATGACACATTCTTACAGTACCCTGGGACACTTCTTTTTTTCATTCAGAATTCCCAAAAGAACATGAAGGTGGCTGCAGCCAACATATCATGAAATGATGGGTGTCTGATGGAAGAACATGGTGGAAGGGCCTGTGGATGTTTCAGGGGTTCAACCAGGTGGGACCACGCTCAAAGACAAAAAAAAGCATCTGTGTGTAAGTAATTGCTTCTGCGTGCTCCTTGGGATCAACTTTTCTGCTGAAACATCTCAGAATTTTATAGTCTTCGTCCTAGAAAGGGGTTACTCAAGCAGTTAAAAAAGTAGAATCTGGGAAGTGAGTTAGCAAGGAGCAGAGGCCATCGTGACTCCTTCCAGCAGCTCTGTGTAGCACAAACTGCACATCCCTTCTATTTAGAGGTGCAGCTCTATCCATTTAATCTGGGAAACATCTGTGCATACAATGCCAAATTAACATGTACAGTCTCAAAGAGGCACTTCCTGATGAGGTGCTCTTCCAACTGTGTCAGGGATCCTCTGTGATCCTCCATGCTTTTTCCTATGAGGCCTTTCCCTGCGGGGCCTCCTGACAACAACTCACAGGACAATCCATGTGGAGTTCTTTCTCTTTCTTACTGCTTGAATCTCCAATTCTTCTAGTTGGAAAGTATCAACTTCCTGTCCTTGCAGTTGTCACTGATAAAATTGATTCCCACCTCTGAAAACTCTGGAGATTTTTTGCTAGAAAGGACACCCTTCAGCGAGATGACTTTTTTTCAGTTCTTATTTTAAAAGTTTGTTACTTGCTAAAAATTACCTGTTGGAGGAGGAAACTATTTCCACATTGATATTTGCTAAGAGTTACTAAATCCAAGAGAAGCATTTAAAGTTGTACATTGCCTTAATGTATACTTCTTTCAGTTCTTTCAAGCTGGTTCATCTCCAAGAATAACTAAAAAACTTTTCTGACTGTTGAGATTCCTTCATGCCTTGACTTGCATAGGAAATTGCATTTTCTGATACTTCAGGGGATACAGGTGAATTTGAAATCCTATTGTTCCTTGAGCAACTTTTCTGTAAGCTCTCTGCCTGTTTTTGTGCTTTTTTTTTGTTGTTGTTTTTTGTTTTTCTGTAATTATTTCTCAGATAAAATAAATTTGCTGAATCAACTTTGCGCCACCTGAAATTCCTACTGAGCTACTCCTTAATTTGGTGTGATAGCCACCTACTCAAATCCTTCTGTAGTCTTTGTGCTCCTGCCAACTTGAATAACAAACACTCTTCTTCTACTGAAGTCTCCCGTGACTTTCCCAGGGAGTTGAAAGAACTTGCATTGCTGGTCTAAATACATGCTTTTCAGCAACTACAAAAATTGGAAAAATTTTGTCAGACTCTAGAACTGGTGGACCCAACTGTGGTGAGCCCAGGGCCTTAGAACAATGAAACTGCAATTGCAATGCAGTTTATTAAAATAAGCTTCTGTGCTATGATCCAGGTTCAAGGTCAGGTCACTGCATGAATCTCTTGTGTATGTGTCACGGTGGCTTTGGAATATTCATTTCCTAAATTTCCTAAATCATTGCTGTGCATTTTTAAACAGCTTTCTTATTTTCATATTTCTGTCATTGTTTGAATAACTGCCATTTGTTTTCTACCATTTTATGTTTATTGATTTTGGAATGCTTTGGGATGCAAAAGCATTTTTTTCCAGCATTAGTTCATGACTATGTGCATCAAGTACAGCTCCACAAATTTTATCTGAAAATTCAGCAGCTGGGAAAGACAACCTTTCTTTGATGGAAAGTAAAATAGCATATCTTAAACGAAGAGTCAAACTAGTGTATTTTCATTTCATTTTTAATTTCAGTTAAACTTTAACCGGAATTATTCTTGTTTGGAACATTATCAGACTAACTACTGTTTCAGTGCATCCCAAATCACTGAATGTTCCCAGGGCTGAAAATAAAGGTTTCAAAGACTTGAAGTCAAGATTAGTCTTATGGGGACTTTTGTCTGTCCCTCTCACCCCCTGGCTAACTGGCTGTACTCACAAACATTTCTCAGGATACCACATCCGACACACACCAACCTCAATTGCCTCCCAAGGGGAGGGACAGGCTCATGATCCTAGCCATGGGCATATGGGAGAGCAGGACGTGCCGCTCCTGCTGCCACGGTAGGTGGGGTGGGAGCAGAAAGAAAAGCCAAGGGAATTTCTCGTGACTTCCGTAAGAACAGAACAAAGTTTCAATATACTTTCAGTGGTCTTTCAAGACTGTTTCTATATTTTAATGCCTTTGAAAAAATGACAGTGACTCCTTCCATTATTCAGCGTACCTTGTGAAGTGAATTTCTGCATCATACCGCAAAGGAATTGACAAGCTGATCTGGTTGTCCAGTTCTTGCTCTTCTTTACTTTCACTGTTCATCAAAATACATTTTGATCAGGTGTTTTCATATTATTTTGTACAAATGTCCTACTAATACATAATTTGCTTTATAAAACACTTTACCTCAATGCATGAAAACTTAGAACTGCCATATTCTGAAGATTCTTCAGGTTAAAATCAAAACTAATATCAAAAGACACCTATGAAAGAAACAAGGAACACAGAGTAAATGAGTCGACGATACAACACCGAGAGAACTTAAAGGTCGCAACATAATTATTCATAAGTGCAAACATCACCCTCTGTAACTGAATTCTCCTGTTTCTGTGTAATATTTCAATAATCTCTTAATCCTTCAGAGCTGCACTTTCCTTTCTTTCATGCACAAGTCAACTCTGTTATGTAAACATTAGCTTATCTGTATTTTTAAAAGATGTGTAACTTGCTTCAGGCTGCAACAACGGGTCTTTAGATTGCTTCAGTTACATGTTTTTACATGTTTAAACACCAGCACTCACACAGCCTTTTCAGTTTCTCTTTTCTTCCAGTCTTTCCAACAGATCTGCTTTGACCAATGCAATTAACAGTTAAAAAACCCCTAATGTTATATATCTAATGGGACTTCTTTGGCTTTGCAGAATGTCATGTTTATATTACTTCTGGAAAGTCTCTTATTCTTCCAACTGACTATGCTAAAGGTTGGAAGCCTATTTCTGTTCTGCCTCAGAGGAATAAGATATTAAGTTCCATAAAACCAGGGATATCCTGAGATTTATGGCATAAATGAGCAAAAGGATACATGATCTGTCCTCAGGCTCTCCTCTCCTCTCCCTCTCCTCAGCACCACTTCCTTGCAGAGCTGAGCTGGAGCAGCTGCCCAGGTTTGCTCAGCAGTGAGGGTTTGATGCACTGCACAGAGCCCACAGGAGGCTGCATGCAGCACCTGGCTGGTCATCTTGTGTCTTCTCCCCAGCCTCACTCTACAAGGGTTACAAAGCTACAGAGGCATTTGGGTTGTAGAAGCAGAGAGAAGTGTGCTTTAGAGTATTTTTTTTCTTTAATCTAGTACACTAGTCTTCACAGATTAGGCTCTGAGTTGCTTCTATCAGTGCCTCTGAAATCCAAGGGAAAGTTGCCTATTGCCAGACCTAAAATCTTCAACAACAGTGTATGCAGATTTAGGGGAAAACAACAAAAATGCATTGGTATGTCAGTCGAGGCTATTCAATTGTGCTAGCTGTACCTGTTGTCCTGTTCGGAAAACAGGATAGCTTATCTGGCAGATGACCGTAGTTTGAGATGTTCCTGTCTGACATGAGACTTCAGTCCCATCGCTCTGCAGAGGAAACAGAAAATTCATCTTAATAGCAGTTTCTGTTAAAAGACAGGAAATTCCCAGCCTGCCTCTTCCACATGAGCTGTGTTACAGTAAGAAGCAGTACCAGTAGGTGTTATAGCAATAATTCCTAGAGATGAGATGGATGGGAATTATAGGTAGGGCTAGAAGTGAGGCAGAAGAATGGTGGAATAAGGATTGATCCTATGTAATTTCTCTGGACTTTAATGATCTTACAGAAGCTTCATGCTGGGCTTGAAAGAAGGAATAATGACCATAGTGTATAGGCCACCTACTTCATTAACACTTACTGTGCTTTTTAGAATATTGCTGCAGAACTTCTACAGTAATATTTGCATGGCCTGAGAGACAGTTAAGTACTCTCACCATAGAAATTAGTGTGTGGAAGAGAAATCTTATCATACTTTCTGTAGGAAAGTCTACAATACTTAAGAGTTTATTTATTACTCTGTGGAAAATTTAGCATGTCAGCATCTCACATCAAAGGAAAGACAAATTCATAGACTATAGCCAGTTATCATCATGCTGAAAATAATAAAATGTACTGTTTTTTGTAAAAAACATCCCTACCAGATACTTAACATTCATGATTTATATTCTGAAAAGAATATAAGCTTTGAACAAATAGTTTATAATATTTCAGCTTTGAAAAAGGCATGTTCTTTTAGGGAAAAAACTTCACTTGCAGGCTGGAATACTTCTAAACAAATGAACTTTTAAAGTGGAAGAAAAAGCCTAGTTCCAGTGTGGTCCTTTGGTATGAATGGAGTGAGTAATTTTGCTGTGCAGCAGGATGGGGAGGTAGAGGGGCACACTCAGCACAGGATGGAGTCCTTCTGCCAATTCATTGTTCCAGAAAATGTGGCTCTTGGACAGTGATGAATGCTCCTATCCCTTCATTATTGCTCTGGACTTCACCCCTTGTATTATCACGCATTTCCACAGTAGCAGCCTAACAGCATAGGCCAAGCACTGAAGTCTGGATTTCATCCTACATGAATTGTTTCGGAGAAACAGTTCAGATTAAAGATCTACTGTATTCCCTAAAATAGTCTGTAAATTCCTTTATTTTCCCTTCTAAGACCAAATCTGTTAGAAGAGCTTCTGGTATAGCAATCATTGCAGTCTGATTAACTGTCTATAGCTGGAATACGTGGTATTGGCAGTGAAACCACTTGTAGATCCAAAGTCTTCGCTTTAAAGTTGCATCTGTGCTGCATGCTTTATCAAATATGAATTCCCAGCAACTGCATTCAGGCATGTTTTTGGGAGTCAAGCACGAGATGTGACTGCCAAAGCCTAAAGTGAGGAAAAGATGACTTGAAATACTGACGTGAGGTTAAACTCAACAGGTTGCCAACTTTTATGCTGAATTGGCAGTGTTTCTCCTTGACCTATGTAAAACTGATATGCTGAAGGGAATAATTCTGGTAGCCAAGAAAATAAACTGAGAGAAAGGTTTGCACACACATTCTCCTTTCTTGGGACAGACACTAATAGAAAAATATGGTTTTTTGGAGTAGCTGGAAAATCGTCAGCAGTAACAGAAACAGTGAAGATGGGTACCACGTACCGGTAAGGAGGAAGAAGCAAAAAACAAGTTGTCTGAAAACGTAGCCTGGATTCTGGTGTTATATGCATTTTCTTTTTTATTTTTCAATTTCACGTTGAATGTTAGCCTTTTGTTTTTGCTGCTGACAATGAACGGCTGTTTGCTGTTGGAAAATGAAGTTCAATGTTGTAAACAGAGGTAATAAAACAGCTGTGGATCATGAAACTGTATCGTACTGTGTTGCCTCTAGCCAAGAAAGAATAACAAGCACAGCAAGACATTTCCTATTTTCTATTCATATAAATCTTCTGCTTTCTAAACCCTGTGACATGAGAAACTCTGTGATGATGTTTTTCAGAACCAATTGGAATTAATGTTATTGTTTAGTGCAGAACTCTGATCATGTACATACAAAGTCACTTTACTGACATTTCACAGTTTCCACCATGGTGGGAAAGGTGAGCAGAGAATGGGCAGCTGAGTCAGACGGCAGCTTCAGGAGAAGGCAGTTTTGTCTGTCTGCATACTGTAAATGTACGTGTGTGTCTGCATATAGATTTAGAGTACGTGCTTATACGCTGATCTCCTCTCCCTAGCGGCACAGCCTGATGCAGAAACCTCTCTGCTCGCAGGAGGGCCTGAAACTGCTGCTGCAGCTGCTCTCCTAGAGCACTTCTTCTGACACAGCCAGACAGACACTGCTCTTCTGAGTTTTCAGTGTTTACTCATTCATATGGTACCAAAAAATTAGTTTTGCCTACACTGATAAGAATCCTGCTTCTGTATCTCTGTCCATATCACACCCCTTTTTCCCTGGCTAGTTATTTAGACAGAAATGCTATTCTTTTCTTTTTTTTTTTCCTCTGCTATTTCTAAATAGATTTTGCACTGGAATGGTATTCTTTTTATAGAGATCCTAAAGATAAGCCAATCCATGAAATCCACTAGGAAAATGTCCCCACCAATCCCACTTGTTGAGGTCTTACCCATCATCTCCCTTCTGCTGTACATTCAGAACAAGATCACAGATACAAAGCTCATCTTCACCACAGTCTTTAATAAAAGGAATCTACCAGAAACAAACAAACAAATAAATAAATCCTGAATGACAGTATTTTACGTTAAAATTATCTAGGGACAGCAGAGTCTTAAACACCTTAGAGGGAAAGAACATCCTTTCAAAGGACATTAAGAATTCTGACACATGGAAAAGCTAATGCTGAGAAGCATATTACTACACATCAGCTGATCCGTAAGAACGGTGCAGGCAGGGTATTGCTTGCCTACAACAAATCTGATGTAATCTGAAGGAATCCACATTTCCCAGTTACTCTTTTATTGTAGGCTAAACTGACTTAGATTACTTCACACTGCAGTGCAATAGAAATTCATATGAACAGTGACTTGGCTCTACCAAGATGCTTGTTATGCTATGGTGTCTGCTGTGTGCTTGTAGCTGAGCAAAGATTACATTATCAAAGTATAAAGCAACAGGGAGAATAGGTGCAGGTGCCTGCTTTCAGTCTTAACTAGAATACGAGTTTTTACCTGTATGTAGCTCCTCAGTGATTCTGTAGGTCAGTTACGCACAGGTGTATAGCAACGCACTGTCCAACAGTGAGGTTGTGTACTTACACTGTAGGCCACAGATGCAGGAGAAGATGTATCAAGTACAGGGCTGGTGCCAGGATTTGCTAGGCCAATGTCAATGCGCACATTAAGGGAATTGACTGCATCAGAAGGTTCCTGTAAAACACAGATGATAGCTCTCAGCACAGCAAATAACATAAAAATGATAATTCTGTTGTAAATTTATAATGCATAGTAAAATAATACTTTCTCTAAACATGAAGTAACAATGTAAAACTCCATTTATTTACCAGAATACTTTTGTGAGATTGCCAAGTGTGGTATTCTTTTGCTAAACAGCTATTTCCATTTCTGTGATAAAACTCCCTTTCCAAGTATTCCAAAAGACTCTATTCATCACATACACGTGTAGACTTTGCATCTGCAGAAGCTAACCATCAAAAGCCAACAGCAGGTGACTTTCCTTCTCAAACTGCTGCAGGAATCAAATTCCTATTCCAGTCTGCTTAGGCAGCAATAAAATACTATATGCCTAGTATCTCTTTAGTTTCTTTGTTCTGGGTGGATACTCTTCTAGCTCATGGCTCCACGATGACAATAAATGCGATGAACAAGTCAAAAATATTTTCCTTCACTGAATTTGGTTATAGAATAAACAAAAGAAGGAAGAATCAGAAGGAGGGATGTGAAAACATTTCTATTTACTATTCAGCTCTAAGTCTGCTGGTTTTAAGTACTGCAAAGCAAAGCAGACTCAAAATTCACAGACTTTCTAATACCTGACCTGGCATAATGCAGGGGGCTTACTGCAGGTCTTAGGGCTGTGTTTGGCCTTGATTCTAGAGAAAGATGGATACTTTATCCCAAATACAACTTGTGCATACTTAAGGCTAGCATGCATGAGGTAGAGAAGTTCACCTCAAGTGTTAATTTGAAATAAGACATTTGTATGTATTATTACTGGTCAAGAATCTAAAATCGATTGAAACTAAAGGGAAACCGAAATCTATTGAAACTATGGACTGTTTTTTTCCAGAACTAACATACATAGTTAAGAATGCCTTAAAAAGCAGAAAATAAATATAAATAAAGCTGTGATAAATAAGACAGTTGTTATTACTTTCTTTGGAACTGGCATCTTACTCCATATTTTTCGATATTGCAGAATTTAAGAAACTTAAATCCTACATGAGGCAATGTACACAAGCTGGAACATAGGAAGTTCAATAGAAACATGAGGAAAAAATTCTTCACTGTGAGGGCAATAGAACACTGGGACAAGCTGCCCAATGAGGTTGTGGAGTGTCTTTCTCTGGA
>JAOWBP010004700.1:12570876-12582942 GCA_028571105.1 Tragopan temminckii | reverse complement strand
CTTCTGATCATTTTTGTCACAAGGCCCCTTACAATTGCACTTACCTGTACGTTGAAGATGTCCTGAACACAATTCATGGAATGAGTCACCACAACATCCCTCTGCATGTACCTTTCATTATTTTCTTGGAAAAGTCCTCTAGAAGTCACTCGGGAGGACTGGAGGTCTGCATCCAATGTTGCATTGCACTTTATAGCTACAAGAAAAATAACAGAACTTTTTTTTTTTTTTTTGCTGAGCCATACTGCCTGTGATCTCATTACTATGCTCAACACTGCAGAATGACCAGACTTTCCAAACCACAATAAATATTTTACGTTTTTCATAGTAATCACAGAACATTCTCAAAATGATAAAATTTTCTCTTGTGTTTTCCAAAGCAGTCAAACAGTTTTAAATCCTGAAGTAAGTTCTCATCCACAGAGAGCACATTAAATGGCAATCAGTCCAGTCTCCACTTCAGATGGCTGAACCTGCATCTCAGGCAGGAAGCCAGTTAGCAGGGCCAGGATTATAGCAGATAAAGAGGCATTGCAATCATATCCCTGAATTCTGAGACAACTACAAAAAATCTGAATCTTCTCGACAATCACATCATAATTTCTGTCTTCTCTTCATAGGATGACTAATACACCTTGGAAGTTCACCTTTATTTTATAGCTAACAATCACAAGCTCCAAAAGACACTGTGTGTAGAGCTGAAGCAGTCCAACTGGTGTTTGACTAAATGGCTTCATGAGAGATGAGTGCTGGTCTCAGAATTATTCTGTGCTCTCCTGTTCTCTGAAAAGAAAAGGTTCTCTCCATGGACTTCTGCACTGATCTTATGGAAATTATTTTTGCGCTGAAGAAAGAAAAGTCTGAAGTCTGCTACTGAAACAGCAGCTCACAAAGACTGTCCCCAAACAAGCATCTTCCAGAGATACCCATTCACCCTTACTAAAGTGTGTTGCCATATGTGAGTGACATCAGCTAAAGGAAAAAAACAGAACTGGTGAGCAAAGGTTTAAAACATAAAGTAAAATGAAAAGCTTCTCAGTATCAACATTTTCTGGGTTTTGTCATACCAATTTTCTTTATATTGTTAATTCCTCACTTTTACAAGATTATGGAGCCAGTGATGACAGTAGATTTTAAAAACACTTCCTTAAGCACTTAAATTTGATAGTGATTTCACCTTTCTTGACATCTAATGCATTATTTCTTTAAAATTTCCACTACACATTTGAATAATGGATTTCTGAAGAAATTAATATAAAACAAGCCATTGAAATACTCTTACCCACTTGATCATCTCTCTTAGCAGGTCTAAATGTAGCCTGAAAACATATTTTGACAGTTATTTCAGTGTTCTTGTTCAGCAGACTGATTTTCTCAGGTATAAACGAGGCAATTATAGACACATTTGCAATGCTCTGTGACCTGTAAAACATTTTTAAAGGGTTACATGTGATTTTCAACAGCACTGAGTAACTTAGACACTATTCTCTGCTGCTGTTTGTAAATATAACATAGATCTTTTGGGTTCTCAATGGAAAGGGCATTTATGGCACTGGCAGAATTATTTTTATTTGCATATAAGTGAGTCTATTAATACAATAGCTTTGAGAAATATAATTAAATAAATAATGTATCATATTAAATTAATGGCTAATCAATGTCTTTGTCCTAATGCCCTAATCAGTCCCTTAAGATAACGGAGAATGAAGCCCTTGCCCTGTTTTCCCAACATGAAACCTTCTTCTACTCCTTTTGAGAAGTCATTGAGTTCCTCTGGGAAGGTAAAGAAGGGTAATTCTTCTTTTTAATTATGCCTTTGTTTTTCAGAAAAACATCTTCCATGTAATTAGTCAAGATTTTGAAGAACAGTTTCAAAGTAACCCCACTTGTAAAAACAAACACTTTAATCAAAAATGAAACTCATTAATCAAGCCAAATTCCAGAGTGAAAGAAAAATGAGCATCTTCACTAATCACATAGAAATAAATGCTGGTACTCCAAGGAGCATAATTTTCTTTAACGCAATCTCCATCAGCACCAGCAGGAGTTCTATTGTAGGTCAAGGATCCAAACTGACCATTCATTTTGTAAACTCTTGCTTTATTATGAAATAAATAGCAATTCAGTGATGTTTTTCTCATTACAATGGGGGCCCTCAGGCAAGAGGAAGAGTGACAGATTGGACAGCAAGCTACATTTTAACTTTGCTCCCCACAGAAGCAGTGGAAAATACACAGTATTTATGGAGGCACAAGGTTTGGGTTCTTCAAGCCTTTCTTCTTTATTTTGTACAAGTACTCAGACTGTGTCAGTAAAGGCTACATGCTAGAAAATATGGGTTTCTGGTCAGAAGTAGATGCCAACTCAATGGCACTGCTTCCAGTCCATACCCAGCAGAATCACTCTTCCTTCATATAAGCCTATCATCTCACAACAGCTCTGCAGGTTCTGTAGGAAGTAGCTTTGTCTCTCTCAGTACCAGAATTACCTTGTAGCTGTTGAAGTGCTGTCATGGTTTTATGTTTTTTTTTGTTTTCAGTATTCCACATCATAACATCATGTGCACTGTTACCAAAGTTGCCGGGCATGTCCCACTCCCCTCTGCCACTCTTTTCTTCCAGAGCATATGCCCACATGGGAGAGTTTCTTCCCTCCCCCCTGCCTGTACCCTTCTCACAGCCCTCACCATCCAACCACCCCCTCTGCATCTTGGCTCCGCCCTCAGGCTGGCCTGGCTTTTGGTAGTTTGATTGTAAGTATTTAGTAGAATCATAGAATCATAGAATGGCCTGGGTTGAAAAGGACCACAGTGATTATCTAGTGTCAACCCCCCTGCTATGTGCAGGGTCACCAACCACCAGACCAGGCTGCCCAGAGCCACGTCCAGCCTGGCCTTGAATGACTCCAGGGATGGGGCATCCACAACCTCCTTGGGCAACCTGTTCCAATGCGCCACCACCCTCTGTGTGAAAAACTTCCTCCTAATATCTAACCTAAACATCTCCTGTCTCAGTTTAAACCGTTCCCCCTTGTCCTATCACTATCCACCCTCGTAAACAGCCGTTCCCCCTCCTGTTATACACTCCCTTCAAGTACTTAAAGGCCACAATGAGGTCGCCCCAGAGCCTTCTCTTCTCCAAGCTAAACAATCCCAGTTCCCTCAACCTTTCTTCATAGGAGAGGTGCTCCAGCCCTCTGATCATCTTAGTAGCCCCCCTCTGGACCTCTCCAAGATCTCTATGTCCTTCCTATACTGGGGGCCACAGAAGCATATTCTGAAGCTGTGTATTAGTGATGAAGCATTAAGTGTATTAGCTCTCTGAACACATGGAATGAAAGAGCTTTATGATTTGTTTTGCTGTTTAATTAACTAAATGCTCAACTTTCATCCGATTCATTAAGTGCTGCTTTTCCAAAAGAGTTTACTGACCAAAGCAAAACCACGTTTCCATCTGCACCAACTGATACATCAGTTATGTCATTGTCATCTAAGTCTCCATGGCCATCTACTGATCTTCCAAAAAATTTGAGCCGTTTTCCAAAAGCAGAGTCTGATCCTAAAATTTTCTGGAAAAGAAAGTTTGGTTACTAAGTTGCTACAGCAGTGCTTTAAGCATGTAGATATCAGCCCAAACAATGGATTTTTGCAGATTCTCTCTGTATACTTAACATATTGTTTAAACAAAAAAACTTGTGTGAATGTTTTCTCAAATGCTGTTAAGCACTTTTTCCTCCCCTGTTGGAGGAAACAATGGACTAGAATTTTCTGTCTTGGTAGTAAATCAACTAGCTGACTGCTTTATGCCAGCCAGCACTTACTGGAAACTTTTTCCATCTTACATTGAGCAACTCAAAGAATAGGAAGCTAAACAGGACTTCTAACAAATAATTTCTGCAACCAGAAGATCTGCACAGAAAGTGACATCAAAATTATTAATATTATATGAGAATACTGAATATGCAAATTTCTCTGAATTACCTTTCCTCAAATACATATTTTTAATTTCTTTATTTCAAAATTACAGTGTGAGGACATATCTAATCGTCAGTGCTGCACAACAGCTTTAAAAACTTGAATTGCAGGTGTCAAAGAAGATAAAGGAAATGAGTTGACTTCATATGCATGCACCAAAATTATGAGAGGCTCAAACAGAGCATCCTGCAAGAACTTTTCCTCTGTACACTTCAGCTGTAAGCACCACAACAGTATCACTCAGGACATGCTGACAGCTGAAGTAAGGAGGGGGATAAAACTTGAAATAAACAATGAAAATAACAATACTAAGAGGATGAAACCATGGGCAATAAAAGGATAGAAAATCCTTCACTTTTATTCCAGCACATCTGAGTACAACATTGCACAACATAGTTATTTACCTGAGAATATTTGGTACGTATTGTCTTTTGAAACCCATTGTAAATATAAATTGCTCCAGAGTTTTGATTTTCCAGAGGTGCACCTATTACAACATCATTAAAGCCATCCAAGTCAATGTCTGTAAGTGCTGCAATTGCTGATCCAAAGCGAGCATTTTCTGAACCTTGTGGGCCCTCCAAAAGCTCTTGTTGATCCAAAATTCCCTTTATAAAAGGAAAAAGAAGAAAAAGCCAAAACATAACTACCATGACACCAGATTAGACATAGGAGCATTATCTATGTGCATTGTTTTTTGCTTTTTTTTTTTTTTTCCCCAGTACATTCCCCTTGGACTGCTTAACCCTGAATTCCTTCCCCATTGTATTGCCCATTCAGTTTGCATTATGTCTCAGAGTCTTGGCAAGCATTACACAGCAAAATTAAAGCATGCTATGCAGAGTACTAACAGCAAATATAACCATATGTATAAAGCTTAAGTGCTCTCACTGTCCTCATCTGACTGTTCTGAAAGTTTCACAATACATTGAAAAATACAGTTTCCAGTTTTGGATTACCAGTTTTTATGCAGAGGGAATGGAAATTATGTAACTGGACATAATTCTTTGAAATAGAAATGGAATTTCCTAACTATACTAATGCAAAAAACATGTCTCCAAATGGTAAACTCCTGACCTCTCCAGTGCCAATGAGGAAAGAAAGGCTGGAGATCTTTAGAGTTAAATAATCACATTTATATTACCTTAAATCCAGCTCTTTGGCAAGTATCAGTCTCATCTCTAACCTAAGTTATCACACTGCACTCAAAATTTTATAAATACCAGCCAAGTTATTTGTTCAAAATGACTAGAAAAGTGTAATTTACACAACATAAACACAGCTTCACAAATTCAGGTTTTGTTTTTTGCTGTTAAACCACTCTCTCGCTATATTTAACTTCTAAATAATTTTAAATCCAGTATTTGCCAAAGATTAAAATTTGTAAGGATAGCCTTTCAGTGTATTCATTTTCTGAAATATGAAAGAAACCACCATCCTGTATTTTTATGTCTCACTTCACAGTCACATTGACCAATGCCAGCTGCCAACAGTACCGCTTCCAGTACTTCATCAACCTTAAAATTGCACCAGGGTACAGCCTCATCTTGCTCCAGGATAATTGGACTCTGAGCACTTCTAAAGAGGATGGTACTTCATCTCTGTTTATCTGATCGTAATTTACCTAAAATGCCATGTTCTCTAATAGCTGCCATTAATAGGAAAAATTTACTTTGTGTATTAAGACATCCATGACTGTTCGTGAGACTCTTCAGAACTACCAGATTTTTCAGGATGGTTAATACAAACATTCTGAAAACACCTACCACAGATCTGAATAAAAAACAGTCAGTCAAGCATCACATAAATAGCACAGCTATGCTGACAAAGGAGACAACACGAGTAATAGCAACCAACTGCTGTAAGATCCATGAAAACAACACACTGGCAGAACATTGTTTATTAGAACTGTTTTAGGAATATTGTTAGGTGTTGAACAGATTTCCTAAAATTACACAGAAAATTAATTAGCGGAAGCCACAAGCTAAACTTTACAGAGAAACAGTCAACCTTGCATTGCATTCATATACTGTGCCCTGCACAGTCCCTAAAACCAGGGTCAGGGAGGAGCGAGCTGCAGCAGCCAGCCCTTAATCACTAATACTGCTTAGCTATTAGCTTGCCTCGTGGCTCTCTTTCAGACTGCTCCAGCTGGCTTATTACCAGATTATGTCCATGAGTGGTTCTGGGGAGAGTTTGCACCTGCTTCTGAAAAGCAGGACAGGAAAGACTGTGCTGGGAAGGGCTCCATCTGCATCCTCTGACCAGACAGCCTTTGCATCCCTTACCCCTGCCCTTACACTACACCTCAGGCAAAGCACATGCTCTGTGTCTTTTAACAAAAACACCACTCTCAGCACTTCAAATGCTCAGAGAAAGACAAACAAAATAAACTTAAAGGCCCAGAAGAAGTCTGAAGCCAAGGAATTTTTTGCATAGCTGTGTCCAGCCTCTGCAAGAGGGTAGTGCTAAGCAGGGAGAGCCTCGGGGTCATGGATCATTCTTCTGATTGCTCTCTGATTTAACAGAACAGATGCTGTCACCAAGTACTTCTGATTGGATTGTCCTGATAAAACTCTAATCCAGAGAAAAACAGTAAATCCCAGCGGAAAATGAAAATGCCAGAACTTGTTATGGAAGGATATGCAAGAAGCCAATTCCAGGTTTGCTACATGTCTGTTCTTACCTTTGTGATGGAAAACATATATACTCTCCCTTCCTCTTTCTTCAGGTCGTTCATAAACATTGGTGCACCTACAAGCAATACATCTGTCACAGAGTCCTTGTTAACATCCACTGAACACACCACGCTGCCAAAATAGGAGCCAATCTGAAAACCAGTAAGAAACTTGAGTTTGTATGTGGATTTTGCAAAGCACAATGCTTTAACATCTGAACCAGAAAACTCTTAAATCTGAAAAAGGCACAGTAGTAATGAAACTGCCCATTGGCATGAAACTATTATATAGAATACTCCAGTGTTTTATGGATCACAACCTTACTGTGTATTCACTGCTTCTGCCTAGTAGTTGCTACCATGGCCTTACCACTAAACAACAAGAATGAAAACAGAACAAGCAATGGAAGGTATGCTTTTTATATTAAACTGTGCACATTATACTCCGCTATCTTTGTCTTACAAAGTAAAACAAAACAAACTGAAGCCATCTAAGCTTTCCAAACTTTCCCAAATTGAGAAAAAGAAAAAACTTCCAAATTTCTCCCTTCATGTCATCTACTTCACAGCTTCTCAGGCGGAGTGGAGCTCACCAAATCTCTCACAGTTAGAAGCATTGACAGAATTATACATTATGTGGCTGTGTATATTATCTTGTACCACTGGTAGAATGACATCATAAAATATGCTTTAGGAGTTACAGTTAACCTCACTGAAATAGTCTAATGGTAGAGAGAAATGCAAGTAGGATTCTAAGTGCACTGGAGAAAGGAATTTTTCAAGTACTGCAATCTACTCCTCTATCAATAGGAACAGATGCCTTCAAAATCTGCAGTCGTGAATAAAATATACTTGCCTGTTCACCTCTCTGGGACTGCACAATTGAGATATTACCTTGGCTGTCAACATCATAAACCACAACTCTGCCAGTGTAGTTGGACCTTGGTGCACCAGCAACAAAATAGATGGAACTCTGAGTTGAGAGAACAGCAACTGAATATCCTGGGGGAAGAAGACAGCATATAACATGTGAGAGTCCGTGAACCTCAGATTGTCAGCTGGTTATCCATAAGGGCACGAATGACTCATTCTGGTGCATTAGTGGCAAAGGATGGTGCCTATAGATGGGAACGGAAGTTGTCGCATATGCATCAAACCTCTTCTGGAATGAACAGAGGCACAGAGATCAAGTCAAAGGATGTTTGCAGACTAGCATGGACAATAGCCTAGCCTAAACATCGACCATTAAAATGTCAGTTTTATGAAGGAGATAGGAAAAATTGCATTCCCAGTATCCTGGGAATGAAGAAATAAAGAGAAACTTGAGATAAACATTTGAACCCATGCTCCAACCAGGGAGAAACACCTAGCTTTGGCAAAGCCCTCAATGCATTTTCTCACAACTCACAAAACCACAGCCCAGCGCTTTGGCTGAACACAACAGACCATAATAGCTTGTCAGCTGAAGGGCTTAGTTGGTTGAACGTCTTTCAACATTTTAATCCTCATTCACATTATTCTAACATTTATTTGCTTTCAGGAAACATTTTTTAATGCCTACAAATATCTTACACACGTATTAGAACTGTAAGGATAGTTTTACTACACATTTTACATTCCTGTCATTTAACTACACCAGATTTATTTTAACACAAGAAAACAAAATCAGTCTTTCTAAAGTCTGTAGCTAAACTGAGTAACAAAATCCCAGTGATTGGGCAGAGCATGCAGGTCTTTAGCAAGCTGTAGTACTAAGCAAGGAACATAGCCCAAAAGGATTATGCCTTGGTCATTACATTTATCGGTCTTATTCAGGTTTGTGTGCAGTTAATATGTGACTATGTTTTTCCAGGAAGAGAACAGCACTGGAGGCTAAAATTTCAAAACAAGATTTTGTTCCACAGCTTAAGCCCACAAGTTCCTAATTCAAACAGTACACAGCCACTTGAACTGAGAGGATGAAGTACAGAATGGAGGCCAAGCTAGCAAGCTGTGATGAGCTAGCAAACCCTTTAGTGTGGGCTTCTTACTGGTACTGGGGGGATTCACTGGGGGACAGAAGGAGGGAAAGGAAGGAAATGAGAGTACAGCAACAGTACCAAAGGAGGAGTAAGAAAAGGCAGCAACGTTGTTTGCTCCAAAAAGAGTAAGGATGATGCTCTAGACAATGTCTAGTGGAGAAGTGCTGCACAGAAACGACCTGACCTTTTAAGAATTATTCTAACAAAGAGAAAAGTAAAAAATCTGAAACTATAAGACATACAAAAAAGCTACTGCTTTTTAAACTATGTTTAATAATTTCATTGTGTCAGATACAAGTACTGCTAACCCATAGGGAAAAGTGTAAATATCAGCGGGAAAAATAGCACCTCTTTAATAACTTCACACATTAGAAAGCCATAGTTGATAAACACAGTGCTATTATTTAGGAACAAATTGCTAGCATGCATATTGTAGCTTTGCAGAAAACATTTCAATGAACTGAGAAGACAAACTGCCTGGCTTCACTGGGCCACAAAGCATGTGTCAGAACATAAATGGGAGTTATAAATAAGATCTCTGCTAAACTGTTGTATTATGCCTAAAGCTATAAAATTGACTGGAAAAGGCCAATAAATGAGAAAGCACAGATGAAACTACAGCAAGTCAATCAACTGCCATGTGCAACTGAAAAAGTACATATAAATATTAAAAGAGAAGGTATCCACTACTACAAACTGGCCTTTTTTCAAATCTCATGATTTTTTTGTTTTGTGACAGAACCTTTTTTTTTTTTCCCAGCTTAGCATTTTGATGGGAATGGAATTTTAAAAACACAATAAAAGACTCCATTCAATATTCCAGTAAATAAAATATTTTTGCATGCAAAATTCTTTTCTTTGCAGATCACTTCTTAATAGGAATGAGAGACAAATTTTTCAATTATTCACCGGAAGCTTGATGCATTTCCAGATTTGCATTTTAGTCTCTTACCTAGATATGAACTATGATTTCGGTCCTGCAGAATTTTCTCGAACACATTGCTTGGAAAAGTAGTAACTCTGTTTGAAGACTCCTGAACTACTGTTCCACTCCAGTCATAAGCCCCAACAGCACCCAGCAGCAGGACATCCTTTAAAAAGTAAAAATCAACACTTGAGAACTGCTTATTTCAGAAAAAACAACAACAACAATAAAAACAACACCAAAAAGCTGAAGTTACCACAGGTAATTACATAAAACATCACTGTGTTTTGAGGTAATGATGTGCAGTCTCATGACTACAAGCAGTTGATGTGAATTGCTTAGTTTTCATTTGCATGCTGGACCTTACTACCCTATTAAAAAGGCTTTCCACCCTTCTACTGCAAGAGGATAAGTGACAGCTTTAGTTCCTGGGTACTGCAACCTAATTTTCTACGCCTGTCTTCTCTAGAGCTGGTCTTGCTAAGCCTACACTTTTACAAACTCATGATCCTTGGAAGAGTGTCAAAATTGATTTAATCAAGATAATCTTAAAATTGATTAGCATGAAGAGTTGATCTGATTTATTATACTAATTTCTAAATGAAATATTATTTAAGCAAGTATTATTGATTTTATAAATATTGGAGAAATTATTTTCTGACTACTTATATAAAGGTCAGAGCCCAGAAATACAGTATCATTACAGTATTGTTCCAATTCTTCTGAGTTATTCAGATGCAGAATGTCAACTTTACTTACTGAATTTCTCATGATAGGTGAACTCAAAAATTGATGAAAACATCAGATTAACTTTCTCAAAATCATTACAGTGAAATGGTTTGAATATATGTAGCTGTCACTTAGTTTCACTTATGAACGAATATTTTGCCTTTTTGGGAGAACACACCGCATGTTAGAAGTCAATTTTATGTTTTTCTGGTAAAAAAACAGGATAATTTGACATTCTCCTGGTTATAACAATCTTCAAAAAATTATCAATTTAGAATCTTACACTGTTGTGTTTCAATATCTATGAAATAAAACCTACTTATATCATTGAATAATTCATATACCTTTTTTTGTGAGAAATATGCGCTGAAGCCCACCTGTGACATTTCCATTTGGAACGTATCACCTTGATCTGTACCTGGCAAAATAAATGTTCGCATACAGTTAACTCTACAAAAGCACAGAGAGAGATCCAATCCTGTTGCTTATAACTTTATAGAGTCCCTATGTAATTGCACCTTTTCTCCAATCCACCACTTCTGCTAAAACATTTGCAAACAATTGAAATCAGATAAACTTTAAAATATTTTCATATTTTACTGTCAGCTGGCTAACAGTATTGCATGGAGCCATGTTACTTCTCCAAAAGAGGAAGATGATAAGGATGGCCTGGATCAGTCTGCATAGTACTGGCGCTGTAGCTAATCAGCTTTTACATTCCATAGGAAGCACTAGAAGAACACTACATCTAACAGCTTTAGTAAGTGGGTATTCACAACTTTCCAATTAAATGTTTGACAACTGTTCTAATTGTCTTCAAAATACTGTGACGTGCAGGAACGTTTCCTAAGCTAGTTGGGTGAGAGCCAAGTAACAAGAACTCAACAGAAATACTCAGCAAAACTCTAGAAAGTGAAGCTCAACTGATTCACTTGAATATATTAACACTAAAGCTACAAAAAGCTCTGTAGGATGAGCTGAGGTCAGGTCACGGGTCTCCTGAGTAAGGTGTAAGTTTGACTTTAAAAAGCTGGGTGTCAGGAGGATGAAGTGTCTCTGGGCCACCGCTGGCATACCCTCATCCAAAACACACATGGATGATGCCAGGAACAGAGTCCAGCAGAAACCACACAGATTGCATTACTATAGCTTTACAGCTTTGTAAAAAGTAACTCAATCTTCTGACTTGCTTTTTATCTTTACTCTTGCTTAACATTAACAAACACAAGCAGAAAGATCCCTTTACTTGTCCAGTGAGAGCAGCTCTAAAAAGATTTGGATGCACATGGACAAACCCTTGGCTGATGCCTGAAACTGAGGACTCAACTGAAATTTTCAGAAACTGAGGAACAATTCCCACTAATATGCAGAAACATGAAGCTCGGGCTTATTAGGGCTTCAGTGGCTTGTACAAACCACAGCCCTCCTGAGGAGCCTCAAGCAGCCTGCAGCTCCAGCTGCTCCTCCTTTTGACACCAAGGTGAAGAAAAACAAAATTGTCACTTCCCAGCTGGGAGAATCTCATCTAATATTTCAGAGATATTGAGTATTTTACCTTCTATGCTAAAAATACGCTCTCCAAGTGTTCCTGCTTCTTCCAGTAGTGCAGCCTCAGATGACACATTGAAGAAATACTTGTCTGTTGGATGACTAGCAATTCCTTTGATTTCTTTAATTAAGTTTTTAGTATCAAGTTCATTCCTGATTAAGTATCCCAAAACCTTGGGGGGGGGGGGGGAGG
>JAOWBP010004700.1:12557019-12570776 GCA_028571105.1 Tragopan temminckii | reverse complement strand
GGTATCACTTCTTGCTTCACATCCTGTGAAGGAGCATCCTATGTTAAAGCATCTGATAGGTTCTGTGCAGTCTTCCTATAATATTTTTCTGGTAAGATCCTGAGATTTGGTGTGCAATTATCCCCATTTACATCTGGTACTCTTTGGAGAGAGCATAACTTTTGTTTCCTGCAGGAGAGAACTGTTGTGCAGACCAGAAACTATGAGCTGTTGCGTGAATAAATGATTAGCACACATAAGTAAATGGAACAAAATTGGCAATGAGGTCAGGCACTGTTTTGTTTTTGCTTTTAGGTCTTATTTTCTTTGGTAGTTTTTTTCTGGCTGTCAGTAGATATCCAGCTTGCATAAGTAAGATAATAATGGAAAATGTCCTGTCACTTTTTAACAGAAAGGATGATGCAGAAGAAGAATTGATTGCTGATTAAAAAAATACTTTTTTTCTTTTTTGCTCAAAGGGTCAAGTGTCCCTAGCACAGATTCGTGCTTTCCAGTGTAGCTTATTCTACTACTGCTGCTCAGTCCACTTATATTCCTCCTCATCCTTAGGTGAACTGGTAACTGATGTCTACACAAAGCATTTAGAAGTGGCACCGGTGTCACTGAAACAGGCTGATAGGATGAAAACTTGAATGTCCTGGAGAGCATATTAAACTTTGAATTAAATGCAAGTTTAAACTGTGATTGATTATAGGATAAGACAGAAGGAATGGGCTGACAAGCTTACCACAAATTTGCTAACATAGTGATCTGTGCTAGTAGATTGTACTGTCGAACTGAACCTTGAACTAGTTCTTGTTTTTTCCTACTGCACCAGACTTTCCTGCAAGGCAGGAGCCCATGTGCCTTAGAAAGAGATCTTCCCATGATATTTGCACTTACTGTTCTCTCAGCAAGTCTGCTGAGAAGTGAATTTGCCGTGAAGGCTGGTCTCTTGGGGTGAGTAAGAAGATGGTACATGTTTTCTGACTAAATTGGGGCATCAGTATGGGATAAAATGCAGTTGGCAAGTATTAGTACTGCCAAAAACAACTACAGAACTTGTTTGGTTTTAGCCCTTCTAGGGAGCCATGGATGAAAGAGAGGATGTGCCAAAAGATTTTATCAAGCTCAAGTCTGAAAAGCTGTCTGTAGATGAAGTGTCAGAACTGGTCATTTCACCATGCTGTGGGGCAGTGTCTCTTTTCATTGGTGAGTTTAATGTTTCAGAGCTGGATCTCTGGATGTGTTAATAGTCTAATAAATGGACCCCAGCTTGTTCCACCGCCCACACTTGTGCTTCTCAAATAAAGAAATTTCTGGACTGAACCCAGGACATTTAGAAAACTCATTCTGAATTATTTAGAACAAGACCATGGCAACTCTTAAACAGTTGCATTGGGACTGAGTGGTGAGAAGCTTCCCTGCTGGTGTGGCTGTTCTAGGACTGAACAGAATAGCCGTGCTGGAGAACAGTCCTGCTTATAAGTTACTCTGCTATTTCCCTGCACACAGTTTATTCAAGAGGGAAAGCAGTGACTCTGCAATAAAACACAGGTACTCACCTGTGTGAAAACTGCTGCGGTTCAGATCTTGGTTGAAGACAAAGTCTTGTTCTTCCAATGGGCTGGTGCAGCTTGAGTCTGCTGGCTTCACCCTGTTGTTTAAAATACCTGGTATAGATCTTCAAACTTTTTTTTCTCAAGCCTGAGTACCTGTGGGTTTCTAAGTACTAAGCACTTAAATAAATCAACACAAAAGATGTTCCAGCTTTGAGCATTACAGACTGTGTATTTTCGTAATCTGTAGGCTTACATAACCTGTAGGCTTATTCCTCATATATTGAAGATATCTTTTGTTTGAAGAATCTCTTTACATAGCCATAACTAGAGGAAATCATTTATGTTTAGAGTGCTGTCCTTGGCCTCAGCAGGAAGTCCTGAGTTTTGCTCTGTTGTTTTTTTTTGTTGTTGTTGTTGCTTTCCTTTTATAACTGCATTTCTGTTTAGGTACTACAAGAAATAATTTTGAAGGGAAAAAAGTGATTCGCTTAGAGTATGAAGCATATACTCCAATGGCAGAGATGGAAATAAGGAAAATCTGCAGAGATGTTAGACAGAAGTGGCCATCAGTCAAACATATTGCAATGCATCATAGACTTGGGTATGTATGGATAGACCATATTCTTCTTCAAATGGTATACTAATCCTTGTATGATGCTTGCATACTTGAAGGTTGTGCAGGAGTCTATAAAAGCTGTAATGCATCAGAGCTTGCTGCTGGATTGTGCTATCAGTAAGGAGCTAGGTTTCGGAAATAAAGTATTGTTTTTCAAAATATTTTTATCAGTTGTATTTGCCAGAATCCATATTAAGCTGTCAGGAACTTCAATCCTGCTGTAATGGTTTGAGAGTAGAGAAAAGAGATCAAGGTTTCCTTGCAAGAAAGAGCAGGCCATTATGTTTATAAAGTTCTCTTCCACTGCTGCAAAGTGTCACTTCTTTTTTCCTGTCAGATTTAAGTAATGGAAACTAAAATGTTAGAATATGAGGTTGAGAGAAAGGCATGCTAATTGCCAGTCATGCTTGTAAAAATATCTCTAGTTATTCCTTGCATTGGATACACTTTTTTTTATTGGGTATAAACCATTGAATGGTTTAACATAGTCCTAAGCCTTCACTGTTCATCAGATTTCTGGCTGAAATTAGCAGGATTTGCATTGTGTGTTGCAAGTGTTTGTTTCCTATTTTTTTTTTTTTTTTCCCCCCCACAGGAAGAAGTTAGAATGCAGTCACAAAGGTTGATATTAACTCTGTGAGGTAGTTTCTTCGAATTTCTTCTACAGTCTGCAGAGACAGGAATTAAGTCTCTCTGAAGAGCAACTCAGAGTACTTAAGCTTAGATTTTTCTCTGAGCTGTTTGCCAATGCAATCTTGCTAAATAGGGAGGGTTGGGAGGTAGCTTTTGGGAATACTACCCTTATGAGGAGTAGTACAAAACCGTGTGCAACTTCTGTTAGTTTAGTTTGGTAAAAATGACCCACCAAATAGAAAAAGAAACATACTTTGAAGTCAACATTTGGCAAAACTAAAGTTATGCTGCAAAATCTGTCTACTTTGAGATACATAATATCTTTTTTCACATATTGTCTCAGTTTGCATAAGAATTTCTAATATTTTCAGTTAGCTTCCTGTTCCAGACTTGTTATTGTTCATTATTAAGCCCAGTTTCTGGAGAGTTTCCTTTGTTGCAATTTTCATCGTTTAATTCCATAGGCTTGTTTTTAAAAAAGAAGAAGGAATAGAAAAAAAAGCCTATGACTGGTGGTTCTATTTATTTTAAAGCATGAAATTCCTGCATCTGATGTTGATTTTGGTTGTGGTTTTCTTTCTGTTTAAATGTCTTTTGGACATGGCTTGACACTTGCTCAGTGTGAATGAGTCAGGACTGCATGTGGCCAGAATACTGATGTGACATGGCTACAACTTTTGGGTACTCTAGATGTTAAGCATTAGCTAAAGCTTCTGTTGTTCTTCTCTCTCTAGCGTGGTTCCAGTAACAGAGGCAAGTGTAATTATTGCAGTATCATCTCCGCACAGAGCAGAATCCCTTGAAGCTGTAACACATTGCATCAACACTTTAAAAGCATTTGTCCCTATATGGAAAAAGGTATGTTTGGGACAGATTTGGTTCTAGTCTGTGCAAGGATCCTAGACAGCTGGACTGCTGCTGGCTCTTAGGGAAGAAGCTGTAGTGTTGTGGGCATTAGTTGCTCCTGAAGAGATGCTTTTTTCTAGCACCACTGAATTTACTTTAATGCAACCAGGCCTGAATGTGGCATTCAGGCTCCAGGAAGACCCTCCCTTGCTTGTGCCTCCCAGCTACTCCTCCTCTTAATGCCTTTCTGGGGTCAGAGTGAAGGATTTTTGAGCTCATCTCTTCTGAGTGGCAAAGTTCAGTTCTGCATATGCTAGTGGAAGAACTTAGAATGTGTTGTGTCTTGGATGGCATTGCAGTTTGCAAGTAAAAGTGGCACTTCTTTCTATTTTTCTCTCATCTCTATGGCTATGGATAAGCAAAAGCATTAAGCAGCAGCACACATACACATAGCAACAGCACGCAATGAAGGAATATTCAGTGGTCCGAAAGCTCATATGAAGGCACAACAATGTGTGTAGAGGGCAGCCTAAGTCTAGAAAGAGCCACATTGCATAACCACAGCATTGCATGCAATTAATGGACATTATCTCTGCCTTCTCTTATATTCCAAACTTCACATGTAGTAACAGTAGTTTCTTGAGTTGCTGCTCAGTGTAGAACACTATCTTCTGTATCACCACTTTTCTGACACCTCCTTCAGGAGACTGAAGTTTTATGATTCCAGAAAGAGTAATTGAGCTCACAACCCTGCTGAATTTGCTGCTTGGGACTGGATTGCTGTTGGATCTATCCTGTCCAGTCTATCCTGAAGATGTAATAGTGTATTTTGAGTCTTGGTGTCTTTTTTTTCTTTTTCTTTTTTTTAAACACTGACATTTTCTAAACATTTAAATATTCTTATTCCTAAAAATGATGGTAGTGTTTAGGACACAAGTGCTATGTACTGTACAGCTTCTGCATCCTTTCTTCTAGATCTCTTTCCTTAAGTGACTTCAGTATAGATGAGGCCTTCTAAATGTAATGGGTTCAGCACCAGGTTCAGCACCTGCCCACATGTAAGTCAGTGTTTTCTAAAGATGATCCCCCTTTTTCTGTTTGCCAGCTAAGTGCAGTGTAGTCCTGATGTGGTCAGCAAATAATAGCAAGACGGCTGTTGAGTTGTTTGGCCTGGCTTGTGCAGGCCAAACAACTGTGACTGTATGTAGTGAACTCCCACAATATTTCTCATTCTTTGTATTCACAGGAGATTTATGAGGACGAGTATTCTTGGAAGGAAAACAAGGAATGCTTTTGGACAAATTCAGAAAAATAACTGTAAAATAACTGTACTCTTTTATAAATAAAGTGTTACTGCTCCTAATGAGCATTCTGTTTTAGCTTTGAGTTGTTCTTACATAGAATCTGTGATTTTAAGCAGTTGTAATAGGCATTTCAATCTGAATAATCTAATTAGGACTGTATGAAATTAATGAGCAGTTAGGATTTTCTTAAAGTGTTAAGTGTTCTTAAATCCTTTGAAGTCATCTCTGTAGGTTTTAACATGGAGTCAGTTTTTAAGACTATCTTTCCTAAAATCCATGGTTGCAAGACATTTAGTCCTCTGATATATACTGCTTTAGTGCTTCTATGTTTGTAGTCTTTGTTTGCTGTTTTCATGGGAGGTCACAACAGGACAGTTGGAAGGTTTTTTTTTTAAGTCTTAAAAATCCTGATTTTAATTTTGTATGAATGAGTCAATTTGCACGCTTTATGCTATTTTGACATTCTTGCAACATGAAAGCATCTTGAAGTAGATTAAGTTTTTTCTTCTCTGTGCAGATAAAGAAGAAAATATAAACTGTGCCACGGTATAATTAATTTCTTAGTAGTGGTTGCTTTCCAGTAACTGTGTCTCATAGAAACATGCAACTGGCATTACAAGTCCTTTACATTAAAGATGTATGAACTGACCTTGATTCAAAATTAGATCTAATACTCTGCCAGCAACAAACTTGCATTAGCAATGGCACATAAACGTATACTTACCTAATGATGTCTAGACATGATTGATTTTGAAGGAGTTTTTTTGGATATGTAATTTTGTGATTCTACAGAAGAAAAAAATCCTTAAGAATAAATTTAATTAGATTTAGTAGTTTGACCTTAGACAGGTTAGAATGCAAAGTCATCAGAATGGATTAGTTGTTCAAAGAAAAGTTAAATCTACTGCATATGTATGTTGCAAGGAATTCATAGCTTATGTATGCCGTTAAATTCACATTTACATTTTTAATAGTTTTTCTCTTATGTTTTACAACCTAAGAGAAAAGGACAGACATAGTATGCCTGTTCTTCCACTGTAAACAATAGGCTGCTTATCTGATTAGGATAGTTTTCTTTATATTATTCTGTACCGCAAAGTATGGTAGACGCTAGAAGTTCAAGGTGGCATTGTGTATGACATTTTTACTACTAATGACATACGGCAGATTTATCTAATTGTTATCGATGTAGAGAAGATAGTTATTCTAAGAAAAGGGGAATGCAGTTAAGTAAAATCATTTGTTGAAGCTGATATATCATTTCATAACACAGTACTTAAGCCTCGGCTGTATAAATCTGTTTCATTGTGTCTTCAATAAAAACCCTCACAGCTGCTAGCAGCACAAAATGAAACTGGAAAAATAGGCAGTGATCGTTTTCCCCAGTGATGTCAGTCATTTTTAATGCTTAGTGATGGTTACTGTACTGGGTTACATAAACCCCAGAAAAGCACACAACTTCAGGTAAGGGAGTGGTTAAACAGGTTGAAGCTTTATAGCTTACTGCTGCATTTTCCCTCAATGGAAGTGAGTTCTTCCTCTGCAGGACAGCAGCTGCTCCTTGTATGCATGTGTATATGCAGTCTTCAAACCATGTGGGCTCTATTATCTAGGCAGAGCTGAACAAGTTAAAGGTTGCATGGATGTTGGAGAGAAGCCCTCCGTTAATTTGAGTGTCATTGCTGGGAATTGTATGGAATCCTGACTACAGATCACTTCTTCAGACAAGTAATTATTTTTGTTCTTAAAAAAAAAACAAACATAAAACCCCTAAAAAAATAAGACAAAACCCCCAAAACCAATAAAAAACAATCAAATACACAGTTTCCAGTATTTTTGTGTTTTTGCACATTAATTTGTTTGTTGTTACCAACTGATTAATTTCAAGCAAATGGCTAGCTTGCCTTGTGATGTAAGATTTATGAAAGAAGTAAAGCTTGTACAATTTTTACATGCTCAAGCTGTGCTTTGATGCAGGAAGACTGATACTTAGAAGAGTTAAATTGTACTTGGAGCTCTACAGATTCAGAGAACCTTAGGGTGATCTAGGTTGGAAAAAACATTCAAGATCATCAAGTCCAATGATTGAGGGCAATTCCTGTGTAATCACTCTGTTGCCTTAGTACTTCTCTGGTGCTGCAGTCTCTTTGAGGATTTGTTCGGGGTGACCTTAAGTGCACCTTCTCCTTCAGCAGTGCAGCTGGGAAGTAGGGTGCAGAAAAGAAGAGAAAGAATAATGGTGTACTTCCCTGCAGTGACCAGGAACAATGAATGGAAAAGATGTTGTACTGAGTCACAGCTGAGTGCTACAATGTGTGTATGCTGCCATGGTCAAAACAATGAAGTGTCATTTTGTGTCCCTAGCTGTGCATGAGGCAAGTACTGCTTTGTTCAATGGAACAATGATGCATCAGTATTGTGTAACTTTGGGTTCTGCTGGCATCTGAAAGCGAAATGGAAAAGCCCCTAGGAGGGATGATGTGCATAGAGGTAAAATGTATGTCACTGAAATGTAAATACATAACCTGAGCTCTTTGTTCAGGCTCCTTCTGTTGTGCTACACACTCTGAAGGAAGAAATTATTTTAAGACTCAAATTACTCTTCTCTAACATAGCTGCCTGAGGCTATGTCTAGAGCAACCCAGAACTGCTTCCAAATTTCCAGGCTTGGGGATGAACTTCAGCTGCTTGACTTCAGCTTGCATGTCAGGGAAAGATGTGGCTGCACATGTCCTGGTTTCACAGAACTAGGCTGCTGGGTGAAAACTACTTAGTGTTCTGATGACTGTGAGCGGGACAACAGAGCAGTATAAATGCAGATCTTGTTGTCTGGGATGAGTGCACCTTTTTCTCTGATTTGGCTATAAAGTGAAGATAATCCTACCTCATTGCTGCTATTCCAGCAGTGTCACAGTAAGCTATAGAGATGGGGCTGTGGGGAGAGATGATGTTCCTGGAAGCAGACACTAAACCTGAGGGTAAATCTGTGACTTGTGTAGTGACCTGCATGGCAAAGGGTATGCTGGGGGTGAAGAAAGTGTCTTCAGAATGAGAATTTGTCCTTCTGAAGTGTCTTGGATTTGACTGGTAATATTTAAATAGACTGTTCCCTTTGTCTGTACATCAGCATTGCATAAGCCTAAGTTTCCTGCATCAAAAAACTTTCATTTTGTTCTGCTCACAAGAGAAGCTCAGAATGACAGATACTGTGAAAACACAATGTGAAAATGCAACTGATGGAAGAGACACCTACCCAGGAGATGGCAGCAGAGGGACAGATGTATGTGCGGGCAGCTGCCTGGGAGCACAGCCGCGCTGTGCTGGGCTCCATCGACTACAAAATACAGGTACACACCTCCATAATCCATGAAACTACCACTGTTGTACTCAGTAATGAGGCCTTTAAGTTACTCAAGCTTAAAGTAAACTGGCTTTTCTTTCTGCTCACTTTGCCTGTAGCTGTTCAGGGAATTTCTGCTTCACAGACTATCTAATCATAGAATCATAAGAGGGCTTAGGTTGCAAGGGTCCTTAAAGACCCTCTAATTCGAGCCCCCTGCCATGGGTGGGTTTTCTGCCCACCTGATCAGGTTGCCCAGGGCCCTGTCCAACTTGGGACCCTGAACACCTCCTGAGATTAACTTTTCTATGTAGCCTGTGCCAGTGCGTCACCATGCTCTGAGGACAGAATTTCTGCTTAATGTCCGACCTAAATCTCCCCTCTTTTAATTTAAAGCTATTTCCCTTTGTCCTGTCACTATCCATGTAAAAAGTTGGTCTTCCTTCTGTTTATAAGCTCCCTTCAAGTACTACTAAAACTAAGTGTTGATGGAGTATAATGAAAGTAACTCTGCCCTAAGCTCTGAAAACTCAGTTTTGGGCTTTTCCATTAAGTGCTGTCTTGCAGAGGTACATGAAGAAAGAGTTAAAAATAGGTGGGTGACTATAAGTGAGAAATGTTTCTTTTAATATCTTAGGAATGTGATTTTCTTGGTCTAGATAATATGAATCATGTTACAAAAATTAGTATCCTTATATGTTTTGATAGTGATTCTGTTTCAAAAGTTTTATTTCTGCTACTTTGAGGGAAAGAGGTAAATCATTTTTAAAACTACTAACACATCAAGGCCTGTGATTGCCTATGAAAAATGAATCATAACTGAAGGCACAAAGGTTGATTGAAAAGATAGGACTTGGCTTTTCTGAGCTTGTGTGAATTATGTACACTTTATTACCTTTAAAGGCAACAATAAGTTGAGGTAGTTAACTATAGATTTCATATTTGTACCATTTCTTTAATGTGCAAGGTTTTGTTGAACTCTAGTTTTGTATGTAAGAGATAATACACGCAAGTTAGTAAATAAGGAAGTTGGTTTTCAATTCTCCTAAACACCAAAACAGGGTGAATGACAGAATCTTGTGCCTTAAGATTAGAAGCATTTGATTCTGTTTTATGGAAATTTTAAGGTTTCTAGCTGTAAAGTATATAGACACAAGGCATGGGACTGGCAGAATACGGTGTAATTTCAGATGCCATAGAAAATAATCATATGCATATAGGAAGGCCTGGCCCTGGTGCAGCTTCTTTGTATACCTCACAGAGTCATCACCTTAGGGTTTTTTGCTGTGTGCTACTGGAGTAATGACATATTTGATCCATTTTATGCAATGCTTTTTCAGTAGTATTTCTTCTCTTTAGGGTGCTGTATAAGAATAATTGAGTCTCTGTTCAGCAGTATTCTTGTTTTTATTATAATAATGCTATTAGGCCTTCAGGTAGGCAACACAGAGATACAGTCCCTGCTCCCAGAGAGCTTACACACTAGTTTTCAGAAGTCTGTTTGCTTATAAATTCTCTTTTCCATCTGCATGTAGTCTCATGTGAAACTCTGTGTTTAGACTTGATTCTAGTACTTCAAGAAGTCAGCAGCTAGATTCAAGACTAAGATCAGATATACCTTGAGATTGTTCCTGACTTCTCTGCTGCAAGCACAAACAGAAGCACATGCTGAAGTCCAACATTTTGAGTATTATTTCATTTGCAACATGCTATTTTTTTTTTAAAGTAAAACTAAAAAATCCATAATACAAAATATACATAATATTTCCAGCATTATTTGTGGCTGTGCCAACTTAACTTAAAAGTGCAGTAAAGACACCCATAACAAAAACTGAACTAGCCATGTAAGTATTAATCATAAAAGAAAAATAAAACTAGTAACTTGAAGTGGTTAGGATAGAAAACCTTACACATTGCTATGCCTTCCCTTTATTTCAGGGAAAGTATTATTCCCAGGATTAAGAGGACTCCTGTTGTCTGGGACAAAATAAAACCCAGTGTAGACTGGTGAACTGAATCATTGCTGTCCTATCAATGAACTGTTAAATAACCAAGACATTGGGTGTCAGATATTGACCTGTATTTCACACCTGTGGTTCAAGAAGGAAGTCTGGCTCACTGCCTACATCATTTCTTGTATGGCTGCTTGAGAAATGACAGTCTACTTTGTTGTGAAATTCCTCCTATGGCCTTGATTATATGACCCTACTTAGAAGCTTCTCACACATGTAGGTGTAGGATTTCGTTTTCTTCCTTACAACTTTATACAGTGATTGAGACAGACAAATTTTCTATCTTTACTTTTAGAGCATTTGCTTGCAGGGTTCATAACTATAAGTCAGGACCACATTCTTTATGTTTGAACAATCACTTTTAAAAAAAATTTAAAATAATTGTAACTCAGCTAATGGCAACAATCTTGTCTGACAGTCAAGATCAGAATTCAGATTGTTTTTCAGAAGGTTAAAAAAACCTGCACGAATGTGTAACCTTCAACAGACACAAAATAAATCCAAAACACATACAATTATATTGAGAACAATCCAGCTGTCACTGCAAATGAAGCTGTTATTTGCCAAAGAGATAATTGGCTCATGACTGATTAACCTTTAGTGACTTAAAAAAAAAAACTGAATAAAATTTCCAAACACTCTCAAATGTAATTTTTTAAACATCCCACAGAAAATAATTCTAAAAGTGCCTAACTGTATTTACAAACTAGTTTTTGGGGAAAGAAAACATAACTTCAGGTTCTGTGTCAGTTAGGCACATTTAAATGTTTTACTCTTCAAGTAAATCACATCAAGTCAGAAACAGTCTTAGTTATGTGGCAGCATCCATAAAGACAACACGCGTCTTCTGTCACAACTGCACTTAAGTAACCACCAGCTATGAAAGTGAAAGGCAGACAGAAGGCCAAATCCCCTGACTGTTACCAGTCTTATAGGGCCTTCTGACTGATCTATCATTAAAACTGGGCAGCACATGATAAATTTGAGGTGTGTAGCTTACACAAAGACCCAACTGTGCTCAGAGTTCCTGCAGAGCTTTACAGTACTTTATTATGTAAAATACAAGCTAACTTCTTCAAGACGTGAAGACAAAGAACCAAATAAAAAAACGACAGGTAAGTAGGTCACACTGAACTTTGGTCTCCTGGAGGGCACTGAGATGCTTAAAAAAGCAAATGCAGTGTGTAATTTATCATAGAATCATAGAATCACCAAGGTTGGAAAAGACCTACAAGATCTTCTCCGTCTTCTGTCCTAACATGTGCATAGGACCTCAGTCATATCCCTTTTAGCTCACCTCATGCTCTTACTATTGCAAAATCTTCCAGTACAGAATTAAGATTTTGACTCTTTGTGCCAAAAGCTAAACTGATGTCAGGTGGCCTGCACACATAAAGCCCAGCGTAACAGTATTGGTAGTTCTTCTCCAGATGAAATTTGAAAGCCAGTCATAATGTGACAGAGAAGATGGTGTAAGTGGTTATGAAATTCATATTTTCTTCTCAGAGACAGCATTCAGAAGGCAGTTACATGTATCATTTGGCAGTATTTTCCAAAAACAGTATACTTCAATAATTTGTGACCTTAGTGCGAGGAAATGGTGACCTTTTAGAACTGTATGCCCATCCAGTTGCCCTGTAGCACACAGATAGACGTCTTCTTACATAGTTCTCACTTCATAGATTAGTTAAGACAAAGGTTTGCTTGTACAAATTTGTGTAAAACAATAAGGATGGAGCTAGTCAATGAAAAAATGAATTTTTTTCTCCCAGTCTAGAAGCAGTATTCACCACACATTCATCATCAACGTAATAGAAAGTGTCCTTTACACATATGGTACTTGTCAACTGAGTTACGAACTGATGCTGTTCCACAATAATCCGAAATAAATTGTTCTGTTTCACTCTGCAGTGGATCAGGAGAAGTGTTGCTGGCACAATACATTACTGTAAACTCCGGACCTGCCAGTTCTAAGGGCTAAGTTTGTTTGAAAGGCAAAAATATACAAGAAAAGGCACTATAAATCACTTTTGAAAAAACAAAACCAACAAACTGTCCTGCAGTTACTCTTATAATAGAGCAGAATCTGTAAAATATTTTCATCTATAAAAAAAACCCCAACACTTTAATTAAAAATGTTTAAATGTTATTAAGCTTTAAGGCACTCCAGCTGAAGAACTGATTGGATCACAATTTCTATTGGTGGCTCAGATCTCCTCTCTTTATCCACACAATACATCTTCAGTCTTTGTCTTTCGTGAGTTCTGTAATTTCATCGATATCTTCTATATCCTGTGTCATTTTTTCATACTGTCTCTTGAAGAAGCCAAACTGTGAGGAGTATGGAAATAACACCACATTACAATCAGTCATCAGGAGTTATATTTCTGGGTTAACCTAAATACTGTGACGGAAGAAATGCACGATGCGTGCATGCAAGCACATGGAGTGTTTGATTTGTAGGTGATTCCTAACTATAGAGTGAAAGAAGCTGGGCCTTAATTTCCTGTCTGGGGTAACTAATGCCAAAATAGTAGCACTAAGCAGCCAGTCTCCCTGCCAAGATACAGGGATATCTATGCTGTCTTGATGTGCCAGGGTCCCCCAAGAACCAATGCTCTGGCATGCACAAAAGCTTTTCTTATCAAGGTATCCTTTGTAAAACACTTTTTGCTGTCACCCTTCTCTGTTCTTTTTGCCTGTTCAGCATATATTCTCTCCTTGCTTCTATTCCCTTGACTTACTGAAAATATGGTTGGTGAGCTGTGGAAGAAGACAGGGAGAGGGACAAAAATGCTGCTGCTCCCATTTTAAGGCACTGGCAGCACATTTATCATTTTCACATTGCCCGTGTCTATGGTGATTCACTTTAGAATTTTGATTTTAAAAGCTCCCATCAAGAGTGGAAAGCCAATGCAGTATTATTACTAAACTGCATATGCAGTTTTGTTCAGAACTAATGAAGAGAGGTTCCAAAGAAAACAGCCCACATGTACTTATCCCTTTCTGCTTTTCTTTTTAAGAATATAAACACCTACTTACTTTCCATAAAACAGCAACCAGTACTAACAGCAAGAGGAGTCCAGCCAATATACTGCCAATCACAACACCAATTGGTATCTCAGCTTTCTCATCTGGCTTTATTATTGTAAATGGGATCTGAAAGCAGAGAGATGTGGTAGGGGTTAACATTTTAACAGCAGGTAAGGCAGGATTTGTAAACCAAGTACTTATTAAAGATAGCTGTAGAGCATGCATGCCAAGATCAGCGACTGGAACACACCAGACAACGGCAACCTTTTCACTGGGGTCCACAGGCACCTGCTTGCACCACAGTAGCACTGGACAGTCAGAGATTAGGGACCCTCATCATTCTTGGCCATATACAACAGAATCACAGAATCACAGAATCACAGAATGTCCAGGGTTGGAAGGGACCACAAGGATCATAAATCTCCAACCCCC
>JAOWBP010004700.1:12528075-12556919 GCA_028571105.1 Tragopan temminckii | reverse complement strand
CTTCCTTCCTTCCTTCCTTCCTTCCTTCTTAGACTGAAAAAAAAAAAGGATTATGTACGACACTGTTGAGTTTTGCAGATATTTATCTATAGAGGATACCTCTTCTAAAAAAATACAGCATTCAAGCAGGGGAAGAGGGGAAGTATTTTAGGATTATTTCTGTAAAACAAAGCAAACTTACTGTGGTTTTTAAACAACTGTGATGGTTTCCATGAGAGCAGTCAAACACTGGAACAGGCTTCCTGGAGAGGTGGTTGATGTCCCATGCTGGACTGTGTTCTAGAGGTGTTTGGGCAATGCCCTCAGTGATGTGCTGTAACTTTTGGTTAGCCCCAAAGTGGTAGTTGGACTCAGAGGTCTTTGTAGGTCCCTTCCAAATGAACTGCTCTATGATATTCTATTTCCACTAAGCTGAAAAAGCTATGTTAGTTACTGCCTAGTGGTCTGTCTGGGCAACTTCACCTTACAAAGGATAAAAAAACATATCCCCTTTTCACTGGCATATGCTTTTGCTCTCAGTTCTTCGCAAAACCTAGGAGGTCTCATGCACTGTTAATGCAATTGTTAGGTTCCTCTAAAACTCTGGTTCAAAACACAGCTCTTCTAAGAAATGCTGTATTTTATTAGCACACTGAGCAACAGGACAATAAGTTATCAAAGGAATGGCATCATCTAAATACTGGACAAACAATCAGGATTTTAATCTGTCTTCTGATGATGATTTCTTTGTGCCCTGGAGATGTAACACATATTCTGTCTGCCTTTGCTTCCACATCCTAGCTGCTCAGTCAGTGGATAATGATCTCTAAGTTTGTTGTAAGAATTAATAAGTTAATGACAATAAGAGTGTGGATAAGGTCAAAATGCAGATTTTGTAAGAAGAAAGTGATCTTGAGCTTGAATGAATCTTTTCTTGATGAAAAGCCGGCTTAAAGAAAACATCTTTAAACAAGAAAAATAATGCCTTTTGGTCAAACCAGAGTGCTGAAAAGATAGAAAGCCTATTACTGAAAAAGAAACCTCCAGCTTAAAAATGCAGATCTAGTATTCTCTGGTAAAAAGCAGAACTGTGTTTGTAAATATTTGTAAATATTTGCACCAAGCCCAAAATCTACTCAAACACAGATCCTGTCTAGTCTCAGAAAATAGGTCAAGTTTATAAACGTTCTAGATAACATTCATACAAGCACTGCCACACACAAGGCATCACTGCTAAAATGCATAAGGTAGGCTGGCTATTGCTGAGATGCTTCTCATTGTGAGATGATATATTCATTAAATTCCATCCACATTTACAACTGCTTGATGGTAATGGGCTTATTTTGGTTTCTATTCTGAGAAAAACATCCCATCGTGTCCACTGGGGTCTTCAGTTTGCTAGTAAGTCCCATGGCATACCTGGAGACATCTACAAGTAAATAAATTTAAAAAATACATATATTGCACAAAATTAAATTTTGGACTGAAATACTCATATGTAAACATATGAACTAATGTATGTGCAAAGACAACAGCGATACAAGTTAGACTTGTGCATGCTAGAGAGAGGCTGGGAGACTGGAAATGGGGAAGCTGTGCACTCCTCTGCTCTCTGGCTGCAGTGCCACAATGCCTGCCTTCCATTAAAATGTCCTCATGGTGGGGTGGGAATTCTTGTGCTCTTAAACCACTCATGGTCAATTCACAAACATAATGGAAATTAAATTCATTGAACAAAATATGTACTGTAAGTTAAGCAATTGTCTCAAGCAAGTTCTCTGGAAGCTTTGTCCATTCAACTGCAAATGATTCCAAAGACGCATACATGGGTATAACTTCTGATTTCCTTTGGCCCTCAGGATGCTAATGTCTGAGTACTTTACCATCTGTAGCATATTTATTCTCCTGAGACCACTCTGATGTAGAGAGAGAGTATTAAATCCATATTAAGAGTGAAGAATAAGAGACAGAACATCGGGATCAAATAGGTGATCTGTGCTTGAGCAGATCGAAGCCTTCCTGATCACAGGCTAAATTCTTAATTATTTCATTTCCCCCTATCCTCCCTTCAGAACAGTTTTTTCAAGTGGAGGTGTTCTGTAGAGCTGGCAAAAAAAAAGAAAAAAAAAAAAAAAGAAAAATATTTTTTTCTACTTTTGTAATCCATAGAACATTTTCCCAGAATGGAAGATTGGAAGGAGCTGGAGAGTGAGATCTGAGATACATCTATAAATTGAAGATATCTTTTGTGGTATCAGTTAGGTACAAATTTAAGGAAAGCCTCAAGGAGGGAATGGACAGGAGACTTACCCTGTAGCACTGGTCAAAAAATCGCGGGAGTGATGCCTTTCACTTTGCAGATTATATCAAACTCAAGCACACTAGGTAGCTATTACCTAGCACACTCAGCTCACCTTGTCAGCGCTTCAGATAGTTTTCATGATAGTTCTTCTGACTTTTAATTCTGACCCTGTTCCTCTTTCAACCATTTGATCTCAGAGTGTTTAGCCCTGAAATTTACCTTTAATTTAGGCACTAGGTTATACTGTGCGTATCAAATCAGTTGTCCATTGTTTCTGTTTCTCATTTTTGCTAATTTCCAGAAATTCTAGATTCTCTAGTTATACTAGGTTGCTTTTTTTTTTTTTTTTTCTCAGGCTGGAAACCCATATTCCTTACCTCTTAGTGTGGACTTTATAATTACTTCCATCCTTCTGTATGTTTGCTTAACTTCCTTGTGTTCTATCATCTGCAATAATTGCTGTAGTTTTGCTATCTTCTTTCAATGAATCAATATTGAGATGACTCATCCCTGTGACACTGCATGAATAATTTACCAGTAGCTTGACCTACTGCCATTAACTGTTACTCTCTGTTTATAAACCTTCAGGTAGTGCTCTGCTCATGTGCATTCCAACACACATTAATTTTCCAAGTTTTCAAGAAGCAGTGAACAAGTTTTTTTCTTATATCTACCTAGATCTATCCTATAAACAAGGTAGACTTTTGGACTTATGTGCCTTACTAATTATCAATAAACAGAGGATGAACCATCTACCTCTCCTTTACTACTCTCATATGACTTATTTTTCAATAATTCTTTGCAGCAAGAGCATTTAATCAGGCTGCAAAGGGTTCAGTGCATCAAATGACCCCTCTCATGGGGGTCACTATCAATCCATAAAGGAAAAGATTTAAGTTATTTTTAATGAGTTTGCTACTAGTAAAGGCCAGCAGACACAGTCAATTACCATGGCTCAGATGACTTATAACAACTTAACTGTATTTTTGAAATCAAGAGTGCTGAACCTATACTGTAAATGCACATAGCTCACAGTTCCATTGTTTTTCACATTTCACTGTACCAATATGTGAACATGTATCATACACCACAGAGAGCAAATAAAAAAACAGTTTTACAACTGCCAGCTTTTGTATTTCACTGAATGACACCTTGACTCAGATTCAGATGTGATAAGATTTCACAAATGTGATAAGATATACACGAATTGCCTTTTTAATAAATTACACCAGTTAGAAGAAACAGGATTGTTTAGTACTTGGGAGAAAGTGAACATTTTGAAGAAATGTTTTAGTGAATAACCAGCGTTTTCTCCTCAGAGTGAATTTTGAATTAGCCCTTCAATAGATAACTTTGTTTCTTCTTCTTTTCTTTCCCCTGCTGCTGAAGGTACTGTTTCTGAGAAAAGGCAAAATGAAGTCTTGAGAAATGAAATACTTATATCCCTATTACTAATTCACGTATTTACAAGAAATCCTTTAAACACATTGACCAAATGCAAATGCTTGTAATTGGATCCGGTCTCCCTAAATATTCCCATTGTTGTTTCTTATGAAGCCATTTTTTTTAACTTCCTTTCTTCAAAAAGGCTGTTATTCCTGGCATGGTATGGTTTACCCTATTGCTCTCCAGCAGTAACTGTATTTCAGTGGTGGGTAAAGAATGATTTTTATATGGAGTCTGTAAAACTCTTTGGGATATGTCATGATGAAAGGTACTCTGCGTACAACACTATTATTAACTTATTATATTTCATCAGGTTATTCTATTTCGTATCATGTCACTCCACTGAAAGACCCTTGCCAAAAACAAAAGGACTGCAATATCACTAATTGAAAAAACAGATTCTTTCAAGAGGCAGTGTAGCATGTAGATAGCATGGAAGTCCCTGGGAATTCAGGCTGGCATGGCTGTAGCGTGGTGGGACTTCTGTGATGTCAGCTTGTGTTATGTGTAAAACTGTATTTTTTAATGTACTGTGGGGTAAAGAATAAGAAATGAATTAGATTGTGAAATATGCTTAACATATCAACTTTAGAGTTAATATCTCTTCAGAACTACTGGAAATGATCATTTATATTTTATTAGTTTATGCAGATGGATGTAATTTGGCAAATTCTGAAACAGTTTGTTAAGCATTTTAGCAGCCTTAATGAAAAACATCTGAGTCTTCTTAAACGGAAAGCTTCTATTCAATTACTCATTACTTTAAGAGATAAAATAAATCCATTTCTTATTTCCATTTATTTTGCTGGAAAGTCAGTGCTTATTAGCTTTATTAATCCCCCCCTTTTTTTTCTTTTCTTTTTTTCTGGCTAGTTCTTTTTTATGCTACAATGTACCATCTAGTTTTTTTAAAATTTGTGGGAGAGTGTTTAATATAAATACAATGACAAATATAAGTTAGGATCTTAATGTTTTTTTTTTTTTTTTTTTTTTTTTTTGGTAAGAATTTTAACAGTGACTCCAGAAACCCCAATCAAATTCTACCAGATCTGCTGGTTTTCCAAATCTATTCCAAGACAGCTCATTTTAAAGGAGGAAACTATGAGAGCTGCTCTGAAAGTAATGCCTCCTACTTTCTGACTCTTGCTCAGAACATCAGAGGTGGGTGTTCGTTGTATGGCAGAAGAGGCTGAACCTTCCCACCAATATCCCATTACATTCTGTTGCCATGGCAGCAATAATGGCAGCAGAGGGGCAGTCTGACAGAATGACATCTGACATGGAAGTATGAAACAAAGATGTGTCACTGAATTCCTCCATGAGGAAAAAATGGCACCCACTGACATTCATTGATACTTGCTGAATATTGGTGGAGAGCAAACAGTGGAAGTGAGTGCAGTGAGCTGGTGGGTGCTGCGTTTCAGGAGTGGTGACAGCAAGAGTGGGCCACCTCTGCTGATGCAGATTTTTATGAGAGTGACATTCAGGTTCTCATTCATCGCTGGCAAAAATGCACAGCTAATGATGGTGACTATGTTGAAAAATAGCGTTTTGTAGCTGAGAATTTGCTCTATCCAGTAATGTTATTGTGCTCTTTGTGTGAGTTGTCATTTCCATAGAAATAAATATGAGGCATTACTTTCAGAGCAACATATGTAGATTCAACTGAACAAGATAAAGTAAATTTTGGAATAAAAAAAATCACATCAACACTTTATTATTTGTTTTGCAAATGTTCACACAAAGAAATAAGTACTGCTGTGATTTATTTATTGCATTCCCAAAGCCTCATAAATCAACAGGACTTCTGTGACAAAATACTAACAAGTTTTGTTTTGAAGGTTGTAGTTAATACTCTAGCAAAGAAAGTTTCCTTTCCTTAAGACTGAGACATGGATTTTTTCCAAGCCTTAAGCAAGAGGTACTTCCAGAAAAGACCAGGACTCTGCTTCTTGTCTTAAGAGCCACCTTCCGCTTCGGCCACCACAGTGATCTGAGGAGGCAGTGGTTTCACCAGGTCTCTGCCTGGTGTGTTTCCTAGGACACTGGCCAACACAGTCAGTCTCCTTGCTTTGCATGTCTACAATTTCCAAGCTATCAGGTAGTCCTAAATTATTATTCTTCTTTTAACTGAAAGGAATGCTGTCCAAGATGGATCAGATTCATTGTTAAATCATGCTGTTTTCAGCACAGGGGAGTTAAAACTGAACAAAGGTGATCCGTCTTTTCACCTTTATAGTTCTGGCCTATGTTTGAAAGCTGTATTTTTCTTAGTCCAGCTTAAAGCTGTCCCCAGGCTGCTCAAAATTACATGAGACTCAAGTAGTTCTTTATAGGATTCTTCATGGGCAAAGGAGAAGCTATTAAATGCACCATGGCCATAACCTCTGCAGTAGCTGAGTCCTTATCAGTTCATCACCTTTATAGGGTTAAAAGTGGTACCTGGGTTACATTTGTTAATACTACTGTGTGCTAAGTGGCAGGTTGCATTCTCTTAACAGTTCTTCTTTAAATAAATAATTATGTACTGTTAACATAGAAATAAAAACCTATGCTAAAATAACGTATATGTTTAATTACAAAATAAGGTCTCTGATTTCAGCAACTGAAGCAGCTAGACCAAAATATTTTTACCATGCTTCTGTTAAAATCACATAGGGTATTATTCTCAGCCCCCTGTGGCTGTAAGCACAATGGGTGGACTGAGCATTCACTCGGCATATGCTACTTGGCTTTAAGTCAGACTTCTTAACAGTATCTCTGTGGCATTTTCCCTAGGCCAATTCCTTTTGTTGTGTTTTTCTTTTACAGCAAAAATAAAATAAAATACATGTCACTGAAGAACCACATTAGAAACCATCTTAAAGTTGTGACATATCCTTCATCTCAATGAAAATGCCCCCAGTGTTCCATCTTGATGAAAATATTGCAGGGCTGTATCAAAATGTATCTTATAAGAGAATAAGCAAAAACTCAGAAAAAAATAGACTTGCTACACTAGAATGAAGTATATTAAACACCAGTTTTTCTAGAATTTTAAATGTCTGATAAAAGACAAGAAAATCAGCAGATGTAAAGCAATAAGGAAGAAGGTGAGGAGGCTCCAGCAAGAGGGAGAAGGAAGCTCTGAGCAGAGGCTGCTGAACAGTCATATGCGCCAATGCCTTGTATGCTGGCAGTAAGACTGATTTTAAGACAGTTGTCTATTTATGCCCAGTATAAGAAATGTCACATATGACCCACATTAATTTCCAAAAATGTTGGGTTAAGCTAATCTACTGTAAACTTTTGCAGATTCCATTGACTGGCATTTGTTTGGTAAAAAAATTTTCGACTTATTACTTATACAAGTAATAATAAAATCAATAAAATACATACATTAACTTTCATAGACCTTCTTTTCAAACTCATCTATACTTTTGGTTTAAGATTTTTTTACTCCAGTGTGTTACTTAAATAGTTTTAATCTTCAGTTAATGGTCAGAAGTTTACTTTTTGTTTATGACAATTGCATGTTTTTCATGGGTCAAGAAAGAGGCTTTAGGAAAAATGCTGGGATGGAAGAGAGAGGGAAGTGTTTTGAATGTTGTTGGAGAATTAATTCAGAACTCAGTTCTTCCAGGCTTTTAATGATGTTTTCTTTTTGGAAGGACATTAGAGATATTTCATTCATGTGACCCCTATGGCATGGAGGACAATGCTTTGATTTTGATTTAAATTTTTTTTTTCCTTTACTATGCAATTTTATTCTTTTTTTTTTTTTTTTTTCTGTTATATTCAGAGGTCTTCATTACATATTAGATGTGATGTTTAAACTTTGCTGTAATTACCAACATTTTTTCTTTTTCTTTAACAATGTTGTTTCCCACATCATGCTGTCTAAATATTTAGAGAGCTCCTTAGGGATTGATACAGGGCAATTAATATCTACTGTTGATATTCTCTTTTTCTTGTGCTCCTAGGATCTTATCTCTAATCTAGATTAAAGGGATGGGAGAAAGAGAGGAATTCAAGTATTTGGATCAGGATTGAGAATAAAACTGTCTTCAAAGTTGTGCTTAGCCGTTTTGGTTGAGCCTTCTGCAGTGACAGAGACTATCTGAGGACTCTGAATTTGGGTCCAGGTTTGGATTCTTTGGAAATAAGACTCTCAAACAGATAACGATAAACACAAAAACATATACACTGGTTCTAACTGGACTAACCTCTGGTTGCATATTTATAAAACTAATTTAGTATCAGAGCAGGGGTAATGGTGGAATAATTACGGACAAAAATAGAGACAACTTAGGAAGCATCTGAGACAAAAAGCTTCACACTACTGCTAGAATTGCTTCCTCTTCTACAAGCTATTCTGGCATAAAAAGTAATGGCATTAATTTCATGACATTTTGTAGATGAAGAAATACGTTTTCCAGAAAACATCAAAATTTACAAAGCCAAAAGATGTTTTTGTGTTTCTAAAGAGAGACATGGTGTCCCTGAATTTGTGCAAAGCAGTTAAAAGGAATGAATCAGATCCACTGAACATACATAAAGGCTTCAGTGAGACAGGCAGAGTCCCAAAGCACTGCAGAACTTGCTTTGCAGCAGTCTGAGGTCTTTTCTCCCCAGAAATGTAAGCAATGCCTAATGAATCTACCAGAAATTACTGGAAGCTCTCTTTGACCCAAGCAGCATGGGATACTAGCGAGATGCACCTGATATTTACTAGTGGACAATTATTACATATTGACAAAATAACAGCCAGGTACATGATACTGAAATTCTGAACCAAGAGAGGAAAAAGAAATTCCTATAGAATCCAGAAGAACACATCTGCTGCTGTTCCCGTTTCCTTTTCAGTATGTTTTGCTTTTCTTCCTTCTTTGTAGCTTCTTCATGCTTCACTCTTTCTGAAATTCTATGCCAATTTCTTTCGCAGTCATGGAGGGTGGTGAAGTCAAATCCCAATCAGAATGTGAATCTCACAAATCATTTCTGTAGAAATGCTGGACTTTATTCTTTAGCAGAGTGGAGGGGCCAGAGTAACACTGGCACTGTGTAGTACAGCTACTTGCTGGCATAGACTCCTGGGGCACTCCAGCTAGCTTGTTGTTCCTTCCACCTGAATGAAAAGGATGAGTTACTGTGGCTTGCACGTTGCTAGCAAGTACAGTGTTGTTGGCATGTGACAGTTTAAAAACAGAAGAAAGGCTAAATATGACAGGTCTGAGGGGTTGCTATGAAAATGAAGTTGTTGCACAGACTGTTTAGGATTATGGTTGGCCCTATTAGCTTTTATGCTGTGGCTTGCTTTATATCACCTAACTCTAGGCAGCTGGCCAGGTATCTTAATTAGGAATGTATTCATTGTTAGCTCAGTCCCAGAAGAGAAAAGGGAAAAAGTTTCCAGAGTGTTATTCAGCTCCCTCCTAAATCCCCCGCTGAAAATGTCTCTCATTCTTTGAACAGACTATTAAGGTAGCCCAGGCTAAATGTGCTCCTATCTTAAGTCCCTCAGTTAAACTTGGTACATCAGGCCTTTGCCATTAGCTTATGTCTCTCAAACCTAAACTTGGCATGCATAAAACTGAGTATGAATGAGAAGAAGAAAGAAAGTGTAGACCTGCAGGCAAGAAAGTGATGCAGCCGAATCCTATGTGATGCTTTTATTCAGTCAGTAGCATAGTGCATGTAGTTGCATGAGCTGGCACCATGCATTTGCATGTTAGGACATATGGTAACCAGAGACGCCACAGTGCTGCTCAGCGCTACAGGCAAAAAACGTGCTGGTCTTTGTTTCTTATATCCCCAGGGACTCAGCCAGCAAGAAATAAATCTTGAGAAGTCTGTGAGAAATCCACTAAAATGGGTCAAATAGTGGAACCAGGTCTCCTACTCTACTCTCGGAGGAAGATGTAAAAATAAGGGCATTTTCTGCCTCTGAATAGTTTGCAATCTAATGGGCTGAGAAAAAATCCTGATCACTGGGATAGTTCCAGATGTGGATCAGCATTTTGTGGTCCAAGCCCAGTACCTGGACAAAATGCAAAAATCTAGACAGCGGAAGAAAAATGTGAACTTGCTGTTTTCCCTGTCTCAGGGCTGATGGCAAATATTTAATAATGCTTGCCACGTGAAACTGCAGTCAGAAAAGTCAGCACACAGAAATATTTTGGAATTCAGACTATTAAGAATAGAACAGAAAAATAATTTGAGTTGGAAGGGATTGTTTAAAGGTCATCAAGTCCAACTCCCCTGCAATGAACAGGGACACTAACGGCTAGATCACAATGCCCAGAGCCCCATCCAGTCTGACCCTGAATGTTTCCAGGGCTGGGTTACCCACCATCTCTTTGGTCAACTTGTTCCATTGCTTCACTAAAGAAATGATGACCTCGTTTTGATCTCAAGAATGTGTAGATCAGTGTTAACCTCATTAATGACAATAATGCTAGACAGCAATAAAAGCAGTTTTTGTGAAAAGAAGTCTACCTTCTATTATTGGTGACCAAGATTATTTCGTTCTTACCTAGTTCCTAAGAAAGGTGTCCCACTTTTAAAATATCCATTTAATTTGTAATAATCCTTCGACTCTCTCGTTTTCTCCTCCACAGTCAGCTATTTTATTTTACTGATTAATAAAGGTCTGGGTAGGGGCTGCCAAGTTTGAGGAATTAATAAATGTGGTTCTGAGCATGGGGATCCACGGGGAGCTAAAGTGTAAGATTTGAAGAAATGAGCATGTTCTGTGGAGGTCCTCAAAATAATAGATTCCTAGGAGAATCTACATTGCAGGGGACCTCTGGATATATAATCATAGGATCATTTAGGTTGGAAAAGTCCAACCGTCCACCTAACACTACCATGTCTATCACTAAACTGTGTGCTTAAGTGCGCAGGCCTCAGAAATGCTGCTAGGGATGGCAACTATACCACCTGCCTGAACAGCTCACTCCCATACCTAACCAGCCTTTCTGTGGAAAAAATCTTCCTGATATCTAAACCTTCCTTTGAGCTACTTGAGGCCCTTACCTCTTTTCTCATCATCCAGTCCGAGCAATTTTGAAGCAGAACTACCTTCAGGACAGGCTGCTCAGTGTTTCCTCAGTCCAGTTTTAAATTCTTCCAAGGATGGGGACTCCATATTCATTCTGGGCAATCAGTTCCAGTGCTTGACTGATGGTGTTGTGAAAATATTTTCCTTACCATCTGCTACAGGTAATTCCCAGGTCTCTTTTCTTTTTTTTTTTTTTTTTCTTTTTTTAGAGGGGGATAAGAATGGGTATTGCTCCAACTATACAATTACCTTGAACTGACTTTAAGAAGACAAGCCTTTTTGCTTCAGAGACGCAGTGCTTGCTACCCAAACAAAAATAAAACGAAGTCCACCTAGACCATTTTTAGTAGAGAGGAAAAAAAAAAAAGACTTTTTAAATAGAAACTTAAGAAATGCACATAATGGAATTATTCTTCTCCAAATTACTCCTTGAGAAAGTTGCTTTTGGAAGAGTAACCCCTTCAGAAATTGGTATAACTAGAAATTATGGAAATAATACAGCAAAATTAAAATAAAAGGGGAAGGAAGCAGAGCTACTAAGATCTGTTTTATCTGCATAAAGCTCTTGCAGCATAACCTGCAGTCTTGTGTTTTATACTCAGTATTGTGTATTGGAATTAGGACAACAAACATTAAAAGAGACGTCATTGCCATCCATGGTGTGTTGAAATTCTGGGAATATTTACTCAAAACAACTACAGCACTGGCAGTTCATTCTGTTTCAAGGTTGACAAAGTTTCCATGTCTCAAAAACAACAAGGAAAATAAATGATTATTTTAACAGGTCTTGGCTGCAGAGACTCAGAACCCTGTAATCATAGGATATCCCAAGTTGGAAGGGATCCACAAAGATCAGTGAGTCCAACCCTTGGCTCCACACAGGAACACCCAAATTTCAAACCCCATGTCTGAGAGTGTTGTCCAAACGCTACTTGAACTCAGGCAGTTTGGGGCAGCGACTACTGCCCTGGGCAGCCTGTTCCAGGTTCTGGGCAGCCTGTTCCAGGTGCTGGGCAGCCTGTTCCAGGTTCTGGCCACCCTCTGGTGAAGAGCCTTTTCCTAAACCCCAACCTGACCCTTCCCTGATGCAGCTCCACGCTGTTCCCTCAGGTCCTGTTGTTGCCAGCAGGAGTAAAGATCAACACCTGCCACTCCATCTTGGGATGATACCATTTCATTGTCAGGGTTAGTTTAAATCAATTCTGCCACTGATTCAGGAAACTGAAAGTGTTTACAACTATTCTGTTCTTTCCCTGTGATTAAATGTAATATTGACATAATGGCCAATACCATTAAAGGCAAGAATTATCCAGCTGCAAATTGTGCCAAGCAAAGGTACTGAACTTGAAATAGTTGCAAAAGGTGTTGCATAATATTATAAATTCCTACTATTTTCCTGTCAACAAATGTCTCTGTCCTATCAGAGGGACTCTGGTCACTTGGGATTGCTCAGTGAAATGATGCTAGTATGCCTCATGGTCATGCCCAGCTCCAGGGAGTAGAAGTGATTTCCCAAAGGTATTTATGGATGATGTGTGTGAGTTCTGAGAGAGTTCTGCAGCAGACATCAGTGATGAGCATACCTTGGTGACTATCTGTGCTGATTTCTCATCTGCAGACAGAATGGTGCTATGTTTGTGTTTTCTCTATGGAAATATACATGGTTTACTTAATGCTGCGGCCAAATGTATCAGATTTTTTTTTTCCTTACAACACTTTTGATAAGTTACTCTTTGGTAAGTCTCTTCACTGAGAGAGTGGTCGGGCACTGGAACAGGCTTCCCACGGCAGAGGTCACAGCTCTAAGCTGCTGGAGTTCAAGGAAGGTTTGGACACTACTCTTAGATATGGGGTTTGGATTTTTGGGTGGTCCTGTGTGAATCCAGGAGTTGGGCTCAATGATCCTTGTGGGTCCTTTCCAACTTGGGATCTCCTATGACTCCATGATTCTAATGCTAACGGAAGGCTTTGTTGCTTGGTACTCCTGTGGTCTCAGGCCCTCTTTCCAGCTTGACGTGTTATAATGCTAAGGATACTGTGATAATTAAAAATAAGTAATAATAACTAAGTGATCTATTGCACTTTGGTCTGCATGAAAGTGTAATTATACAAACTGGTCTTAAAAAGGATACTTAATAGCATTATTTTATACATTATCATATTTCATTCTTCCTCTTAGCAATATTGTACAAAAATCTCACATGCTTGGAAAGACTAGTTTAAAAGATTGATACTCTTTTTGATATATGTCAAATATACTGCTTTTGAACAGAATACAGTTCCTATAGAATGAAATAAAATCTGCTCCTGACAATTAACACTATTTTTTTCCCTTTGTATTTTGTAAGTTAAAGATAAATTACATTCCTCCACATTTAGTAAATGGTAGCAATGGCTCTCAAACCTCAGTAATCTAACAGTAAAACATGCTTGACAGTGGTCAATATAGCAATATTATGTAGCAGTACAGATGTAGAAACAATAATACTGCAGTCTTTGGAAGAAACGTTCTGCTTTTCCACCTCAGATCTTACTTTTTGGGTATGTTGCTGTATGTTATTCATGCGCTGGTACTATGTTGCTTACAATTCTTTTGAATACTGGTCTTTGAATGTAAGAATATAAATTTTATTTCAGAGCTGCACTGTGCTCTAATTTATCCTGGCCTTCTAAAGAAACAGGGAACTATATATAGTTGAAAGAGAAAAAAAGACAAATCTCTGTTCAGTAGTATACAATCTCAATGTTAGAGTTCTTTATAGTTTGTATGTATAGATAAAGTGATACTGTGATTTGCAACAAACACAGATTGCATCAAACTTTGCATTTTCTCCATTACCACCTGATCACAGAGAGGGGATTCTGCAGATGTAAAAACTAAAAAAGCTGTAAAGCTAATACAGGTACCCAGGAGTTTACAAAAACAGGACTGCCATATATCCAGAGAGTGAAAAACAGACAAGACAGTAGAAATGACTCCCAAACCACATTTGCTCACTTCACACTATCTATTCTCCCATGTAAGCTCTACAGTAAGACTAACAGTGTCACTGTGTTGAAGATAGTTGAATAGGTGAACTCTTATCCTTCTTTTTGGAGAGAAAAATGCATGACTATATTAAGCAGCAACTTTTTTTTTCAAAAAGAAATCACAGACTGCTCTTTCTGTTCAAGTGAAAAATCCAAATCAAAATCTCAAATTTACTAACGTTATTAGCTACAGGCTTTCACTAACCATGTTAATCCATACATGGATGAGTGTGTGCATTATTCCAAGTTAGTTATAAAGAGGCTAAAACTGGAAATGGCCAGTTTTAAATTGGACTGATGCCAGAGCTATATGAAACTGAGAAACTCCTGGGAATTCAGGAGGAGAGGACTAAAAAGAGGCATTTTCCCTCAGTCCTGAGAAGTCTTCCCAAGATCATTTTAGCAAAGGAGTAGGAGCTACAGAAGCACTGAAGAAAAGAATGATTACCTTGGGGTCACTGGAGGAGGCTGTATAGCTTTTGAGCCCATATTAGATTTGTTACAGATCACATTCATTTCCCAGGTCAGAGTTCTGAGTGCTGAGCCCAAAGGAAATTCCATATCAATTTCTACTTTGGAGAGTTAACTTTTACAGCGAAAGCTTTATTCCAGATTAGTTGAATAATCCATAGGCCCTCACTTAATGGTAAGAGGTTACTCGATATTCTAGAGATTTCTCCTCATAACTTCAAATATAATTTCTTTAGCTTAAAAATGTCACTTTTGAGTTTTTAATTTGAAAAGGAGAAAGAAAAGGGAAAGGAAGGGAAGGGAAGGGCAGGGAAGGAAAGAGAAGGATGGTCATAGAGTTTACACTTATTCTCATAGTAAAACAACATTACCTCAAAGACACCACCCCTTGGTCTTCCCACAATGACAGTTCTGTGTCTGGGGGTACAGGCACCCTGACTAATCAGCTCAGCTGATGATGAGCATGGTCAGAAAATGAAATGCACTCAATTTCATTAAGGCACACCTTCATCTGTTTGATATCAGCATGTCATCTTTAGACACAAATTTTCACACTTGTTCGATTTAGTATTGAGAGAACAGTTTCATTCTGATATTGGAAAACTAAAGTTCTGAAATCTAGGTTCACATTTATGTTCTTAGATTTATGAATTACTAACAAAAGACTTTATCAGCATGAATTTCTACTTCCGTATCAGTGTAATATTGGCAATCCTCAGTCAGCAGTCCCATGAGCAGTTTATTTTGGCACGAACCCCAGACTGCTGCTGAAACAAATGATCCCACCTTCCCACTACTTGTTCCCACCCATACCTTGTCTGCTGAGTTGGCATCAACATCCATGCAGCTGCATGGTGAACTGATACTCTTTGCTAAGCTTTTTTTGGCTGGGCCTAGAGGGTTTTCAGCAGCTACCACATTTGATGGTGAGGCTGGCAAACCTAGCTGAAAGTGCTTATATGATGAGAAATGTTACGTGTGCACAAACTACAGAAGCAAATGCTTGATCACTGTTAGCATTAAGTTGACTGGACTGTATCTGCTCATTTTAAAAACAAAAGGTTAGTGCTAAGCAGTTATCTGTAATACTTGAAGAGTGTTATGAATTTTGACAGGACATGCAAATTCTTTCAAGAAGACTGTAAATGTCCGCATGACAGAAAACACACATAACTCTGTGAAACTTAAGCCCACCACTCCTTGTATTAAGCAGACGGTGTGCTACAAAGTCCAGCCATTTTTACCTCTCACTGTTTAGGCAGACAGGCTTAAGAGGAAGACACAAGGCTACTTACAAGTGGGATCACTTATAAATTCTGACCAGTCAGGAAAACCTGAATTGCAGTAGTAGCGTTAACTCAAGTGCTATGTTTAACAGTAAAGATACATTTATTTATTTTAATCAATACTTACTCATTTTAATCAGCACTTTCCACTTGTATTGGTACTGCATAATATGATGGAAGGACATTAGCTCTTTAAAAAAAAACTATTCCCAGAACCTTACAATGTTAGGGTACACCAGTACAGAGTATGGTTCTCTTCAGTCACTGCAAGAGTGGTGCTCTCTTACCTTCAGACCAAACTTCAGCTGGGAACAAGCATGCCTGTGTCCTGCTGCTGCCTGTGAAAAGTGGCTGCAGTTCCCTTGTAGTGCATGTAATAGTGAAAGCTGAACAGAACATGGAAGGGAAGGACAGAAACATGCCCTGAGGCCAGAATGTATAGAAGGAAAAATAACCAGTATAATGCCCTGAATAAAAAAAAAAGTCACACTATAATTCTGCTTTACATAACCTCTGGAAAATGTGCCATTGCTGCTGTTTGCCCTAATAGCTTTATCAAATACATCACTATTTGATCTCCATGGTTGCAATATCTGGTGAATCATCTGAGTTAATCCACAGACAATATTTTAATACTTCTGCTCATGGAAGGATTATTCTTTTAATATGTAAGATCTGTGTTTTGTTTTGTTTGTGTGTGTGTGTGTGTATGAGTATGTGTGTTTTTACTTTTTTTTTTTTTTCACTATTTCTTTTACTATTTTTTTTTTAATAGTGTTACTCCAAATACAGCACTGGAAAAGTAGAAACCTTTCAGAAAGCTTTATGATTTGTATCACGCAAATTTTGTGTTGACATATTTGGATTCAGTTTGTGAAATAGTCAGTTTGAAACAATTTACTCCATTTATGATTTTAAGTGGTAAGAGAAACTCAGTACATGCGAGATCCAAGTTCTCACTGAATATCTATAGAAAGAGAGAACTGCAGAGGGAAATTTGACTTCTCTAGTTATGACTGTAACCATTTTAGAGAGTCAGCATTTTCCTATACAGCGACCCTTGCTGTGTGTTCAATGTCTGTGTTATATGTTTGCACATGTATAACTAAGCATCTAGACTACTCCTCTACTTCATTGCTTTCTCATTATTTTTATTAGGATATCAGTGATAAAATGTTGAACAGATTCAGGAGCTTCCAGAAGCCTAAGTAAGCAGACTTCCAGTTAGTTGGTCTAGTGGTACAGAGCGTTACAAACTGAAAGGAGATAAAAAGTGTTGGGTATCTAATCTAGTCACAAACTGAAGCTTCACAGTTGTCTCTAGATAGCAGATATTCTACTGAGAGTAAGTATAAAAGATAGGCTGGTGTGAAAGACCCGAACTATACTTGCTTCTGTCTCTTCACTAGCTATAGAAGAAGACTAACCACTAGCACTACCCAAATGACACTTGGACAGCTAAAATTAGGTGAAATGGCTGCTATTATTTGTGACGGATCTTAGTTCAGAGGCTAGCTAAAGAAACTGAAGCTACTCCAACTGGCTTTACCAACACCCCACACTCCAGTATCAATTTTCAGCCCTTTGTTTTTAACCCTTAGTACTAGTCCTTGTGATGCCTTCAAAATCTCCCCTGAGAAATCACTTTGACTGTCACTCACATGCACTAAATGGAGTCTGGCACATGGAGATATGCCAGCTTCACAATTACACTTGGCTGTCAGTACTCCTATAGCGCTTAGGGGACCAATAGTCTTCATTTTACTCAGCTACTTTTGCTGCATTAATTCTGCTATCTTAATGCGCATGTTGAAGTCTCAGTTTCCATTTATCATTAGCTTTGTCATCTCTCACAACATGGAAATTTTCATTTTTCATACATTATCAGCTATGTTAAACTAAAGTGATGTCTACAGTAATTTATAATCCGTTCTAAAGTGACTTTAAACATCTTCCAGTGTCTACAAGTGTGCTCTATCAAACTAAAATCTCTAATCTCTTCAATAAAGTGATACTACAGTGCATGGCCATCTTTCCTCTTCATCTTGGAGGTGCTGTTAAAAGAAACTACACAGCAAGTTCTCCATTCGCTAAGCAGTGCAACAGTTTCAAACTCATTCTCATTTTTAATTGGTTTCAGAGGCAGCATATTGATTAAAAAAGCTTACCTCAATCAATCAAGTTAACAAATCATGTTTGTCAACTGATGAATGTACACTCACTTAGCTTGGTGTTCTAGATAGCTCAGCAGGTACTTTATGGTTCAACCAGAATTTCTTTTATTACAGTATTTAATGTCTCTGCTGATTACTTCCCCTTAAAATTGTTTTTGAAAAAAAGCAATGCAAAAAGACAATCAAATAACTCTTATGCCACTCTTCCCTTCCTCTAACATACAGCTATCATTAAGAGTAAATTACTGTCCTTCCAGATGACCATTTTTTCTTAGAAAATCTAATTTAAAGATTTCTTAAAGTCACCATTCTGCATCAACACTTTCAGTAGATTTATATAATCACAATTGTTTCATGTCTACTCCTGCTCTCAAGTTTGTTCTCAAACTATAAAATGTGCTTCTGCCTAAGTATCTGCTTTGAGGATAGTCAGATCAACAACTTTTCCAAATTTTCCAATTCTTTGTCTTCTTGGGGATGCAAACATTTTCTGGATTCTTCCCATTCCAGAAGTCTGTGTTACATGATATTTCTAATCTTTAAATAATAGTATTTTGTTTCCCTGCCACCAGGAGAGCACTCACAAAGATGAAAGTAAGCCCAGAGAGCCCGATTTCTCCAGACTACCCCAACAGTCAGTGGAGAAATAAGCTTTGGCCAGGAGTAAGCAAGTTGTATTAGCTCTTTAGAATGACTCTTCAGAAAAGCACACAGGTTTCCACTTGAATAGAGTCTAAAGAGATCACTCTTACTATGGTAAGACAGATTTTCAAATAATTTCCAGAGTGTTTTGGAAGTTCTTGTCAAGTTTCTCTGTTCTTTAAAATGCTGCACAGTTGATTTTGAAGAAAAACATCCTCTGCTTCGTGTAACCTTTCCTATTTTAACAAATACATTGTTATATCCTCCTCACAGTGTGCACTGTGCTGACCTACTGAATAAAGTATCATGCCTCAATACTTTTGATTGCCTGGCACATGTGGAGTTGCAGAGGAAATGTGATTGTTCAGGTTCTGTGTTTATGTTGGTGGATGTTCTTGGAGTTCAGCAGGGAAAGGAAGGAGGCAGACTTGGTCCTGAATCCTCTGCCTAACTCAGACTAGAGCAACAATAATTGCTCTTTGCTTTTTTTTTTTTTTTTTTTTTTAAAAAAAAATATTGTATAACAAATTTATTGGTTGATGTCTGCATATCTGTGTGGATTTAATAAAAATGAAGCTAAAATTTGGGATTTTTTTTTCTCATTTCAAAGCTAAGAAATAATAAACATTACCAATTCTAATGAGAGTTTATTTCTGTGTCATGATGTAGCCAGGTTAAAAAGAGATTTTAATTTTACTTCATTAAATACCTTAACATCTTCCATCTCTATGTGATTAAAAGTTTTACCTTAAGGTATCTGTTGAATGTAGGATGCAGGGAAATAAAAAAAAAATTTTTTTTTGTCTTGGAATAAGAAAGAATAAAACAATATCTAGGAACTGTAATGTTTAAGATTTCAATCTTCTCTCTACCTTTATAAGTATAGAGTGACCATTGACTGACATGTTCATTTCAGAACAAGATTACACAATGGTCTGTCTGAGAATAAGATGTCTGCTGGTGCCCTCATGTGGATGTTTGTGCTTTCATATATGGAAGAAAAAAGCTTTCAAGACAATACAGAGGAACAGAAACTTTAGCAGCTTTGTTTTGCATACAGAATTTGGATACCCATTAGGATAGCTTTCACCATTTTTCTGAGTTGCAGGCAATCCCATATTGGATAACTGTAAGCAAAATTTCCTACTTGCATGTCAGGATATAAGCTAAATTTGAAATAAAAAATTCAACTCATTCTTAAATGCATAGTTACAATAACCCTCTCAAAAACTACTGCTTCATATTAAAATGTCAAAGTTATCAAGTGGCTGGCTTTCAGAACAAATCACACAACATTTTTCCAGGTTTAGGAAAAATTTCAACTGAATATTATATTTTCTGAAAAAATACTTTTCTGATCAATAAAGAAAGCATTCCAGATGTCAGTCAACACAGGTAAGACTCGAATATGTATAGTGTATATAGACTGGTGGAAATCATTCCTGTTTAATCAGCCTCCATAGATGTTATCAGTAATGATGTAGGTGTGTTTTTCTGGTAATGTGCAAAACAGGTGAATGAAAACACAAAAACTCCAATAAGAATACTGATCCAGTTTTCTGTACTGTTTGCATGATGATCAACATTTACAGACCATCAGAAAGGCTCCCATGTAGGCAGCAATGAGGCAGATGTGGGAACATGGCACATTCCACACTGAAGACAATCTGCTAGAGTAAGGGCAGATCCAGACCTGGTGTCTCCAGTCACCTGTGATAGGTATTGTCCATGGAGAACATCTGCTGCCAGTGTATCTTTAGAGAGCTTATAAAATTGTTTGCACTTTTGACTCTACTACATAAAAACTCTCAACCTGAAGTGTAGAATTGATCAAGACATCAGCCTAGCACTCTACAGCATCAGTTGTATAACCTTTACAGCTACACAGAAAGTGTAAAGAAAAGCTTAAAGGAAAAACAACTGGAATACTTTAAATGATATGGAAAGAACTAATCATGTGATGCAATCAGAATCTAAAACTAAGCTAGACTGGCATTTGCAGAATGCCCTATCATGATTGCACTGTGGACACTTCCAGAGGTGAGAAAAGAAACTGATGTTAAGTACTGGATAAAGTTCAATAAAGTTTCAGTTTTCTAGCAAAGAAACTTCAGTGATTATAAATACTTCGTAGATAGAGTAGCTGCAATTTGTGATTTGATATGACAAGCGTCCACCTGAAAACTCATGTTACTGTTGTATAAAGATGTTGATTTTATTTTCACGAGTCAGCAATGGATTGGGGTAACTGTGGTGGAATTCCATTGGCTTCAGCAAATTTGTGCCTTACTTTGTACCATGTTTCAGATTCTTACACATTCTGATAATTGGAAGGCCAACAATTTAATCTTGGAATATAAACTAACACTGTATAAATAACCTGCAGTTGTCCCCATCTTCAACATCTCTCTGTGCTAGCTCTGACATGCAAAAGGACAGAAGAGCATAAAAGCCAAGTGAAATCCTATGGATGAGAGAAATTTTATCGTTTTAAATGCAATATCAGAGATGTGATTTGTAGATTTGATAATACTCAAAATTCTTTGCCTTTTCTACCAGTTTGTTATTTGGACCTCTGCTGTAAGCAATGAATTTATGACATTACTTTTTTTTTTTTTTTTTTTTTTTTTTTTTTTTAAACAGTTACAAAAAACAAATTTTTAAATATTTAGATTCTCCAGATCAGAGAATGCAAAGGTGCAGTTCTGTACAGGCACTTTGAAAAACGAGGTTCTTAGGGATAAAAATTTTGTTTTGCATTGGGATTAAAGACTGTGGAAACAGTTTTTAGCATCATTAGTAAGTACCCTAATGCTCTCTCCCATCATTGTTTAGAACAGTTGTTAAACCACTTAATAGACACCCAGAACAGCTAGCTTGATTTGCATGATGCTGTGTGCGTGCTGATTTAATATAACCTTGAGCTACCCTTTGGGCAAAGGAGAGTTTGAAAATTAAAAAGCTCGTATCTTTAGGAATACTTTAGCCATCAACAGAAAAGATTTTATACAAACCTGAAAGATTATGGATTTTTAAAATCTCATTTAAGAAGTTACATATTTTACTTACTGCTGTTACTCAATGAAAATAAAAAAGAATTTCTTATAGAAAAAAAATTGCTTTAAATGAGACAGTTGAACAGAAAGACTTGTGTGTCTATGAACTATGAAGCAGTTCCAGACTGCTTATACTCTGCCTTAAAGCTGTGTATTTTTCTCTGTACTTATGCAATGCATTTATATTGGAAGGCCCTCTTAAAACTGGGTGATCTATTGGTTTAGGGAGCTAAAGATTAATTCCAGATGTGGTCATGCTACTCTAGCCCTTCAGAAAGTAACTACTGCACCATCTGTTTTGTAATAGACAATTTCAAAGAGTGCCAAGGGGGATGTTAAAGACATTGGTCAAATGGCCACATATACCTCACACACAGGAATTCTAGAGGTCACAGTGCTTCAGAAAGATTCATATTTTCAATACCCCACCCTTCCCCTTTCTTCCAACATGTAAACTGAAGGAACAGCTCTCTTTCCTCCAAAAATAGGAAGGAAATGTTTTCCAGATTATTAGCAGTGTTGACACATTTGAATCCAAATTCAGACCTAAATTCAGTGGAATGACTGGAATTCATGGTGACATATCTGTTATACCTGCCTCTCTTTGGGATCCTTGTAAGTTATTCTGAACAGCTTTGTTTTGTTTTAAATGAACTCAGTAGCAGGAGGTTAATGATAAACTGACTAAATCTGGCTGGGGGCCCAAGATAAATGAAGGGTACAACAAGTAATGAAGGGTTATTCCAGATCGTGATAATTCTCCCTGGTTATTTCAGGAAGCGTGAAGTAAAGCAATTGTGTGCATTTTTTTAAACTACAGTGTTATGCATCAATACCTAAATCTCTGGTATATACCACAGATGCACTCAGGTGTAGTTAAATTCATCACAACTGTAAAATAGGAACAAAGAAGTTCTCTCAACACTTCCAAAGTATAGATTTGAACTTAACAGCAGTAATTCATGATCTATACAAATAATCCTACAAGAAGGTCTAAAATGAAAACAAAATGAAACAGAAGATACACCATATGCTAGACAATCACAGTCTTGTGCAGTTCCAAAGAATCAGTTTTGTTGCAGTGACACTAAGTAAATCCCTGGTAAAAAGAAATTAACAAAATTAACAATATGTGAACAGTTCATTCCTATTTGGTTTTCCCAACATATCCAGGTAGGTTCTGTAACAAATTCTGTAATCAATTATTAGAAAAATAGCTTAGGACAAGCAGACTGGTGTTCCTACTTAAGTTTCATTCACTCTGCTGTGTTGCTCTCAATTCAACAGCACACTGCAAAATTAGTACCTTAAACTGTAAGCCTCGTGCTGGGTAAAGTTCAAAGTAAGGCAAGTAAGAAATAAATTAATAGAAACAGCAGTTCCTTAGCATTTGCCCTTCCCAGATTTTGTTTGAATTTGTAAGTGTGTTTCTATTGCAGTGGTATAAGGGAATTCTGTACAGGAAGATCTGCACTTTTTCAGTATTAAATGATACTAAACAAAGAACAGTTGGAAAATAGAATAGGAAATGTCTGCTTTGGAGGACTTTATCACAGCCTTTAAAATATCACCTTAAAGTATCACCTAAGATGCTAATACACATATGGATGTGGGAGGATGCACACACATCTGTTCACAAAAGCAAAGACCACACCGTAGGACGAAGTTTAATTTAAAATATTAGACTCAATAAATGACACTTAGAACTATCCATTACATTCTGCAGCTACTCAGGAAGAAAATGCACCTGAAACAAGGATTCAAAATAGACAATATGTTAGGGGAAAAATGATGTGGACAGAGATTAAAGGAATCATAAATAAAAGACAGTTTTGAAATTCCAGCATTTACAGAGCTAATGTGTTCAATCCACGTCTTTAGAAACATCTCTAATTTCATTTTACATAGGTACCCATACTCACTAAAAAAAAAAAAAAAAAAAGCCAAGCAAAAAAGTAGCAATCTCAATAAAAGTCACTTTTCCAATCCAATAAACTGTTCCTGAGTCCGGTTTTCTTGGAAGAAAACAACTCCAGATCAAAGAGGTATTTATGAACAGTCTTTGTTGGATGATGATAATACACCTCAGTTTTTCTTAAGAACTGTTAACTTCTTTTGTTGGTCCTAAAACACAGTAAACGATTTTAAGAGTCACGTATGCTGTTATACTCCTGTGCAGCCTAGGCCAAATTTTGCCTTTGAGTCACACAACACAGAGCTAAGGATTGAGCCATCCTTTCAAGCAAGCTCAAGAAGTGGCTTCGGCAAGTCATTAGCTGGAACTCAAGGAAAATCAAGAAACTTGCAATCTGTAACTAACTGCTCTTTCCTTATTCCATAGTGGACCTCACTCCAAATCTAACTCCGACTCTAAGAATAAATCTTTCAGAGCTTACTGTTTTGTGAACTGAGATGATAATTTGCTCCAGCTGAGCCTATCGACTCATCTGCTTGACTATGAGGACATGACATCCATGACACATCTTTTGCACCGGTAAAATGTGCCAGCCAGTTGCTAGCCATTGGCTAGGTTATCCACACTTTGTCAAAATTATCTATTTTGTTTAAGATGTAAAGATCTGACATTACGCAGCCCAGATAAAAGAGCAAGCCTTTTATTTACTTGAGTTCAATTTGTGACAGTAGTTAATCATTCACAAGCAAAAGAATAGAGTTCTAAAAAATAACACATTTGTTCCTCACCACAGAGAATTAAGACATGGTGTACTGTTTAAGAAGTACAAAATGCATACTCTATGGGCTCAACTGTGTTTCTGCAGCACATCTTTTTGAAAAACTTTGTTATCACTGTAACTTTCATTGCACAGTAGGAAATTGTGCTACTGCTCTCTCCTTATAAGTCAGTGCTAAGAATTACGCATAGGAAGGCCTGTTTCCATTCTCAGTGATCTGGAATGACAGGATACTAGTTCTTATTTTGAAGACTTTTTTTTTTTTTTTGGCATCTAGTCAGGATGCCACCACCTGCCCACACCGCAGATACCTGTTGGCACACTGCAATGTCAATGAGCAATCACAGGTTTCCCTGTTCGGTGTGATGGGAGAAGGAGCTGTTTGCCGGCCAGGGGGTTACAAGCGTGGTCTGATGAACAGTACAGAAATAATGCTGGCCACAGGGCTTGGGGCACAGCTGTGCTGGTAGCACGCGTCCTGCTGCGCTGCCTGCACCACCGGCTCACGTTCCTCCCAGGAGAACAGTGGCTGAAGGCCTGCAGCTGCCCACGGGGAGACAGGTGGCATGGGGAGACAGGTGATACCGCGCCACCGCAACCTTTGTACTCCAGAAAGGTTTTTAACAACGTTTTAATAGATTCTGGGCTTAATATTAGGTATAGCTATGATAAATATGTGACGTATGACAAGTTCCGTGCACTGAACGCGTAACGTCTGCAACCACTTGCAAAGGCTGCACCCATCTCAACACCTGCCCTTCAAGGCCCCGTTCCGAGAACTACAGCCCGTTCCACACCACGCTCCCCGCAACGCCGCAGGCCGCAAGGGGCGGGCCGGGCCCAGGCGCGGGGGCCGCCGGGAGGCCGAGGGCGGCCGGCTGGGGACGGCGGCTCCATGAGCTGCCAGGTGAGTGCCGCCGGGCGGGCGCGAGCGGGCCCAGGGCACCCGCCTGGTCTCCAGCGGGGGCCTTCTCGGTTCCCGCGGCAGAAGCGTCGGGCGAAGCCGCCTACAGTAGGCGCGGGTCCGCGGTCGCCTACAGAAACGTCCCTTCCCCCTGTCGTCCCCAGGTGACGGTGCTGTACTTTGCCAGGAGCGCGGAGCTGGTGGGGCTGCGCTCCGAGAGCGTCTGTGTGCCGCAGCGGATCACCTCCCTGCAGCTCTGGGAAGAGATTGTTAAGATTCATCCCAGGTATCGGGGAAAGGGCCGCGTGCAGGCGGTGCATACAGCCTGACGTTCGTGGGGTGGAGGATTTGTTTTTGTTTGTTTTCGTTTTAAGAAGCAGAAGTTCATCGTATAGGCTGGAGCAGCGCTTTGGCATCAGAGCGGCAGTGAACTTCTCTTTGTATTGTAACCTCCAGTGAGCGTTTTGGCTGTGAGCCAGTTGCAAATACGGCGGCTTTGCATCTACACTAAAACGGCTAAATCCGATAAATGTAGCCCCACAGCTGGGTATTGGAGGGGTCTGAGGTCCTGCTGTCCAGGAGAGGCTCTGCAGAGTCACTGCATACAGACAGAAAGGAAGGCCAGGTGCCCCAGGAGGGGATGCAGTCCAGCCACAGCAATAAAATAAGAAGGTCTGATCATAGGCAGGTGTTTTTGATCACTTACCCCTAGCTGTACTCTGAGTTTATGGCAGTCTCTGGAAGGCTGGTGGAGAAGGGAACTGAGGCCCTGGCCCAAGCTTCCTGCCAGACAACCCTTACGCAAGAAATAGGCTCAGCTGTTTTCAGCCTCTTCTGATTGAGGAAAAAAAGGCACTCTTGATTGCATTTCACAGGGAGTCTTGTCTTGTTTTTTGCGGGCGGCAGCAAGAGTGCCTTCACTGGTTAAGGCTGAGGGGTGTGTTGGAGCCCACTAACAATAAATCAGATGCAGAAAGGTGAAGCGTCTTTAGTCAAAAAGAGTGAAAGTATAGGGCGTAACAGAAGTTAGACTTACTGCTGAATGCACCAGGATTTTTTCCAGCAGTGTGCCCTTGTGGCCAAAAAAGCCAGTGGCATTCTGGGGTGCATTAAAAAGAGCGTGGCCAGCAGGCCCCCTCTACTCTGCCCTGGTAAGACTCATCTGGAGTACTGTGTCCAGTTCTGGGCTCCCCAATACAAAAAACACAGAGATCTCTTGGAAAGAGTCCAGTGGAGGGCCACAAAGATGGTAAAGGGCCTGGAGCATCTCTCCTATGAAAAAAGGCTGAGTGAACTGGGTCTGTTTAGTGTTGAGAAAAGAAGTCTGAGAGGGGACCTCATCCAGGTCTGTAAATGTCTAAGGTGTGGGGGCAGAGTGGTGAGGCCAGACTCTTTTCAGCAGTGTGTGGAGACAAGGACAAGGGCTCCAGAAACTGCAGCATAGGAAGTTCCGCATAAATGTGTGCAAGAACTTCTTTACGGTGAGGGTGATGGAGCACTGGAACAGGCTGCCCGGGGGGGCTGTGGAGTCTGCTTCTCTGAAGACGTTGAAGTCCTGCCTGGATGCCTCCCTGTGCAGCCTGCTGTAGGGAGTCTGCTTTGCAGGGGGTTGGACTCAATGATCTCTGGTGGTCCCTTATGATTCTGTGATTTCCATCATTTTAGCTCTGGGTTCCGAAGTCTTCCTTTGTGCTCAATGCTTCTGTGCTCAAGCTCAAATGTGAGAAAAAGAATAAAAACTTAGCAATGCCAACTATTTCTAAAGGAGAATCTTCAGCAGAGATTTAGAGGAGGAAGGGATGGGTAGAATAAGATGGGTAAATAGAGGTTTAGAGTAAGGAATGGGTGTATTTTACTTTGCAACATATTATTCTATTTGGTATCAGAAGCACTAGCTCCTTTGACGGTTTATCATAGTTTGTCAAATTCACCCTGTTTTGAAAGATGACTTGGTGTCCTACATTTTGCATGTGCACATGCCCGTCACAGTGGCCTTCTTGGAAAATGCTTCTGTTCCTAGATTTTCTGGAAAAACTCAACATAATTGTAGGGCGCTGACCACAGACTTCTATTCACGTTGCTAATGGATATTCAAACTGCAGCTTGAGCATACTTGACAATGCTCTTCTGTTCCACCCATTTTCCCCCATGAATTAACTTGCAAGTGACATTAATTAGAAACCATCCTCTTAATGGGCACTTCAGTTCCGCAGTTGTAGTCTGTTCTTTAGTGGCTTGCTTTACTTTTGTACAGTCCCTCCCTTCAGTCTGTCCTCCAAAACAACGCTACTGATTTTTGCTCAGACAGTGCCTTGCCTACTTTTGTCTAGCTGGCTGGTAGGAAATAAGTTGAATTTTACATGTGCCCTGCTTGTTTCTAGACAGTGCAGCTCTTCGCTGACTGTCCAGATTCTGTACCCTCAAACAAAAGTTACTATGCTGCATCTGCTAAATTAAAATGTTGGTGTGATTTTTCTAGTGTCTCAATGGTGTTGTCCTCATACTCTCTGTGTGATTGCACTTTGTTGTGAAAGCAAACCCTTGTTTCATGGTATCCAGAACTGTAGATTCTCGCACCAACATCTCACAGATGTGAAGGCCAACAGATATACACAGGATCTGCAGATATCATAGTATCACAGAATCACAGAATGGCTCAGGTTGGAAGGGACCTCAAGGATCATGAATCTCCAACCCCCCTGCCACAGTCAGGGCCACCAACCTCCACATTTAATACTAGACCAGGCTGCCCAGGGCCCCATCCAACCTGGCCTTGAACATCTCCAAGAAAAATGCACTGTCTGCCCTCTTAGCAATGTTGTCACCCTCATCAGTATCAGACTTCAGATCTGTAAGTACAGAAGACCAAAAGCCTTTTTGAGGTTACAGAACAAGAATAACAGTCTGACCACTGAATCTTCATGAGGTCTTGAAAAACAAAAAGTTTTGAGGGATGGTGTTCTTGACAAAAATTGTTGTGCAGTGCAGCCATGCTGATCTGGGAGAGCATTTCCTTTTAATCCCAAATCAGATTGTTTGTATGTTCTTGAGTTACCTAGTTAATTAGAAGCTTCTAAAGTGAGTCTGGCTTACATTGGTTGATTTTTAATAAAATCCAGTGACAAACCCTGACTTTTCAAATTGTCTTTAATTGGTTTCTCCCTAGCTCCAAGAAAAAAAAAAATCAGTGAGCAGGAGGTGGGTGTTTATAACGTATGATATTTTTTCTCTGGTGGCAGTGACAGGACCTGAGAGAATTGGTATGAAACTGTGACAGGGGAGGTTCATATTGGATACTGGGAAAAACCTCTTCACAGAGAGGGTGGTTGGGTACTGGAGCAGGTTATCCAGTGAAGTGGTCATGGCACTGAGCTTGCTATAGTTTGAGCACTCAGTCCTGTGGTCTGTTTTTTGGGTGATCTTACTTGGAGCCAGGAGTTGGACTTGATGATTCTTACGGGTCCCTTCTAAATCAGAATATTCTATGATTCTATGATTTTTAGAAGTATATTGGAAGAGAGTTGCCTAAATCTCAGCAGCATTTACCTCAGCTGCCCTAGACTGTCTATCACTTTGTTGTTTAATGAAATTTCATGGTTGAGTGTAAACACTCTACTTAGAAACCTATTTGTGTTCCTACTAATCCTCTCAGGCTTGCTGTCATCCGGGATCAAGTGGTTTTTGCTGTTCGGCAGGAGTACGTGCTTCTTGGAGATCAGCTTCTGGTCCTGCAGACAGGAGACGAAGTTGCCATCATCCCACCAATTAGTGGAGGCTGAATCTGTGCAGGTTCTGTTAGGTAGGTATCACTTCTTACTT
>JAOWBP010004700.1:12511602-12527975 GCA_028571105.1 Tragopan temminckii | reverse complement strand
CATAGTAAAGAACTTCCTGCTGACATCCAACCTAAATCTTCCCTCCCTCAACTTAAAACCATTTCCCCTTGTCCTGCCTATACAATGGCACCTGATCACATGTTGGGCGACAGTTTTTCTAAGGTGTAACTCCGCAGGTTTCCCAAGCCTGACCTCAATTTTGAGATGCTCAGGTGTGTGCATTAGTTCCAAATACTCAAAAAGTCTGAGTAGATCTGGGGCATGCAGGTCCTCTACATTATAAAAAATAAAAAAGTAAACGTTGTTAAATTATTTGGTCATGGAAGTCTGTTCAGTACAGTCTAAACCATTTTTCTGTCCCTAAAAGCTGGACTGACTTCCAGGGCATCAGATTGGATGCCAGTGACTTCAACTAGATTAAATGTAAGCCTTGTGCAGCAATGACATGGTCTTGTAATAGTCCTTGGAGCCTTGGACCCTAGAAACTGCCCAGTTTCTAGACTAGCATCCAGCATGACCATCACTTGCATCCTCACTCTTAGTTTGTCTCTCACCTCGTAGATGAGGAATGCTGGAGGTCAGAAGGAAGATGAAATGGGAGCTGCATCAGGCTGCCATAAAGAAGATTTATCTTTCTGAGAGGAAACATTCCTGTAACTGTTACTTAATTTTGGATTAAAATACTTGGTATTTTGGACTTCTTCATTATATGAAGTCTGAGAGGAAAACTAAGGCTTCTTTCTCATTTAGGGCTTAAATCTAAAATTGTTTTCAGTAGACACAGGTTCTATGTCTACTACAGGTATATCTTTCCTTGGAAACGTTCACTGAAATAATAATTATACTTTCAAAAAATATGTATTCTTAATTACATTGAATCATGTCACGAGAACATGTTTTTTCTTCCTCCAAAGGGACTAAAAAAGTAATGAAAAATGACTAAAAAAGACCCCACAAGCAAGAACGGAGGGTCAACATGAAGAGAAAGCCTGTCCAGCTCTAGAGATCTCACCATAAGAAGAAAATGGACCTGTTAGAGTGGGTCCAGAGAAGGGCCATGAGTATAAAGCTGAGGGCTGAAAGAACTCTCCTATGAAGAAAGGTTTAAGGATCTGGACTTATTCAGCCTCGAGATGGGACTTTAAGCAATCTAATCTAGTGGAAGGAGTCTTTTGTCCATTGCAGGGGGATTAGAAACAAATGGTCTTTAAGGTCCCTTCCACCCCAAACCATTCTGTGCATTCTGTGATTCATTCTATGATCAAAATAATTAGATCTAAAAAAAAATTCTTAAAAAAATCAATTTTTTTTTTTTTTTTGTAATAGAGAGAAGACTTCATTTTTTCAAGTGTACTCTTTCAGTGAGGGTTGAGGATACTGAACATCTTACACGATCATGCTCTGGAACCACTCCACTGCAAGTCATTGAAATGATATTAGAGAAAATTGGGCTAAAAAGAGGATCAGATATGTAATATACCCCAGGGACTCAGAAAGTTCCAGTTTTCTTCATATATTCTTATATTATTTGCACTAGCACCAATGACATGAATGCCTTCAGGATTTCATTTTCTAACTGCAAGCCATTTCAATGCAGATATCACTTTAAAAAGAGTGTAAAACCAGGTGAAAGTAAACGCACGCTGTTCTACAGTCAGGAGATTAGAAGATAACTATCCAAGAAAACCTAAGTGTATTTCACATTTGGCTTCTGGGCTGAGAATTAATTTTTTGTGAGATTTCAAATGATTTTATTGCAGCTACTAAAACAATACACCACTAAGCCACCAAAATGATATTTTTGGAATGAACTGAACTTTCAGTAAAATTTGATACTTCCAAAATACTTTTTGTAATCACTTGAGAGAGATTTTTATTTTTGTCCTTTTTTTTTTTTTTTTTTCCTTGTGAAGTGAGAGGAATGTGCAAACCAGTATGGGCTAGTAAAGCATATGACACAAAGTTTGGCTCTACTGAAGTCGTAATTGGATGAGACTATGATCCACCCACAGAAATAACACAAATCCTTTAACAAGAGTCTTAAGAATAGTTAACTAAAGCCAACATAGCAACAAACTTCCCCTGAAAACACACCTTATCTCAGGAAGTGAAAACTATTCAGTGTCTAAATTTCAATTAACTTTGTCACGCTTTTCAGAATCACAGCAGTTGCAAGCTTGATTCACGTTATGATGACAGATAATTGCTTTTACAGGTCTGGCTTGGTGGAACTGTGGAAAAAGCCTTGCCAGACTGTACTACATGAGTGAAAAACATTAAATAGACAGCTAACATGTCTCATCTCTTCCTCTACCTCCTCTCTCTTTTTTTCTCTATCTTTTGTAACCTCCCATAGAGGTTTATGTGTGTGCATCTGTGTGTGTCTTTGTGTCTGTGTCAGTAAAAGCCCAAACATTAGATCACAAGTTCTTGTTTATATAAGCTTCAATTTACCCTTCAGGCAGAAACTTAGAGATTTCCAAACACACAGATGCTTGCCACTATCCAAATTCAATTTGAAATGCTCTGCACAACATCTCCTTTAACTTAACTAACCTTGTATTGTTTGAATACTTCACAACGTGTTTTGATTGCCAAACATCATTACTAACTTTGCCATTGTTAACAAAGCTAATTGAAACACAAATAAATGGAATTCCATAAAATGTCAAATCTTCTTTAAAAATGCGTTCATTTTATTAAGCACATAAATCTGATTTCACAAAAGCTTATTAGGCAAGGTTATTACAAAAAAACTGTCACACAACCAGCAGAAAATATTGCTACCTGGTATGAGCTAGACCATAAAGAAGATTCTACAGGAGTCTGTAGGAATGGACCATAATCTGGCAAGAGTCTCAGGGCTATAATTTATTCACATAGAGCAAAACCTTAGGAAGAGATACAGAAACACCAGGAAACAAAGGAAAGTTTACTTAGGGAATTGACAAAGAATGTTCCCCTTAAGGGAAGATTTGGAAGTCTGTGGAATAAAAGGAGAGAAGCACCAAACTTTGCAGGCTCTGGGGAATGTAAGATTTTTTGATTGTGACATGCTACAGTTTCTTTCAGTGGGCACACAGTGGAGGCAGAGGTTCTGTGCCCCAGAAATAACTTATATTGGAGAGATTTGGGAAGAGATAATCAGCGTCGCTGACTTTCCAAAAATCTCATACAGTAAATAATTCTGAGGTTTTGGGATCTCACCCCTTATGAATTCATTTCAAGACGATTCATAAAGCAAAATACAAGTTAGTAAGAGAAAAGGGAAGCAGAAACTGGCATTACTAATCTCCATTTTACTTCTTTTAACCTCTTTTTTTTTTTTTTTTCTTTCAGGCAAAGCATGGTTTATGAAGAGGCAGCACATATCCTTCTTGAAAATCATGAAAATCTGAGTCCGTAGCAATGCCATCATTAACTACATTGCTTGCTGATTCAGGAGTTGTTATTCTCTATAGAGATTCTTCTGCAGCAGGTCTTTCTGCTCCTCTCTGAACCTCCTATGCCTCCTAGAAAAGGGATGTGTGTTCCTTGTCTGTAATTTCCATTCTGTGGAATGGATATACGTAAGTTGTTAAAAGTAATTAGCTGACCCATTTTAACTGTTGTTATTTTTTCGCTAATGAGCTGGCTGCTGCAGGGTCAGCTGGAGTAAATTTGCAGTAGAGCATTCACTCTGTGACAGTGGACTATGGCACAGTATTGCCCTGCAGTGTCCTCTACCAGAGATGATGCTGTTCACATTTCAGTGAAAGACTGACAGGATGACCTGGATGCACTGAGAGATGCAGCAGGTATCAGTGTGGGCATGAGATGCTGCCGCAAACAGCTGATACACTAAAAATTCACTTCCTAATGTATTCAATAGTAACACACTTCTCTACCTATATGTTTTTGATATACATTGAAAATATGTTTTTCAGTGCCCACAGGATGTCTTTATATTGTCCCTTTCTGGCACAACATAAATCTATGGCAGGAATTGTTGCATAGCTTGAAAAATGTAGGCACAGTACGTTCTCCAAGATTCATAGCAACATATGTCTGTGTATCTTGTTCAGAGCCGTGCCTGAAACATGTTAATGTATGTGTACAAGTAAAGGCACGTAAAGGGGGTTTTGGTTTAGGCACATTTTATCACTGGATTTATATGGGCATGAGGTAACACCTACTTTTTTCTTCAAAGAGCTAATCCACATGTATAATCAAAACAAGTCCTTATTCTGCTCACTAAATATATACCAGATGTATCTCTTATAAATGTTACATTCTGTAGCATGGTGGGATTTCCTAGTACCTGTGAGTTATGTCAACCTTGATGCAAAAGGAAATAAAAATGAAGAGCATTGCATTGTAGGATATAGGGTGTCCTAGACATGGTCACAGACTAGTCTGTAAGTATAGTAAACAGCTACATTATCACCCTATTGATTTACTTTGTGCTACATGATGGCTTGATTGTTGTAAACAGATCATGCCACTAAAATAACAAACAAAATTGATTGTACTGAAGCACACACATTGTAATTTCCACTGACTTTTAGGTTTGTTTTGGTATACGCTCACAGATCATAGGGTTATGATTAGCAGTTTTTCATGGTCTAACAAGGGAATAAAGATGTGAAAATGTTGTGAATTCACTTTGTTGCATTCTTAAGAATGAAATTTAAGTGCTGGGTTGCTCATAGTTTGAAGGCATTTTAGAAAACTAATCATCTGCGTGTTCCTTAGCTTTTGCTAGCTAAACGCTCAGGCACTCCTTTCAGAACCTTTCTTATACACTAAGAATCAACCCTTTAAAAAGTTTTGATATATTGCAGAAGAAGTTTCAACTACTTTAGTTTCTCTGTAAATCTCATTTGTCTTTAAAGGATGTCAGATATATACCCCTTTCTCACCAGGTCCAGGTGACCCAATAAAAGGGCTTTACTCCCTTGCTTACCAGCAGAAAATCCTGTGTGTAGTCCAAAAGATACAAAACAAACTGGAGAGAAAAACATAACACAGCTTCAAAGCTTTCTGAGATGTTTATCCTCTCATTTGTGCATCTGCTAGAAAGTCTCTGTTTTCAATTAATATATTAAAAAAAAAAAACAGCAAAAATAGAAAAGCAACTCGTGAACCAATTACTAACAAGTAAAAGTATAACAGATGCAAACAACGAACTGCAATATTTTTTACCATATGTTTCCAATCAATCTTATTCCTTCATCAGTTGGAAACAAAGCATAATGTTGTGGTTCTAACAGTAACTAACCTTGATCTATCAAACCATAGAAGAACTAATAGTACTTTGACAAGCCATTTGTTCTACTTATCATAAACAGTCAACGGGATTAAGTATGAGTCACCATTCATTTAGAATTATGTTATCTAATGATTCCCGTTTCAGCTCCTTTTCTAATTGCCCTCTGGTGTTCATACATGCCTATTGCTCATTTGTTAGTTTTTGCTCTGTTCAGATGGTGTTTTGTTTAATAACCTCCAGTTTCATGTACACAGGTCTGGAGGTGAATGGGTAGTGATGGGGAAGAGGACCTGAGGAAAGGGCTGTGCAAGACTGCAGCTGCTTCCTGGGAGCACAACCGGTGTGGCCATAGTCCCTGAAGTCCTCCTGAGAAATCTACCCACACGTGTAGGCACCTGCACAACATGGCATTTTTACTGTCTTTAAAACAAGTCATTCATCTTGAGGTTAATTGCTAAAAGCCCCACATATTTGGGTCTCTATAAGAACTGCCTGGGTAGCTCAACATACTTTTGGAAATCAAAGACTCTCTCCTGGCTTCTCTTTTCTTTCTCTTTTATTTTACACCTAAGCAGTATTCCACAACTTTGAGTTTGTCAGCAAGCAAGGTGCATGGGAGGATATTCAGAGTGAGGCACTGAAAAGAATCCCGCAGTTTGAAGCTCCCAGTGGGAGGCAAGGCTGGATAATCTCCAGAGAGCCTTTCCAAACGCCTTTTCTATCACTCTCCCTTGCAGCTTCCTTCTAAATGAACAGAGACATGTCAGTAAGAGCTGCAAGTGCACTTATCACCTGTTTGCACTGTGAACCTTAGAGGCTAATAAGGTACAAGTCTCAGGAAAGGTGCTCTCAAAATGCTTGTTGAGGTTCTACCATCTCAAAACATGAATCTAACTGTCAGGATATTGATGCTATGTTCACAAACCACTCACAGGTTGCTTGAAGTGCAGCTCCCTGTGCATACAGCAGTGCAGGTATTGGTAGCACTTTGAATGTTGCAGTATTTACATGCACACTGTGAATAGTTCAGACTTTGAGCTCCATCTTTCACTTTCCATCCAGCTTTCTGCACTAAGCACTGCTCAGGCTGGTGTTTTGTGTGGTGAATGTAATCTCTCTTGCTTTGAGGAGGTATGAACAGTAGAAATCTAGCATTGTAGGTCTGCCAGATTCTCAGCTCTCTGAACCACCTCATCTTGTATTTGCCAAACTTTCTTGAGTGTTGGCTTACTTTCATGAACTCAGTGAACTTTGAACTCAAAACCAAGGTGAGAAAGGAGTGAGATTAAATGTAAATATGGTTTTCAGATCTAACTGTGACTTTGGGCCAGCTCCAAAAGAGGACTTAAGCACTTTATATGAGATCTAGTTGGAATTCAGGAACCTAAGTTCAAAACCCAACACTGGAAATATGTGCCTAACCCTGGAGGCACTTAGAGTTATTTGGTGTTTGACTTTTTTCTTTTTAACTTTTCTTTCAAAATTGTTCAGTTTGTGTATCTATATTGACCCATCTTGACATGGACAGTCAGGTTGAGTTCCCTCTTCATGAGGTTACTCAGAGCTTTTATCTCTTTCCTTTGAGTGAAATGTTCTGGCACACAGGCTATAAGTGTTCTGAGTAGAAGTGCTACCCAGAAGTGCCACCACTACACCATTCTGCTGAAAAGCCCTCAAGGTTTATGGAATGACTCAGGAATTTAGTAGTTAAGTGGCTCAGCTGTATAAGAAAAGATATGAGTTCTGTTTTTTGTTCCCAAGACAAAGTCTGCACTTTATACAAAATAGGCAAAATACAGGAGTGGTCATGGAAACAGGCATCAGAACTGTGCTTCTTCACTGTCAGTCTAGCCACTAGACTATACAGTCATGCTCTGCCTCTCTCATTCTGTCTTTAGCATTTTCTGCACAGCAGCAGATTTCCCAAAGGAGTGAGAGGAGTGATTTTGTATCTCTCACACCAGCGTATTTGGATTAGGTAACCTCTTAGTGATCCATCTTCTGGAAAGTGGGATAAGAGAGATTAAACTACTCTGAGATGAGGAAAGAATTAAGTCTGTTTCCCCTGAGCGCACTCACTACCTGCTGTACACAGGTTCTGTCTATGTTTTAAAAGAAAAAAATGAGTTCTGACTAGTTCAATAGAGGCATATAACTTCCAGTGAGGATCCTGCCTGTACATAGCAAGCACATAAAAGAAATTTCTTGCAGTTCTGAGTAAAGGGTGAGATCTAAGACAGACAAGAACCTTGGGGTCTCTTTTTTGGCTGGCTTCAGGCACCTATATACCGACTGACATAAGGTAGCTCCTGGTTAGCTAGTTCTCAGTTTTTTGTTGCTGCTCAAAGATGCTTAAATTTTCATGGACAATTTATTGGCAACCAATTTGGGATGCTGGAGCTGGAAAGGTTTTGAAAACCCAGGTTGGGTATTTAAAATGTATCTAACCATGAGTATGGGCATACTGAAGCTTTTCCTGCCCATATCCTGCTGTGCTCCAGGGGGATGGAGAATATATGCAAGGCTTTGGTTCCACAATGAGTGCCTTGGTTTCTGCTTCATTTCTTTCTCCCTTCATTTTTTCTATTTCTCCACTTCATTATTTCCTCCCAGGGAGGGCAGTGGAGATTCTGTCACCAGAGGACAATTCCTCTGCCTCCTCTCCTTTTGGGTTTATCTGCCACATTAGTTAAAACACAATGGATCCACAATGATGTCACCAAGAGAAGGCATGCAGAGGCTTCTCATGGATAATCACGACTGTTTCAGTATCAGACTTCTTGTGGCATTACAAGTTCATGCAAAGATAATTTTCCATCTCCTCTGCAGAAGAAATACCTGTGTTGCATGACCATTTCTTCTGCAGAGGAGGTATCAAAATCTTCTAAATATCAGATAACATTTTAATTTTTTCTTCATCAAGGAAGTGCACGGATCTTGACTGGAAACAACTTCATCCTATTTCAGATCCTCCCTTGAGATTTGTATGTGCTGTTACGAGATTGGTAATCATCTGGTTTATGAGTGACTGAATAAAGGACATATATTCATATTTACAAAATGAAGAGGTAAGTAGACAGATGGATTCAATGTTCTTCATGGAAATAAAAGTAGTTAAAGCATGCGTGCACAAGGAGAGATTAGATTACACACCTCCCCCCTTTTCTGTTCAGCGTCAAGCCATTATTAGCCAAACAAAATTCCAGTAAGAGCATCATGACTAATTATTAATTATAAAATGGGGCCATACTGAGCACTTTCTGGCTTTATTCCATGGTATCATCCCTGATCTGAGGCTCAATATTGTACTTTACAAAAATACAAGCCAATAGCAGAAGTGAAGATCTTAGTATCTGGGCTTCTTTTCTCCTGCAGAAATAAAGAGGGTAGCACTACAATGCTTCCACATGTGACTGGGTGTAACTTCTTGCTTAGGCTGAATGCGGGGCATAAAGTGCTCCTTCTCCCTTCTGCTGTAAGCAAGGACAGTGGGTCCCTCTCCAAGGAAAGAATATCAGAACTTAATCCCATGCCACTGCCTATATGTTGCTCTTGTCAGTGGAATTATCACAGAAGGTTTGAGGTTGGAAGGGACTATTGGAGGCCATGTTGTCTGTGCCAGAGTTACTATTTTAGGCTCTTTTCTGTTTTGGTGAGATGTAACCAGGTTTTCAATGCATAAGGCATGTTTTTGTCACAGCTGTGGATTTCCAGTGATATAACTCTCAATTTTAATACTATGTCTGGAGCTATCGTCTCTTTGTACTTCCTGCTCTTACTCTTTTTGGTAGGTACTTATAGGCAGCTCACAGGACCATGCTGCTGTCTGTGGATATCTAACCTTCCTTGATTCTGTTGCTGTGGTCATTAATGTTGTTTTTAGAAAGTAAGAAAAGACACGGAGCTTCATAGTCAAAAGGGAGAACAGTTCAAGGTTCAACAGGTTTCTTTTTCTTTTTTTCTTCTTATTTTTTCTTTTTTTTTTTCTTCTTTTGCATAGAAGAATCTTATGCATATAGAGGTTGACCATCCTATGATGGATGTGCTGTGCCAAATGCTGTATCTTTCAAGGATGAAAATAAGACAGAGGAATGAATACAATCAATCTGTTGTTTTTTGGACACAAAGGGAATTGGAGTTGCAAAATATACAGTGTCCCAGAGTACTGGATTTTGCATTTTGAGCTCTTCATATGCTTACACTCCTACTGAATATCTTACACTCCTACTGAATCAGAAGATACTCACTTGTATTGCCTGTTCCTTGTAGCCATCTGGGATACACTGTGCTCATGAAATATGCTGCTGACTCTGTATTGCGAGGAAGAAGCAGGTGGTGAGTAAGGGTAAAAGCCACAGATAATGGATCAGAACACTTATTTTATCACAGAAATGTAACCACATGTAAAAGCATTGTGATGGGAATTGTTTGAAGCAGAAATAGCAGTAGCAAACACAACTCTTTACAGTGTTGAACTCAAGGAATCTTCTAACATGAGCAAGGGCAAAGCAGAAGCAATGTGATCCCAAATGGCTCCAACAAAGGTGAGAAGACCTGGATTTCCTGAAAACATATTTTTGATTATTTTTGAAGCATTCCTCCAACATAAAAGTCTGTGATTTCTCTGTAACTTAGCCAAGAATTTCTTCACTGAAGATACTTATGCCCCAACTCAGCACACAGTAGATACGTGCTGGTATTCCTATTCTCAAAGAGGGTTTCACTATTTTGAAAATCAGGGAAGTGGACCTGCCTTTAAAACAAACAAACAAACAAACATACAAACAAAACACCACCACCAGAAAAAGCTATCATCACTTACACTGTTTCATCTGTATGAAAAAGATAAAAAATTACATTGATAGTCTCTGCTTCACACCACTGCAAATGTGGAAAACAGATAAAAAGTGCTTCTTGATTACAAAAATTGATTTGTCCTTAACAGAAACAATATGATTACCACAATAAAAGATCTTAGACACAGCAGTTTATAATTGTCATAGAATCAGTAAATATCCCAGAGTGGAAGGGACCCACAAGGATCACTGAGTCCAACTCCCAGCTCCACACAGGAAAATCCAACATTCAAACCCATGTCTGAGAGCACTGGTCATGCATTCCTTGAACTCTGGCATTTGGTGCGGTAACCACAGCCCTGTGCAGCCTCTTTCATGCCCACCACCCTCTGGTGCAGACTCTGTCCCTAACCCCCAGCTGCCCCTCCCCTGCCACAGCTCCATGTCACTGTCAAGGAGAACAGAGCTCAGCGCTGCCCCTCAGCTCCCTGTAAGCCATGAGGCCTCCCCTCAGCTCCTCTGCTCTGGACTGAGTAAACAAAATACCTTCAGCTGCTCATCAGACATATTCTCCTTTGGATCCTTCGCCATCTTCACAGCCCTCCTTTGGATGCTCCCTAATAGTTGCATTTCCTTCTTATATTGTGGTGCCAAAAACTGAACAGGGTGATCGAAGTGAGGCTGCACAAACCCTGAGTTTTCACACATTTAGGTAGGTTGTGTAGATAACAGGAAAATCTAGGGCTATGAGTAAACCACTTCACACTGGAAACAGAAGCTGGGTTTTCTTCAGCAGTATTTTACCTTACATTTGTTCTTCAGTCTTTCATTCTTGGAACATGAGCTAGATTGGTGTGGGTACTATGTAGATTAGCTGCTTGTGATAACTGTCTTGTTTCCGCTCTTCAGGAAATTCACTCCTTAGTGAGAGCAGGAGTAAGATAATTTGTACTAGAGAGTGTGGTGGTTGAGGAATGACTATGGAGTGGCCAAAATGATGCATGGTTTTGTGTCAGTGATTTCATGTGACGAAGTCCTGGTGTAGGTGAACTCAGAGCACCCACTTCTTTCCTAATCAGCCCAAAACAACAACATCAAATGTTTATTTGCCTTACAGGTTGATTCCTCTGCATACACTTTATACACCACAAGCCCCTCTTTTGACAGAAGTACTTGCTTACTAAGAAATCAGATACCATCAGTTACAAACAATAACTCATTAAAACAATGCTTCTGCTTCTTAGCTTCCTTTTTAGTGTCTGTAAGAAAATTTTCTCAGCTAGTAAAATCCTCTAATTTCAGCAGATAATGCAACAGCTGGAGGATAAGAATGTGGCAAATCCTCTTCTGTTGTAGAGATTTTCAGTGAAAATTCCCATATTCCCATCCTTCTCTGACTTACAGTGTCTTGGGTATTCTCACTGGTAGGAGTAAGCACTTCCAGGTGGGACTGAGACTGCATGTGCTGTTCATAAAGGTAAGTATGTCCAAATATCTAAGAAAATACTGACCAATATTCAAGAATACTCAGTACCTTTAATTAAAACTGGGTTGTTACTGAAAAGGTATGTTTTAAACTGAATTCTGAACTAAATCAGCGGTGTTTTCAGTACAATAGCTAAACTGGATGTAAAAGCAAGGATACTGATGACATGACTCAGACTGCAGACTCCCACCTCAACATTATGTTTATTTCTGTATTTCTGTCCATTGCGTTGCACTGCAATATTTTTAATGCTCTTGTTTCACTTCCAGAACCTGAAGATAAGTAGCACTGTTTGTCTATTGCTGAGAGGTGTTGTGAGGTTTTGTGGACATTCTGCACTGGGAAAATGCGAACACCATAAAATATAGGGAGCCAGACTGTCAAACGAGGACAATCAGACTGAACAGCCTGTTCTCCATTCAAGCATTTAATTATGCTAACAGCTAATGGAAACGAATGTGCACCTGTGCTCTTGTGAAAATGGAAGGAACTGTATGAGGTTGAGGCTATTAATGTGGGTGTCCATATATAGCAGTACGTTTTTTAAATTCATACAAACCAACTTGAAAGTTCAGAGTTTATATTTTCTTTTTTAATATATAATTCCGTGAAAATATTTTCATATATACCTATGTGCACATGGCACATAATTTGTGTATGTATGTGATTTATAATTCTGCTCCCCTATGTCTGTATTAGGCAGTCTTTTGCTTTCAGGAATGATTTGTGAGTGGCTGAATCCTGTTCCAGAGCTAACAGTAACATTTTTGCAAGCTGAGTATGTGCTGTTTAGTTGGAAACTGGACTGTTGTACAAGTCCTGAAGCTCTATGTCTTTCTGCGCTTCTATCCTGCCATTACCCTTGTAGGTTCCCTCTCTGGCCCTTCCTAGGATTCTTTTCTTGTTTTAGTTTGTACTAATGAGATTTTTTATAAACAAGCTTACTTTACTGCTGATGGTATTTGTCAACAGCCAGAAACACTTCCCAAGAAGTACCATAGCTCAATAAATAAGTTCCAAAAGTATCTTAATGAAAATAAACAGTCAAATGAAATATTGCTTGGATCAAAACAGAGATTAGCAAGTATCAACTCCTATGTACACCGTAACTGGCTCCTTTTCACTTCCTAATTTGATCTAGTAGACAAATACAAAAAAAAAAAAAAAAAAAAAAAAATAGAAATTTGATTTCATGACTACATATATGCATATATAAATATATATATACATTTTAATGAGACTTGGTAACTCAATCTGCCAACACTTGTGTTGCATTAAAAACAGGATATTGTGTCTCTCTCCATATTCTATCAGATAAAACTGTTCCCTCCAAATGCAGTGGATTTTGCTGTGTAGGAGTGTGGTAAGACACGCCTGTCACCATGGATAGCAGAGCATTTCTTGAGAAATCCTTTCTATGAGTCTTTCATATAGGTGGGATTTCTTCTTTGTATTGCTATTATTGATATTGCTTGCTATTGAGGTTAATTTTATTTAATTTCCCTTCATTGTATTTTTGCATGTAAAGAATAAGGTAGTACTGACAAACTGTTGACAATTCATAATAAGCATAATTCCTGTGAAAATATGTCACAGCCCCTTAGAAGAAAAAAAGTGTTGGAAGAAATAGCAAACTGTTTTCTTTATGGATTAAAGCAGTACTATGGAAAGTATGTGAATAGATCACCACACACATTTCTGCCATATAAAGGTTCTATTTACTTGTTTGTATTATACGTGCTTTAAGAGTAGGCCTTCAACCTTTAGGAGTGAACACATTATACCAAGATTTGGCATCTGCATTTAATACTCTCAAGAGGAAGAAAGTTGAGGTATAACTTCAGTGAATCCCATTATATCTTTGCAAAACTGAGTGACTGCTGCTAATGTGTACTGCCACCACATGGTCTGTTAAATGAAAAGCACCACTTTCCCCCCTAGACTAGACAATGCAACCAGTATTCCCAGATACAACTTATCTGAAAATCATGTTTTAATTCATGAAATAATAAATTTGGTACTCTACTTGGTATTTCAGGAGTGTGAAGTAGGAAATTAGGTGTGTCTGATCCACAGTGGAATTATTACTGGATTAAAAAAAAAACACAAAAGTTTAGCCTTTTGAATCCCCTGTTCTCTCCTTCATTCTTTTTGTTCTAATGTGTACTACACTGTTCCCTCACTGACCCTGGAATATCTCCTGTCCTGCGATTTCACCCTTCATTGCTGCATGAAGGAGCCCTCTTTTCCCTTATGTTTTTCCAGAGCTTTTGTTCCCCAAGCCTATTGGGGAACATTACCTTGCCAGGGCTTTCCCTTCATTAGGGAAAAGAAAGGAAAACAAAACAAACCCAAACTAACCTTGGACCTCCCCTTCAGTTTGCAAGGGTTTGTTTACTAAATATGTCTTATCAAATTCAAGTGCTGCCTCACAGGCCTTGCTGTGCATATGAAGCCTGCTGGGGTTGAATGCTGGATAATGGCAGATGACAGAGCCAAACTGGGCCACTGACAGACACCTTCCAATATCATAAACTCCCTGTAACTTCCTGTGCATAATTTAGGTGTTTTTTTTTTCTTTTTTTTTTTCCTATCAGTGCCAATCCACAGCAACCAGTCACACAGATGCCCATGTCCCATGTTTTATGTCCTTGCATTTGTTTGCTATGTATTCTGTCTCCTAAATTATATTTTAAGTTCTGCAGAATAAAGTTTGTGTCTTCTCATAAGTTCGTATGGTGCACAGCAGGACCCAGCATTAGACATCTGGGTACTATTACAAAACAAAAAATGAATCATGCCAATAATAAATAGGACTTTAAAAAAAAAAAAAAAGGCAGCAAAACTTATGGTCAGATTTTGGCGTTTGTAGCATGGGAATCTAAGAAGTCCATCTCCTTTCTCATGCACAGACTGTCCTAATTTTGGTACTTGGGCTAAATTAAAAAACACATAGTAAAAAAAGACTAACTTATCTGGGGTAAGCACATCTCTTGTGCAGTAATTACATATTGTAAATAGTGCACAGGAGCTATAAGTGACTTCCAGGCATTTCCCCACTACAGACATGCCAACACTGGCTCAGACACCCATCTAATGAGTAGAAGAAGTTGTGCTTCACCCAAGACACTTCTGTGCACTAGACTCAAATGTTGACCATTTACAAATGGCAAAGGAAGAGTAGACAAAGAGCAAGATAAAGCACTGAGACAACTAAGAGTTACACACAGGAGATATATGAATGGTTTGGTATAATGCTTTCTTTTTTTTCTGGCACTGCTTTTCATAAAACAAAGCTGTCACTGTAGTCCATGTATGTCAGCTTGAGGTAACAATGGTAAGGAAGGATGAAGACACAGTGGAGAAAAAGATGTAAGTGACATCTGAGGCAAAGTGAAGAACTGTACTTCTGAGATGAATGGGGCACAGTTCTAAGAAATCCATTGTAAGGTAGCAGTGCAGTAACAGTATATGTAGGTGCTCAGAAGATGATTAAATGGCAGCAATAGAAAAAAATAGTAGCTATAAATCGCTTTTATCCTTATGCACAGAATAATTTGTAAATATGAGGTTAATTTTGTTTTTATGAAAGGAAATTCTGCAATATAAATACCTGAGGCCAGAAGATGGGTTCCAGTGTGCCAAAACCACACTCTGGTATACTGTTCCAGGCAGTTCAGTCACAAAACTAGACCTCAGTTAACATAAATGTTAATGCATGCATTTAGGCATCTGAGCACACCTTGCATTTTGTAGACTTATAAAGGAAAGTTAATTCCTTTCAATTAAAGATAGTTATGAAAAATTATATCCTGGAGGGCAAGACATAACTAATACTGAGGTTTTATTCTCTACTCGTCTATGGCAACAAAACAGAGTTAAAAAAAAAATAATCAAGTAAATGGGAGACTTTATGAAACCATGGAAAAATTAGTCTCAGTTCACATATCCTCTGGAAAATTTATCACTGTGATTTTTCAGAATTAATTAGAGTTCTGATTCTGTTCCTAAGATAGAAAGCCAAGTATCAGTCACAATAAAACAATAAGCATTGCATATAGTGTCTTTACCTCAAATAGTCATAACTACTGTAATGTCCTGACTTTTCTGGACCTTCGGTACCCATCCTGGTATTAACATAAACCTTCTGCAACTGTAGCTAATAACATTGTCTTGAGCATCAGAACCTCTTCCATATTGATTTACGGGCCAAAGAAGCATTGCCTAAAAAGCTGAGGAAATAAAGCCTCCCAGAGAGGACAATAGGTTTTTTTTTTTACAAAACATATGTGCTGAATTTCCATGTTTTTACTCTTCTCAATTGGTTTCACTCAAGACACATTGCAAGTTAATCACTTTCTCATTTTTCAAAAATGCATAGAACTCCTCCTGGAAAATAATCACTTTTAGATTTTGTGAAATCACAAAGTGATTTTGCTTTAGTTGAAGGAGGAAAAAAGAAAAAAAAAAATAGAAGGAAAAGAGAAAAAGAAGAACCCTTAGCAGAAAACGAAAGACTTGTGCCAGACAGACTGGATCTGCATTTGTAATACCCTTGCTTCAGGGTATCTGGATGTATCCACAGATTTGATTCAGACTATTAGAGAGACAGAACCCAACTGTAAAATTCTAAGTGAGATCTGAGCAGTGCTTAGAGTGTATTTGGATGTAGAGTGTTGGCTGACCTATTTAAAGGATGATATTGTGCAAGAGATTACTCCATAATCTAGGCAAGTGCCAAGATATATTTAATAGGAAAAAGTAGCCAAGACCTAAAAGTTTTTTTTCTAATGTGTAAGATCTGCTTCTTTCTTTCTTTCTTTCTTTCTTTCTTTCTTTCTTTCTTTCTTTCTTTCTTTCTTTCTTTCTTTCTTTCTTT
>JAOWBP010004700.1:12468163-12511502 GCA_028571105.1 Tragopan temminckii | reverse complement strand
CTTCCTTCCTTCCTTCCTTCCTTCCTTCCTTCCCTTCCTTCCTTCCTTCTTCCCTTCTTCAAAAAAGTACAGCAAAAAGCTTCTGAGATGCTTCTTGATTTACCCCTCTGATATGTTTTAAGATGGCTAACTGTTCTAGAAGTCTTTGGCACTCTATCTTACTCTCATATTAATTCTTCTTCATCTCTGTCTGGTTCCCTCTCTAAGCATTGGCTACTCTCATTTTCATGGGAAAAACAAACAAACAAACAAACAAAACTTTACAACTGATCACAGGATTTCTGTTGCATATCTAGACCGTCTGAAGTAATGAATCAAACATATGATGCTAACAAAGCAATAATTAAACCATGCCCAGTGACAGTCTGTTGACCCTAGCTAAGACATTGGTGTCTCTGTGGAGTGTGTGGGAAAATTTTCCCTTTTATAGTTGTTAATTAGTCAGCAATACTTTCATCAAAATTAATACCCACTAATGAGGATTAAGATCAGATGACTGGTTTTGATTCAGACTGCTGTCTTTTAAGCTATTTATTTCCTTTTTCATTTTCCTATGACATTACCTGTTTCATTCTGTATTGTTTGCAAACACCATAGTCTTTATTGGGATAATAGAGAGGCGATAGCTCCTTGGAAATCTGCTTAGTTTAAAGCATTATTTACAACTCAATTTCTTCTTCAAATAACAACCAAAATTCTAAAAGAATTCATTAACTGAGGTCACTTGCTTCTCTTTATACATGAATCTGATTCATTCCCCACTGAGAAGATGCAAACCCAGCTCTCCACCTGACTCATTCAGTACTACTTTTAAGTTGTCTGGAGGAAAGTAAAAAAATTTGAGAGGCTTCTTCTATCAGAATGTGACTGCACGGTGTGTTGAAGTGACAAACATAGCTGGTGACCCTCTGTAGCTTTCATGACATGGGGCCAATGGGGAACATTTATCAGGTCCATCAAGCTGAGAACATTTTAATTGAAGGAAAGAGCAGATATGGAGCTACTTCACTGGTCTTTTGCAAAGTTTAGCTCCTATGAGCCACTTTCTGAATGTGAATGGTCTCCAGAGCCTGAAAAATCCTGAACTGCAGTTCCAGAAGGAGTAGGAGCACTACCTTGTGCACTGAGGAAGAGCAGGAGCCAAGGGGTCTAGCCTTCTTTCCCTTCCAAAAGGGGATGAGAAATTTTTACTTCTTTTCTTATGTGGGTGCAGTTAAGGTATGCAAAGATTTTTCAAGTTTAGACCAGCCTTTCATCTTTCTGAATTTGCAGTCTGCTGGAGATTTCCCCATGGACATTCAAATTCTTTGGAAGAAATCTATTAGTAGGTTTTAAAGTCACCTAGCAGCAGGCTTATTTTTCATATTTGCCTTTTGTGGACCCCTCCCTCTCTCCTAAGCATCCAGAGACAACATGACAGGACGCAGAAAAATAAGTTAATTCTCATGCTGATTGTATCTGATTTTAGATGCTGGCATGATGTTCCCAGCTAAAACCAACACATTATTTTCCTTCTTGTCTAATCTTCAGCATTATACTCAGGAAATTTCATATGCCTATAAAAATGATCTTTTTGAACCACTGATGAGCTGTATGTACTGAATCAGTTATTTTCTTAGAGGTGCATTTTGATCAACTCCCTTCCTGAGGTTTTTGGGGCGCAGATCATCGATGTCTCACTGGAACTGTCAGGACATGTATAGATTTCCCTCTTATTGTTCATTACAAGATAACATAACTCTAAATCGGGCTAATGACTCACCGCCCCCTGAGGGTCTGCAGTTATAAGAGAGTTAATTATTCACCTTTCATTTTGGAAATATTCCATGCAGCTGTTGGTGTTGGTCTGGCTTTTCTTTACCCAACCACACCTACTGAACATCAAGGAACCTACAGGCGAAAGGGGCTGAGGCTGGAATACATTTTTTTTTTTTTTTTTTTTAACTGACCAGGCAAGATCCTCATCTGTATGTGACTCAATAATTCAACTATGAACTCAGGTTTCATGAATGTGGAGAAATCTCCCTGAACTTTCACTTACCTCCCTGAACTTATGCTCCCTCTCCCTCTGTTTTAGAAGAAACCAAACAAAACAAAACATACTTTGTACTGGACGTGGCTAACATTCCCTGATCTAATCTGGTTTGCAGTTCACATTTTGAGTGAGAGGCATAGGTAATGCTAAGCTCCACTCTACAGGACATATCTCTATGCCTGTATATGCATATGTTACTCCTTTTTATTCTTGCTTGTTCTCACTGCTAGCTGGCCACCTAACAACTTTCCAAGCAGGAAAATAAGGTATTTTTAAATTTAGTGTGAATTCCACAACTGCTTCTCTGTTCTTGATTGAAGATACAAAGCCCCTGCATTCAGTCGCCAGTAGCACCACAGCAGTCCCAGCACAGGTAGTAATCCCTCATATACACATGCCTACCCTCTCCATGCCCCCCTACACGTATAAGTACACACACATCCTACACTGTTTTCTTCTTCCTATTCCTGTCGTTGTTAGCTGTGTCTGCTTTCACTCAGCACTTAACTCTTTCCCCATCGGCACCAAATCTAACGATTGTTTAATGGCAAGTACAGAAACAGGTCAAGGAGCAGAGGTCAAAATTGGTGGCTTCCTCCTAGGCACAGGAGTGCAGAAACATGCTTTCTTTTGTACTCTGTCTCTTGGTCTTAGACCCCTTCCAAGTCTATTCAGCAACAGCAGCTCAACCATTTCCTTTACAGCAAGCTGGGATGTAGATCCAGATACTAAAGCACTGTGCAAATGTGATTGCAGTTACCAGCACCTTAAGAAAATGGATGAAAGGACCTGTCTGGGAGAAAGAGTCTTGAAGAATAAGGTTGCAATGTGAACAGAAGCGTCCTAATCACAAGGCAAAGTATTTAATGTTTCCCACTGTCAGACCAGCAGAGTATTTTCTGCAAACTGCATTTCTGGTACTTCAGTTTCCTCTTGATCTGTACTGTCTGTCTAATGTCTGCTCCTAGAACTTGTTGGGGGTGGGCACGTACATGTGCGATGTCTTCCGCCTGGCCCATGATACCTGTGCATTAAACCTGAATGCCTAATTTGGTTGGGGAGGTATCAAATCTTCTTCTTCTTTTTTTTTTTTTTTTTTTTTTTAATTGATTCCTTGAAGTCAGATTTTCAAAGGTATTTTGGTGTCTGAAGAAACAAACAGATCTTTCAGAACCATCTGTTGGAATTCAGTGCTTTGTAAATCTCTCTTACAGGAATCACCTAAAGTAGCTAGTGGTCAGAGAGTATTTCTGCAGCGTTAGAACACTTGCTGAATAATGTTTCTAAAGGCAGTTAATTCTTCAGCAGTGCATACATTATTCTGTTTGAATGGGCCCTACACATGGCTTCTCACTTTTCCTGTTTTATTTGCTTTATTTATTGCTACTACCTTCTGTTTATAGTTCCAGCATAACCTGTGAGGAGAAGCTGAACAATCATCTAGACAGACTGTTAAATACTTATGGGCACTTTGCTACAGATCACCCTTATAAATTACATTATCTCAGGAGAGTATAAAACACCATTTGGTAGCTTGCTGTTACACACAGAATCATTAAGGTTGGGAAGGATCTTCAAGATCATCAATTCCAACAATCCACCTAACGCTACAAATCCACTACTAAACCATGTCTGTAAGTGCCACATCCACACATCCATCTCGTAAATAACCACCAGGGATGGTGACTCCACTCCTTCCCTGGGCAGCCTGCTGCAATACCTAGCTGCCCTTTTTTTGAATCAATTCTTCCCGTCTAAACCTCTACCAGCACAATTTGAAGCTGTTTGCTCATGTTCTATCACTTGCCATGTGAGAAAACAGATAAATACCCACCTTGAGCCAACCTCCTTTCAGGTCACTGTAGAGAGCAGTGAGGTCTCCCAGTACTGAGTAAAGAGGGAATGCTATGTCCCTAGTCCTGCTGGCCACCCCAGGCTAGGATGCCACTGACCTTCTTGGTCAACTTGGCACACTGTTGGCTCGTGTTCAGCCATCTGTCAACTAACACCTCCAGGTCCTTTTTTGCTGGGCAACTTTCCAGCCAGTCTTTCTCAAGCCTGTGTAACCTCTGTATGCTGTTGTTGTGACCCAAGTGCATTTAGCCTTGTTGAATGCAGTACAGCTGAATGCAGCTCATCAATCCAACCCATCTAGATCCCTTCTGTAGGGCCTTCCTACCCTCAGGCAGATCAACACTCCCACCCAACTTGATGTTATCTGCAAACTTGCTGAAGTTGCTCTCAGTACCCTCATCTGTATCTGGCTTCAGTACTGAGCTCTGGGATACATCAGTTGTGATCAGTCACCAATTAGATTTAACAAATTCACAAAAATCTGGTAATGCAGAATGCAATAAACAAAGAAGGAGAATAGCGTAAGTTGAGTACTCCCCAAAAAGTGTCCAGAGAATTTAATAACCAGGTTGCCATGAAAAAAATGTACATTTAGCTTTAGTGCAGTCTTGTATTTTATTCGACATGCATAGATAGTAGTGTACTTTTCTAAGCAAATAGAAATATATATATATAACATGATCTGCTAGGAAATAAAAACGATCTACCTTATATATCTTTATTAATTTCACTGGAAGTTTAAAACTCCAGAAAACTACTATGTAAGATGGAAAAAAAAATTTGAAACTTTCTGCTTTCAGCTATAGCTGAACATTCGGCTCTAAATAATTCGATTACCAATACTTTCATCATCTGTGCAAGGCTAAGGATTTGATTTATCAAAATACTTCAGCCCTTGACTGTCTTTAACTGTGTGACTAATTCTTTTGACTCCTAAGAAGCAATTTGCAGTTATATATTTGTATATACAGATATATATATATCTGTATATACACACACATCTATGTATGTATACCTGTACTCAAATAAAAGGTATATGCAGTACACAAGTATACACACATTTTAATACAGACATTAAAAGCAAAGAAAATTGATAATGAATTTAGAAAGGAGCAGTATTACTGGTTCCTTAGAAGACAAATATTTTAGACTAATTTTAAAAGGTTCACGATCTGCATTTCTTGTAGAGAACAGTCTTAATAGATGTACTGAGAAGTGACCTCCTTAATTAGTCTTACCTTTCCACTCCAGAGCCAGAAAAAAAATACTGTTTTATTGACTGTGACCATGATTGTCTATGAAATGCAATTTGGGAACCACCACTATAAAGGCATTTAAACCGTGACAGAAGATCCACGTGACCTAGGGGAAATGCAATTTGTGCTACCAGACAATGTATGGTATCATTTGTTCTTCTAAATTTCTTCTGCTAGAACCACTTCTACAACAGTGCCAGTAAGAACTGAATCAGTTAATGATGTTCTGAGATGACTGTGAGAGCTAGCACTATTTTTTTCCCCACCATTTTTTATATTAATTATTGGGAAGTGTGGAATTCATATACAAGAGTGCTATATCTGACTGCATTTGTTAAAGATTGTAGGAGTAGGCTGTGAAGACTGCACATTATAAACACTATTACAGTTTTACGTAGCTGTCTTTATTATTATTTCCCAAACAGTAATCAGTCTTCAGTAATTGTGCTAATCTTTCCAACAGGGTTTTGCTAATCTCTCCATCAGTAATAGTGCTAATCTCTCTAATATGTTCCATGTATGATTTAGGTGCTCATGCAGACCTTCTGATTCATCCTCTAGTTGACCTATGCAAAGGTCAGGGTCATAATCTGAAGAACTGGAGCACTGGCTTCTGATTCAAGCCCTCCACCAAAGAATCAGCAATAGTCAGCATGCCTAAAGTGCTGTGTTTAACAATGAATAAACCCAAACTCAGCTTTCTTCAAAGAAACAAATGGAGATTCTGCACTATGTCACTGCCTGGTCAATGCAAGAGTCTTTTACAAATTTTACCTGATAAAATCTTTCACAGATAAATATAATAACTGTAACTGTAACTAAAGACCAAGAAATTATCTGCTAGAGACTTCTGTCCTGTTTCCTTTAATTGCCAAATAACAGTTGTGTCTTTTATTCCTATCTTCTTACAATTGATGCCAGGTTTTCTATAAATCAATTGTCTGAGAGTTTCCTTTCAAACTAGAAGTGATATCTCTGTCTACAGTGACTCAGCCTTGATGTATTATTATAGAATAATGCTGTAGTAAGTAATAATTACAATATAGTGATAAGAGCATGTCGGATAATAATAAAGATAGAAGCAGTTGCAACAAAATAAGAGAAACCTCAATACATAATAAAGCACTAGGTCTGGAATAATAATATTGCAGAAAACCTTATTTGCTTGAAATAAACAGGCAAGTAAATCAAGCCATGCAAAGATTAGCAAAGAACCTGTAGTCTACTGAACAGAAGTACTTATTCAACTTCAAGACCAGAAGTGCTCACCTCAGAGTTATTCATGTCCCAAACAAACAGAAGAACAAAAGACATTTATGCAGCACTTAAACCTTGCTTTTCATCATAAATTTTCCTTTCAGCTCTGTACTTGCATGGGAACACAGTGATACGGTGTGTAAATGTACTAGGGCTGGCACCATAATACCTTCATAGGATAGGATGATCAGTAAGACCCCAATATAGATGAACAAAGGTGGATCCATGTTGTCATTCCAAGCAGCTGCAAGACCAAGCATAAGAGCTATGATACTTCTGAGACAAAAGTCTGGGAGGCTGTTTCAAAATACAAGTGGTAAGTTTCATGCATCTTTTCTCTAAATACCAGCAAACATATATACTGGGCTAAATCCCAATTACGATGGTATGTTTCCCCTTCACATATATTCATTTTAATGTTATATAAAAAAATGTATGAAATAGTCACATATGTATTATTATTATTACTTTATTTCTTTTAATTATTGTTTGAAGTGCATAAGGAAAGCTTATTTAGGTAAGATAGGTTAGATCAGACATATCAAAAGGTCCTTCTCAGCTGCAGGAGATGGCAAGCAAACAAAATGATCTTTCTTGACATGCAAGTAGGTCTTTATTGAAGTCAGGATGCAGAGGCTTTAAAAAATGCATACAGAACCAAACCTAAATTGATCTGGTAAGTCATGAAGATGTGCTAATACAGACTTTAGCTTAGGCTATTCAAAAGTGTCTCAGTCTTTCTGTGCTTACTTGAGTGGGTAAAATAACCTGAAGTTAACGCTGCAGTGGTCTCACTGCTACTGATTCAAGTAAGACACACACAGTCTGTCAGCCAGGGCATGATGGGTTATGTCTGGGGAACACTGAGCCCAGTGATCCTCAGCTAGTATAAAAAGCTGGTTGGAAAACAGCAGAGAAGCCCAAAGATAAACAGTGTTAAAAACATGAGCCATCAGTCCCAGGGACCAGGTGTGGACAAAAGTGTATTGGACTTAATACTGCTTCCTCCCTCTTCACAGCTGGTTCAATTAAAGACCACAGTTCAAGAAATTTTGCTAGAGCCCACGCCCACTTTAAAGACGCAATATCAAATGACGTTAAAGGTTGAGGTATATTATGCAGTTGCCAAAGCCTGATGCATCATTTTCTTCTGCCTTTTCTCTTCAACACTGTAAACTGAAAAACAATGCAATGTTAAAAAACACAGTTATTGAAAACTGTGGCATGGAATTCATTTAGAAGGTTCTGGAATAGTGAATTCATGTTATTCATTGGAGGCAGATGAGAAAGTATCACAACATTTTCAGTTTTCATCAGAAGCTTTTCTTTTCCTTCTTTTTTGTTTCTCACTCATCCTGTTCTCTCTATGTTAGCCTCTTTCTTCAACTTTCACAAGTTGTTTTTCTGCCCACATCAATTTTCTTGTTTTTAACCACAATGTATATTTGCTGAAGCCCGGACAGTCCCAGTACACTTGAACATGGTAAACACGGCATTTCACAATGCTCGCTGCACTTGGATATAGAAAACATGATATTTCCTGAAAAGTCAGTTTCACTAAACTAAACTGTGTGGAGTAAGAAAAAAATAGATGCAGAAATGTAGGTCATGCTGAAAGCTTTTTTCATTTTGTTTTTGGTGGAAATTGTCCTTTTTGGAAGAGACTGGTGCCATCCTGTTGAGTAAGAAGAGGGAAACCAGAAGTACAATAGCCAGCACATTACTGTTCTGTAGGGAATTGGGTATCCACACACATCTACAAGGGAACTGTGAATCATGCGTTTATTAACAGGTTGTAAAAGATTTATCATGTTTTTAACTGGTGTTGTGTTCTCAGCAAGGATTTCAGAGACAGTTTTTCAAGATTGCTATGTTTTGGTTTGCTGGGGCTTGACATAAACATTTCCTTTCTTGTCTCCTGAGCTTCATTTTGGTTTTTGTGTTTGCTCAAAGTCATGCCAGCCAAAACCTGCTGGATTTGTCTAATATGAAGCTGAACCACTGTGAAACCTCTGAGCTCTGCAGACTTTCAAGCTGGAAGGAAAGCTGGGCTGAGCAGCGTGTGCAGTTCAGTGCAGGCTGGTGCTCCCTGGCCTCGTTTTGTTACTGAACTATGTGAGTCCTGTATCACATAGGCGCCAAGAGTTTTTTTTTTTTTTCCCCTGAGCATAGAGAGCACCATGTATTTGCAAACTTTTGTTATGAGTAATCTTTATCACATTATGTGTGATTTTTGCTTTTTTTTTTTTACTGTCCTACAGAAGGAAATATATAAAAATGCCACTTTTCAAGGCTAGAGATGTTGCTAAAAATTAAACCCTAAAATAAACTTTGATACTTAACAAAAAAAATTCCTTTCTATTTTTTTTTTCTTTTCTTTTTTTAAAACAGGAAAAGGTACAAAACTATTCATAGATGAATGTTTGCTTAATTAATAGTGGGAAATGATAAATACATACAGTGTGGCACAGGTTGTTCCATGTAGTCAATAGTCTCACTAGAGCAAGCAAAAGAGGTCTATATTTTAAAGAATGGAGCTCTAGAGATTACCAGCATGCAAAAAAAGTTGCATGATGGTACAGTGTGCAAAAAAAGCTATAAGGAAATGAAGTATGTTCCAGGATATTTATATGGCTATATTCTTCAGAAAAGTGAAAACTTGTACTCCTTTTCAAAATTAATTGTCCTCAGAAAATGTTCTCAAACAAATGCTAAGTTTTCAAATCAACAGTTTAAATGCGTAAGAAAGGAGGGAACATAAATCAAAATGGGTTCAATATGATGTATGAGTTCATATAAGGCATAGTCCATACTGAAAACAGTTTCTGAAGAAGGGGGACTCTTGGATGCACCATGCTTTACTGCAGCTGGAGGTTTCCTGGACTGCCGGGGAAGCCTGTGCATCCCTCCTCCTTTATCTGTTGTCTTTGTTTCAGCAAGAGGCAGGCAGGCTGAGCAAAGAACATAAATACCTATATCTGAGAAGAGCCCTCAGATGATTTATGTTCTTGCAGTACAATGGCACATATTTATTACTATCACATTGTATGTCATGAAGCTTTAATAACTGTTCACAAGTTACATGCGCACTGGGTCTGGCTGAGATGGGGTGCACTTTTCACCACACAGCGCTGAGCTCTGCACTTGTTGCTGGAGCAGTGCTGATGTCACACTGATGTTTGGCTGCGGTTGAATGGTGCAGGCACAGCACCAAGGCTCTCTCCAGCCCCAAAACCAGAGGCAGGGGGTGGGCAGGAGGTGGGTAAGGGATACAGACAAGGCAGCTTCTCCCCAGAGGGATATCCCACACCATGCAGTGCACATATAGCAATAAATCAGGGAAAAGGGAAGGAGAAGGACGGTCTTGTTATAGGAATGTCTGTCCTTCCAGTTAAGCTTCACAAGGTACACTTGAACATCACTTGCTGATGGGAAGTAGAGAATAATTATGTTTTCTCTCTTTGCTTTTTTTTTCTTTCTTTCTTTTCTTTTTTCTCTTTTTCCCTTTTATTTAATTTTTTCCTGTTTGAGGAGGAGGAGAGAGAGCACGGTTTACTGGAGTTTAGTTCCCGACTCCCCTTCTCCAAATTGCTTACCAGGCCTTATTTATTGACTCGAAGGTTGTAGTAATTATGCAAGAGTACAGCAGTAAGACAGTACCCAATAGTTTAAAACATCAGAGAAAATAAAACAATGCATAACCAGGCAAAATTTCTGGGAATTTTCTGCTGTCAGGATATATGCTGTCAGGCTTTGCAGGAGGACCCGATTCAGCCCTGTCAAGAAGGACTGGGGGGGTCCTGGTGGACGAGAGGTTGAACATGAGCCAGCAGTGTGCTCTTGCAGCCTGAAGTCCTACATCATCCTTGGCTGCATCAAGAGAAAGGTGTCCAGCAGGAAGAGGGAGGTGATTATCCCCTTCTGCTCTGCCTTTGTCAGGCCACACCTGCAGTACTGCATCCAGGTCTGGGGTCTCCAGTGCAAGAACAATGTGGAGATGTTAGGATGGGTACAGAGGAGGGCCACAAAGATGATCAGAAGGCTGGAGCACCTCTCTTATGATGAAAGGTTGAGGTAGTTGGGCTTGTTTAGCTTACGGAAGAGAAGGCTCTGGGGAAACTTCATTGTCATCTTCTAGTACTTGAAAGGAACTTACTGGCAGAAGGGGAACCGACTTTTTTCACAGTCAGACAGTGATTGGAGAAGGCAGAAAGGATTTAAACTGAAAGAGGGGAGGTTTAAATTAGAAGTTAGGAAGAAATTCTTCACTCAGAGGGTGCTGAGTCACTAGCACAGGCTGCACTGAGAAGTTTTGGATGCCCCATCCCTGGAGGTATTCAAGGCCAGGTTGGATGGATTCTTGGGCAGCCTGGTCTAGTGGCTGGCAACCCTGCCCAGAGCAGGGGGGTTAAAACTAGATGATCTTTGAGGTCCCTTCCAACACAAACCACTCTGTGATTCTATGTTTTTATGAGCTGTGGCTAAACGGACAAAATACTGGTGACAGTGCTCAAGACAGTACTATAAAATGGGTCAAATGTATTATTTCAAGGTGAAATGTGGTATTTTTTGAAAATCCTCAAACTCCACCTTGACTCAGAGCAGAATCTTTCTACATATCTTTAACACAGCAATATAGTCAAAGCCAACTCATTCAGATTCCACAGGTGCCAGGCTGAGGATGAAGGCTCAGAGTATGTGTGTCCAACCATTTGGTCTACCTGGGCCACACTTCCAAGTAAGAAACCATTTTGCCTGTGTCCATCTGCTGCGATTTATCACATGGCAACAACACGTAGCGGGATGTTGGTGGGATGATTCAACCTCTACTGCTATACCACCACCATCTGCCTCTGACACCTTGGGCCAATATACTAAAGTAGCAGGCACTACTTTTGGAGTAACCCTCATAAAATATATAAAGTTCATGTATATAAGCAACAAAACTTATTTTAGTCTTGGATATTTTTTATTTAAAAAAAAAAAAAAGAGAGCTAAAAAAGCACAGAACTAGTGGGATATTTGACCCTGCTAATGTGAAACCAACACATCAGACTGTTTCAATGGCAGCGGCTGCAATTCTTTGTGAGCTCTCAAGGTGTTTGTCAGAGATGAAATTTTACTCTTCCTCTGCTTCATCCTTGAAAACAGTTGTTCACAAATGTGTGTGCATACTGCCAAAAAGTGGTGACATGAGTAAGGTGTGATTGTGAAGGGAGGAATGCTTTTCTCTGGTAAGATAGTGCTTATAAAAGTAAAGAGACACGGTCAGATTTTTGAGTTGAATGCCTGACTGCAACTCCGTACGCTCCATTTGAAAATTTCCAGGTAATGTATTCATGCCAACTGAAAATGAAAATATATATATATATATATATATTTTTCCAATCTTGAAACCTGTTCTCAAATTCCTTTATCAAAACGGAAAGCACAGCTGCATAACTGTTGCTGTCCACGGGACTGTGTTCAGCAACATATCAAAACGCACACAGTTACTTGCTACACCACGAGCAGCACCGCACCGGGCCCTCCCCGCGCCCGCTGCAGCTCATGCAGGGTTTCCCGCGCACCGACGTCTGGCAGGGGCGGAGCGGTGGGTGCGCGCCCAGAACCGGGCCGGCTGCTCGGCGGGCAGAGCTGCGGTGGCAGCGGGGAAGGTGGTGTGGGGCGGGAATCGGGCCGCAGTGCCAGCTGGGCCGGGCCAGGCAGGGCAGCGGGTTGCACGTACCTGGCTCAGAGGGGAAGTTCGGGTTGGTGGACCGCCTGTGGAGTTTCGCAGCCTGAACTTCCAAGGAAATACAGAACCTCTGATTCCTTCCAGCCTGCGGAGCTGCTCAAGACCAATAAAAATGACCGTAACAGTTGGATTCTGGTAGCACTTGGTACTTGAACCTTCGTAAGCACAAAACTGCGCACAGATTGGCCCTGAGGCACTTGTAATCATGACAAGGAAGAGAAAATTAAGCATTGTTAAGGAACCTGCCATTAATGACTGGTAATCTGGTGACCTCTCAGGTGAATATGGGAACACATGAAGTAAGGAAGGGATCAGAAAGACAGAGAAGGTGATAGCTTTGCAGACTCTTATTTTCCTTGTTGCTTAAAAAAGCTTAGCCTGGTACGAAGAAGTGATGTCTTAGTTTCAGCTTCTTTTCTCAGAAAGAAGGTAGGCTGTTCCTATTTTGGCAGTTCATGAGCTTTTCAAAAATAATCTACATCAAAGCCGATGTGACTAACTTCACAATGAAAGCAGATTGGGCCTTAGATTTGAGAAGTGAAAGAACTTGGAAAAGAGAAAGGAAAGAAAAATACTTCTATTGCCTCGTTGCCAATGTGCTCCTGGGGGTACACTTAATGAAGGTAAACAAGGATTTCCAACACTGTACATTGTGCAGCTTTTGAGTCCATTGTGTTGAAAGTGTCTTGGCAACAAGAACCAACTGTGGGATAAGTTTTAACCTTTTCTTGGAAGAAAGTACAGATTAGAGCTAGAGCTGTACCAGTGTATTCTTTGAAGGCAGAAGTGTTCCTGCCCTTTTGTGGCATATCTGTTTCTGTAGTCCTGCCTGGAGATGAAATATCTTCTGGACTATCAGTGAGGGTACCTAGCATACAACCTGGTTCTTGCCAGAACCAATCTGTGCTTCCCAAGATGTTAAGCCCATTTCTGTTTCTTTGGAAATCCAAGAAATTCGCAATAATCTTCTGTATTTATCATTCTGATCTTCATTACAGTTTCTTTGCCAAACATAATAAAGATTCACAGAGCAATAGGGTTAGCATTGGATGATAAATCTTTGTTGAGAATCATTTAACACACTGCTTCTTTGCAGATTTGGCCTCAGCCAGTTTAAACAACATATGCCTGATGAAGATCTTGGGAGACATAATAAGAAAACCTCTGGTTTAAAAAAAAAAAAAAAAAAAAAGGATTATTTTGTCCAGGTTCTTTGGCAGCAAAAAATGTAGCTGAGAGATAGCAGGTAAGCAAAGAGATGCTGAAAAATAGTGTTTATTCTATTTATTTATATATCTTTAAAGATAATCAAAATGGAAAATCGATTGATTTGAAAAAAAAAAAATTTCCAAAACTCACATGGGTAAGCTTTTATGATGTATTCTCACTAATATTTTTATGACAATGATATAAAAGAAAGAAAGAATGAAATCCATATCCTCATTCTGAAAACAGTTTATTTGCAGAGCTAGTGCTTTTCTTTCCAGAACAAGCTGGTAAAAAATAAGAAAACCAAAGTGACAAGGTTTAAAGCCTTTTAGCCAAACTTCCTCATGCAAACATATATGTTTCATTTTAAATTCCTGAAAGACTAGTGGATTTAGCTATGTGTATAAGAAATGCCTGGCAAGTAGAGTATCTCAGTACACATGCCAGGTGGAGGAAAGAAGCCCAGACTACAGAAAAAAAAGAAGAAAAATACTGAATTTTGGACACTGAGTGAGATTAGATTTCAAGAAATTCCTAACCTAATGGGCCTTGATCAATAATGGGAGCCCTGGCTACTTTTCTAAAGCAACCAGAAGTGATGTAGGAAAATAGAAGATGACAGGAATTTCACCACATGAAAGGATTAGGGCAGTCTGTTTCCATTGCTTGTGGGCTTTATATCAACAGCATGTAGGTTGTGATGTAAGGTTAGATGACATACCAACCTACCTACACACACAGGACAGGGAGGTATAAAGACACTTGGCAAAGTACTTTTTGGGTGGCCATCATTTTCTAATGAGGCAATCAGGACTTCATAGTAATGGTGAAAATATGTCAAAACCAACTCTGTGGGATACTATGTCTTGGCAAAGATCTTACATTGATTTTGCAGGGGGGAATTATTGAGTTTGCCTAGCTGCAGTTAATGTTTATTCCAGACAACCAAAGTTGTATGACAATGGTTTTGGCAGTTAGGAAGTAGAAAGCATGCATGTCATATATAATTTTGCATAGTGATATCAACTGGGATTATGATTTATTTGTGTTTTTTTATTTTTCTCCCTGAGGAATATTAGATTTTCCCTAAAGTTTACCACTGTGCACTACACATTAGCAAAACATACATAAAGCTACTAACACAGAAATATGGTTAAAGCTCTTAACATACTACACAAATTCTCTGGTTTGAAGGTTGGTATAACAGCTCATTAGAAAAAAAAACATTGTCAGAGTAATTTTTAGATGACAGTTTTAGGTGGTAGGGCAAGATGAATCTAAAAAAAAATATACAATCAAACAACCAAAATCCAAACAAAAGCAAAACAAAAATCTCACAGTTTAAGAAAGTAAAAAAATAAATTTCTCAGGGATAAGTAAAGTGTTAATACATTACAGATCTGGTATTACTAGGTAAAGACTCTCTTATCGGCATCTCAGACAGAGCTAACTTACAGTCCAATTTAAGACTTAAGAGGGCTGCTGAACAGAAATACTGACATCAAGTGCATTACCTGGAAAACAGTGTTATAGTGAAGATAACAATTGTTTAAGAAATATATGAATATTCAGATCAAAACAAACAGCTATGGACTAGTCTGTAAAGCTCCAAACAAATCATTTTTGCAGTCTCAGGTCCTTCAGCACCCATCACAATCCAATTAAGCTGTCACATCCTTCCTGGGTGCTGTAGGACCAAACTTGAAATCATGGACTCTGAGAGTGAATAATTCTCATTTCAGTAACTTGTTATGGAACTCCATACTGAAAGTGATCTGTCTAAACCCACTCTGAACTGAACACAGGATCTTGGAATAGAGTGGTTTAGGTTGGAAGGGACCTTTGAGATCATCTAGTTCCAGTCTCCCTGTTATAGGCAAGGACACCTTCCAGTAGACCAAGTTGCTCAAAGCCCCATCCAGCCTGGCCGTGAATGCTTCTAAGGAGGGGACATTCACAGTCTCACTGGGCAACCTATTCCTGTGTCTCACCACCCTTACAGTAAAGAACTTCTTCCTGATATCTGGTCTAAATCTACTCTTTCCCAATTTAGAGCCATTTCTCCTCATCCTGTTACTACACGCCCATCTAAAAAGTCCCTCCCCAGCTTTCCTGTAGGCCCCTTCAGGTACTGGAAGGCTGCTGTAAAGTCTTCTCGAAGCCATCTCTACTCCAGGCTGAAGAGCCCAGATATCTCAGCCTGTTCTCATAGGGGAGATGCTTCAGCCCTCTGAATGTTCTAACCTAGGAAGGATGTCTGTGAATAAATTCTGTCAAATTAAATACTACAGCATGTAATTGTTCATACATCTGTATGTATTGATAAAAACAAAGGTTATAGGTACATATTAAATGTCTGAAAACATTTTGAAAGTATGCAAACTAGGATAGATTACTTCCAAGTATCCTTTGATTTAAATATCCATACAAAATTGTTTTGTTTTTTGTTTTTTTTTAATTGTAATTGGATTTGTCTAGTAATTGTTATTATTAAAGATTTCTCAAACTGCATTATCTGAATTAGTCCACAAGACTTAAAGACATACTTCATATCCTTCTCATTAGTTTCCTTCTTAAATACAACCAAAACTCATTTATTTTTGGGCCAGTCCAGGACTGCACACTAAACCTTGAGTGAAAGCTGTCTGGTGATGTGATAAAGAAACATATGAAACTAAGCTCTCTGTAACCACCAGGCAGGTTTGCGGACAGACACTCCTTGCCAAGAGGAGTATCTTTCTTGTCTTTCTCTTCTCCTTTTCTTCCATAGGATTTGGGCTCTGCACTCTCATTAATCAATCCTAGGTAGCTTCATCTTTGCTGCAGAATCTCCATCCTTCTAGCTTGGACTTCCTGAACTCACACTTGGTTTCTACTGCTTTAGATTACAATGTGACTGCTTGTAAGTCAGTGCAGAATGAAGCTGTTATTAGAAAGAAATGCTCTTTCAATTCAGTATTACTCTAGCAAGTGGCTAAAAGCAGACAGTTAAATATGCAACAGATGAATAAATGTGTCTTTGGATAAAAATCTTATGAACTGGAAATCATCATGCTGTCTTTTCCAAACACCATTTCTATCTGCTTGTGGTGAACTCTGTGGTTTGTGGGCAGCTGATTTGGTAGGAGTTATGAAAAGCTCACATATAAAGTTAGCATTTCATCTTCATTGCCTCACAGCCTTTATAAAAATGTTCATTCTTACATACTGTGTGTATATCATCAGTGTACATGCAGTATTTAAGACAAAATGTCTATGTAAAGATTGCAGGGTAACGAAGATTATACTTTGAAAACAATTGACACATTAGAAACGGAGAATTGAAGGGTCTCAGACTTGCAAAGATGTCTGGAAATATAAAGTTGACAGATGCTTTTGCTTTTTCAATTCCAGTATTCTGGAAACTCAGAAACACTTTACTGTTAATAATGTTACTGTTTTGAGCATTTTTGTTCTTTCTCTTCAAATTGACTTGTTGAAGTTACAAGTCTCTACATGCCTTCAAGATGCTGTTTCTACTGTTTCATACTCTTCCATATCCTGATTTGTATAGAAAAAATGCTTGAAGTAGCATTTTCAAAAGTTTTTAGTTACTTACACTGCAAAACTACATCTAAGGATATTTTCAAAAGCTCTAAAAGTGTTTCTCCTTCTAAATGCTGAAATTCACTAGGACACACATGCATTTTTCAATATTTGCCATTCCCTTGAATACACCATGGTTAGCCAGCATGCAGAGAAATTTGCAACAGAGCCAGCTTCATCATATACTTCCATGCACTGATTCAGTTTGTTTTTGACAGTAAAACTTTTTCTTAGGTGCCTAAAAAGAAATATGGGAAAGCAGCAAGAAAAACCACACAGTGTAATTACTCTGTTTATTCAACACTAAGCATAGATTCTTGTTAATATGAAGTACATTATTAGGAGTTTATAGTATCAATATCAAATAATAAAATGATATTTTAATTATTCCTGTGACTAAAATAAATGAGGAAACTCATTAGCTAGCTTTACCTTTGGCCTACAAAATATAATTTGAGTTGTTTCACATGTTCTTTAATAAAGAAAATTTTGTTTGAATGATTCTCTCATTGTTAGAATGATTCATTCTTAATACTTTGAATCAGTTCTGAGAAATGAATACTTCTGTAGTACTTTGTTATGAGACAAGGTATCAATGCTTGTTACGTCACATTAGTGATTCATTAGTCAGACTTCTGATGCTGAAGCCAATCTCGTGACATTTGTATGGAAAACTTCTGTTCTTTGTTGGTACAGTAGCTCAGATAGGTCAGTACACTCTAGTTTTAATTTAACATAGAATTAGTGACTCATGTGCCTTTTCAGTTTTAAGCCTGTTCATGAGGGATTTGTGAATGGTATTCAAACTTAGTGATTTCTGTTTTCCGAGACAGTGGCTGTAGATTCCAACATAAGTGTCCAACATTACCTTGGAGAGAAACTCCCCATTTACCAACCTGTTTGAAATTGGGGTAGATCGGAGAGTCAGCAGCTCTAAGGCAGCGGCTTTCTATGTAGATGCTTCTGAAGAGCTTAATTTAGGTAGCATTTTCACTACAAGACCATAAATATATTAAAACATATATACTCTAATAACAGTAAAGGCAAGCCAGGCAGTCATAAAGAAGATGGAAGTTCCTAACCTTCGCAAGTCTGTTTGCTTCAGTATTCTTCATTCTGACAGCACATGGGTGCTCCTCTGTCTGTCTCTGAAGCATAAAGGGAGGGAGAAACACATTAGTGCAAACACAGTGAAAGATATGAGGTATCTCATGAACTTAAAAGTCTCCAAAAATCAGGAAGCACTTGGTAATGCTGAAAAGGAATTACAGTTTTGGAGTAAGTGTATCAAAAATACCAAGCATACTCAATAACATTTCATGGCAACTCATACAGAATTCTCTGCCTTATCATTTGGACTTCAGTAATTAGAAGTTCTGGATGTTAACAATTGCAGTGCACCAGCTAACTCTCAATTTTCACTCAAATCCCTCCAAAGAAAGGAGAAAAGTCTGTCACAGGATTTAAGTTACTTGTGGATCATATACAAGGAAAGGGGACATTGGTTTTGCTTTACATATTTTTTTAGAATTTTTCAATGAATAGTGTTAGAAGTTGTGACACATTTACAGATTTCATACTATCATTCCCTGTAGACTATTAATTTTGTTCTGACTGAAAATAATTATTGACAAAAAGATTCAATAATTCAACAGTTATTGTGAAAACTGGAAATGGAAAAGACTTAGAATAATTTGAGAAAAACTGAAAATAAGAAGGTTTGTCCTCCAAAGTTTTCCAGACAAGGAACCCATAAACCTAGAAACTTAAATGCACTTTTTGTGCTTTCTCTGGCATTATATAAAACATAACACCAAATGTATTTTATATTATATAGTTCATCCAAAATATACCCTAAAGCAAGTCATAAAATGGAATGCACTTAGACACACCCAATTACACTATAAAACCAGAATGCTATATAGTAATTAATCCAAGGTAATTCATAAATCTAAGCAAAACCACTGAGTATAAAGTAAATTAAACATGATAATTTTGATTTGGCACTTAAACTGCAGTAAAAATCAAATATAAAACTCCAGGATCACATTTGAAAATCATCCTGTAGACTCATACCTGTAAATTAAAGAACAAAGTCACTGTGGTGAAAAAAGACTGTACTAAAATAAGTTCTGTCACAAATATGTTTCATCTGAATGTTTAACAACTGTGCTGTGCTGACATATGAAATACTTATATATGTAAATAACATATTCAGGGGCTTTGTCTTTTAATGATTTCTGTCAGTAGGAAATCTCACTTTTTGACATTTATCTGTCTACGTTTGCATGCAGACCAGACATCTGAAATCCCAGAGAACCCTGCGCTGGAGTTAAAGTCCATTAGAGTCAATGACCTTCTAGTCAGTGACTTTTACAGCCATCGGATCAGACCAGAGGTGACCTAGATGGCAAGAGCAAGTCACTACAGGAGAGACTTGTCTTCTTCTGTTGTAGACATGTTTAGTGGCTGTGCACAGGCTGGCACATCTATGCACACTTCAAAACATACTTAGACACCAGTAGAGTCATTTATGGCAGCAAACTCCTGCAGCAGTCCCAGCTACAGACCTGGTCCATGCACCTCATGCTCCTTCCAGCTATCCCTAGGTACTGTTCATGAGTTGGATGATCCAGGGACAGATTCCAGTAGGCAGTTTGCATGCAGCAGTTTTCAAGGAAAAGGCATATTACTGTCATAGACTCAAGTCATTTGTTCCCAGGTGGCTTTAGTGGGTGGAAGGTTCTCAGGCATGAACATAGATGGGTCCAGAAGTTACTTTTGCTAAGGCTATAGTAGTTATAACCTGGCCCAAATCTTGCTGAGGACTATGTGTCTCAGGGCCTAAAGACTAATTTCTCAGCAATTCTGACTAAATAAATAAAGTATAACTTGCTGTGGAACTGCTGTTGCCCTCGGTGCAAGAAATGCATCAAAAAGCATATTAAGAAATTGCGGAACATAATGTTGCAATATTGTGTAACCAGCATGAATAACAAGGGCTGTTGTATATTTCTAAATGAAGAATATGGAAAATTAGCATATAATAGTTTGTTGGTACACAATGCAGTGCATAAGGATAAGCAACTATGCAAAGCACGCAGTGTCTGGGAAAACCTGATTATCATATATCTGTTCAAAAATCTAGGGGGTAAGTGTTCCTGTATATTGCTGAATCAGCTACATTTGCACAGTGAGAAACTTGTGACAGCAGCAAGCCAAACTTGCAATGATCAAACCTAATTGCTGTGAACAATTGCACGCACAATAGCTCAGCATTAGCAAAAATATTGTTTTGTGAATTTATGAACCACAAAGGACTATAATTCGTTTACAATTCATTAGGATCTCTTATTTTTCTCTCTAGTGTCTATATGTAGATAAAATAACCTTAAGATCAATGCAAGCGAGCAGCAACATGGGCAGATTAACATGCTGTTTTGAATAGTATCCAAGGAGACCTTTGTGAGAGAGTACTGTGCTCACCTTCAGTGTAACTCAGGAGGAGGATGCTTCAGCTGCTGGGGTGAGGAATGGGGTTATCTCACAGGCTGGCAGTGTCAGATCCTTCTGAACTCTGCAAAGGTAAGGCCAGCATTGCAAAGGTAAGGCCAGGGGGATCTGTAAGTGTTTTTTGAGATAATGAGCCTGATAAGACAGATGCTGGAACATAACCATGGCATTTAGAGAGCTCAGCACTTCAATATGAAAAAGTAAGGACTGGGTAGGATTGGCTTGAGTGCAGGTAGCTCAGATACAGAGTCAAATTTCCCAAATTAGATGTTACACAATCACAGAATTGCAGAGGTTGGAAGGGGCCTCAAGAGATCATCAAGTCCCCTCTGCCAAAGCACATTCCCTGTAATAAGTTGCACAGACAGGCGTCCAGATAGGTCTTAAATATCTTCCTAGGAGAAGACTCTACAACCTCTCTAGGCAGCCTGTTCAAGTGCTTAACATAAAGAAGTTATTCTGCATGTCTGTATGGACCTTCCTATGTTCCACAGATTGCTTCTTGTCCTGTCACTACCCACCACCACCAAGTATGTAGCCTCATCCATTTGCCTCCTCTCTTGAGAAGTTTATAAACATTAATTGGATCACCCATCAGTGTTCTTTTCCTCAAGCTGAGCAGACCCAGGTTACTCAGCTTTTCCTCATACAGGATATGCTCCAGGCCCTTAATCATCTTTGTGGTCTTCTTTTGGACTCCCTCTAGGAGATCTCTGCCTTTTCCTAACTGGGGAGTCCAGAAATGGATGCGGTATTCTAAATGTGGCCTCACCAGCGCAAAGTAGAGAGGGAAGATCACTTTGTTCAAGCTGCTGGATGCACTCTTTTTAATGCATCCCAGGATACCATTGACCTTTTTGTACACAAAATCACACTGCTGGATCATGGCCAACCTGCTGCCCACCAGGACTCTCAGGTTCTTCTTGGCAAAGCTCCCCTCCAGCAGGTTATCTCCTAACCTGTACTGACGTATGCAGTTATTCCTCCTCAAGCGCAAGACTCTACTCTTGCTCTTGTTAAACCTCATCGGGTTCCTTTCTTCCCAACTCTCTGGTCTGTCCAGGTCTTGTTGAATGGTAGCATGGCCTGCCGGAGTGTCACCCAATCCTCCCAGTTTTCAATCAACAGCAAACTTGCTGAGGAAGAACTCTTATCTCTTCATCCACATCATTGGTGAAGACCAGACCCAGCACTGACCCCTGGGGAGCATTGCAAATTACAGACCTCCAACCATACTCTGCCCAACTGAAGATAACCCTCTGAGCTTTGCCAGTCAGCCAGTTCTCAGTTCACCTCACCATCTATCCTACTTTTTCTAAGTTTCATAAGAAGGATGCTGTGGGAGATGGTGTCAGATGCCTTGCTGAAGTCAAGGTGCACAACATCCAGTCCTCCCCTCCATCTACCCAGCCAGCAATGACATCATAGAAGGCTACCATATTGGTTGAGCATGACTTCCCCTTGCTGAATCCATGCTGACTACTCCTTCTTGTCTTCCAATTGCTTGGCAATGGCATCTAGAACAAGTTGTTCTGTCACCTTTCCAGGGATGGAGGTGAGGTTGACTGGCCTGTAGCTTCCCAGATCCTCCTTCTTGCCCTTTTTGAAGACTGGAGTGACATTGGCTATCCTCCAGTCTTCAAGCACCTCTCCCATTTGCCAACACCTTTCAAAGATGATAGAGAGTGGTTCAGCAGTCACCTCTGCCAGCTCCCTCAATACAAATGAGTGCATCCCATTGGGGCTTATGGATTTGTGTGTGTTGATTTTGGCTGGATGCTGACCATCCCTTTCTCAACCCTAGAGAAGCCTTCCATTCCTCAGACTTTATTATCTCTAGGGTCTAGGATTCTTGAGGGGCAGACTTTGTACAAGACTGAAGCAAACAAGGCATTCAGAATCTCTGCTTTCTCAGCATCCCCTGTAACCGGGGCACCCATGTCATTTAATAGGGGACCCACATTTTCCGTAGTCTTTCTGTTACTGTTGACATACATCAAAACCTTTCTTGTTATCCTTTACTTCCTTTGCCAAATTAAATTCCACGAGGGCCTTAGCTTTCCTCACTGCATCCCTACAGGCCCTGACAACATTCCTTTATTCTTCCTAAGTAGACAGGCCCTTTTCCACATTTTCATGAACCATCTTGTTTCTTTTTAGTTTATCTGTAAGTTCCTTGCTCATCCATGCAGGCCTCCTGCCACCTTTCCCTGATTTCTTACTCTTAGGGATGCGCTGATCTTGAACTTAGAGTGGGGTTTAAGTGATAACCAGCTCTCATGGGACTCACTACCTTCTAACAGTCTAGCCCGTGGGATACCTCCAAGTAGGTCTTTGAAGAGGGCAAAGTAGGCTCTCCTGAAGTCCAGGGTAGCAATTCTGTGGGAATACAAGAAAAACTGTTCAGAGCAGAAGCTGTGAAGCAAGATAAACAGCATGAGAACCAAGGACACCTCTAGAAGAAGAAAGAATGTCTCACGGCTCTGATTGGATAAGCACCTGTGTGAACGGTTGAAAAGTGTTTTGTAGAATGCTCTGTTGACATGTAAAGGTGGATGGGAAAGTTGTAGGGGTGGATGGGAAAGCTAGAAAAAGAAAACTTGTGAAGGTACGTAAGTGATGTGAGAACTTGTAATACACGATTTGGATCATCCACATCTGAGTCTGTACTTCAGACGCTGCACAATTCTGCTTGTTGCTTAGCTTCTTCCACACCATATTCACAAACTGCCCTCAACCTTCACATCCCCAACCAGCTTTTCCTTGTTAGTAAGAACAGTGTTAAGTAGCACACCCATTCTTGTCAGCTCCACCACTACCTGCACAAGAAAGTTTATTTTTAACTTTTAACCCTGCAGAAACCTCCTGGGCAGTAATGTATGCCTGGTTATGTTGTTATCCAACAGATTTCAGGATGATTAAAGTCCCCTGTAAGAACCAGTACCTGAAATGGCAGGGCTACTTCCAGCTGGTTGTAGAAGGCCTCCTCAACTTCTTCATCCTGATCAGGTGGCTTCTAGCATACATCCACAACAGTGTCACCTATGTTAGTTCACCCCTTAATTCTTACCCACAGGCTCTCCACTCATTCATCTTTCACCCCCAGTTGGAGCTTGATACATTCCAGTTTCTCTCTTATGTAGAGAGCAATTCCACCACCTCACCTTGCAGGTCTGTCTTTCCTGAAGAGGACATGGCTATCCATGACAGCACTGCAGTCATGTGAGCTGTCCCATCATGTCTCCATGATCAGAATGAGATCACGGCTCTGTGACTGCACACAGGTCTCTTGTTCTTCCTGTTTATTTCCCGTGCTGTGTGTAATGCTGTACAGGTACTTTAGGGAAGCAGAGGGTGCAGGTATCCTTACAGGGATGAAAGAAGATTTCAGCTGGGCTATGGGCAATGTTATCTTTTCTGAGGAGTCCTCATAAGATCCTATGGGACAATAGAGAGGTTTTTCCTAAAATGACAGCATTTCCTGGCTCTTCTCTGTCACAAGGAACTTCATCCCCTTCCCTCATTGAATCTAGTTTAAAGCTGGATAATCAATCCAGCTGGCTTGTTCCTCAGAACACTTTTGCCCCACCTGCTCAGTTGCATTCCATCTGACACCCACATACCCAGGCTCTCTAAGGCCTGCCCAAGATCACAGTATGCAAAACCTTGATCCTGACACCATCCCCTCTGTCAGTAATTTACCTGACCCATTCTCCTTCATTCTTTCCAGGTCCCAGCCATAAGTTGAAAGGACAGAGGACAACACTACTTGTACTCCTCATCCCTTCAGAGTCCTTCTAAGGGATGCAAAGTCCCTATTAATGTAATTGCCTTGTTGCAGCCTCCTATGACCTATCTGAATGATAGTGAGTGGGTAGTAGTCTTTTTATCAAATGTGGTAGAGTCTTCTTAACACCTCTGATATGTGCTCCTGAAGACAACAAACCTCTCAGGAGAGGTTATCTGAGTGGCAAGTGAGGGCCTTAGTGCCTCCCAGCAAGGAGCCCCAGTTTCTAAGACTCCTCACCCTTTTTTGTTTATGCTAGTTTTAATACAATTCCTTGGATAGCCTTGCTTAGTATGTTTGCTGCTTCCTGGGCTCTGTCTGCTATCCGGTCCCTCTTCTGTTTTCAACCCCAGATCCTCCTATCAGTTGCCCAGGGGGCAGGGCTAGGCAGAAGATACTTCCTTCTGCTGGAGCAGATGAGGATCCATCCCCCTTCACTTTGAGTGTTATCATGTCCTTTATCTTCCAGATGGGATACTGGTTTAGCTTCTACCCCAAGCAGGGATTTAGGAGGGAACTGCCGGTTGGCATGTGTCAGTTCAGACTTACTTCTATCTGCCTCCCTCTCTGATTCCCAGTTGCATCTCATCCTGGTGATTTCTTCCTGCAGCCTGGCCACCTGCTCAAGAAGTCTGTTGAGCAGGACACACCAACACCCATTACAGCCGTCTGCTCCTGCTCCTCCCAGGTTCTGGAGCTCCCCTCAGCCAGAGGCCTGGGCAGCTCTCTCACTCCTTATCATATCTGTCTGGGTGTGCGTGTCAGCCCAGAGAGGTTGTGGGTCCCCTGTCTGCTTTTCTGCCTGTCTGTCTGCCATACCAAGTGGTCACCATGTTGGTATTGATGGAGATCTCTTTCCCTCGTGGTCACGGATGAGAAGAGCAGCATGTCCATGCTCGCCTGCCCTGTGCGAACCGCCTGTGCAAAGTGCTGTGCCGTGCCCTTCTGACATGCCAGGCCGTGTTTGCCCGGCCTGTTTACCGCAGTCGTGGGTCACTGCGCTCCCTGGTGGCCACCCCTGTATGCCTGGGGTGCATATTTCATGATTCCTCCACTTTAGATAGCATATCTAATTTAGATGACAAATTCTTTAGATAATTAAGATATAGGTCTAAAATAAAAATGTATTTCTTGGCGAGTGGTTGGACATGGGTAGAAAAACACCTGACTGACATCTGCTGTGTTTATTTTGGAGAATGGTCAAGAGCACCTTGCCAGAGACTGATGCTGGCTGACACTCAGATACAGAAATGCCAAAATGAACTGAGAAAAAAAAAAATAATAATAAATATATATATATATATTATATATACGTTTTTGAATGTAAATGAATCTTGGCAATAATTGGAGAAAGACAACACAATAAATTGCTTCTTAAATTGGAATGCATCTATTGCTTTTCTCAGCAATGATATCCTGGATATTCTGACCAGGCAATATGATGAGAGAAGCTAATAATGCTGTCAGAAATAAAAAATAAATAAGTGTTTTTTGCATTAAAAGAGGTAGTATAGTAAGTTTCCAGTAATTCCATGGCCATATAAATTTAAATTGTTACATATTTAAATTGTTACAACTCTATAAATTGTGGGTTCATTTAAAACTGTTGCCTCGCTCCAGAAAGGGCAAAATCTTCTAAGACAATCATGAAGCACGTAGAATCACCAGGATTGGAAAAGATCTCTAACATCATCCAGTCCAACCACCACCAACATTCCCCCACTGTTTTCCCTTAGTACCACATCTAAACATTTCTTGAACACCTTTAGGGATGGTGACCTCCCTGGGCAGCCCGTTCCAGCACTTGGCCACTCTTTCAGAGAAGAAATTTATCCTAACACCCAATCTGAACCTCCCCTGCTATAACTTGAGTCCATTCCCCTTAGTCCTATTGCTAGAGACTGCAGCAAATTAGGGGATTGGAGGATTGTGGTTTCATAGGTGGCCATTTTAGCATAGGCATCAAGCTAATGTATTGATATCTTGCGCTTGACATTGGATTTCTTTGTCTTGGTGCCATGAAAATTTGGTGAAGTACTCAAAATCATCCATGTCTCCAAAAGAAGGGTCAAAGGAGATAAGGCATTACTGGCATCTTAAGATCAGTGATCTCAAATACTCTGTAACAGACACTAAATTTCATAGATAACCTCAGTGCTTTGGAGATAGCAAAATATCTAGCATTCCCATCTTTTCACAGAACTTCTGTCTTTCCACAAGCAGAATCTACCAGTATTAATTACTTGAAACCTATAATGCTTATTTTATATTTTATTTTGTGAACAATTCATGAGTGGTGATCTGCTAGCTAAGCATACAGATGGGAGGGACAGCAATTTAACCGAAGTTATGACCAAGAATTCAGCTTAATCCTACATGATTTTAGTGTTGTCTATCATTCTGTGCAGGCAAAATGTGACTTCACTAGGCTGTGCTGTGCTAGTCTGATTTCCTTCCTGCCTTATGCACAGTTGTAGCACCAGCAATATGAAGCATATCTTCACAGCTGCTCTTCAGCATATCTCCTTATTTAGAAGCAAGTAATCTTGTGATAACTCTTTGTATTGTGGTGAACATGAAGCTCTTCCATCCCTGAAGCTATGATGAGCACTCAGAGCTTTGTCAAGATAATAAAATTAGAAGTGAGAGACATTCCGAAAGAGAAAAGCTGCAGCTTACCTCAGGAATGAACTTTTGGTGGTCTGTGGGATCCTCTCCCCAAATTAGCAGTGTTATCTGCTTTTGTCAGAAAAGGTAAAATGAGGTCATACCTTCTTTGCTTTTCTCTCTTCATTCTCTTACCCCCTAACACAGGAGCTTTTGCCAGCCTTGATAGAGACTTATTTGGTAAAATGGAAACTATCATCTGGAAAGCAGATGATTGAATTTGACCTATTGTTCCCTTAAATGCTAAAATCAGACCCCGAGTATTTCATTTAGCTTTCTAAATGGTGTTTGCTTTATATTGATTTTGCAGTGTGGCTTCAGGGTTCTTTATACATGTAGATCTCATTAACTTATCAACCAATATATAAAGAGGGGGAAACACTCCATGTTTTGGGTGTCTCTTTGACAGATATGTACACAACCTACTGCAGCCATCAAGAAGGATGACAGATCAAGCCAGGTTGTCTATCTTTGGTTTGTCTGTGGGGAATACCTTTCAAAAATTCAGGAGATAACAAAGTGATAAGCATTTGTTGCAAGGAGGAAATAATGCAACAGGGAATAGAAAACAGAAGCAAGCACAATGCCATTCAACAGTCATTCATCCTCTTTCTGGGTCTTATAGTGGGCAGCAAGACCATTGGTCCAGTAACACAAACACTGTTGCAGAGTCCTAGTGAATACCTGCAACACAGATTTCACTGGATTACTAGTTCAGTACCAAACCCCTGCCCTATATTTCTCCAAGATACAAAGACAAATATTCAATGAATAGGCCAGGAAAGAGGTCAGAAGAATGGAGGACAGTGTAAAATCACCTTGAAGCACACTGGAATCCTAAAGCACATGTCTGTCATGAGTAAAGTTGAAGACCTGAATGTAGAATCAAAATATGTAAAGGGAAGTAACTCAAATAAAAATTCTTGACAAGGCAGCTGGTAGGAGTTCTGAATTTAGTCTGAAGCAATGGAGGAAATAACTGTGGAGAGGAACTTGTAGGCAGCAGGAAGACTTCTATAGGAAATATGGGATCACAAGGTATGGAGGAAAGGGCTTGTCACACCATCCAGATGGAAATGTCTGGATGGAGACACATACAAGTTGTGATTTACTCAAACACAAGTTATTGCGCTTAATACAAGGGTAACTGAATGAAATTTAATGGTCTGTGACATACAGGAGATGAATCTGGATGATCTAATGGTCCCCTTTGGCCCCAAAGCACTATGACTGAAAAAAGAAAAACCTGGAAAATTTTACATTTCTGCATAAACTTTTTTATTTGGAAGAATATCAAAATTTTGTATTAATTATAGTAACCGTAATATTTAGCCTTTAAGGTGTCCTGTGTTTTTAAAGCAGCAATTAAATGTGAAATCCAAAAGTGTGCTTGTTTTTGTGCGCTTGCATGTGTGTGTGCATCTGGAAACACCAGTTACAAGCTAACCAAGCTATTAGGCATAATGCTCAACATTTGATTCTCTTTCAAATGGTGATCTCTAGTGATTTCAAAGTAGACCAGACCTCTTTTTTTCATCTTGTCCAGATGAGATATGGCGCCTTAGGCATGCAACTGTATGAGTGCTATGAGTGCTACAAGACATAAGTTCCTTACAGAATCATTTGACAGAATCAAATATGAGCAGATCTGTATAATACAGATATCCTGTGTTTATTTGCAGTTCACATATACAGGCAGCAGGAATTATTTTGTACACATATTTTTCCACCCCTTGCAATAAGATTGCAAGTCGCATTCTGAGGTGGCAATTGGAAAGAGGAACATGTCTGCAAAACAGAGATCTGGAAAGGGCTCAAAGGCAAGCTAATGTTTGTTTAATTATTTTTGTAAAGAAGTATAAGCCAAGAAAATTTTCACAGAAAATTTGAGAACTAAATTACATTGCCTGGGATTTCTCTTGAGTGTGCAGACATACAAATTATGCTTGGTAATCTTGGAATCTGAAATATTAACAAAACAGGCATTGAAGAATATTTGTAACTGGACCAACCTACTGAGAGCAGTTTCAGTGAAAAAGTGCAAAACACCTGCCTTTTCCTCATGACATCAACAATACCCTATGGGCAGTGAGCTGAAATACGTATGTCAACCTGCACCTCTATAATTGTGACATAAGATACTCAGTGACTTGAGAAATTAGAAAAATCTCTGCATTCCTGAATGCACAGGTTAAAAGGTCTGGGAGTATGAACAAAGTTCAACATAGAAAACAACTGCCATTTTATCTTATACACAGAAGCATAATGGAAATTACTCTCAAATTTACAATGAGAAATGCTTGTCAAGGAATTATTTTTTAGGGAAAGCTTTTATGTATCCTCTTTATTGTGCCAGAGCTAATGCTGCAATTATTGGCTTGCTCTGACTAGGGTGGGAATTCTGCTACTTTTAGCTTGCTACATACAATAAAGTATTCCTATATATAGTTCTTATTACACACTTCTTCAAGTATGAGGAGGAAAGAAACTAATCCAAACTAATATAGTATTGCACTGCACATTTGTAAAAACCATATAAAGGGAGCTGGGCAAAGGACTGCACTATCACATTAATTAATGAATGTGAAAATGGATAATTAAGCTATACAGTCACTTAACAGGTCATTCTTCTTGGATATTATGAGCTGGAAAACAAAACTATGTGATAGAAAAATCAGTTTTATGTCCCTATGAGCAAACAACCGGAAGGGAACTTTAAATATTGAATTGTATGTTTGGTTGCTCTCTTATATTGAACTCAAGAAGTTTGGAATCTTCTCTCAGGTCTTTGTGGAGTCTTTTCCACTCCTAAGCTGTTATTTTCAATTAAATTTTTAGTTGTCTTTTTCAACTTCCTCCTGGCTACCCAGAAGATGATACTGGAACTGGATGAGGACACTTCATTCCTGTCAAGATTTTGCCAGTGGTTTGAGCACAAATAGTAATGTTCTCAACTAAGACTAAACTAAATGAAAGTAACTAAACTAAGTAGTAGAAATTATTATACATCAGGCATGTCTTACTGAACTTGTATCTCTGTATTAAATTGAGCAGGATGTAAACCTGTTAGGGAAAAGATCTCCCCACAGGGCACGTTCACCAAAAATTCAGTTCTGGACTATGAAGGTGGAAAGGATAACACTGAAAGCCCACCAGAAACATACTTCAGCCATTCAGGACCTTCAGACTTAAGTTGCCTCACATTCCATACTATATCTGTGCAGGTGGCTAGACATAAATTACAGATAGAATTAATCAGGTTCTTGGAAGAAGGAAAATGATTGGCTGCCTGGCACAAAATGAAGGAGAAAGGGGCTTATGGTTGAGTAGAAAAGAGCATTGTCAAGTCAACCCAAAATACAATTCAAGGCTTAACTGAAAATAGCAGTAAGCTGTCTTTTTACTGTTTAACAAAGGATCATCGTTGGGAGAGCTGAGAACTAGTGCAAACTCTGATGCACACAGTAAAAGGGTCCATGGCCAAATTTGAACTTTAAAAGATAGAAAACACACTAATATTCATAATTCAGGGCTTTCTTATTGAAGTCATTTGTTTTGGAAGTAAAATTTTCACATACATATCTAATAATAGTTTTGTCCAAAGCTATTCATTTAATATCTTTCCCCCTCTAATTCAGCAAACTGTGAGAGTCACTAGTGCTTTCTCAGATGTTAACAATGATTTGCAGTATTTTAGATTTAGTGTTGCTGGTAGAAAAGAAGTATGAATAGATTGCAGCATCTTTCCATTTTTTCTTGACAGGTGTTCCTTACAATATTTATTCTTATAACCAAGACTTACTTTTCTTTACTAAAATATGTTATATTCACATTTTTATAATGTTATAATCACATTTTTATTGCTCTTTAGAAGTACCAACTATTAGGCCAGCAATGTTTTGGTGCAAAAGAGGATCAGGCTACAGGATGAAACTGAAGATGATTTATCTTAAACTGCATATAGAAGATTAAAGCAGCATGTGCTTTCAGCAGCATGTAACCATATTTTCTTTATTCTCAGGATATAAAAAATAAAAAAATAAAAAATCCAACAACTGTCGGATGCTGTATGATGCATAATTTGAAGATGGTATTTTACGACTTTCCTCTGTAAATATAAGCAGAACATTGTTATTTTTTTTGTCACTTCATAATTGCTTACTTGGTTTCATGTTTTGCACGTAATTCTATTACAGAAAAATGCAGGGTTTTTGTTGTTGTTGTTGTTGTTTTGTTTACACTTAATAGGAATGAGAGTATGTACTAGCTTTAAGATAAAAATATCATTGCAATATTTTTATCCAATAAATTGCTTTTAGTCAAGAAGTATTGCTGTTTGGAAGTCAGTGCATATACTTTGTCCCTGTGCAGTTGTAGCTGAAATTAAGTGGCCCTACAAAACTCGGTTGTAAAATGCTGTATTCATTCATGTGGGGAATTAGGTTTATCCATGTCCTGTCTGCATGCAGAACAAAAGCCATTGTAGGCTGTTTTCTTTAACTCAACAGATAACTCATGAATTTGTTATGTATGGTGGTTTTCTTTTCACCTACAAACACAGGGGCTTTAGAACCAAAAGCCTTCTACTTTTTCATTAAAAGTGTAAACCAATTCTTGTGACAGTAACCCCATAAGCCTGAGGGTGGTACCCAAATTGTAAACTGGAAGAAGGAAAGAGAAGGGGAAAGATATTAAATGAATAGCTTTGGACAAAATCCTGTCACATATACATTTGGCATCAAATATACTGGTGTGAGCTACAGAAGAAAGTTGAAAACATTTTTTAGTGCCTGTCATTTCTATGTTGCAGCTTGGTTCTTTCCTTTAGCCTGGTCTTCAGACCACTCTAAACTGAGAAATGGGTCTTGTCCAAGCAAAAAAAATAAAAATAAAATAAAAAAAAAAAGCTATTTATGACTGCAATACAAAATAACCGTAAGAGCATTTGGGGCACATCCATTATACTAATGCTTACAGATCAAATTCAGTGTTAATGAGTTTAAGTGCAATTCATTTGAAACAGTTGTTTCGTTAGCTGCAATGGAAGCATTAAAAAAAATTATTTACTGTTCCATGGTTTTCAGTCCCTGTCTGAAAAGAAATAACAGAATGCTTCTTTTCACTCTGCTAGCAACATTCAAGGTGTATAAAACCACATTATACATTATATGCGCTTCTTCATGTCGTGAATCCGAAGACAGTTCTTACCTCTCAAAGGGAATAAGATATTAATCAATATAGGTTACTCCAGTAGCATTTTTAAATGTGGCAGCTTTGACATTTAACTGTACACAGCTTTTCGTTGTTTTGTATTGTTTTCAGAATTAATCTATAAAAACTCCATTTAGATGATTTTTTTTTTCTCATGGTTGTGTTTGTCAGGCATTTTATTTCATTGTCAGTAACAACTATGTATTTTTTCATGGTTCAAAATGATGATAATTCAGTAATGGATATATTTGAGAGGTTCTGACATCACTAATTTGTTTGCTAAGCTCTCATGTCTCAATAGCAACAATTTCAAAACAAAACAAAAAGTCCAATAGGATGGCATATAAATTTACTTAAATTATTCAGAATAATTCTTCAGAAAGCTTCACCCAGACATTCTTCATTTAAAGAAGGAACTAGGGAAAAACTGAAAGAAAGAAAAAGAAGTGTCTACACAGGGCTCTCCTGTTCTTAATTTTGGTTGAGACCATGCATACCCCTTTGAAGTACTGGCTTTAGTAATACACACCTTATCCCTCTGTGTGCCAGCCATATGAACCTATTTACATTGTAAGATTCAGCCAGAGGCCAGGAAAGAGATATGTACAGTAATTCCAAACACAGTCTATAAGGAAGTGCCTCAAAGATTTTCATAAAAGTCAATGACACCTATCGAATGGCATTAGAAACATGTAAGAAGGCATGGCCATGATTACCTCAAACTGACATGATAGTACCTGTCTCAAAGAAATTGCACTTTATTGAATTGTCTTTAAACATTTATATAAAGTAACAAAGCCAGCAAAGTAGTTTAAACTTCCACCAAAACAGATGTCAAAGAGTGACTAGGCTTTGAAATATAAATGAAGTCAAGGGTCTTCTGTTGCTTTTGAGTAAGACAAGCTGACTGAAAAGCAAAACAATTTAAATGGAAACCATTGTTTTTCTGTTGTGGTACTTCTAGCCATAACTATCTATCTGTCTGTCTGTCTGACTGCCTATATAATAAAAGTAATGTGTGCTTCTAAAGGTAAAGAAAAAAGAGAGAAAATGACTTTAAAACCAGCATGTAGTACTTTGGCATAACAGGAAACTTTATTTTATATCACTGAATCCCTCATCAATAGGAGTACTTCATACACATACAAGGAATTGCATACATTTCAGCAAAACTTACTCCACCATCAGTGAATGTTCTGGGTATGACGCTAAATATTTTGGAGATTACTTCGGCTATCTAGTTGTCAAGAATGACAGTCTGGTGTATGTCATAAATCTACAGTAAATCATAAATCTGACATAAATTATCATAGTAGAAGGGAAATTGAGATAAAGCCATGCACACTGAGTGGTAACAGCTTTGGATCACTACATAACATATGTGTATGCTTGACTTTAAGTACTGAAACCATCTACATTCTTCAAGGGAAATAAATGTATGCTTGAGGGACTTTTACTTACATCACCAAACCTTTGGAAAACTGTTTTTCAGAATTTTCCAGGATTTAATTTTTTGGTAGATTTTTTTCACATCATACAATATTGACAGCATTTGTCACTCTGTCACTGTCAACAACTGATTGGGCTTAGATCCCTGGATATGCACACTGCAGTAATTCTCTAACGCGATCTCAGTCTGTGTGTGAGCATGTGCTGAACACATTAAAATGAATCATCAAAAGGCACCAGATGCATGGAGTGAACAGAGGCATATAAAAAAGCAAGAAAGTTGTAAGAGTTATCATGCCCTGTTTTCTGTGAAATAAACAATGTATTCCTGCACCGTTCCATATTTATTATGGTTAACGGTTCGTTTAGCTCTCATAGTAACCCAGACCATCCCTATGCCAAAGACTTTCATATACTCAGATGGGGGAGATAACGGACCTAACTTAGTAAGTGCTAAGTATCCACTGACTAATTTTGCTATGGGCTATATCCATAAGTACTTTGTAACCTATTCTCAAACTCCAGAATAATTTCATAGTATTTCTGTTTATGCTACAGTGCCTCCAATTAGCATGATATTTTTGTTCTGGATCTTGACCCCTGGTATTCTGGGATATTTGGCTTTCCCCAGGTTCTGGCCATTGCCCAAATTCTAGCATTCCATAAAGTTCATATGGACTTAAAATTGCCAGATCTCAAATTCCAAACAGGAGCATCTCCTGTTCTTGCTCTGCACATGTTGCTGGATCACCAAGAGATGTACAAGGCTCCTGGCTCCTTCTGTGGGTTTCCGTATCAGTTCAGCTTCAGCTTTGGTTCAGTCTGGATGCTGATTGCTTCATGTGGCTGCTTTGTGGATTCTCTGTAGCTGGATCTATGTGCCTCACAGATGCCCTCCCTTAGGTACCTCACCTGCTCTGATGCCAGTGACCCATTATAGAGGCCAACAAAATTCAGAAGCCAAGCTCCTGGGAACAAACTGTTCTATCAGGCTCTGTGCTAACTTTGCCCCACCTGATAGGAACATAAATTCCATTCTTTATGCCAGAAGCTGTATTTGTGGTTTGCCAATGCTTTGTTCTCAGTCTTCTTCTTGCCACCTCTAGCATTACTAAAATGCCTCAGATGCCTAATCAAAGTACAAATTAGAAATGCAAGATTAATTACTTTCTGAACTTTTTTATCCACGTGTAAACAGTAAATTGTCTGGCAGTGAGCAGCAATTTGATGTTTCATTTGCATTACACTAATAAGAAAATCTGCCAAAAGTAACCAAAGAAAATGTGCAGTTGTTACTATCATAACTGTTATAGAACTAGTGTTGCATTAGGGTATACCCTGTTCACTTTACTAGAGGCATAGTGAAATTTTCCATATCTGCAAATTGACAGCAATATTGAGAATCCTGTTGAAAAAAATCACAGAATCTCAGAATGGTTTGGGTTGAAAAGAATCTCTGGAGGTCATGAAGTCCCACCCCCCTCCTGTTTCTTACTATTACTTCCATCAGCTGTTCCTGTTATTGTTATTACTTTAATTCATTGACAGCTGATTCCATAATACCATCCAAGATTAGAACATCAATATCAAAACTTATAAGGGGCCAACACGCTCCTGGAAATTCCCTCATATTCCCCAGCTTCACCCTCTGTGCACGTACCACAGAGGAGCTGTGTTAGTTGTCTTCAGCCTAGGAGCAGCAGAATACTGTGGAACCCTTGCTGAAGAGATGTGCAACAGAAACCAGCTGGGACACTCACGAGTCAGCTTTTCCTAACAGGAGCTCTCCCAGTGAGTCCTGACTACATCACTCTTCCATTTCTTTTCAACTTTTTGCTGAAGTATTGTCAATATAGTTCAGTTGCTGAGAAATGTTTTGAAAGCACATTTTCTTTTCTAAAGAACAGAAATGAAGCAAAGTGTGCTTTTCTAAAATAATAACACAGAAGTAGCAGCACATGTGACGATACCTGAAAGCACAGGAATTAGAAATCTTACCTTTCTGTTGGCAGGCTGCCATCAAGATCCCAGCCCTAGGGAAGGTAGGGCAGGGATCATTGCCCTGCTGCAGCAACAGCACTGCCAACTGCCTGCCAGCCTGCCAAGCTCCCTGTGCCTCATGCAACAGAAGGGTTTGGCAGTGCTCCCTTGTCTATTTGCACCTCCAGTGCAATATTGAGGGAGCGTAACTAACAGCCTTAGGGTGGTGGCAATGAGCTAAAAAAATAAGGTTTGGGCTTTACCACTTCAAAAGGCTAATGGTAATCCCATACGCTTCACAAACCATATTTTTGACACTGCTTTTTCACATCACTACTGGCAGACAGTTGTTGCTCTGACCATTCTCTTTAGCCACACGCTGCACAAGGTCTTCCACACAGCATCAGAAGAAGGCCCCAAGTATTATAGATCCACATCTCAAAACCATTTGTTCTCAGAAGGTATCAGCCAACTCTGGAGCTCTGCTCCAGTGCAAGTCAGTAGGCAGGCACTGAACTGATACATCCCAATATGGAAAGAGTTTTCACCAACAGTCATGCAAACCAGCAGGGTGTTTCATGTGTAACATCTGAAAGTGGGTGGGTATCAAGGCAAAGCATCATCTTTTGTGGTCTTCTACGGGGCTGTGTTCTGTGCTGGGCATCTTCAGAGCTGGAATATAGAGGACCAAGGGAAAAATATTTATAATCTGATAATGAACAATGAATAATAGACTGCAAATGTAATGAATGGCAGCATTTCCTCATGTCTAAATCCACTTTTTAAAAGCTTAAGTCTACAATCATAAAAATTAGCTCATTAAAAATGGCTTAAGAAACAGACATGGAACTGCACCAAACTGTGGCTGCTAAACTCTTTCACTGCATGCCTCCACCAGTAAGCAGGTAGAGCTGAAGAAAGCTTGTTACAGCCCAGAATTAAATGAATGAAGAGACAGAGTCTGGTTGCACTAGGGTGCACTTCAGAAAGTGAGAATGTGAAAAAAGTGTTCTTTGGGAAATTTTGCTTAGACAGGCTTTAACAGAAATCTAGAGCATTCATTGCATGTCAGTAGCAGATATACGAGAGTTGTATTCAATTGTACACTTCTCATTATATTTCTAACACTTCATTGTTTCTCACACAAAGCATTAGCATTTCATTCACTTCTGTAATAATAAAACATGATATTTATTACCAAGAGGTTGAGACTAGAGACAGAAGGTGGGAAGCTTTCATCCAGGAGGACAAGACAAGTGCTCTGTAAGAGCATTACTTAATGTGGAGCCATGACTCACATGCAGTGTTGTTTTAACAACTTTCTGTGTTTAATTTCCTTTTATTTAACCAGTAGCCCAACACAGAAGTGTTCAGACTGTGGTCTATGGACCACCAGTGGTTTGTGGGACTCTCCCAGGTGGTCTGGGGAATTAAACATTTTGGGAGCTACTCCATATTTGGCTGATCTTGGTGAAAGGGTCTGAGTATGTCAGAAGGTGGTTTTTTTTGTTCTTTTCATGTGAATGGTCTCCAGAGCAAAAGAGCTGGTAAACCATTGAGTTGAGGAGTAATTTTATTTGTGTGGGGAAAAGAATTTTTGTAGATTTTTGGATGCTAGCTTACATTCTTAGTGTCTATAGGAGTCAGAGCTTTAAGCCTTTACCAGGCAGAGCAGAGCCACAGGTGATGCAGAGCAGCACAGAAAAAATGTTTCAGAAGAAGCTTGAAGCCCAAAGTACATTGCACATTTTGGGGGAGATTGTGCGTAGCTGGATCCCATTTTCTAGGGAAAATTTAAGATTGATTTTGCACATCTTGATTCCCTTGAAGCCCTGATATCCCAGTGGGTGAATTTCCCTAGACTGTGGACAAGCTTCATTTCTTCTCCGCTGCCCCTCCAGATTATTTGGCTGCTGGGAGGTGGGGAAGGTGAGCACCAGCTTCCAGCAATGCTTGATAACAATGACGCTGTCAGTGGGAAAGTGAAAGTATGCTTGCCACTATTTTCATGACCCTCATGGACCTCTAGTACTGAATAAGGTAACTTGAACTTTGGAGGTAAGTGTGAATTTATGTAGTTCCAGGCAATGGTGTTATAGGGCAAACCTAAAGGAAAGGGTGCCACCTGCTGAACTGCACCATGATTCCTGTGGCACCCTTCTGGGAGACGCTCTCCAGAAGGCACTGACCTGGCTTAACCCTGCTATGGTATACAAGATCCGGTTAGTTCAGTGCCTAAGGGGCATGGATGCAGGCCAGATAAGAGAAATGTAATGCTTAAATAATGCATGTACTTCAGTGTTCAAAAATGCAACAGTCTGGAGAGGGTAGAGATTATGGGAAAAACTGGAAAGCACATTCAGAATTGGAACATACACCAGAAGCAATAAAGAGGAAATATAACTAGTTTACAGTGAACAGTAAGTTTTGTTTAGCCTGCATTTAGCAATGAAATGAATCCTGGGAAATTTCTGTTATCATGGTGGGCTGAATAATAATCCTTATAGTCAAATAACTGCATTCAGAAGTGCAGTTGTGAAAGAGAATGCCACAGTTGTGAGGTTAGCTCTTCCTTTGCAGATCCTATACACAGAATCACACAGAATGGCTAGGGACCTCAAGGATCATGAATCTCCAACCCCCCTGCCACATGCAGGCCCACCAACCTCCCCATTTAATACTAGACCAGTTAATACTAGACCAGGCTGCCCAGGGCCCCATCCAATCTGGCCTGGAAAAGGGACATTGCCAGAGAGGAGTGTGCTCGTTGTCCTGCATGGAAATCACATGCACAGAGGGGGAAGCATTTAGCTGCTGTAGTGCCCAAAGCTTTAATCCTGGTATGATTCTGTACTTCAGTCCTATTTAAATACAATGTCTGTACAGTCCTTTGGCCCAGATTAGAGCTGTGTGGCAGATAGGGCTCCTTCCACACCAAACTGAAGGAAGAGGGGAGCAGTGGTTTAACTTGCGCTTGCATGCAGCAAGCAAAATCTCTTTGGTTGCTCTTAGAGCAGAGCAGTAGAGTTACAAATTCATCCACAAAACCAGAATCAGTGCATGCCTGGCTGGTTCAATTACACGAGAAAAAAAAAAATGGGAGTGTAATTAATCCTATTTAACCTCACAGCTCCATCTCACACACCTTAGCTTTTCTTCCTGCACCCCAGGTCATGACTTCCACCTTTTTGTCTAAGATCAGATAACCATTCTGCCTACCTTTCTCCCCAGAGACATCGAGCTGAATTGTGTCCTTGATTAGTGAGTCCCGCTGGGAAGACTCAGAATGCCCACACGTAAGGCTTCCTATTTCTTCAGCTCCTTCAGCGATATACGGAAAAATCCCACTAGATGGCGAGGCACGAGCTGGTGGATGGCAGGCAGGCAGGCAGGCAGGCAGGCAGCACTACTCGCACTGATAGGAGGCCACAGCTTTTGCCAGTGGCATCATTCCTGAATTACCTGGAATGCCTCAGGACCTGTGTAAGAAAAATTTGATCTTGGGTCTGTAACTGATACAGCCTGTCTGAGCTCCTGGCCTGATGGATGCTGCACACAAATAGCATTCACTCCAGATAACCAGCATCCCCACGTGATGAGCTTCAGTCTACTGAGTTGTTAACCATTGGAGGGGCTAATTCTGTCCTGTTAAAATCCCTCAGTAGTGATTTAATGAAATAGAATCATATCATAGAATCACAGAATAGCTTGGTTTGGAAGAGACCTCAAAGATCATCTAGTTCTAACCCCCCTGCAACGGGCAGGATTGCCAACCACTAAATCAGGCACTGAATCAGATCCATCCAACCCAACCTTGAACACCTACTTTGACGTTTGGAATTAAGTTATTAAATTATTTTAATTTGTTGCTGCATGCTTTTCAGTTCATCGTGATGAGGTGTGAGCTCTAGGAAGATTTGTCAATTGAAAAATAATTGTCAGAGCACACAACTTGTTAAGGTGTTATTCCTAAAACTCTGGCACTGAATTTGTTATCAGCTAGGCTGATAAAGCAAACCTTGCTGCAGGTGCTTCAGGTGAGTGACAGGAATAAAGATGTCGCTATAAGCAAGAGGTTAGATCAACTTTTTGGTCTCCCAGTTGTGCAAAGCATCATTTTAAGATACTGTAGAGGAAAGCAGGCAAGAGAACTAAAAGACTGCATTTTGGAAAGCAGTTTCTGAAGCAGAAATCCAGTAACTTGCGTTCAAAATGCTTGCCAGCTGCAAAAAACAAAGCTGCTATCCTTTTCCATGCCAGATCCCAAGACAGGTTTGTTATTTATAATTTCATGATAAGGATTTTGTGTCTTCTCTATTCCCTTCTTCTGTGAAAATCAAAGAGCTATGAATGACAAAGGATATGTCATTCAAGGCCAGGCTGGATGTGGCTCTGGGCAGCCTGGTCTGGTGGTTGGTGACCCTGCACATAGCAGGGGGGTTGAAACTACACGATCATTGTGGTCCTTTTCAACCCAGGCCATTCTATGATTCTATGATATATCCAAGGGCAAGGGAGGTATCAACCAGCTTCTGCGATCTGGGATTGTCCTGGGTTATGTGATTTTAGAAAGGTACAGAGACATTATGAAATGGGCAGTATTAATGGAAGCTCTTTGCAAATTGTTTTCCACAAATGCGCTGTAATAAGGGCCGGTCTGTTTGCCTCTGAAATGGCTGATGATCTTAGGCACCTTAAGATTAGGGTAGAAAAGGGCCTTGAAAGAGGACCAATCCTGAGTCTTCTTGCTTCAGGGGGATTAGTTAGACATGCATCACTCTGGGAAGATGTTTGTCTGCCTTGTTTTTGAAATCTCTGGAGAGATGTTTATCTACCTTGTTTTTGAAATCTCCTGATGATGGCGATTTCCAGTCTCCTCTAGAGCACATTGACCAGGAAGGGAAGGGGGTGGGGATCTGGGTCCTCCCACTCCCTTGTGAGTGCTGTAGGTAAAGGCTGAATCACAAGCTGTACAGAAGTGAGTTTGGGTTTCCATCTGATGCTCAGATCCTGACGGAGCTCAGCCAGCTCCATTCTACCCAGACACCTGGCTTCATAGTGTCAATATCTATCCAAAAATCTGCTGTATTCGTTGCCAGCATTGCACACAGGATGAACCAGCACGTCCTCTGATGTTTGGTTCTACCACTAGGCCGCTGGGCACATGGAAGTCTATCAAAAAAGTTGTGATAAAAGTAGCAATAGTACCAAGAAGAGAGGCAAGGAGTCCAGTAATAAACTAGAACAGGACATGCTAGCTTTAAGGAGTATCTGGGGTGGTGTGTATAAAAGGATCTTTGAAATTAGAAGTAGCATTGAGAAAGTTAAAAAAGGTCCATTATTCCCTGCTCCTAAATACAGGGACTATGAGGTAACAGGTTTGGAACAGACGAAAGAAGGTTCCTTTAACACAGTACATGTAGTTATACTGTGGAACTGATTGCTCCAGGGTGCTGTGGATGCCAAAAGTTGAGACTATTGCAAAAGCAATTAGAGTCATGGAAAAAATGCAGAAAGGGCTATCAAGCATTCCTGGCTTGGGAAGAAGCCCTTCAGCTAAGGGCTGCCGAAGGCTGGGGAATATAATGCTGAAAGGTTCCTGTATAATTGCTGTACCCTTCTTCTTTGCCTCCGTGTGTCTGCAGCAGGACGCTGTCTGAGGCAAGGGGCTGCATCAGGCTAATGTTTGTTCTGAGCCAGGATGGCTGTTCTGTGCAGAGCAGGGCAGGGAGACAACAGATACCACCCAGTTACACTCTGCAGTGTTCCTGCGAAATGCCACCACTACAAATAAGCAGTAAAGAGCAGTTGCTGTAGGCATAGTGGTCACACATGAGGCTAACAACCTCCCTCTGCATAGATCTGTAGATTTTTCAGGATGAAGAGTTTGGAAAGTTCTCTTGTGGCCTTGAATTATCTTTACTAACTTAGGAATAGCACGCAGGCTGCTTAGAGGAGACATTTCAGGGAAGGATGAGGAGCAGAAGGCTGTGAGCATGCTGGGGAGCTTTCTGTGGCCATCTCTGAGGCCAGAGATAACTCCTGGTGAGCTGTGGGGCCGTGCAGAGGAGAGGGAGGCCTTTTGTCCTCTCTGCCTCACCAACTCCCAGCTATGCTAATCATATCAGCAGCAACCCCGAGGGCTTCTTGTTGGCTAATTTTGCTGTCTCATAGTTCTGACCTCGTTCTGACATTTGAAGGAGCAAGTAAAGCCCTCACATCAGCTGCCATCAGCTTCCTGGCTGCTTCATTACTGTGGCCAAGCACCCAGCCAAGGCCGTGTCAGATATCCCTGGGTAAGCGAAGGACTGCGAAGGTACTGCAAGGTAGCCTTGTTTCACCAGGCTAGGAAATCATGCCCAGCTCTGACAGTTCTTTGGGCAGCCACAAGCCACCTCTGTCTGTGCTATTTCTGAGTTGCTCTGTAATGCCTAATCCTGTACTCCTTTACCTGTGGCTAACAGGCATTAAATGACAGCGTATTTCCCAACTGGGAAGCATGCCATACACGCATGCCTCAATCCATACATTTTCATGTGTGTAAGCAAGCAAAGTTGGGAGGTAGGAAAGATGTATACATGCACCCAAAACTGAGCACACGTACTTTTCTGCTGTAAAAGAAGACCTCTGTGGCCATGACGCACACAGTGGCTTGTATGTTCTGCTTTGTTTTGTTTTTGCTAAAAGGTTATGCTGTCCTTCAGTTCTGAAAAGCTCAATGGAGTGAGCAGCAGCACAGCATGCACCCAGGGGGCAACAAAGAAATTATTTCTCTGTGGGGATGGGAAGCAAGAAGAAATCCTTTTGAAATACTTAGTGCATACAGGATCAGGGGATGGCAAAGACAAGAGAGGCTCAGGAGCGTATGGTCTAACAGCACAAAGCAAATGATTCTCCACTAGGAACAGCATGAATACAGAAACCACGCAACAGATGCAGCATGCTGAACATCAAATGTGTGTAAATTATTCGTGTTGTCTTGTCAGTGCATTTCCTTACCATTCACGAACGGCTTTGTGCTTAACATCTGAGAGAGAATCTGAGCAGTAGGTTTTGATTACAGCGAGTGTTGCAGACCCACAGTGAGACTGTGCAGGACACAGCGTGCAGGCGGTGCCCAGAGCTATGGTCAGCCCCTGGAGAACCAGAACTGCTCTGCTTTCCAGCTGGGAAGAGCTCCTCTGTGGCAAGACAAGGAGTGAGTTGCAGCCAGGCACTTCAGAGCAGTGCCGTGGAAATGAGGGCTGTTTTCCTTTCTGCTAATCTGTGTTATTATCTACTCCCTTGAATTCCCCTGCTGGTGGTCAGTGCTAGTTAAAGACTTGGCTTTTATCCACAGCCTGCACTCACATGCTTCATGTACGAAATGCTGACAGAAAAAAAAAAAAAAGCAAATTTTCCATTCGTTCATTGGGCGGTTCTGCTGCTGCTGAACACAAAAGGCACGGTTTCATTTCCTTCATGCAGCCCTTATTTGTTCAGAAACGACTTTCCTTTTCCAGAGGAATGACTTGACTGCCTGTGGGTGCCACAAGTTGCTACCAGTGGGAGTTTCACAGAGGCTCAGGGCTGTGACCTTTACTTGCAATTTTAAAAAAAAAATTTTTTTTTTTTTTTGAGGATTTCACATGAAAAGCCCCCACATCTTTGGATCTTTTGATTGTTATGGCCCACTGAAAATGAATCATAGAATCATAGAATGGCCTGGGTTAAAAAGGACCATGCCATGTGCAGGGTCGCCAACCACCAGACCAGGCTGCCCAGAGCCACATCCAGCCTGGCCTTGAATGCCTCCAGGG
>JAOWBP010004700.1:12457445-12468063 GCA_028571105.1 Tragopan temminckii | reverse complement strand
TTCCCCCCCCGCCCCCCATACTGAGGTATGGTAGTAAAGGTTATTCTTTTGCGCTCTGACTTGATGCTTGCTTCAGTGCTTTTACAAGAAAATGGGTCTTGAACTCCAAGGTGATTGTACTGCACAGAAATAGTTCAAATCTCGCAGGGCTGTAGTGCATGCATCCGGCAATCCAAATTCATTTCAAAACTGCCACCAGCATTATCATTGCTGTTACTATCTCACATTTCTCTATATGTCAACAGGTTTATTTCATACAGAAAATGTGTGTATGGTTATTGCCCACCGGAGAGTCCTGTCTGTGCTGGAAAAGGCATCTATGCAGTCTACGCTTAGAGCTGCAGCCTGCTGCTACTGGGATGGCTGCTGCCTCAGGAAGACTTGACTGATCCTCTGCCTGGCTGGCTTCTCTGGTTGATAGTGATGCTATTCCTCACTGTATTGATCCTAGCAAGAAATCCTGCATCTGTAGTCACTTAGGCATTTTTACAGTAGTTGAAGAGAAATTTAACAGTGGGTGGTACAGTTTACTCCTACTAGTACTCCAGAACAGTGAAGCTACTGAAATACACTCCCTTATACAGAGTATTTTGTGGTTAGATTACCTAGTGTCTAATACGATTGAGTCACACCACAGCCTTTTCAGAGATATTGATAGGGGCTATTTTTTTATTCTAGCTATCTGCTTTTGTGAAGCTTGTAAAAATTCAGCATCTCTGAGTCTGACTCCACTCTGTCATGTTGGCTAATGAAATTGGGTAACGACTTAGGAAACTTTGAAGGATGGCCAGAGTTGGTGAAAGAGACACACAAATGCAGATGCAGATATACACACACACAGAGGTCACTGTAATTAGGCTAATAAGCTTAATTTTGCTGGAAAAAGAGGTTCAAAAGATAAAAAGATGAGTAAGTAATGTGTTGAAAACAAAGGAGCAAATTCTGTGGTGTAAACAAGAATTCCAAGCTTGAGTTAGATCTGATTCCTCTGATTCTTCTGGTTCTCTTTTTTTCATGAATCTTGATGCAATTTTTTCATGAAACTTGATATAATAGTTTTGGTGTCATTCATTATCTTATTCACACTGGTGTAAGTGAACAGTGAATCAGACCCAATGGAATGAGCAGAATGTCTTTCAGTAAGGCATTCTGCTGTTACAATCAGCAGTGAGACATACAGGAAAGGTACATATTTAGACAGTTTTAATATAAAATCCATCATCATTTTGGAGGCCAAGCCTTTTGCAGGAACTTCAATGGAATTATGCCAATTTATGCCAGACACTTAGCAATGGAGGATTTCTAACTTCCTGATGCTCCTAGTACTCACTCTACTTGTTTATTATACTTTAAGTGACACTTGACAGACTTCATACAATGGGTGGAATTAATAACACCTCTTTTGGAAAAAAATTAGACACTTAGTATAGGTTAGTTGGCTAGTCTCCTGAGGAAGAGAAAGAGGAAGTGGGTAGGCATTTTTGTGATGATTTTGGAATAGAAGAAATTGCGATTTGGAGCAATTCCAAATGCGCTTTAGCTTGATAGATAGCCTAGACTACTACTTGATACATCACATTTGCATTGCTAATGTGAGGTAAGGTAAAAGTTACCTAGTGCTTCTGCAGACAAAGATGGTCTGTGTTGAAAAGATCTTATCCAGAGATTACCATGCTTGAAACTTCTTACTGTTTAGGAATAATCCACCTACTAGCATGTGCTTGGACATTTTATTCCTTTTCAAAGATTTGCAAGGTGCTGATGAAGGTATTTGTTTCACTAGGAAACGATTCATATTGCTGACGTTATAGTTCTCATATGCGTAGCTGGTAAATTGAGTGATCACCCTTTACAAGATATTCCTGTTATCCAAAGATTTCTAGACTTCTATCACATTATGGATATGAATAACCATTTATTATTTTTCCCAGAGAACAGTTTTTCAATAGGAAAACTTTGACAAACTGTTTTTTTTGTCAGGGTATTGTCTCCCCCTTGAAAAATGTTTCTCATTAGATGGCTCCATCAATCTTCTTATGGCAGAGTGATAATATCTTATCATCACACACAGAAGATAACATCCATCTTCCATTTGTCTCGTGATTCATACCATTTGCATTTGCTGTTTCAGTGTGGTTACAGGTTGACAGATATGCATTTCTCCTTTTTGAAAAAAGGTACCGTGTCTTATTTATTTAAATGGTGTAGGATGATATTATGTTCATTTAATGGACGTTTCTTCTATAAGATTTCCCGTGTTTTGAATTAAGTGGTCATATGAATAATCAAATAAAATCGTAACTTGCTTTTACTTCACTAACAACAAAAGTTACTAATAATAGCATATCATTTATTAAGCCTGTAAAAACCATAGCAGACTGGTAATCTTATTGCTGATGATAAATTGAACTTTTCCATTTCTACCTTTACACTAATAAAGAAGGAGAATTAAAGACCAGCTATTCTGAATGGGTTGAAAATTCTACCTTTTCCTGGACTGGAAATATGTTATTTTCTATTTTTATTCCTTTAGCAGACATGCATATAAAAAGGCTACCTCTTATTTTATGATCGTATGGTTGGTGCACACATCTGTTCATTTAGTTGTATTGTACTGTTGTTCTACATCTGTCTTCAGGGCATTACATTAAAGTCAAATCAGTCCTGCAAAACCAAATTTCTCTCTTCCAGTTTTTCTCATCTTCTTATCTATCTTCTAGACTTACTGGATTATTTATATTCACTCAAAGCTGTGATTTAATATCAAATATTCTTAGGACACTCCATAATAAAAATATCCTTACATGCTTTACATGCACAAAAATATGGAAAATAAATTAACATTTCGTTTAGTCCAGGAAGATTGCGTCTCACTATGCCTATAATGATCTCTTCCTAAAGAAAACCTTTCAGAACTTGAACTTAGTATCTTATCATATAGTGAAATCAAAGCTAACTACTCTGTAAGTGAGTTTGTGACAATACAGAAATCTACACTGTAAGAACATAATCTGCTTAACAGTTACAATAACACTAAGATATTTGCCCATGGACATTTAAAAGAGATGCAAATGTGGCTGACCTTCCTGTCTCCTCTTGTGTGATCCAACATACAAGGAATATCCTAAAAGAATCGATGAAGTGAATGATAATAAAGTCAGAGCAGAAACCTGACCTCTGAGATGACAAGCATGCTATGAATGCTTTGATAGAAAGACAGAGAGGCAGGCAAAGCTCAGATATTAAGGGTTTTGTGGAGGAAGGCTGCAGGCAAAACTGAAAAGAGAATCCAGAGAAGACAATTAGGAAGAAATGCTGTCAGCATTGACACTGAGGTGGGACGGAAGGGAGAAGACGAGGAGCTACAGCTATGTGGAGTGGAAGGGATAAAAAATCTTGATGTTGTGCACAAGATATTCAAAATAATAAGCTGTGAACTCTGAGTCATGTATGGAATAGATCCTGGATGTCTGGAGTCCTAGCAATTGCAGCAGTGGTAGGAGTTGTTGGCAGGTGCTTTTTTTTCAAACAGGATGAAATGAAGAAAGACAGAACTGAGGTGATTCTGCTATCACTGTGATTTTACTAGTAAGAAAATAATTATTTGTTTTCAAGTGCGTTATTGACAAAATATCAAGACGTTGAAACAGCAACTGTTGACTTGAGGGGTTTGGAGGAGTTGAAGATGTTATCTTCATCTTATTTAAAGATGAGTGACTGGAGGGCAAGTAACTTATTTTACAAACATTTTATGGAGCCAACAAAGAACAAAAGTGGGGGAAAACTCAAAGGTCAAAAGCATGGCTGAAGTCAATGCTTCTAAAATAGGAAGGAATAAATTTGATGGTTTGCCCATAAACTGACATAAAGGCTTATAATATAAACTGGGGTCTGAGTAGGTATACTATCTGTGAGGCTGCAGATTTCCTTCCATGCATAAATTTACCTTGATTTGAGTCTTGAATTACACTTTGAGGTCCAGATTCATTCTGCCTAAACATCAGTAGGAAGTGTTTGTGACAATGCCAAACTGAGGCTTGTAAGTCAGGGTTCCCTTCTCTTCATGTTTCGTCTTTTTTCAGTCAAATTACACAAGAGATTGCCATTAATGGCAATGGAAATGGAGTAGATCCAAAATCTCAGTGCTGCATGGAGAGGGCATGGTTCCATTTATGGACAAGATGTGGGATCCTGCATCTGCTTGTCATACTTTATTTAAGTGAGATCTGGATGTTTAACTGCATCTTGTAGTGCAGTTTCACTACAATAACTGAGTTAGTTATATGATTTACTGTCACAGATTTTCCATTTATATTCTTTAGAAATGACCCAAAGATGATATGTCACTTCCTAAGTCCATAAAGGCTGGAAATTGTTTTATATTGAAATCAGCAGAAAAGGAGTGGGGAGGAAATGGAAAGAAAATATGGATGAATCTTTCACAGAGTGCTAGGAAACCAACCATCAGCCACATGGCCACCTCAGAAAAAAATCTGTCCAAAATGAATTACCAGGATCCTGCATTATTATTGAAGTCAAGGAAGGATATCTCTAATATTACACAACACATTTGTTTTCACGTGTTTAATTAGATTTTGTAGAAGTGGAAAAATAAAATGTTTTTATGGAACTACTATCAGTCTGTAACCCAAAACCTCTTTCAATATTTAAATGTTTTAATGTAAACCATTCATACTGGGCTAAGTAAAAAAATATGTACAAAATGGAAATAATCCAGATAATATGCTCTGCTTTCTTTTACAAGCTTCAAATAGCTTCCATTTTACTAACAGTTTTATATCTGTATAAATGTAGGTAGGAAATGTTTGTAACATAAAGATGTATGGTATGGCCATTTTTTACATTACTGAATGGGTTGTATGCCAGCAATATGTTAGGCACATTGTACCTCAGTCTGACTGACTGTGGTGTTGATTTCTTTGTAGAGTCATTGGAGAGTTACAAACAGCCATCTTTTGAAAGCCATCAAGGACTACTTTGTCATCAGACCAGTTGGATCACATCTGGACTGCTTGTCATCAGCTTGCTGCAGTTGTTTATTGTGTTGTCACGAGTATAGACAACCTTTTCTGAGGTTTGGCCTTTAGTTGATTACATAGCATCCATTGTTAATCCAGAGGAAGATTGTGAGAAGGCCTAACTGGTAAGCAAATAAAGATTTGTTTTCAGGGGAACATCAAAAAGGTAAAGATGTACTATGCAAAAGTTTTGTAGTACTCTGAAATGCCTTTGGAATCTCTCAAGTCATGGGCAAAAATTGTTTTTAAAATCAATTTAATTAATTCATCCCACATTGAACACTGTCTTATACTGAAAGTAGTTCCACTGAGAGGCATGACGCTATTTATAGGGCAAATAGAAGTGCTTTGAATTGCATCCTGTGGTTGACACAATTGTATCACAGGCTGTGGCATGCATGTGAATTCACACTAGAACCTGCGCTTGGCATCCTGAGTAATATTTCAGAAAGACTTCCTTCTGAGTTCAGACAGCATTTTTGTATGTTAAGTCATGTATCTGACTTTCTGGAAGAGGTCAGACTTGGTGAATCTTCAAAATGAATAGCTAGATTTTTTTGTGTATTTTGTTTAGAAATACAGCTATATTCTACTTGTCATGCATTCCCTGGGCATATGCAAGGCAGTCTTACAATCTTACAGTACAGTCTTAGAATCTTCCTGTCAGTTTGGATTGTCTTGGTTATCCTTACATGCCTACAACGAATACTAAGATTAACATCACAAAAATTTATTGTCTAAACCTCAGGCACTGTTCTGAGTAAATGATTCTTCACCTTGCAAGATATCACAGTGGATGAGGAACTCCAGATGACAAAAAAAAAAAAAAAAAAAAAAAAGCAAACCACATTGTTAGATGGGAGAAGCTAAACCAGGCAAGGCGAGAGTACGTGTGAAGAAAGAGATGCTTAAAGAACACTCTATAGAAAGAACCTTCTGACTGCAGCCCTGACTGACTTCAGAGTCTCTGATAGTGATCTCTGGCAGAAAGGCTCTCCAACAAGTGTATGTCAGCCCAGGAGGACTGCTGCTGACCATGTAGGTTGCAAACACTGAGAGCAGGAAAGCCATCCAAACCAGGTCGAGGACTGTGACAAATGCCTCAGATCTTGCTTTGTCCAGATATTAGTACCTTCTCCCTTATAAACTTTTTTCCCCCTAAACCTAAATGCATCTAATGGCATATGTTAAATAACCTTATACGTAGCTAAACATGGGGAAAGGGCAACTTCTTCATTTATATAATAAATTTGAGTGTGGGTTGAAAGAACTCACAAGCTGGAAGGACATAGTTTACATTTCACTCCACAGTGTTGTTAAAATCAGTTTGGAGGCAAAACTTACAGACCTCTACAGGAAACAATTTTTCTACTATTTAACTTACATTTACAACATCCTTTGAGATCTTCAGAAAAACAAAACAAACAAAAAGAAAACACATACACACAAAATAACTATTCCGAATCATTTGAACTGTAAGGCACGTTGTTACATTATTACTGTATTGGAAATATCTCAGGTGAGTAAGAATGTAAGCTGAGAAATACTCTTTGTCTTGCAGTTTCAACTAGAAGATGTGATTTTGTTGAACAGATTTCTTTAACTGCTATATATCTTCCATGTTTCCAATAAGGGAGGGCAGGAAGTCAGAAATGAATCATACTATTTTGGGATGTGCTGCTTTCTCTGACGACGTCTGATTACAAAGCTGGGCCCACTTGTTAGCAAGAACATCACAGAGGATGTTTTCAAGTCCATCCTCTTATTAATCACTTCTTAGTTCTTGTAAATAATCCACGCAAGTACATTCTTAATACGTCACAGGCACACTAATGAATAATTGGCAGTTTAGCTGTGAGAAATGAAGCCCAGAAATTTTTATAAGCATTTTCTCAACATTGTGGATCTTTTATTTCCGTTCTATTTAGCTTGTCTGAGGCAATTGTTTTGAATTTTAGAGCGTTGATTCCAAACACTTATTTTTTGCAGTTATTTTAAAATATATTTCCACCCCCAAAAAATGGCCTTATTCAGGCAAGCAGGCTTTTAAAAATCAGGAAGCATGTATAAAAAGAAATCTATTAAAAAACATTTGTCTGGGTTCACATCGATATTTTTACTGCAATTTTTAAAAACTGTTGGTATTTTAATGAGTTTTCTTTTTTTCTTGTCCATCTGCTTCTTCCACTTGATTTTGCAGAAAAAGATATAAATCCCGCATTTATGACATCACAGTTTGTTGCCATGGAATTTACTATGCTATTACAAACACACTGTTGTGATTACATGACAGCTTCAAATCAGAGGATAAAATACTTTCCCAGTGAGAAAACACATCTTGGAGTTAAGAAAATATGAGTAGGAGAAATAAATCACTCTTTTTAAGTGCTGAGCACCAGCCTGATGCTATACAGACATGGAATGAAGCATTTTTTAACTTCACGGAGCTCACAAGCTGATGTAGACAGAGGCATTACAGGGGAGTCTTGCAGTATGCCTGGCAGAAATATAGACATGAAGCAGTTACGAGAATGACTGTTGTTACAGTTGGGTTGCGGGAAGGGGCTGGTGAAATAATAAAAAATGTGAGAGTTTGGAGAGCCACTGGTTTGAGATCCTCTGTGCACTTCGGAAGCAAGAAGAGCTAAGAAGGAGGAGAGTGAATTATATTCAAAGGTGAAGTTGCTCCATCAGCATGAGCAAGGAAATGGAGCATGGATTGCATGTGCAGTCAGAGAGGGTGGTGAGCAGTCAGAGGAGTCTGGGCAGGGAAACACACAAAGGGAGAGCTTGGATATTAGGATATTAGGGCAGAGGTGAACCACAACTCCGTTGTGCAGAATTTGAAGCGCTGCCTGCATGCTGGCACGGAAAAGGTAGTGAGGAATTCAGATGGGCAAGTGCTGAGTTCTTGAACAGGAAACGAGTCTGGACAAATGAGAACAAAGAGGATAAGGGATAAAGATCGTGGAGATTGGTATGAGGAGTGACTAAGGCATAAAGAAGGCTTTTAGTGGCAGAAATGAGAAAAAAAGGACAAATGCTGTAAGAACATAAGGGAAAAACAACAGGAAATTCTATCAGTTTTTCCCTACATAGGGAGGGCAGGTAGAGACAGAGAATGTGAAATTTCTCATGCAGAAGTAAGGAGAATAAGTGCCATATGCATACTGAAGGTTTGGTTTGTGCTTTTTAGTCAAACAATGCAGAAAGCTTTAGCCAGTGTGAATTACCTGCTTAAAGCCTCTGTCTTGTTTCAGAGCATACATTCCACTTTACAGTGCCAAACTTTCACAAACTTCATGTGATGGTGGCAGTGCCACAGCACCGTGGGGTCAGCTTTCTAGCTCCTGTGAAGTGGAGGTCCAGACTGGTATTAGGAAGAATTTTTTACAGAGAGGATGGTCAAGTATTGGAATGGGTAGGTGGTAGAGTCACCATCCCTGACGGTTTTTAAGACACATGTGGATATAAATTAGGGACATAAATTAGTGGTGGGATTCACCACTAGGTAGGTCAAGATGATAGTTGGACTTAACGATGTTGAAGGTCTTTTCCAATCTAGAAGATTCTGTGATTCTGTGAACTACTTACTGGTTCACCAACTTCAACTACAGCTGTGCCAAGTCGTAACAGTAAAGAGCCATCTCTACTTTAACTATTCATTTATGAGTTTGTGTTGAGACTGTGTATGCTGCCTCCAACAAGAAGCTCTTACAGTGAGAAATGCATCTGTTCATACAATGATCTGTTCTTTTAATGCAGCAACAAAATGCTATCCCGAAAACTTACTGGACAAGATTCATAAAATTAACTTGCCTGTCCTTTCCATCAAGGATGATAATATATGAAAAAGAGTTATGTGTTTTATCAATAACAAAATGTGGATGTAAAGTTTTTCAGGTCTATTGAAATACTGGTTGTTTTTTTTTTTTTTTTAGGCATTCATTATACTTGATCTCGCGCTAGCAACACACTAAAATGCTGGCACAAATTATTATTAATTCCTCTGGCGTTTTTGTAACAATGTTAAGCATGATGAATTCATTTGGTACCAATATGGATGTCATAAGTACTTTATCAGATTTCCAACTCAATTCATTACTAATTACCTTTACCATTATTTTAAGGAGTTACCCAGATGTGCTTATGATAGAATTAAGGTAAACAATGACTGATGCTCAGAGGTTATGATTAGAGCAGCTCTACACAATTTGACAAAACCTCATGTGCCTTTCAATATAAAGCACCTGCCAAGCCACATGTGCACCAGATTTCTCAAATTCCTTGTCACTCATTAATGCAGATGTAGCCCATATTTTAAAAGTCAGTGTGTAGAAAGGAGATTTTTTTATTTTTATTTTTTAAACCAGGCAGGCTTCCTTTTCAAAACCCAAGAACTCTGTAACTGAATTTTTTAGTGACCCACTTGTTTGCTGACTGAAATACTATTGTCATATCACCTACAATTTTTTTTCCACCCACTTCAATACAAAACTTTGACATAGAAGTAACACATCTAAAAATGTATTTTCACAAAACGGTACAATTCAGGTATGAGAGAGGCCTATTATTACCTTAAACTACCCAACTTCCTGCCTTTGTCAGATTGTTTCTTACTTTAAAATAAGTAGAGTTTAGTAGGGTTAGTCCATCCCAGCTCTGAAACTCTCCAAGGAGTCTAACCACTTCCCCAGGGGAACTATTCCAAAACCTAATACGTCACAATGTCAGGACATAATTCAACCTAATTACTGCATATTTGCTGTTTACATCCTTTGGATATTTGAAAACATTTACCATGGTTGTTCTGCTTGGAATTTTAATAAATTATTTAATAAATATTGGACAACTTTGTTTACAAACTATCCAGGGAACATCTGATACCTTTTGCTAACTACGTATTTGGGTTATGTAGTGGAAGAAGGCAGGAGGTGGAGAGAATACCAGGCAGTCGATTGACTGGTTTGCTGCATTCAAAAGGGTGTATCCAGCTCATCAAAGAGTGAAGGAGAAAAAGACAGCTTCTTTGTTTACCTTGGCCTTTAGTCCTTGATTTCAAAGGTGCAGGAAGTCTAGACTTTGCAAACTGTCTAACTTGAAAGGATTGTGAACACAGCTCATCTAGAAACCTGGCCATCATTCTTACTTGGGCTGCCATGCAACTTCCATTATGAGGAGGCAAACATAAGGAATTAAGTGTGGTTTTTTTTAACTAATAAAAGCAGATCATGTGAGATAGGAAAAAATTCCTCTGTTTAATAAAGACCACAGTCCTGACTGCAGCCCTGATTAATAGTCAGCAGGAGCTCATGCTGATCCAGGACTATTCGTGTTTTAATACATATTATTTCTGCTCACAAAATTATAATTTTGTTATTTCTTGCACCTAAAATATTTAGCTTTAGAACCATAGAGTCCACCTAGTTGCTTTGATGTAATGTTGGGCCTGTATAAATTGTGGTTAATAATAGATGTAAGTACAAAAAATGAAAACAATACATTCTATTCTATTCTATTCTATTCTATTCTATTCTATTCTATTCTATTCTATTCTATTCTGTTCTGTTCTGTTCTGT
>JAOWBP010004700.1:12441880-12457345 GCA_028571105.1 Tragopan temminckii | reverse complement strand
TCCTTTTTCTTCTTCTTTTTTTTTTTTTTTTTTTCCCCCCAAATTGGCCAATACGGTGTTTATCCTGAAAATGTTTTCAACTATTAGAAAGGCATTTTCAGGCCGTATTCCTGGAAATGAGATGCCGGATGGGTCAATAACGTTTGCACATGTGCTTCATGCGTGCATCATCGGGAGATCAATATGATTGCACTGGTATGGAGATTTGTATCACACCTGTTCTCTGACATCACGTAGAAACAGCTGCTGCTTCTTTTACTGTTTTGTTTTGTTGTTTTTCTTCCCCCCTTTATTTTTTAAAAGCTAAATTTTGAGTTTGTGTGTAAAGACGTGTCAGGGATATATTGTACAACCAGAAATGCTTTCTTCTTTTTCACTGTGTCCCTCCCTCTGGAACTCCCCCACCTCTTTCTCCTTTGCCAACAATCATATTTAAATTACCAAAAAAACCCAATAGGGTTGATCTGTAAATGAATTGTCAGGCAGCACACAAAAAGAGTGTTGTTCTCAGCCTGCCAGGTTCTGAAACTTCTTTCTATCAAGAGGTGTATGCATTTTAATATATGTGTTTGGATGTGAACCCATTCTCTGCAGCTGGCCCTGAACTTGGAATAATAAAGCTCTTTGAAATACCTGCATACGCTGACATCTCAAACATTTGGAGAGTTCAGATACAGCTCTCAATTTGTGTAAAATGTGCGGTTTTACTATCTTTAATATAGCTGTATCTACAGCAGACTCCATAATCCAAAATATTAAGTGGCTGATCACTGAGGAAATTGCTGTAAAATACTGAGTAGGAGGAAGAATAATCCCCAAGTGTAACCTTGTGTAACATGCTATTAACACACATCCATGTATACATGGAGTATTTGTTTCATAATAAGTCAGTATTCACTGTATCGATATAAGGCATTTTGTGTAGTCTGTCTTCCTCAAAGTACAGTCTCTCAACAGAGGAACTGTTGCCTGTGCAAGAACAGGTCACCTCAGGACCCTCTCTTTTACAAAGAACATGTAAAGTTTTTGTGGGTGTGGATGGATTGCAAGGAAAACCTGATTATTTGGAAGGGTTCTGGGTTTGGAGTTAGAAAATTTGGAAGCCTGTCCAGACCCTTCCCCACCTAAAACTCAAGAGAGACAAAGAAGCCTCTAGCATCCTCCTCTTGTACAGGATGCATTTGTCATCCGAGCAGGTTTCTCACACAACTGGCTTCTTCCATGGAGCAGCAGCTCCAATAAAAGTAGAACGTCCTCTTCTTATAGCAGAGAAAACTTGCTAGCTTCACCTTATTATACAGATTATTGCAAAAAGAAGGGCCTGTTTCTGGAAAAGGGCATTTCTACAAAGGTTGTCCTATTTCACATCTGCAGTATCAGATTTAGGGGCATTTCTGAGCACCACTGCATCATTTCATTCTGCAAGGATTTCTTTCTTTTCAGCATGAGGCAATTCAGTCCTTCAGCATCCTTCCCTGCTGCACTATTTTGACATGCTACTTCTCAGAGTAGCACAAGTTCATTGATAAAACAAATCCTCTCAAACATATTAACTAAATGCTGTGTTCTTTGGGTAGTAGGTATGGTGAAATTATTTCTGCACTTGAATGAGATTCTCAAACTCAGAACATACATTGTATGCTATTGGTAAAAGTTGCACTAATTGGATGAATACAAATACACTGAATAATTATTTTCTTCTTAAAGTTGAGTTTTCAGGTAGTGGATGATGGATTGAACTAAGAGGTAGTGCAGATTTTACCGAATAAATACCACTGGAAAAAAGTATTGCAAAGGAAAAGTAAGTTTGATTATCAGTAGATAGTTGGCAGTTAACATCTGAAGAGCTGTCATCATCTTTAACCAAAACTGATGGAAACATCAGTACGCTATTAGGAGCTTCTTCCTGTGGTTGAGTTGAAGGTAAACCATTCCTCATATAGGTGTGGAATCTCTAGTTTTGATAATCCACCCTGGTGGGCGTTCATACTGTCTGTAAGGCACCCTAAAAGTCTAGTTTTATTCACCGTGGTGTATGGGAAGCATAGAATGGTGTGAGAACTCTGATCTTACACATGGAAGTTTCTGGTAGCTCATGAAGGTTTCACTACTCAGTGTTTGTGGCTTTTTTCAGACCATAAACTGTGTACAGGTGGCCTTCACATTTTAGGTCAGATAAAATAGATAAATGTGTGGTATTAGCCAAGCTACTTGTCATTGGTGACTTGGGGGTAACAACTGGATTGTGTATGATGAAGGCCAGAATGGGTCAAGCTGTGTTAGACGCTCCAAACACATTTTCTTCTCTTGTGTTCTCAGCACGATGAACCAGCATAGAGGAAGTGCAGAATGGCTGATTACTCAGTATAAATTGTGAACAGGATGTGATGTGGTGAGGCAAGGTTTAATGCATAAGTGGAACGAAAACTATGACAGTTTGTTAAGCAAGTCACAAAGCTTACCAGGATATTGAAAAGATGAACAAAAGTGCAGTTTCAGTGGAAAATGGGAGTGGAAAAATTGTAAGGGAAGCATTAAAACCATTGACTGAATGAGGACAGATTATGAAGTTGTAATAGTCTATTGCTACGCTGATTTGATCTATTGATCAGGTACTTTTCTGTATAATCGCAGAGAATGGAAAAACAAATAGAAACACAGACCCTGGAATTTCTAGGGCAGAAATAGACCCTCTAATTTCTGAGACTGCAGTGCTCTCAGTAGTAGAAATTCCAACGTTGTTTCTAGCTGAGTTTTGAGAACTTAAGAAAATTTAGTATTTGCTTGAAACTGGCTCTAAATATCCATTTAAGATGCTTTTGTTCTAGAGGAAAGTCTAAATGCCAGAATGCAGCTCATTTCCACAGAAAGGGTTAAGAATTGCCAGACAGGGATGGAGCATGGAAAGAGCAAAGCTGTACATTAGAATAACCCCCTGAAAGACCATTTCACCCTGAGCAGTATTAAAGGAATCTTTGGTGGTTCTAAATCATGTACTAAGTGCAGAAGGGTTCTTGCTCAGCTTCTTGACTGGAAAATTGCCTTTTCTATTTCCACAGCTCTACCAAGAGGAGCTATGTCACAACTGGTGATGTAACATAGTTTTTTTTGTTGTTTTTTTTTTTTCTAGTTAAAATTATAGATGAGGAACACGTTACTTTAGGAATGGTAGAGTTATATGTGGTTTATTGTACTTTTAAGGTCTGGAACATTTTCTATGGCAGACTTCAAAAGACATGTCAGTTGGCAATCAGTTGCAGCTGGAAAAGGGTTGGAGACTGAACCCAAGATTAAAGTGAGGACAGACGTATTTGTAAATAACTACTGTGAAATTTCAATTAATTTTTTGCTCTTACGTTATTTTTCTTCTTGTTATTTTGATTCTATTAAAGATAATGCAGAAGGCATATCTGATTCACTGAATATGTGGAATCATATAATTTTCTAATCCAAAAAAGGCTTCATTTGACTGTAGATCCTTGCATGGTGCTTAAATGGAATAAAACTGTTGAGAGTACTACCCATAGCCAATTGTGACAAGCTTAATAAAGCATGGCAAAAAGGGTAACACAAATGGACAATTTCCATCTCACAGTCTGTATGTAGTGACGCACTGGATCTGGTTTCTACACTGAGAGAGTAGGTGCTTGAGTACCTCAAAGTTAAAGCCTTGTTAGGGACAGATCATTAACTTCTCATTGAGAGGTTTGTATTTACTTTATTGCCCATCAAGGAAGAGGATCAGTTTTAATGGTTTACTTTCAGAGATTAATGGAACCAAATGGATTTTAGAATGCTGTTTAGTCAGTTGCAGCTTACTGGGATATTATCAAAGCTGTCCTACAGTACTAGTGTTAAACTCCAAATGTCATTTTCTAGAACTGTTGGACATAGTAGAGAACATGTAGCATGTCAGAGAAAAAGTGAATTAGAAAGAGCCCCCAGCAGTAATAATGATGTAAACTAGACTAAATCATGACAAAGAATTTAAAGGTTAAGGTCATGGCTATGATGGAAGCCAAGAAAATATTTTTAGTCAACTGCTTTAGTTTTATGAGCAGAAAAGGAGTATCTCATGATTATCCGGATTCTTTCAAACTCTTATTTTGTAATAAAATATATGCATAAAAAGAACTGATTAAACATTTTTATTTCAGTATCTACTTCAACTTCAGACAACACTTCCTCAGTCATCAAAATTTTCTTTTCAGTCCATTAAAGAACATTTCTGCTATAACATAAACAGCAATGACTTCAAATGCACTCAAGATTACTTTTAAGTACAAATAAAATGTACTATATTAAGTAAGTGGAACTAGAAGTAACTCTCTACACATATCACAGTGCAAAACTCTGGTGTCTGTAGACATCATAAGGTGTTATTTTGGAGTGAATGTTTTTATATGATAAGTAAGAATGAAAGTATTAGCTAATTGTAAGAGAATGAAGAAGATCTCCTGGTAGTTTATGCTTTCTCCTGGGCTATAGCATGCTTTCTTTTTTCTTTTTTTTTTTTTCTTTTCCAGGCCATGCATGTACTGCTGAAGATTTGTTGGCTTCACATGATGTACTGTGAAAATTGTTGCCCTCCAGTAGCACAAAAACTGGTTTCTGTCTTGCTAATGTCCAATAATGGGGTCCATGAGGAGTGTTCTGTTCATCAGTTTTGCCAGTTAATACTTGCTTTCTTCTACCTTTGAGGAGCCACCAGTTCTGAGCAGGAGAACTAGGTATCCAGATTGCCAGTGTGTAGGATACAGTAAGCTCCCATACTTCGCTAGATGACCAGGAGAAGAGTAGAAGGGACAGCTGTGCACAGGACAGCTACTTCTGTCATGGGTTTGCAGGATGGGCCCAAATGTGTATCTCTGCACTTCTGCTTTCTTGTCTCTGATCTGGCCCTTACCTCATACAGGGATCAACCAAATCCTTGGTTCTCCCCAGTCCTGAGAATGGGGCTGATAATTGGGTTCTCAGAAGCTGCTAGTTCTTATGAGTTTCATTGTTCAGCACTGTTGGTGAGAGGAGGAAGGGTAAGCATGGAGATGATTTGTTTCTTGGGTGAGAGACTGAGGTACAGACAGTTGAAGGACTTTAGCCACTTCCCAATCAATGTACCTGTCTTTCTGGGACTCCAGCTGGTGCTCCAGAAGTATGTATCTGACGTGCTATCACATCTTCCAGTTTTGTATGGTCTAGGGTACCCAGGTGACAAATGACATTAAACATCTATATTTAAGCAACTGAATCAAGTTTGAAGTGATGTGCCCAAAGGCAGAGGATTGGTTCCATGCTTTAAAGTGTGAAATGATAAAGAAGAGTTAATTATTGAAAGAGAAATTGTATCAGAAATGCATCATAAAGATTTTGCATTCAGGTGGCTGGTTTTTATCTACATCTAATACATTTACTATCAAGTCTTTTGTTTTTGAAGACTTGCATGCCGATGCTCAAATAACCCTGAAGACCTGAGGGAATTATCTGAGATTTGCACATTAAATTTGTTCCATTTGCTTTCACAATGGACAGTGGAAGAAAACAGGGTTTTGGCCCATGCTCCATGTACTCCTTATTTCTAGCCTCACAGTTCCATCTTTATTGCACAAACTCATAAAGTGTCTGCTTTCAAGTCCAAGTTCTGTTCATTCAAACTCACTGGCCTGCTGACCTCATTGAGATTTTTGAGCATCATATATAATATCCAAAAGAAAATGAAATGCTGTGGTAGTAGTGGTGAGAAGACATTTCATTTTCAGCTGTTATAAGACCAGCTTTGTGTGTAAAGAAGGCCGTCTCTTCAAATGAGAAACTCACAAAGTAGTCCAAAATTGATCCATCAGCTCATTCAAATGCTTTTCAGGCAGAATGTTGTAATCGTACTATGCACTGCATGTGAGCAAAAACAAGTGTGACTGAGCTCTTATGGGAGCCTGTATCTATTTCTGTGCTAAGGCACATGCGATATGAGGTGATGATCTGAGTCAGCCAGCATGGCTTCACCAAGGGCAGATCATGCTTGACCAATTTGATGTCCCACTACGATTTAGTGACAACACTGAAAGGGCAAATGATATCATCTACTTTGACTTTTGCAAGGCTTTTTACATGGTCCTCACATCCTTATCTCTGAGTTGGGGAGATACGAATTTGAAGGGTGGACTATTCAGTGGATAAGGAATTGGTTAGATGGTCACAGTCAGAGGGTTGTGGTCAATGGCTCTGCATCCAGGTAAAGTTTGGCAACAAGTGGTGTTGGCCAGGGGTCCATCTAGGGAACAGTGCTCTTTAACACCTTTATTAGTGACACAGACAGTAGGATTGAGTGCACCCTCAGCAAGTTTGCAGACGTTAAGCTGAGTGGTGCAGCTGATATGACAGCAATAAGGGATTGCCAACCACATGGACCTGGAAAAGCTTGAAAATGGGTTCACATGAATCTAATGAGGTTCAGCAAGGCCAACTGCATGGTGTTGTAGTTGTGTTGAGGCAATCCCAGATATGCGTCCAGGTTGGCAGATGAGCTCATTGAGAGCAGTCCAGTGGAGGACTTGGGGGTTCTGGTAAAAAATCTGACACGAGCCAGCAGTGTGCTCTTGCAGTCCAGAAGGCCAGCTGTACCCTGGGATGCAGCAAAAGGGGGGTGGGTGACTAGCAGGGAGAGGGAGGTGATTGTGCTCCTCTTCTCTGCCCTCTTGAGGCTGCATTTGTGTATCCAGATCTGGGGGTCCCAGCACAAAAAAAGATTTGGAACTGATAGAGCAGGTCCAGAGGAGACCACAAAGATGCTCAGAGGGTTGGAGCTCCCCTCCTATGAGGACAGGCTGAGGGAGCTGGACTTCTTTAGCTCAGAAAGGAGAAGGCTCTGGGGAGGCCTGACTGTGGCCTTCCAGTACTTGAAGGGAGCTTATGAGCAGGAGATGTACTCACTTACAAAAAAGGACAAGGCAGAGTGGCTTTAAACTAAAAGAGGAGAAGTTTATACTTAGGTGTTAGGGGAAAATTCTTTACTCAGAGGGTAGTGAGTCACTGGCACAGGCTGCTTGAAGAAGGTGTGGGTGCCCCATCCCTGGAAGTGTACAAGGCTGGGATGAATTGCGCGCTGGTCAGCCTGAGCTGGTGTTTGATTTAGTGGTTGGCAACCCTGCTCCTAGCAGAGGCAGATGTTCTTTAAGGTCTCTTACAACCTAGGCATTTTATGATTCTCTCTAATGACAGAAGTAAAGGCTAAGTGAATAATGTCTTGTGTCACTCCTCTCACAAGAGATTTTTTTCTGATTTTTGCTTTTCACGGCTTCTTGCCTCAGTGAGCTACAGTACTGCCAAGGTCTTGTGTCCTGCATATATGAGTATAGTGAAGTTTTACTCAAAAAAAGTGGGCTTAAATTGGTTGCTTTGGATTGTGTGTGGATTCCTACTTCTTGGCTTCATAGATGGCAATCACATTTTCAGATCTGCCTGCAGAATCATAACACTGATAAATAATCTTTGAAAAATGGAGGCTGAGATTCTTGTATGATGTTTGAATTCCAGTAGCTAGCATTTTTAAGTGCATCATGAAATAGATCCTTGATCAAAACACTAGAATTTCCAACTAGAAGATTGAGACCTGCAAGGAGTGGAGCTGTGATGGCCTTGGAAGACGGGAAAGCAGAACAGCAGAACTGATTAATTTATAGAAATATTGTTGTCAGAGAGAGACTTTTCTTTATTTACAGAAACTTGAGAGCTATTGGTAGAGGGACGGGTAGGAGGAAGGGGAAACGAAAATATAGTCCTCCAGAGAGAACTGTAAAGTAAAGAATCTAAACAAACTTATTCCTTTAGCTTTCATTTAGCTTTTGATGTTCATAATATTTAAGATTTTTTTAAACTAGGAAAATAATTAAGAAATAATTAAGAAAATATTATTTAAAAAGATTCTTTGCAGGGAGGTTTTGAAGAAGAACTTGAAAATATGAAAATATATTTGTTTAAAGTAACTGCCACAAACTGATTTATATCAAGAAGGAATTCATAAAATAAGAGAGACCTCTTGAGGACTAAGGATGAATTCCTGTAGCTCTGTTCTTAAATATCTTTGATGTCTGTGTAGTGTGTCCACCTATTGGTAAAATAAAAAAGAATTATGGAAAGCATTCTTGAGGAGATCTAAGTAAAAAATAGTTTGATATTCTGGAGAGAAAATGCATGAATATCTATTAGCCAAATGAATGCTTTAGCCATAATATTCTGAAAAAAAAGGTTAGTAGCCTGCTTCTAGAAAAAACAGAAATCCTTAATAGAATTAATTCTGATGTATCTCAGAGATGAAAATACAACAAATGTAGACAATAAGAGAGATATTTAAGCATCAGGCTTTGTGTGCTGCTTAGCTCAAACTATTATATTACCAACTTCAGTATTGCAGATGAGGTATCAGAGTTCTGAGAAAAATAAATAGGGTATAAGAAATGTGACTTGCAAAATCTGGAACTACTCTGAAATGAAATGAAAGTAGTATTTTTACCCTTGTTTATTGTTGTCTTGTTGAAAGATGTACATAATTTTTAATATTTTCTTAAGGCCTCTTAAAGACTTTGTTTGCATATATGTTATCTTCATCCTACAACACAACAAAGGCAGGTAATTCTACTAAGAATACATATGGGGGTATTGATTCTATTCATCTTAGTGGAAAAAAAAAGAAAAGAAAAGAAAAAAGAGAAATTCCAAAATGTACTTGGTACTTCTCAGAAATAAAATCATATTCTTTTCATGGAAAAGGGAGGTCAAATCCTGGGCAGGATCCAACCCCAAGTTAAAAAAAGAAACAACTCGACATGAAGATGAATGCTCACAGATAAAAGCACGTCTGCTTGTTGGGAGGGATGGTAGATAATTGTGTTTGTTTTGTCATTATTGTATTTCTAAATATTTTAATAATTTGTTTAAAGAAGCAAGGTGTTTGTGATTTAGTTTCAGCCATATCCTTTTTTAGGGGCAGAATTAGTATTATCTGATCTCTTTTTCTGAGCATTCCTGTTCAGATAAGACATACATGTACAGGTGATGTCTGCCATCAGACCAAGACCCATCTTTCTCTCTGTTACAAGAAACAGTCTGTTACGTCAGCCAAAGCATTCTGCAATAATGCCTTTTCTATGGTATGACTTTTCTTTATTATTAAAAAAAAAAAAAGAAGTAGATATTCTGTATGGTGGAAGAGAGACGACATTTAATGTCTTTTTTATCTTAATGTTTTATAATCTGTCAAGCATTCTTGTTCAATAGGCACTTCTGAGAAAGGAGCGTGGTGGGAGCCTTGATGGCTCAGAGGCTGGGGAAAGGATAACATTTCAGTTGCTTTTGCTTCATAAATTGCTTCTGTGAGAAGAACTAGTGGTGGGAAGTAGAGGCTGTAACCCTGCATTTGGAAATGACGATTAGCACTACACAGAGGTAGAGCCCGCGGCCTGTCACTTAGCGCTGCTGCTGCTCAGGCTTGTCCTTCAGCAACAACCCTCTAGTGGAACAGGGTGGGATTTCAGTCGCATGTGGGAAATGTCTTCAGTGTCTTCACATGGCGTGTCCCAGGGGATGCTTCCCTTGAGACTTCTCTGACTGCCCCTGAACTCTGCTGCCCTGAAAGGCCGTAAAGAAAGACAGATGTTTAGCACGCGCCCATTCAGAATAACATTTCTTCTGTGTTCCTCAAGGAGTATTCCCACCACGTCCATGGGAACCCCGGAGTCTGAAGTTTGTGAGGTGTGCTCCACTCCCAGCGTCATGCCTCTGTGCACTTCACTGATATCACACTGAAGATTATGTGTGACTGCTCTAGCTTCCCTCCTGCAGCCTCACCTGTTCTGCTGCTCGTTTCTGAGCTTTACTGGCCATTCTCCTTCTGTGGAGAAAATAGGAAATAACAAATTTCTATTAATATGGATTCCTTGTAAAGAAAGCAAATAAAAATCAGCTGCAGGGATCTGAAGCAGAAAGGAAAATGGAATGTTTATGTGTTAGAGAGATGGGCAAAGGGACATCTGCAGGCTGATGAACTAAATAGAGATTAAATAGCTACTTTTATGATTTCCTTCGCCAGTATATTTCACTGGAGAACTTTTTCAAATTCTGATGGCATCTTATTTTCCTCTTGGAGTGGCTTCCCTTTCCCAGATATCTGTACTAAGAAAGATGAAATTTGAGGCACAGACATCAGTTTCTTTCAAGAAATAATTGTTGCCCCCAACTGGGTATGCTAGCTGCTGCCAGATTTAAAGGGTCTATTCATCCCATCAGAAATAGTGGTGAACCGAAGAAACAGTTTTTTTTTCTCCTAAAGTTTAGACTTTTTAGTTAAGCATTTCACAATAACATCTTCAGGAATTCACTGCTAAGGAGTAATGAATAGAAATGGACTGGCAAGTGCACTGGTAAGGTTAATTTGCAAAGGAAAAAGATGGATTTGGGGTTAAAACAGAACACAGTAATTGGAGACTCATAAATGATCTTTCTTTTTCTGAGAAATCATTTTTTTTTCCTAGGTCACTGTAAACTTAGAGTAATGATAATCAAACTGCATGTTCTAATCTGACTGCAATTATGAATGAATACACATTCCTGGGCTATTATGGAGCTCTGCTGTTAAAAGCAGAATGTTCACAAGGTTGGAGTGATCTCCAGAGCTCATACTGCCTGCCTAATAACCTGAGTGCTCTGCATAGGAGGTGGGAGGGCAGCCTGGCTTTGGGGAGGGAGGAATGTGTTTTTCCTGCACTGATGATCTTCGGCATATCCTTATAAGTTTGCTAGCACATTCTGGAGCAGGACACAAAAGGCCTCCTGTTTGTTCCCCTCCAATACTTGCCAAGCACAGAGCAGAGTGGATGGGCAAGGAGGTTGGGATACCTGTGCAGGTATCCCAGCAAAATACCAGCAAAATAAGTGAAGAAAAGGAATAACTTGCTGGCCCTGAAATCTAGATAGATTGTGGCGGCACTGATACTTCTAGTCCCAAATGGTCACTGTCTGTCTCCAGCCTGCTGTTCAATGCTGCATTCTTTACTCTTCAGTGCTATTCCTGGACTTGAGCTTTGTCTCTCAATCTACCTTGAGTCCATGTGGTTACGTTTCCTTGGCACCTTGCAAAGTAGCCACACAGCTTGTTCTTCAAGCTGCAGTGGATGTGGAATGACAGATTCCCAGGACCTACTCTGTCAACTGTACACTGAGGCTTAACAGTGAATTTTCTGACACAATCTACCCCTTTTTATTGGTAGGCCAGCAAATAAAAAAATGCAAGACACTTGGTCAATGAACAGAATTTACAGGTGCAACTCATAGCAATGCATGACAGTTAAAATTAACATTTCACCAGGACCTATATATTTCATTAAGCAGAACTTGTAAAGGGCCTTGTGGAAGCACCATCTGCTGATTTGTAATAAAACTGCAAATACCGTGGAAACTTTCTGCTGTTTGTTCTGTGATGAAACGGGCTCCGTGCTAAACGCTGAACCCAAGGTGCTTCCAGCTTGGATCCAGATTTGAATCTGAATGAATTGTTTATCTTGCTCTGCAGTTTATGGAATGCTTTTATTTCCTATGAAAGTTAGTGGAGAAAAACTACTACAACCTGAACTTCTCCTCTGCGCTTTCCAGACCATGTGACGTATCTTCTACAGGGTTGTTCCTGGTACTTTTAATAATGACTCTTCATGATATTTATAAACATTCTAGGAGATTCCACTTCCTGATTACTTACATGATAATTATCCAAAAACAAACCACCTAGGTCTAGCACACGGCCAAGATACAGTATGCCAGCTGAATACACTAGAGTCAAAAGCAATGACTCATTTACAGACCTGTTTTCTATAGTCATTTATAAACAAAAGAAAAAAACATTGTCAGAGAAATAGTGGTTGAATGGATTTTCATAATCCGTTCTCTATAGAACAAAAAGGGCTACATTAAACCAGAAAATGTAAAGGGGATGTGATATTTTGTATAATGAAACATATGTGAGAAGAAGCAGGGCATCCTGTTGCATTATCAGATTTCTTTTTTCACGTGGATAATTATCCTTCATCTTACAGGATTTACTCTGAACTGCTTGAGTGGGACATGCATTGTGCTTCAGACTTAGTAAGAATGCTGTGAGGTATGGTGAGGGCTGCTTCGTAATGCTTCAGAGTGATTTTACAGAGAAGGTAAACCATGACTGTCTTCCTCAGACTAGTTGTATAAATACAATTTGTGGGACTACTCACATGAGTAAAGTGAGAAATATTTGACCGGTGATCTTGCATATCAAATATCTTTACATATTATTAACAATCTATAAAGTCAGACATAAAAAATGTGACTTGTTAATGCCAAACTTATGTCATGTGGAACAGGAAGAGAAAGAACAGAGTCTTTCCTATATGGTTTGTCAAGACCTTATTCAATAAACTTGTAAGTGGCCCATAGCCATAGGTGCAGATTATAAATTAGCTTGGAGGCAGGTGTTTCCGTGGCTGTAAGGAAACTAATGCCAACATGTATTCACAGACTGTATCCACAATATCCATACTTAAAGTATGTGCCAGCACTTGCAATAGACAACAAATGGAAGTAAGCTTGGGATGCTGGAACAAATTTCCTACCTACTGAAACTAAAACTGGAACCATAAATACTACAGCCGGAAGATTTTTTTTGATCTCTGCCACTATTAAGATTCCCATTTCAAATGTTTTGCTTGTAATAGTTCTGTTTCAAAATGTAAAAACATGGAAGTGATTTTCTTTTCTAAAATTTGTTCTTTTTGTATCGCACACATACGCACACACAGAGGGTAAAAGAAAAGAGAGCAACTTTGGTGCTTTATCTGGGACACAGAATGACTATAGCGGGTTGGTTTGTGCCAGTTTATGCAGCAAAATATCTCTGAAAGCGATCATCTCCACCAGAAGCCTCTGGGGAGATACAAGAAACCCTAGAGTGGACAAATATGGAATAACATGACCAGAGGGGAGATTCTTCATTGCAGTAGTCAGTTAGTTTGCATCTGAAACGTGCATCTGTACGCTTGCTGCTACAGAAAAGGGGCCAGTCTGTCTTATGTAACAGCAGGAGTTTTGACCTGTCACAGTGCTTAGGCCTTTTGAATTGTACTAAATTTTCTGTCTTGGTTTTTATCTTGAAGCAATGAGTTTAGCACATAAGTAGAGCAGGTCTTTTCATCACTGCTAAAAATAATTCCTGTTTTGTTGGTAATATGAAATAGAAGCATATCACTCTGGTTTGCAGCAATCTAGATTCTTATCTCCAATCATTTTCAGTATTGAATTCTCCAGAACGGAGCATGAGGAAATATGTGAGGTTCAGCACAAAAGTCTTGGTGTGCAAATTGGAGCTCATTCTTTCAGTACTGCTGTTGTGTCCCAGTGGTGGCACGTAGCATGGTAAATGGGGAGGCTGACATGGCATGTGAGAAGGCACATGTGTTATCCTCCTTGCCAGCACCTTGCTTTCCAGGGCTGCTTAAGCTTTTGCAATTCATCACTTGGGCTACGGAAGAGAATCTTTTTTCTAACATTTAAATAGTGTTGTTTAACATTTAAAAAGCCTTTCAAGTTTAATTGTCTTGTTTTGAGAGGACAAAGGGTAAATAAGATTATTATTGTTTGTTGTCGGATTGCCTGGTGACCATCTGCAGACCTCACTGTGGTAGCCATGCGGCCCTAATTCTAATGTCTTAATTTTGAAATAGACCAGACAGATGAAGGGTAGGAAAAGTGAGAGAAAATGCAAGAAAATAAGAATATTCAATTTACATCCCTCATAACATTTTATTTCTTGATGTAGGCATCACTGTGGCTGCCTCTTTCTTATTTATTTCCAAGATAAATTGTCCTAACATTTTAAGACTGTGGAATCCTTCTCATGGCTGTAACATGCCCATCAGCTGTCTCCAGTCACTTTCTATTTCTGTTACATCCTTTCTTAGGTGGAGTAATCAGAACAGGGTGCAATATTCAACATGAGTGCATAACACTGATTTGCATAACAGCATTCAGATATTTTCAGTATTATTCCTTATTATTGCTGACCAAAACAATTGAAACCAATGTTACTCCTGAGCTGTACACAGTGACATTGAGATGTTTTTCATCAGTACGTAAGCAGTACAGAAATAGTTCAAATTGTGCTTTCCATCATACACTGCTTCCTGAATGAGTGTAGTAATATTACCTGCTTATGCTCTGCAGAAAAAAATGTAGACGTTTTTTTCACAGGACTATGTAAACAGGGAGGACAGAAAGCTTTCCCCTCAGTAGGATTACAGAAATGGTGCCTTTCTGACACATACATTTCTAAAACTGTACTTTGCTGGATTTTTGCATGTGGAGAAGTTTCTAGTCTTGAGGAATGGCTGCGGAGAGCCAGCACCTAGGCAGCTATGTAATGACTACACTCTTCATCTTTCGTAGGGCAGGCCTATCTCTAGGCTTGACCATGCATGCGTTGGACACATAGGCTTGGTAGCTGGTGTCTTCCCTTTCCCTTTTCCGGAGCTCTGCCTGAGGACAGTCAGTCACACTTTCTGTGCTGACTGCTAAGGGTGATTTTCTTCTGACCCTATTTTAAAAAGGCACTTTGGGTAGCTTTCCATTTAAATAATGCAACAGACTTCAACCAGCAGTTCCTAAGGCTAGTGCAAGCATAGCATTTTGTTTGTAAAATAACCCAGCCAAATGCATTCAGTCTTGTGGTTTTTGCTGTGACACACACATGTGATTCAAAAGCCACTCCTGCCCCCCCAAAAAACAGCACATAACAAAGCACTAGCTGACATACCCTTGTGGAATAGTTGTATCTGCAGAGATCTAGAATACAGTTTCCCAAGTAATATAGCACGGGTGCACCTGCACATTCTCTTTATTTTATGTTTCAAGGCATGAAAAAGAACTCTGCGGAATCCCATATTGAGACGTATGGAGCTGGCTGCAAGGCAGCGCAGACCTGTATGAAATGAGAAAGTCTGAGGGCTTTGTGAATTTTTATAGAGGATCAGAAGAAAGCTGTTTGGCACAGGTGTTTCTGTAATTGTGATACACTGGAAAAATTCAGCATGTTCAAGGGCACTTATGCTGTGGCTACAGCTGTTCTAACTCATACTTCTGCACGGACGATGTGGTGTTTTAGTGTTAGCACACTTGGTTGTGTAATATAAAACAACTAGCAAAGTGAATATTAGTTAGATCAAGGTGGTGCTCTTTCTTTGTTTTTGTTGTATGATTTTTTTATCCCCTTTCATAGAAATAGCAAAAGCTGTGTCATTACAAGGTGGTTGGGCTGGGGGATGCCCAGGTATCTCCCACAACCTCTGCTTGCCCCAGCTGTTCATCTTCACAAGCCACTTGGTTTCCCTGAGATAGGAAACCTGAAGCACAAATGCAGAGGAAGAGGCTTGGTGATGGAATATTTTGTTGTTCTTT
>JAOWBP010004700.1:12420644-12435168 GCA_028571105.1 Tragopan temminckii | reverse complement strand
AGGGGGGTTGGACTCGATGATCTCTGGAGGTCCCTTCCAACCCCTACAATTCTGTGATTCTGTGATTCTGTGATTCTTTGAAGAATTGGACTGTGAAAAAACAGGGAAAAAAGAAGTCGGGAAGACATACTTCTTTAAAGGGGTGTCATTTCTATGAAAAAAGTAAAAATGCTCTCTGTCTCAAAGGTGAGAGATGAAGGAACTGGAACCAAAGCTTTAGAAACAGTTTCAGTGGTAGGCTCTCTTCTAAGCAATGTGACTGTAATGTACAGAGGACTAATTTTCTGTTGACATTTTTCTATCATTTTCCTTTATTTTGATTGCTATGTAAAAGACATCTGTAATCTGTAGCACAAGAGAGCAATGACTTTTGGCTTCATATAGCCAAAAGTATGCTTAACTTACTTCCATTAAAGGAATAGTATGACAGAATCAGTGAATGTAAGAGAGATGTAACGTGTTTCTGCAGTGTTCACTGTTATTTTTACAGGATATTTTGCACTGCTTAAAAAATGGTACAGAGTTTGTTCATGTAACTTCTAAGTGAAGATTTATCATTGAAAGCTCTTATTATCATCTTTGATAGTATACATTGTACTGCGGATTAGTGATATTTACATTTAAATGTTTTCTTACACTTGCTTATTCACAGTTTCCAAGATGTCTTTCACCTTGATTGCTCTGATGTTCATTTTCATAGTCTCCATTTTTTCCAATCTGATTCTACGACTATGTTAGAATTCACTTGGCAAAACTTGCGGGACTATAGTCTTGTTTTTATTATGTCTGATATATTCAAGGGCTCCTTTTTTAAGTACCAGAACTAAGATGTTGTAGGATTTGGTATGGTTCCAGCAATACTCTGTGCATAAATCTTTTCATGTTTTACAGCTCAGCTTTTAGCAGATACTTGATATTCTTGGAGAATGCCCATGTTTCTGCTCCATCTGTATTAACTAAAGGTAACAAATGTGCCAGGAATCCTTTTCTACTGTACAAAGGGATCTTCATAAAATTTTTGTTATGCAGCTTTTGCTAGTTTAATTAATGTTGGTTGGAAACACGGAAGAAGCCTTTTGTGTTCTGTGTTAAATTTCTTCTCTACAGAACATTTTATGTCTTCTTAGTTTATCTTGTAGTGTCTATCAACAATCATAAAATATTCTTGAACAAAATTAGTATGCAATCTGTATTCTTACCAAAATAATCTGACTTTTTTCCTTAGCAGATTTAAAGTATCTCACATCCTCAGTCACACTGCTTTACTTTTCTACATTTTCTCAGGGCACTTTTTTAATTCAGTATTGATCCTAAGTCTGTAGAGCTTATCTTGACCAAAATGCTGTATCTGAATAATATAAACATCTCAAATGTGAATTGTCTGCACATGTGAAGATTTTGGAACAAGAAGAGGTAAATTTATCTGGCATGTTTCGCTTTATTCATTTATTTACCATTAACCTCTCCTCTTTTCATCACTTCCTGTGCTACTTCAACTCCCTTTGATTCATCTTCCTACAAAGAAAAGATATTTAAATACTGGGTCAGAGTTTTCTCTTGCAATGTGATTTTAATTTTCTGCTTGCTTATTTACTTATTATGCCAGCAATTTATCTTTGAGCTTTGTAACAAATTACATACTTTACCATAATTTTTTTTTTCTCCCGCCTTTCTACAGATGCATGCACACACTCCTCTTCCATTTCTGTTATTTTGCTCAGTTATTTCAAAAACAACATTTATATACAGAACATTGTCCAGGTTTTCATTTAATCTTCATGATCTGGAAAAGAAATTTGCTTTTATGGGAATGTGAACCTGGTCATGATGCCATTGTATGTTTTATTGCATAGAGTTAAAAAACAAACGGCCAATAAGAAAAATATTTCAGTAGTGCAGAAAATTCAACTCTTGTAATAATTACCTTTTTATTTTTTAACTGTGTGATTTTAAGACAAATTATGAGTTTTCAGCAATCCTCTCTAACGAGCAACACATTGCTAGTTTTTTAGTGGATGTTGCAAACCAGATGCCTGTAGGGATTCCACTTTCTGTAGATAACTGTAACTCTTTGTTACAGAAGTACTACTGAGACCCATAATCTAAATCACAGTACTGCACTTGCACTTTCATGTGAATAATTTGTTTCTGTGGTCTGAAACCCTGTGATGGTTTTATCTTCATGGTTGGGTCACTCTGGTAAGGCATGGTCCTGGCATTCATACAGAGGCCTGTACTGGATTTTATTATCCATTGTTGAGTTTTACAGAAGTAAGGTAATATCAAACACATGGGTAAGTCTGAAATCTTACTTCTTGAAACCTATGTATTTTAGTTCATGACATAGGCAGATAGGCATCTCTCACTACCTTCAGGCCAGAGTCTGAAACTTTATGAATATGAATTATGTAGAAACAGTGGACTGCTGACAGAGAAGGTAATACACTTTATTTTGTTAGAAATTAATGAGACACTCACTTTCAGATTCAGTTATAACTTGGTGTTCTTTTTTAGGTAAAAAGTCTTTTTAAACCACATCTGCAATCTCCAGAGTTACCTCAAAACTGGCAAACTTCTGCTGGGATTCCTGCAGGATTCTGTTGAAACTAGTGCTTGTACTTAAGGATTATGGCTTCTTCAGGCCAGAAAGGTTTACAATGAAAGTATAATACAGCTGTTCAACTGGAAGCAATCTTCTGAGATCATCTAGTGTTAACTACAGACTCTGTAAGGAAGTAATGAGTCCTATTTTATTAGAGAAGGAGAGGAACCTGGGTGTTCAAGTAGGCAAAAGGTTGGCCATGAGCTAGCAGTGTGCCCTTGTGGCCAAGAAGACTAGTAGTATCCTGGAATGCATTAAAAAGAGCATGGCCAGCGAGCTGAGAGAGGTGATCCTCACCCTCTACTCTGCTCTGGTGAAGCCATGTTTAGGACACCGTGTCCAGTTCTGCACTCCCCAGTTTCAAAAAGACAGGGATCTCCTAGAGTCCAGTAAAAGGCCACAAAGACGGAGCTTCTCCCTCATGAGGGAAGGCTGAGTAACCTGGATCTGTTCAGCCTGGGGAATAGAAGACTGAGAGGGAATTTGATTAATGTTTATAAATATCTAAAGGAAGGTGAGAGGCAAATGGATAAGGCCAGGCTGTTCTTGGTGATGTGTAGCAATGGGACGAAGAGTAGTGGCTTAAAACTTGAACATAGGAAGTTCCATGCAGACATGCAGGAGTAATTTTTACAGTAAGAGTGATGGAGCAGTGCAATATGTTGCCCAGAGAGGTTGCAGAGTCTCCTTCCATGGAGGTATTCAAGACCTGTTTGGATGCCTACCTGTGCAACCTACTGTATGTTACTTCCTTTAGCAAGGGTGTTGGGCTCCATGTTCTCTTGAGGTCCCTTCCAACCTCTGTGATTCTGTGATGTTTGTCTACAATGCCAGAGGTGGATGTTGGTATGGCAGTAGAGGCTGAAACTTCCCACCAATACTGCAGTACAAGTTGTTGCTGTGTGACAGATGGCAGCAGAGGAGCAGTCTGACAAACTGGCATCAATCATGAAAGTGCATACGAAGCAAAGGTGTGTCTCTGACTTCTTCCATACAGAAAAAAATGGTACCCATTGACATTCACTGTTGTTTGCTAAGTGTTTATGGAGACCAAACAGTGGATGTGAGCACAGTGAGGCAGCGGGTGGTGCTTTTTAGCTGTGGCAAAAGTGACAATGGTGATGGACAACTTTGCTGATGCAGATTTACTCAAGTGCTGCATGCAGGCTCTTGTTTGTGGCTGGTGAAAATGCATAGTGGTGGCATCTGTTGAAAAACCATGTTTTGTAGCTAAGACTTTGCTCTATTAAATAATGGTATGGCGCTCTTTGTATCTGTTATAGTTTTCGTTGTAATAGGAGACATTACTTTTGGGGTAACCTAAGTAATCATAGAATCATTAAAGTTGGAAAGGACCAAGAAGGTAATCTAGTCCAACCATCAACCCATCACCACGATGCCTACTAAGCCACATCCCTCAGAGCCAAATCTACCCTTTTATTGAAAACCTCCAGGGATGGTGATTCCACCACTTTCCTGGACAACCTGTTCCAATGCATCACCACTCTTTCTGAGAAAAAAGGAAGAGCAAAATTAGATAAGAAATCTGTGATGAGCACTTTGACAAATCACTATGAATTGTCACTACTTCCATCAAACCAGACTGATGCATTAGTTTCACAAAAACAAGGTCAAATATTCTGCTAGTTTTACATCCTTTTATGTTTTAATAAAAGATTTTTTATTACAGAACTTTTGTTGCTTGTATACATTAACTTTATTATGTATTTTATATGTGCCCCAAGGCAATTTCTCTTCGGTCAGTGCAGCCCATACATGCTGAAAGGTTAGACATCCATGATCTAGACTACACGGCAAACACTGCTTCTGTCTTAACTTAAAAACAGAAATTTCTCACAGTATTTTAATTTTATAGCAACAATCTTTTCTGATACAAAAAGTAAGCAGCCGTGTTTCATTTCTGTAAAATAAGCCTTGGGTGTAACAAATGTAACTTCAGCACTTCCTAGAAATTGTTTAAAGTATATAGTCACAATGAAAGAGGAAGTTCTGCTCTGACAATGGGAGTTTGAGATCAGTAGCTGTTTGTTAGTCTCAAAACTCATCCCCTGTGAAACAAAATAAAGTTGAACCTACTGCATTATTCTCCTTTCCAGTTTACCAGCCACAGAGCTAGAAATTAATAAAAGTTCTGATACATGTGCGTGATTTCTTTAAGTATTTTTTGTTTGTTGTAAAAGTACAATCTTAAAAAAAGAGAACAGTGCAAAAACTTCTGTCAGCTGGCAGGAAATTGTAACAGGTTTTAGCGACCAGAACTTACTTGAAACTTAAGAAGCAAGGAGAAGGAAATTCTCCAAACTGATGGTTACCACTGTCAAGAAGCAGTAACTTTATGGACAGATGCATGCTTGTTCTGCTGCAGGGTAATACTGACTCAGGTGATACGGCATTAATAGAAGAACCAAAGTTGCCTCTTTTGTAGATAGGTGAAAGATAAAAGAAATATTTTCTACACATTCATCAGTCTGAAGTAGATTTCTTTCATTCTCAAGATATTCCCCAGTATAATAAGCATGGACAAATCATGTCTGTTTCTCCAGACAATATCATATTCTTTAGGAATAACTTGTGTCACCTTCCTCAAAGATGATTTAGTAGAATAAAGCTGAGTCAAAGAGCTGAGAGACCACACTAGACTTGTTAAAATAACTAACATATCTTCTAGAACCAGAATTAATTTCATTAATAATATTGTGTTCATTGATAAGTCAGTGGATGTGAGTATTATGCCTGGATTAGTTTGTGCTTACTGTCTTTGACACTCTTGTTTCTCGAACGGGGACAGGCTCAAAGCCAAGACTCTGGTTCAGGTCAGCACCCTTTGCAGAACCTTTAAAGCTGGCTCAGCAATTCAAGTAAATTCTCATGGAGCAATTCAGGAGAACATTGGCCCCTGCTCTCTGCAGCCTTTTTGACCTTGGCTGGAACAAGTTGCAGCTTCTTCATTAACTTAGTCTGGCACCATTATCAAATACCTATGCACCTAACAGGCAATTCTCTGCCTGAGATCTTCAACTTTTTTAAGAAACCTTTCAGACTCTAACGTAAGGTCTTCTGTATCCAGGACATAGTTTAATCTGGTCTGCTAGAAGAAGAGCATGTTTATTTTCAATAGAGCCTGTGTTAACATAAAGTGAGTGATTATACCCATTACCACATTTGTTCACATTCCCATTTCCTCTCCTATTTAGAGGCTTGTGACCTTTTCTGAAAATATTTTACCTAGCCGGTGAGGAATACATATCACACAGATGTGATAACTTTATTTCTTCTAGGAAGCTATTGCCTCAGATCTCAGCTAAATGATTCTGACTCCAGTAAAGCTAATTGAAAAATAGCTCATAACCAGAAGTAAAATGTCTTTGTTAGATCTTTGCTGAGATTTTGAAATGATATTGAAGTGATATTTTTTTCCAGAGATGATCCAAAGCTAAAATCACACCAGCTTGTCTACCTGACATTTGCATTAGAAAGATCCAGGAAATGCTATTTGTAGATTCAGACATGGTTCCCGGGTTCCTGGATTATTAATCTGGTAGGGAGATAAAAATCCCAGCTTCCAGGTTTACCATTTTTTATGTGACGTGGATACTGATGTGTACAGATTCCTAGTAACCTGTATGATGTTCTGTGATTCTATTCTGAAGTCAAGTCAGTCAGAGTAGTGTCAGATGAGTTTGTTTGTGTAAATACTTTGTCTTGTTTTGTGGAGGAAGATAAGAACTGAGCAGTGAATCTGAGCAAATACTATCTGTGCTGTAACCATTCCCATAACTCATGTTTGGCATTATTTTGTTAGTTGTATGTAGCTACACTGATTTGTTCATGCCATACAACCAGCTAGTACTTAGAGCAGCATGTAGATTCTGCTGAAGTAGCACAATGAAGAAAGGGCTGCAGAAAGAAGAGTTTAGGCTACAGCAATCACCACAGTGCTGTGCCCTGTAGACATAATACTCAGTTTAAGATAAGACAGCCAGCTTAGCTGTAGATTCATAGCAACAAGATTCATAGTGGTGATTACGATGCTGAATCAGCATTGTGTACTTTATATGGGAAAGAACAAAGCTGTGGAGAAAAGAGCCTTGAAAATTCACAGACTTGGTAATCATAAAAATCAAGTAATCCAAACTGAAAGGTAAACTGTAATTAGAGACCAATTTTTTTATACAGTTATTAGCCATATAGCCACATGGAAAACATCAAGAAAGTTGTACAGTTAGGTACATAGTAATGTACCTAATGTAAGATCTTCTAAATAGACTAAGCAAATTAAGATCTTTCTAAATAAATATAATTTTCTCATTGCATATGGTCAGTGAACTGATAAAACAGTGAGAATGAACATCGAGAACATTCTGCTCTTGCTTATGTTGATTTTTTTACTGTTACCATCTTTTCCAAAATTTATCTATGCTGTGCTTGTTGGGCAAATTGGTAAGGGATTGTTTCGTGAATCAGACTAATGGTAAATTCATTCTTTTAGGGCAGTTAAAATGAGAATAAGTACTGAAACGGTATGTTCTTTAGTGCTACAAATGGTATAACATGATAACATTATATTATAAAAATGATTTATTATAATTTGATTTAGCCCTTCATAATACATTATTTTTGTTACTCTCTTACATTTTTTTGTTACTCTCTTACATTTTTCTCTGTTCTATTTGGTCCTCAGAGACTATTTTTGGTGGGGATAAAGAAGCTTATAATTCAGAGAAGTGATCAGTTTTGTGCTTTTCTCAAGGTATCAAAATCCAATAAAACTTATAATTTTCAGTCAGTCTGAATTAATAATTCACATGCCACTTGTCTTTGTGGTCCTGAGCTGTTATTTTATATTACATAAGTAATTTTTTACATGTATTTCAAGACATTATATTGACTTTCTTCAAAATGTTAGGCCTGCAAAATGCTTAATAAAACCTGTCACAGTGGAGGAATAGTATTTCCAGAGAGTTGGCCAAATTTTTTTTTCAGACTAAACAGAACTGAAGGCCAAGGGAATTGTTATGTTTGTTTAGTCTGACCTACTGAAAAGCACAGTTTTGTTTTAATATACTGTTTTGGTAAATAAAAATATATTTCTGTAGTACTAGAGAAAATAAAACAATGTCTGCTTAATAGACACATTTTATTTCTTTATTTTACAGATTTATTCAACCCACTGCCTGTTGTCTTCTCCAGCATAGCTGAGAATTTTCAAATGGGGCTTCAAATTCTTTGAGCCAATAGAGTTGAAGGAGAAGTTAGAGAGCCCCCCCAAAAAGAACAAAATTAGAACTAGAAAGATATGTTATGGAGCATTTATACCCATTTGTCAAAATCTTTGTGCTGAACATTATCTAAGATTATCATAAAATCTAAGCTTGCCTTTTTTTTTTTCTTTTTTTTTTCTTTTTTTTTTTTGATTTAAATCTTTCATGGAGTTCGGAAGAAAAGCATCAGAGTTTAGGAGAGGAAATATATGCTCAAAAATACGACTGGGCATGATGCGTTCTTCTTAAAATGCAGCTTCTTTTCACATAAAATTGCTACAAGCAGTCCACAGACAAGATCACCAAATTTCATGCTATTAACAACCTCATTCATCCATGAATATATATTGGAATCATAGAACCACAGAATCGTTAAGGTTGGAAAAGACCACTAAGAGCGTTTAGTTCAATTCATCACCATCCTGTTTATAAACGTGCCCGTTTATCCACGTCACTCAGTGCTGAAGTCATAGCTTTGTTGCCCTTCTTCATACACGCTCTAGGGTCTCATAGTGTTTTCTGTAATGAGGGGACCAAAGCTTTATAATCTGTTGTTTTTTTTTTTCACTGTGAAATAGAAATGATACAGTACAAGTGAGAATGTGGAAATAAAGAATAAGTTTTAAACAGCATGATTTTTATTTTGAAATAATCACAATTTCAATTTGAGGAAGGTTTGTCAATAGAACATAAGATATCTCCCTAGAGGTATAATATGTATTTGCAGTTACTGAATCATAGCCATAGTTATGTAACGTGGAGTGTTGTGTTTCTAAACTGTATTTCTGTACTACCTGCTTATCAAAAACAGCTGATAAAGTAGCTCTGTAGAGTTAGTTTTCAGACCCTGCCTAACAGCTACCCTCTCTCACATACTGACCAGGACTGAAGAAAAGCCAACACAATAGCAAGAAAGCAAAGAAGTTATTTATACTTTTTATCACCAGACTTATTGGTTTATTTGTGGTCTATTTCCTGCAACAGAAATCAGTATGAAAACAGATGCTATAATAATTAATGACTGATATTCTATGAAAGGCAATGCCGATTTTTATACTACAATACGTTGTTTCTAGAACAGAAACATTTGTGGGAAAACTGTATACTATAGTCTGTAGTAAGCAAAAAGACTGGTCAATGAATATTCCCAAAAGAACGGTGCTTAATAACAAGCAGAATGGATTTAAGAACTATAACAAAGCAAATTCCCTGTAAACATAGCTCTCAGGAAATGTCGTGTGCAAACTATCCACGCCTTTTCCTGACAATGCATTGTATGATATCTGAACTTCTTTATCCCAGGTCTAACACATAGAAGGAGTTATCTTGAACAAATGGAGGGTCAAGGCTTAGTCTTTTTTAAATATATAAAAATTGCTGAGGAGGTTTACATGAAAGACGTTAATTTTAAAAAACATGTTTAGACAAATACAGAGAGTGTATTGAAGTTTGGCATTTGTTTTCCTAAACAAATCATTGAGCAATCATTTAAACATTGCATGCTCCTCATGTAGTTCAAGTTTACATCCTAACTAAAATATAAAAAACAGTTTCTTAAGTTCATGCAGTATCTCTCATGAGAAATAGAATCAGTACAATGAAATTTCTTTGGCTTTGTTTTCTTTTTTTTTACTGAGTCAGATAACATTTTTAAAATCATACTTCCCCAAAAGAATTTTAACATTCTTTTAAAAGGTTAAACAAATTTTTACCTTTTAGGAATCTATTATCTATAAACTGTGCACAGTTTGGTTGCTATCAAGACTAGTCTAGGTTATTTTTTATCTGACAAGGTGAAACTTTTTGACAAAAAATAGAATTGGCATGCATAACAAGATGAAATAAAAAATGATCCTTTGAAAGCTGCAAAAGGGGCATAAAATCTGAAATGCAGGTGTAAGACTCAGGCTTGGATAAAAACTGATGTATTGATTAATACTAAATAGGACGTTTTTTTAAATCATAATTTCTGCAACTTTTCTATATTTCTGACTCTGAAATTCAATATTGAAGAGAATTCCTTAGTAAGTTACCTGACTATGTTTTGTGGTAAGATACGTCTTATGCAATTAAATTGTGTCTGTCTAACCAAAGCCATTTGTCAAGGCTTGTTTAACTGTCAATTAAATGAAGAAAGTTCCACCATAGCCAGAATAATTCTATCTTCTCAAAACAACCATCGAGTTCTCTTTTACTTTCTTTTCTGCATCAATTCTAGAAGGAGCTTACTTGCCACCTTAGATTGAGTGTAACATTCAGTTATTAAATTTAGGGGAAGTGAAGTGCAACTTTTATTAGTCCATATATAATACAGAAATAATGTCTTTGTTATTATTAGGGAAATATCTGCTACTATCAGCTAGAACATAATTTGATATATATAGGCTTAATTTTTTATTTCCTGTTTTCTCTTCTTCCAAATCTGTAGCTCTGGAATACCTTTCTTCTGCTATTCAAATCCTTTGTTCATTATCAAAACATTGATTAATGTTTTCTCGGAAATTGTTCATAATTTTGGGCGTGTTTCTTTGTGCAAGATAATTAAATTGGAGGTGAAAATAAGAAAACAATACATGACCTTGAATAAACTAACATAATTTTAACATAATGTGAGTGAACATCGCATCCAAAATAAACAATATAACAAGTTCTTGAAATGATACAACATATTCCATTAACCTTTGTAAAAGCACTGTGTGAATAACTGCACATCTGTTCATTCAGCATGAAAATGTTTCACACCTTTTCCCAGGTGCTTCAATTCTGTGATGCAAAAATACATTAAATTTCTTGTCTTCCAGCAGGAGAACAGCAGTAATTTACAAAATAAAAGCAGAGCTTATATGTACTGTCAAATTTCTTTCACCCAGGCATATAAAGTGAAGTTAAAATGAAATGTGAAGTATATGTATTGAAGTTCTGACTGCAACTGTTATTTGATCCATGGTTGTTTAGAAGTTGGAATGCCCTAAAATAATGTACCGTAGAAAAGACAAAGAGGTTTTTGAGCAGCTGCACTAGAGAACCTGACTGGAACTAGAAGAATCTCCTCATTTAAATTAATAATTAAAAACAAAAAATTACAATATTGTAAAATACTGCATTAAAAAAACAGCATCTGTTTTTGAACAGCCCTGAACACCTGATATTGATATGGTAAAATACTACATTCTTTAAACCTGAAGTTCGTTCAGCCTCAAACTGACTTCAGGATTTCTATATTTTGCTATAAAATTGGATTAATTATATCCAATTTTTGACATCTGAGAATGAAGTGAAAGCTGGTTGTTTATGCTCTCTATAGCGGAAGATGGGAGAGAGTTTGTTCAGGAGCTGATTCCTCCCATCTTAAAATGCGTTTTATGAGTGACCCTGAAGAAGCTCTATCTCTGAAGTGTATGCAGAATGCATTTATCACATCACTCTGGAGTTTGAAGATTCATGGCTACCATGCACGTCATTCTAGTCTGTGAAATATCTTCTGAAATCAGTGTGCAGCACCATACAAAAGACATGTTTCAGAGATGTAATACCTATCTGTGAGAGTACTCATGCAATAGAGGAGAAAACTATGGTTCCTGAATACTTCTTCAGACTTCATCTTCCATCTTCAAAGAAGCATCTCCTTCAACTTCTAAATGTAATTTTCCATCTTCTGGGACAGAGCAATGCTGGAGGCCAAGGGGCTGGGAGCAGCACAGACATACAGGAGGTCCATCATGAGCTAGTGGTGTGCCTCAGCAGCCAAGGGGCAAACTGCATTTTGAGGTGTGTTAAAATAGCATCAGCCAGCAAAAATGTAATGTTGGCATGGTATTACCTGAATATTGTATGCAGTTCTAGGCTCCACAACAGAAGAAGGATGTCAAAGGGCTTGAAAGCATCCGGAAGAGGGCAACAAAGATGATGGCAGGGCTGGAAGGCACGTCCTTTGAAGAGAGGCTGAGGAGACCTGGATTGTTCAGTCTGGAGGAGTCAAGAGGCAACCTTATTGCTCTATGCAGCTCTCTGAGGAGGGGAAACTGACAGGCTTTACACTTGGAATGGCAGGATAGGAATGGCACAGACCTGTGATAGAGGAGGTTCAGTCTGGGCATTTGAAAATATTTCTTTATCATGAGGATGTTCAAACACCGGAACAGATTTCCTGGGGAGGTGGTTGATGCTCCATGCCTGTAAGTTTTCTAGAGACGTTTGGATAATGCCTTCATTAATAACCTTTAACTTCTGTTTAGCCCTGAAGTGATCAGGCAGTTGGACTAGATGATCTTTGAATGTCCCTTGCAATTGAACCATTCTATTCTGCTCTGTTCCATTCCATTCTGTTCTGTACTAGGGATTTAAGACAAGAATAACAGGTAATTTTTTTCAGGAACTTTACTTTCACTCTAACAACCAAGTTTGATCTGTGCCTGATATTTGGAAACAATGTCAGTATCTGTAGTGACGTTACTTCAAATAAGATCATCCTTTGTGCTTTACTTCAGTAGCCAACATTGGCTGTCACAGTTTTGGGTGAAATACCTTATAAAAGTATGATGAAAAACACAAGGATCTGCTACATTTTGGATGATGGTTACCTGGTTATTTGTTCTGGGTCTTGACAGGAAATTTCAATGGTTGTAAGGACCACTGCCAAACTAAATATTGGGAATATTTACTTTTTGACTGTCTATGATGGAATAGAAGCTTCTCAAGGACAAATACATTCAGTTTGACTGGAAAGCAAACAAACAATCAACAACAATCAATCAAACAAAAGGTAAAAACTGCAAATGCACTTCAAGAAACTATACCTACCAGTATCACTACTGATCTGAACATTAACTAATTGGACCTCCAACCATCAGTCCTCCTGTTTAGTCACATCTTCAGCAGTATAGATATGCTAATAAAGATAGATTCTGTGTCAGCCTTGCTTTTCAGCACTAAATGATGAAGTAGTGCACAAAGAATTTTATGCTAGAGAATTTCTGCAACACTGAAAATAATGAGATTCTGCAAAAATAATAATGTGAAATTCCAGATAGACTTTAAATGAAACAATTTTGCTGACTCCAGCATGATAATCCTTTCTGCTGACTCAAGTAATGACCTCTAGTTTCCTTTTAAAGGGAAAGTTCATAATAAACCAAGGTAGTTTTTGCAATGCTAGCGTAGAAAAGACCATTTGGATTTCAAGCTTGCTTATTGCGTAATTAACTATTTTATTTATTTCTGTTCGGAGCACATATACTTGGAATAATTACTTCTTACCTATAAAAGCAGTTCTTTCAGACTAACTGGATTTAATCACATGAATACAATGTGTTTCGGTAATCAAAGAATACGAACCTGTTCTTAAAATTTATAGTATTTTATTTTTTATTTTGGATCTATATAAGATATAAAGCAAGCATTAGCTTATGATTATCGAAGCAACACAACATTTTAAATTTCTGAAATTTAGAACAGATGTTTTCGCTTTTCATTTTGATATTTTGTATTCTTACAACAAAGGCTTTCCTGTACTATTACTTTCATCCAAAAGAAATGAAACAATTTACAATTTAACTTAATTCCTATTAACTTCGTGAGATTATGCCCATATTTAAGGCAGAGGGCAACATCAATGCAGTGTGATAAATCTTAACTCTTTTATTCAGGTGGCTATATAGGCTACAGTGAAATTCTCCTGCACTGGGTGAAATTTAGATTTGTACGGTGCTTAGTTACTATCGCAAAGATTAATTTAATTGACTATAATTTCAACAGAGAAGCTTATGGAGGAAGAAGTAGCAAAGCTTTAACCAAATACTGTAATGAATCTCTTTTCAGAGTGTCATAGTTTTTTTCTTAGACTCATATCCTATTTTCATGACTTGAATATATATATAAAACTGTTCTTATCCTCACCTTGTGACAGTTTATTTGATATTACCCCAAACTCCCACTTTTGTTTGGACTATTTTTATTGTACTTCTTTGCCAGGACGTGCATATGGATGGACTTTTTATCTTTGATTCTTGCTGTTCTCCACCTTGATCCCATTAAAACTTCAACAGTGGTGATAGAAGTAATTTGTTGGTTGTTTGAAGTCTGAGTTCTGTGGTGGTGCACAGTAGGAACCTGTATTCCCCTGCCTGTAATGATCTCAGCTAGATTCAGGGGGAATATAATTCAGTATGAACAGAAGAATCTGGATGGAAAAGCAACTTGGGAAGCGTGTTATTTTTTGTTCTAACTGAAATTCTGTAGTTAGAGATATGAATCAATACAGACTCTGCACTAGGAAGAAAACTAAAGGCAATAACAAATATCCCGGAATCAAAAGTGAGCCCTTCTGTCATAAGGATCATATACACTTGGGAGAGACAACACAACAGAATACAGCTTCTGTGCAGAAGAATGTAGAATGATCTTGGTCTGAGACTAGTTTCCTTTTGCTGAGAATACTGATGAAAACTAGGATGAAAACTCTGTAGTAGAAGTGTCAGAATGTATAAGATCTAGGGAAGAGAAAAGAGAAGAACTTTCTTTAAAAAAAAGTTGTCTAAAATCCATTCAATAATCAGAATTTCACAAAAGATAAAAGCACTTCTATGGACATGTTATTCCCTTCCCCCCCCTTTTTTTTTATTTCTTTCTTTCACTGTTTTTT
>JAOWBP010004700.1:12395009-12406158 GCA_028571105.1 Tragopan temminckii | reverse complement strand
CTTACCAGGGCAGAGTAGAGGGGGAGGATCACCTCCCTCGACCTGCTGGCCACGCTCTTTTTAATGCACCCCAGAGGCAGAAAACAATGTACTACAACAAATGTCAAAGTCCTGATGTAGCAGAAAAATTGATCTAAAAATCACACAGAAAATATACAAGAAAAGTATCTGTCAGAACTTTAGTACAGGCCATTGGCACTTCAGCTTGGAGCTTGCAGCCACGGGCATTGTAGGATTCGTCTCTTGATAGCAAGAGACTACAATCTTAAAAATGGTTTTCATGAGGAGCAGTGCTAATATGAACTGTCCCAACAGCTCATCAAAGGCTGAGATGTTGCTGAAACAAGGATTCAGCCGTCCTCCTTCCACTGAGAAGACAGTTATCCATGTGCCCCTTGGGAGAACAGCTCAGAGAATTTTTGGCCAGTGAGAGAGAGTAATTGTGTTTTCTGTCCACTTGATAACTGTGGGTGAGATCGGGCAGACAATCACCTTCAGTTTGGTGAAAGAGTAAGATCAAGAGTGTATCCCTACTGTCTTTGCCATCTAAAAGTTGTCATATGGGATGATAGAAGATTTCTTATACTAGATTTGACCTCATTGTTGACCAACAAAGTTATTTTTATACTACTAAGCTGGAAACACCTCATTTTACAGAAGCGTGCTTATCATCCACACAGTGCCTGCTTCTCACTGAATGAGCTAAACAGTTACCTTGAATGAGAAACTGATGACTACATCTTATCCTATCGAACTCTACACTTCATTTGAAGTGAGAGGCAAGTGTCAGTTCCAACATGTCATCCAGTACACTGCGGTGAGAATCTTTACACCACTGGCAGAATGAGAGGTGACTGCAGTTTTGTGCTGTGGAGGCTGACTTGGTAGCAGACTGTGGCACATGAACAAGTTCATCAGCTGCAAGACAGGCATCATGCAGACAGTCTTTTGAAAGTGCAGACTGTATGCCCAAGAAACAACCAGAAGGGTGCTGCTACTTCCCTCTGCCAAACTCTGAAATAATTTGAACACTATGGCTGGTCTTCACAGGAGATGCAGCACAGAAGGCATTCACAGCATATTCCGAAATTAGAAGGTTGAGCCACACTTAAAAGGTTGGACTGGGCTGTAACATCCTGTTACGTTAGTTCTGCCAAAGTGCTTTTTTTTTTTTTTTTTTGTTCTTCTGCGGAACTGTAGGTGCAGCCATTTTGAAATAACAATATAATTTCCTGGTAATGGTGATTCAATTCCAATTCAATTGTTAAAGAACCATGATTCCAAGGAGTTTCTCTAGCAAGCAAAACTATATCTGTCATGCTAACTTCCAGAAAATTGATAACATTTATTAAATAATATGTTTTAAAAATCGAATAGTAGATTTTATAACTTGGATAAAATTGGAATTACCAATTTGTCAAGCTCATTAGAAAAGCAGAAAACAAAACCCAAATCCTTGAAGTGTAAAAGCAATCCAATTAAGTACTGCATTGAATGTGAAGTTTTGGCAATCTTAATTGAAATATATTAATTTGAATTTTGGTTCCTGAATCAGTTGTGCTACCTGAGATCTCACATACAGTGAAGAATGCCACAGAGATTGAATAAATTAAGAATACCTCAGACACGCAGAGGGCACTGCTGACATAAACTGTTAATAATGAAAGTATGGACCAACAAAGGAAGCACACTGATGTAGTGTGTCTGAAAGTGTATTGATTCTCCAGTACATTAATCCTTTACACTGAAGAATTACTGTCAAAGAATGAGTCACAAGACAAAATGCAAGACATATTTATCACTGTTCTCATTTAAGATATTTTTTAAAAGTGATTCATGTATTTTTTTATTTATTGTATTTTAACACATTTAAGTCCAAAATATATGATCTTTCTCAGAAAATATGTATCAACAGATCACTGAGATATTAAGTATAAAACATCTAGTAAAATGTTTATTTTTATGTATGCGTAGATATAAATACATATAGATAAAAGACAGAAAAGCAATAAAGCCCCATCTAATTATTAGATGATGCAGATAAATTACAATTTCTTTTTAGAATATAGGCAATTAAAGAGTTGCCTAGAAAAGCAAGTAACCCTGCCTAACATGAACTATGTTTTAAATCAGAAAAAAAGAAAAATATTGAGAAAGGCTATACAGGCTTTCTGAGTTTATATCTTTCACTTTTGCTGTTTTACTTACAAAATTAACTTAAAAAAAAAAAAAAAAGAATTATTGTGAGGATTTACTGTTGGCTGCCCTTTGCAAAGATTTAATGAAAACTGCTAAGAGTCACACCTTACATCATTGCCATTCAGCCATGGAAGAAAGTTCTTTGTCGAATTACATTTAATGGAAATAACAGAAAGGTAATTTGGCAGAAAAAATAAAGGTCATTATTTAAAAAAACAAACAAACAAAAAAACCACCTGCAATTGCAAAAGATGTTGGGATATGACAAATGTTCCCTTGAGATCTTTAGATATTCAAGCTCACTCCTCAAAGTCCTACTGCATTTCAGACATCCTTCCTGATTAACAGCATTGACCAAACACACTACTTCCTATTTTGATTTCAGTCATGGTTGTTCTCCACATGATTCAGAAAGCCAAAACTGGAAGATGTTCTAATATCTCTGACATGTTTTGAAGAGGATAGATAATAAGTAGACTGAAGGACTGAGTGTGCAGTGTGCCCTCACAGCCCAGAAAGTCAACCACACCTTGGGCTGTATCAAAAGAAATGTGAACAGCAGGTCAAGGAAGGTCGATCCTGCCCTTCTACTCTGCAGAAGTGAGATCTCACCTGGAGTACTGTATCCAGATGTGGAGTCCTAAGTACAGAAGAGACACGGACTTGTTGGAGTGTATCCCGAGAAGGGCCACAAAAACGATACAAGGCATGGAACACCTCTCCTACAGGGTCAGGTTAAGAGAGCTGAGGCTGTTCAGCCTGGAGAAGAGAAAGGTCCAAGGTGACCTGGTAGTAGCCTTTCAGTATCTAAAGGGGAGCTACAGAAAAGAAGGGGACAGACTCTTTAGCAGGTGGTGACAGAACAAGGGGAAATGGTTTCAAGCTCAGAGAGAGTAAATTTCTGTTAGGTATAAGGAAAAAGTATTTTACAGTGAGTTTGGTAAGACAATGAAGCAGGTTGACCAGAGATGTGGTGGATGCTCCATTCCTGAAGACTTTCAAGGAAAGGCTGAATCAGGTCCTGGGCAACTTGATCCAGCTGTAGGTGTCCCTGTTCATTGCAAGGGAGTTGAACTAGATGACTTTTAAAGGTCCCTTTCAACTCTAGGGATTCTATGATTCCAGAGATTCAGTTTCTGTATCCTACGTATATTATAAACTTTTCAAATATCTTGAAATCTTGCTTAGGATTAAAAATTAGAAAGAAATATATAAAGAACATTACAGCCTGAAAAAAAAAAAAAATCGGAAAAGTGTAAAAGCTTTATCTATCTTTGTCAGGTAAAAAAATTTCTCTCTTTGGTCCATTATCCAGTGGTCCTGATTTTGACCTACAAACTCCGCTCAAGGACACCCCCAGTACAGCGTGTAGATTTTGAACATTTCTGGAGTCCATAGCAAGATATTCAGTAATTTCTTCTTTTATTTGTCTGATTCAAATATTCTAACTGAGCTGTGTGGAAATACAAAATGTGTCTCAACTAATCTCATGGTTCTCATAGAAGGATAGAATTCTTCCTGGCTGTGAACAGAGAGGAAGACGTTCAACTTTTGCACTGCAGCAGTGAGATGGTGGTAGGCTTACTCACCCTCCCTTGTCAGCCCAAGCATTTTCTTCTACTTAGGTGAAAAATGTTAATGTCTCCTGAAGCCAAGTACCACCTTGGCTGACACAAGGAGATTGCCGTTCATCACTTTTGCAACCAAGTTTAAAATTTTATGAAAGAGATGACAAAGAACCCCAAAATTGTACATTTGGCGCTTTTAGACTTTACATATAGTGTCTTCAGACACTGGTATTTCTCCTTATGACTTTTTCTTGTCTGAAAATACATACTCAGCCTTTTAACCTCCTTAGCTTTACAGTCTTCAGCCACCTGCTCTGACTCTGAGGATGAGTCAAAGTAGTTATTCACACTGTCTGACAGTCTGCCATAGGACAGTGTCAAGATTATATATGAGTAAAGGTTCCCATTCTATAAACAATGTACAATAGTACTAGATATTTATGGTTATGATGTACATTAATTGATGTGGGCTGCAGAAATCATAGAAGTTAGTTATAAGTTTTTAAAAACAGTTTTTCAGCTGCACATCAGAAAAGTGTTTCATAATGATAGCATATATTTTTGTATTTTGTGGTGATGGGAATGTCTGAATAAGCTGCTGCTTATTCCATCTCTATTTAATAGCTGTTAAGGAATATAATTCCTAGGTATACTGCATCTTGGAATCTCATAATTCCCTCTTTCTTTGTACTACATACCATTAATTGGTTAAGTAAGGTAATGATACCCTAGTCACCTTATATGTGGACAGTTTTCCTTCATCATGTTTGGATGAATAATTATTTATGTAGCTAGTCACAAATCTTTGTAACTCTACATTTGACTGCATAGGGACTACTTTTAGTTGCTGGCTGGGTTTTATACTTGAGTTTACATTTTTTTATGGGCTCACTGTAGTTATTTTTGTATTTTGGTGGTCTATCCAGCAGTACTGGATCTATATATTAAATAATATATCATATTGTGCTCTTTCTTGGCTGAAGAAATATAAAGGATTATGACCTACAACTGATGATGAAAATGAACTCTTGAAACGTTCAAGGTCAGGCTGGATGAGGCTCTGAACAACCTGATGTAAATGTAGATGCTCCTGTTCATTACAGGGGAGTTGAACCAAATGACCATTAAAGCTCCCTTCCAAATAAAAAGATTTTACAGTTCTTTGATTCTATGAAGTGAAATGTGGATTTTGTTAGAAGAAATCTGATTCAGGTACATAAACACCCTGTTTTCTTAGAATTGACTTTTAAGAAAATGTATAGAATCAAAAAGATCAAGATTTAACAAAACCAAAATTTTGAGATAAAAAATATGGTTTTCTCTCATGGTGCCAAGGGAAAATGTTTTTCAGCATTTTATACTTTGTTTACAGCATTAAACCTCAGAAAGACCATAGAAAATTGGGTAATGGAAAATTTTAACCTGTAACATTTACACTGTATTATTGAACATCCTGAGTTGGAAGTGACCTAGTGTCATGGCTTTATAATTTTGGGCTATCAGTATTCCACATAATAACATCATGTAGTGCACTAGGAGTAAAAGAGTTAGTGATCTACTTCTGTATACCTGAAGAGAAGAACTACATACCCCAGAGGACTTTGCGTTCTGAGAGGAGATAAAGCCCTTGGCATGGTCACAAGACTGGACTCACCTCCCTGCTGCTTGACCTGACCACATGTCTCACCTCAGCATTATAGTAAGGCCTGCAGCTTTTGGACACTCTTTCATTATATTTGATTTAATAACTCCATTTCTAATTATATTGTATTATATTGTATTATAGTATGTTAACATTCTGATATCTTATTTAATAAATTGATTTTTTTTCTCCCCAGATTGTTACTGCTGTTATTTTTGGGTCCCATATCTCTTTCCCTTTATTTTTCTCTCTCTGGAGGCACGGACCCACAGTTTCCTCTAATCCGCTAGTCACGGAATGAGGCCAAATCAGTCCATAAACAGCTGACACCCAGCAGGATCACTGAATCCAACTCCTGGCTCCACAGACCATCCAAAATCCAACCTCTATGTCTGAGAACACTGTCCAAACACTTCTTGAATGCCAGCACCTTGGGCCTGTGACCATTCTCCTGAGGAGCCTGTTCCAGGTGCAGAACCTTTCCCTAACACATCCTTGACCCTGACACAGTGCCATTCCATTCTCATGGGTCCTGTTGTTGTCACCAGAGAGCAGATCTCACCTCACCTCATGAGGAGCTTTAGGTTACCATGACTTCTCCCCTCATCCTCTCCTTCTTTGGACCTAACAAAGTAAGGAACCTCAGCCTCTCCTCATGTGTCTTGCCCTCTGGACCCTTCAGCATTGTTGTTGCCCTCTAGTAGTATTTTGTTCTTGTACTGTGGCATCCAAAAGTACATACAGTGTTTGAGATGAGGCCGCACCGTGCAAAGCAGAATGGGACAGTCCCTTCCCTTACATGATGGCAGTGCTGAACCTGATGCACCTATGGTTATGGCTTGCCCTTTTGGCTGCCAAGGCACACTGCTGATTCAAATTCAACTGATTGTCACTTAGAACTCCCAGATCCCTTTCCACAGGAGTGTTCTTCAGCTGCTTGCCCCCTGGCTGTACTTATATCCAGGGCTGCCCCAATCCATGTGTGAAATTCAGTGCTTGCTTTTATTAAAGTAAATGTAGTTGGTGATTGTCCAGCCCTCCAATCTGTCAAGATCTCACTATAAGGCCTCTCCACCCTAGAGGGAGTCAACAGCTCTTCCCAATTTACTATTGTCAACAGATTTACTTAGCCTGCCTTCAAGTGTTCGAGTAAGTGATTAAAACATTTTTAGTTCCTTAAATTGAGCTATGTAGAACCCTACATGTGAATGGCCACCAGCCTGATGCAAATCCATTTACTATAACTCTCTGTGGCTGATCCATCCACCTAACACATTATATTTTTGTCAGCCTACTGTAAACTGAGCATTTTAACCTGAAGGATATTGAGAACCTGTACAAGTACTGAAAGCTTTGTTGAAATTCAAAAATAATATATTAACCGACTTCTCTTGGTCAAGTAGGGGGATATCAATGCACTAAAAGGAGATTAAATTGGTTAAATGGGACCTTCCCCTCATAAACCTGTGTTTGCTTTGACCAGTGACTGAATTATCTTTCAGATGTTTTTCAGAAAGTCCCAGAATTATCTTAATATGCACAATTTACATATTTTCAGTTATTGGATGATTTTAAAATGATGGTTGCATTGAGAACAGGATTTTTGATTAAGAAGGCATCATAAAGACACACACTGCTTAGCATGGGCTACTTTTAATGTCTTGAAACAGATTCTGCAGTGTGATTCTTTAACTGAAGCAAGCATGTAATTTCTTGCTGGGTCCTACAGACATGCTGAGTCTCCAACCCAGCTCAGCTGTCACCCTTCTCATAATATCTACATCTTATTTTTATCTCTAGGTCAAACAAGATCATGATAATGGATATTTGGGATGTTATCCAGAGTCTATGCCTAGAAGCAGAAAATAAGGTACCTGTGATATGCTTTGTTGCATGACTTATAGCAGTTTCATGGCTGAACAGGAGAGGCTGACCTGCCAGTTGAACAGAAACGGAGTCAATGCTGTTTTAAAACAGTATCACATATTCCATGGCATTATCTAATACTTTCAGATATCCTTGATCTGCCTGAGATGTTCTCAACACAGAGTGAGTGATGTGGGAAAAGCTAACAGTCCCACTTGTGGTGTGGAATTCTCAGAAATTCAGCAATTGAGTCATCATCAACACTGAAAAATGTATTGATTCCAAAAAGGATATCATTATTCTCCATGTTGTCCCTGGGAGATGAAGTTCTATAATGCCCAGATAATATTTTGGTTTTATATTTATGAGAAATAAAATCCAAGCTGCATCCGGAAGTATCAGGCAGCAATTTGCAAATATTACAATACCTTTTTTATTTACAGATGCTGTAGGTAATAGGTATTTCAGGTTTAGCAAAGTGCATGATTGCTTTTTAAACTGAGTATTCTTCATAATAATGCATTGTAAATAAATCATTATACTGTAAAGCATCACCACTCTCTCTAAAGTCTGTAAAAACACTCACTCTTATTTGGTTTTTAAAAACTAGCTATTAATATTTACATTTGTGACTGTGCACAAATACATAAAATCATTGTAAAAGCCAGAGGTTTAAGTGCCTGCCTTTCCACTCACCAGGTCAGAGAGAACTTTTAGATCTGTCTCAGAGGATTTCTTGCTATTACAAATATGAAAGTGGGATGTTAAAATGAAAAAGAAGCAAATTTAATAATAATAATAATAAATACTTGCAGGGGACGGTGCTCAGCTTGATGGCTCCAGAGAGTGGAAGGAGATTATGTTAAAGCATAAATGGAGTTTTAACATTTTTAAATCCAGAAGGTCTAATCTAATCTAATCCTTTTCAATCCAATTTTTTTAATGCAGCCTAGACATCAGATTAAAGCTTGCACTTTTCTTTTCTAGGCCATTGCAAACAGAATCAGCATCTGTGCTATCATTCCAATATTCAATGTTTCAAAATAGATTTAAAATGAATCAAATGTAAAATAAATAAATGAAAAGCTATATATTGGATGCTAGATAATGTATTTTTACTTCAAAGCAGAATAAATTATAATTCCTGCTGGTAAATATTTTTTTTCTCTTAAAATAACTAACAAAAATAACAACAAAACCCAAAAAAGTCTGTATTTCTGAACTCAGATAAATCTATAAATTCAATATCTGCACAGAAAGAATTTTTCTGTATAGTAATACATTTTTTCCCGAATGATTTCATGCCAATAGCTCCACAAATAGTCTGAATTTCATTTGCTGAGTCTTCCAAGAATGATGCTAATGAAACATACTAACAAACAGATAGAAAACTTTGCTTAGTCTCCTTTTTTTTTTTTTTTTTTTTTTTTTCTTGATTTATACACATTGCTATATTATTACACATTTTTAATTTTAAGTGAATCTAAAGTTATTTCACTGGGCTAAACAAAATTCTCTAGTTTACATTGTCCTATAATGAATACAACCATAGTTTGTCTACTGTACCAGTCACATGGTGAAATACTCATTGCTGATGTAACAAATTTATCCTCCTTTAACATGGTATTTTCTCTAGAGAAAATTCACGACATTCTATAAGAACTTGTCAGTTCTTATATGTTAAGGGTAAAATTAAGCATGGCCAGAGAGATGATCACAATGCACGTATTTAGAATATAATTCTGAAAGAACTCAGGGAAGTTAATGACAAAAATCACATGTGGTTTGTCTTCATCAGGAAGTCTACACAGAATTTACTGAATATTTGAATATCCTATTTGTTAATGTTAAAGTTTTCCCCCTGTTCTGAGATTTGTGTACCCCCTAAAATTTCTAGCGGAACGGAATCATTTATAAATGCTGTGAGTGTAAACATGATTTTTATTTCTTTTTTAAACAAGTTCAGTAGGTCTTCTAGAGATAATTCTTAGACTCCTTTCACAGTTCAAATCCAGACCTTGTCTGAATTCCCCTGAGTAGGGTCTACAAATTTGCTGAAAACAAGAAGGAAAAACTCTAAGCTGTTTCTAATCTTTGTGGTATCATTTTTATTTTATTGCCACTATCTCAGACTAGTATTGTTTAAAGGAAGATCAATGAGCTGTGGTGTATAGAGTCATGGAAATGGTTTGTATTGTCCTGAATTAGTGGATAAAAAAAAAGAATGGACACTAATGTGGACTCCAGGTGTAGATAAAGAAGTATGAATGAACACATTCAGAAGCACCTGCTTGATCACAATGTATACACTACATAGTAGCATCAAGCATTAATGATGTTGACAAAATAAATAAAATAATAATTGCAAGCACAGTTTGGCATATTGTAAAAGTTTATTTTACAGAGACCAAAAATTTAGATCATTTAGAATGGCATGTTGGTGTCAAGAACCTTGCTTTATGTCAAAATTTAGGACAATAACAAGTAATTAAAGTATGCTATGTGTCACTACAAGCTACTACATCTAATGACAGAACCTTCCGTGTCTAATTCTGCAGAAAGTCTGGAACAGTCTTGATGACTACACAAAGTAGCCTTTACCTGAAGTGTCTGGAAGTATTTAGAAGTGCACATATGACAATTAATCAGGATGTCTCATGTTCTGCATCCCTTTTTCGTATATAAAAAGGACTACTGATGAACAAAATTTAGCCTGTCTTTATACCCTTGAGAGGAAATCTTTCATATCACTTACAAAATCTCAAAATTTATCCTCAAATTCTCTACAGAGATGACATTTTCACTTGATGACATCAGGTAGTTTTAGGTTTCTTTCATGAACTGCTATTTTCTGTTATGTCCATGTGAAAGATGAAAACCTTTATAGACAGAAGTAATGTAAAATCTATCAGTTACTGAAATTCTTCGTACTGACTGACTTATTCTAATAATGATGGGCACATGTGAGCATTTATAGCAAATAATAATTTTAGACCTTCCTAAATTTCAGTCCCTTTCTCTAACATAATATGTAATATTCAAGTACTATATGATTATTAATAATTAATATATAATAATAATAGATAACTATTGTGTAATATATAACATATAGAGTGTATTTATAACTTATACTATATAACATATATAGTATATTGTATAACATATATCACGTATTATATATTATACATATGTGTGAAATGTCCAATATCCAATATACCATATCATAAGCTTCCCATTTCTCATCACAGATATATGCATACTGGCCAAATTACAACTTGGAATGGAAGCAATGGAATTTATGAACCACAACCTGCTTTAACTGGAAGAAGATCTGAGTAAACAGGAAAATAGAGGCTGTAATGCATTTGAATTGGTCCTCTGGCTGGAGGAAACCAAATGACTAAGGATTTGGACTTCACCTGAGAGTAGAAATCCATCCTACAGTATAGACAAAGCTCCTAAAAAGAAGACTGTGGAAATACTATCATAGAAGTAAGGTCTATTATTACTGAGACTTGTCAAAAGCTAGCTCAAATACAGTCTTCTCATTCTGAGTTTATACAATATGGCGCTTGTACAGGCATACTTTTAAAAACAGTGCAAATAAGCTCTACAACATTGTACTTATTACACAAGAAAACAAACTGGTCAGAGATGGAATAATCGAATCATAGAATGGGTTAGGCTGGAAGAGGCCCTAGAGAGGTTTAGCTCCAACTCCCCTGCAGATACAGGGTTGCCACCCACCAGGTCAGGCTGCCAGGGCCTTACCCAGGCTGTCCTTGAGCACCTCTGGGAATGTGGTCATCTGTTCCAGTCCCTCAGCACCTCCTGAGTAAAGAATTTCCAGATAACAACTAATTTAAGTCTCCTC
>JAOWBP010004700.1:12361491-12394909 GCA_028571105.1 Tragopan temminckii | reverse complement strand
TCTTTCTCTTTAAAATTTTTCCCCTTGTGCTACCGCTATCAGACTGTGTAAAAAGTCAGTCTCCTGCCTCTCCTCCTAAGCTTTCGTCAAGTACTGGAAGAACACATACAGGTCTGTCCAGAACCTTCTATTCTGCAAGCTAAGCAAGCCCAGCTGCGTCAGCCTGTCCATGTAGGAGAGGTGCTCCAGCCTAATGATCATTCTTATGGCCCTCCTCTGGACCCTCTCCAACATCTCCACATCTTTCTTGTGCTGGGGCCTCAGCCTAGATGCAGTACTACATGTTGAGCTGCACAAGGGCAGAGTAGGTGGAGACAATCATCTCCCTGCCCTGCTGACCACCTCTCTTTTGATGCAGCCCAGGATACAGTTGGCATTCTAAGCTGCAAGTGCACACTGCTGGCTCAAGTCCAGCTTTTTATCCACCAGTACTCCCAAGTCATTCTTAGCAGGACTGTTCTCAGTGAGTTCTCCTGGTCTGTACTCATGTCTGGGATTGCTCCAACCAAAATTTAGCATCTTGCATTTGGTCTAGTTGGACCTCATTAGGTTCACATGGGCCTGCTTTTCAAGCCTGTCCAGGTACCTTCGGATGCCAATCTCTTCCTTCTGTTGTGTCAGCTGCACCACTCATCTTGATGTCATCATCAGACTTGCTCAGGGTGCACTCAATCTCACTGTCTATGTTGTTGAATAAGATTATGAAGGGCACTGGTTCCAACACAGATTTCTGGGAGATGGCATTCGTAACTGGCCTCCACTTAGACAAGGGCTGTTTACCATAACACTCTGTCTGCAATCATCCAAACGATTCCTTATCCACCTGCCGTGGATTTCCTCATTTGTCCAGTGTGCGGGGAAGCATAACCGACCCAAAATGAGTGATAAAAGCACCTTTATTCTTAACAGAGTCCAGGGTTTTATAGACCTACAAGTACATCTGGCATTACTTAATTGGACATACAGCTTGTTTATCATATTCTGATTCGCTTATACAGTATACTGCAAAACCAGCTGCTAATCATCGCTAGCTAGGGTGTACACACATTCCAAACCACCGAGCTCCAAGGTCAAAATGACCTCGGCATAGCTTTCTCACACTTGCTTACTGGTACTTTCCCATTGCACACCGTTCAGTGCTGCCGTAGGGGCTTTGCTCGTACAGCGAGTCTTGGCCGCCTCGTTCTATCAGCCACTCCTCCACATCCACCACATAGTCCAGCTTTCAAATCCATATTTGTCCAGTTTAGAGATAGTTATGAGCTGTGGGGTCCATGTCAAAGGCCTTGCAGAAGACCAGGTAGATTACATCAGTTGCTCTTCCTTGCTCTACTGATGCCATCACTCCACAGAATGACGTAGTATTGATTGTTTGATAAACAATCTGCTCTTGGTAAATATATGAAGGCTGTCTCAAATCACCTCCTCACCTTGCATGTACCTTGACATATTTTCCATGAATATCTGCTCCATGATCTTCCCGGGCAGAGAGCTGAGACTCACCAGCCTGTAGTTCCCTGGGTCTTTCTTTCTCCCTTTATTGAAAACGGTAATGATGCTTCCCTTTTTCCAGTCAACAAGGACTTTGCCTGCCAGTCACAACTTTTCAAATGTTTTGGAGAGTGATTAGGCAATTCCATGAGCCTGTTTCTTTAGGATCCTGGGATGCTGTCCATCTGTATAGATTTGCACACATTTAGTTTCATGAGGATGTCCTGTACTCACTCTTCTCTTACAGTGGGAGTGGTCTTGCCCAACTTCTTCCTAGAGGTTCAGGGCTGTAATAGACCTGGGAAGCTTAACAGCCAGTGAAGACTCAGGAAAAGAACTTGCTGAGTACCTCATCCTTCTCCATGTCTGTTGTTGACAGTTCATTCTTCTTATTTATCAGAGTGGGAATGCTCTCCTTTGCCTCCACCCTCTGGTCACTGTACCTGTACAATCTCTTCTTATTTTTCACATCTGTTGCCAAGTTCAGTTTCATCTGTGCCTTGGTTTTCCTGATCCCATCTCTGTGTGTCCGGATGGTATCAGCATATTCTTCTCTGGCTGTATTTCCTTTCTTCCAGTTATGGTACATTTCACTCAGTTTGACCCACAGATCCTTGGTAATTTCTTTATGGATCAGCATAAGACCCTTCCAGCTGCCTTGCCCTTACTGTGCGCGTCATCCAAGAATATCTCCTTTTTAGTCTGGAGGCTTTGTGGCATAAGGAGAAATAGAAATTGAGTTTCTTTCATTTCATCCAAACAAGCTATCAAGATTTCATCCCAGACTGAAAAATGCACAAAATTTTCTTGATATTGTCCTCTGTTGCATATTAACGTAGACAAAGCATGGTTGAAACCTAAGCAATTATATAATTAATGAAAAACAAAATTTACTTAAGAATGTAGGGAGAATCAGAAAGTTTTCATTTTGGCACTTTGTGACAGCTTTATTTCTCTATCCCTCCACTCATTCTGACTTTCTGTTGACATTGGGGCTGCTTATCTTTACCAGCCTCCCACACATATTGATTACCTCTCAAGATGATGTCCCCTTGACTTGCTGCTTTATCTAGATCTGTAACACTTGTACATTTTTAGTTACTTCTGTTTGTACACATGGGCCAAATTTATCCTTGGTTTATGGCCAAAGAATTACATCAGGTATAAATTTGTCTCTCTCAATCTGCCTTACTGCTTCTGAATTCAAGTTCCCAAACACAGTCGAGGACTGGCTCCTAATGATAAAAAGAGTATTTACAGCATAGGTTTCGACCCTGGACACAGAAAGAAAAAACAGGAGCCTAATGGAAAATACAACTTCTTCATAAGCACAAGCATATGATTTTATGTCTTTGTCAAATTCCTTCTTTTTGCCTTCACCTCTACGTTTTATTCATCTGACAGGCATAAGAGTATTAAAAGACTCTTGGGCTTACAAACATATTTCTGTGTAGCTTGCTAAAAAATTATGTTATCCTTGTAGTTATCTATACACATATGTTAAAACTGTATGTATAAGTAGAATAAAACCTGTGAGAATTTTTCCATTTTGATCCTCTGAAATTTGGTTGTGTCCATCCTATGCCACAAAGTCAATCCTAAAACATTAGTAATCTAGTATGCAAATAAAAAACCCACATTTTTTATTATTGTTCCATACTTTTATTTCATTTCATTTATTGTCATGATTAAAAAATTATTAAAAGGAATCTAAATGATAATCCATTTCTTAAAAGCAAAATTATCAAACATTTAAAATAAGTTCATTTTATATGATTTTTTTTTAATTAAAAAAAAAAAAGGTGAACACAACAAAAACATATATTCCTTATTTTTTAAATATCTTAACCTTTTCTTCAGTAGGTATGTTTCATTACTACTATGTACCATTTTTTTTTCACATTGAGGATTTCCTCCTGCCTTCTCCTGCTGTGAAGTCTTTCCTTTCTCTGTGATGTGCATCTACTTGCAGCTGTTCTCCTATCACTTTTCTTTCACAAACATGAAAGTTATGAAACGCGTAGGAGGTCAATTTAAAGCAAACTAAACACTTCTTTGTACAGTAGCCTACAAATTTCTTGAGCTTACTATGTCAGAGGTTGAGGAGGTGAATGTTAATAGAAAATTTAGAAAGAGTTTACACAAATTTGTAATAATAAGTCTTTAAAAAGACAACAAGAAACTAATCAGAGCTTATAATTTCTATAATTTCAGGATACTTGGGAATTATTAGGGGAATAGAATGTTAGGGCTCACATGCACAATTGAAGTGACCACCACTTCATTATCAGACTGAATACTGGGTTAGAAGAGGGATGTTTTTCTTCATGGGCATGATATTCCAGGATCTTTTCTGTTAGCATAAAGCACCTCTCCTTTAGCACATTTACTCTCAGTGATAGCGTGTCACAGTAGTTTCAGGAAGCCCAGCCTCAGGCTTCCTGTCTAGACCAACTTTGCAGCTTTAGTCTGAGAGAAGCCTGAAATTGTTTTGTTTGATCATCTGACAGCTTCTGGAGGCACTAGAGATGCATGGGGACAAATGAGAGCTAAACGTGGACTGCCACAACAGAAGGACATGGGTTGTTTGGATATGTTCTGAGCAATTGATCCCAAACTGCCTTTACCGCCATACTAATGATCTTCTCAAGGCCTCAGCCCTTGTGAATGTAGGAATTCTTTGAATACTAAAAAGTTTCATGTCAGACAAATCCAAGGCTTGTAACTGCCTAATTCTGCCTGCTTACACAAATATGTATCATTTTGGTGACAGTTTCTTTCATAGCTGATAAAGCTGTGCTCCTTATTCTTTGCTCACAAATTCCTGCAGTTAAGCTACCAGACACATAGCTTTTGTTGTGTATAATTACAGTACTGTGTGCATACCTCTAAAACTGATTTGAAGCTTTCTTTGTGACCCCGTGATCTTAAGCTGTCTGTATGCCACTAAGATCCTCAGCGTGAGTTTGAGGAGGAGGATGTCCCCGGGGGACTGCCACAGCAGCTGAGAACTTTGTCATGTTCCAGCGACACTTTAGCAGTGCCCTGCTTCTCCTGGGATCGATACGGAAACCTCTGTGACAGCTTTACACCGAGGTGAGTCTTCTGTGACTACCCGGCAAGTGTCACATCCAAATAACACACATCTCTTGGGTCATAATGTAGTATAAGTGATAGAATAACATTTCATTTTAAACCACAATTCTTATTCTTCATATGCAGAAAATACAATAGTTCCTTTTAACAGAAGAAAAACAAGCTCTCACTCTCTCAGAATGGAAAAATGTTGTTCAATCTGAAGTCCTCTGAAACACAAGCATCAGTTTTCAAATGAGATATAATTAAAATTTTTTCTTATCTAGTTATGCCTTCAATGTTTCATAGATTTTTCCTGACCTTTTCTTATTCGTAGATAAGGCTAACAGAAATTAACAAACTTATACTGAAGATTTTATTGTGGTTGAATATCTTTCCTCTTGCTCTTTATACATGAGTTTTCCTCATGTATTTAAGGCAAGAAAAGCAAAACCCAGTCAAACAAAAACCTTCCAAACAGAACACAAGCTACTTTGTTTAAGCTTATTATATTAAAAAAGAAATTTTGAAAGTTGTTAATCACTTCTCCAAAGCACTAGCAGATATAGTACATTCAATTAATTCAGTTGTTCCACGCAGTTTTCTTTGTTTCTGAAAGGTAAATACATAGAAATAGTGACTCAATCATTAGTTGGTGTTACAAATTCAGTAGGAGTTCTGTTTCAATTAGATTGTACAACGTAACATTGAAAACAGCTTACTAATGCCAGTATTTTTAAAATTGTGGAGCCTTTCTCCTCTCATTACCATATTGTTTACTGTGATGGAATTGTATCTTCTAGTTTCTTTATCCTGAAGTAATTTATAGCAAATTTTATATCAGCAAAGTATTACACATTTTATTTATATAGTTACACTAAGGTTTGCATATGTTTTCAACTTCTTAATGTAAAATTTGAAAACTAGGTCACACGTGTGAAAATTTTGACTTTAATTTACATAATTCATATTACAGTAACAGAAATATTTTCTCTTACCAGCAGATATAGCAGGCAGAAAAAAGAAATCACTTTTTAAAGACACCTCTAATACTAATGTGCAATACTGTAATTAAAATTTTGTTCATTTCTGGTGTAATTATCCATGATTGTTCCTTACTTTCCTTAGGAGGTTTATTTTCATCATAAAACATCTTACTGGCAGATTCTTCATATTTATCTTGTATTTTCTCTTGTAAAAATATTGCTTTGCTATGCTACTACAAAACTTTGTTTTCCTGTACTTTATGCTTCCAATGACATTTCAAATCTTTTTATCAATAGCTGCGAGAATCTGACTTCTATGTTCTTGAAAACTCTTGATTCTCAGAGCAGTTTTGGGTCTAACAGTGATAAAAAAATATAGATGAGCAACAGAGCTTATTGAAAGCAAGACATTCTGGTACACACTGTAATATATTATATACTCCAGATACTATTGGTAGTGGAACAATTGTACCAGTATGAGGTGAATATGTTTGATTTTCTATATTCAAGTAAAGTTCAGCTGCTATTTTCCAAGCAGCTGTGATTTTAATCTGTTTTTGAAGTAAATTAACATAGATATGAAGTGACTGTAATAGTAATGAGATGAGAAATAACTATCTGAAAGTTTGAATATTTGCAGACTTCTTTTTATAGCGGGGACTCAGGAAGATATATATATACATAGTCATGGTTCTTCTTATAGTGTCTTTGGTAAACACTTGGCATTTATCTCATGCTCCACAAGCAAAGTCCCATTGTCAGCAGCTGACTACAATTTTAACATAAAGAATCAGAGCAAAGAGATGAAGAGTCTCGTCATCCAGCCTCCCTCACCCGTGTCTTGTCCTTGGGGAATGCAGCACTACAGACATTTACTCTTGTCTTTCATTTTACTGAGCTTTAAGTGGACCCACTGCAATGGAACTGCTTAAACTGTAAGAAAGTATGGAAAGGAAAATCCTCCAATTTAAGTTTCTTTGCTCATAAGCAAGGATATTTTCTTTACTACTGAAGGAAAATACCAATGTGATTAAAATTTGGTGAGCTTTGTACTATCGGCCTAGCTTCCCATTTAATGGAGAATAAAGTATTTGTACTACAGAAAAAGTTCATGGAAGTGTAATCATGATAATCAATAGAAATTTGATGTGAAGCATACAGCTCAGATATTAAGCATTTCACTGTGCTGCTGTCCAGCTTGGTATCTACTGAGACTGATCATTAAATCATATAGTAGTGTAGCTTGACATTATTTGTTGTTGATTGCTGTTCTTTTAACAAATGTACTGTTTGCTTATAAAACCAGTTTACATTTTTGAAAGGACATACAAATTTATTACTGTACAGTCCCTTTTCTACAAAAATTGAACTAATGCTTATTTTGAATGATATATCATGGAATAATACAATGGAATAGTCAACATACAGTGGAGGAATTTTCTTAAAGTGTCTCTGAAATGAGACACAAAGGTTAACATCACCAATCCTGTTATGAGTATTTTCAGTTCTGAATGCCTAAGGAGCAAAAAGCCTTGGCTAGAATTCATATTCAAGCTCCTGTGATAGGAAATTTTACATTTAGAACTGATGGTACAGGAAACCCCAGGAATAATCATCATTGGATATTGACTAAACACTTAAGATCTGCAATCTGCAGAAGTAAAAGTGCAAGATAGAAGAAGCAGAAATGCGTGTGAAACAGTGAAAACCTCAGAAAATTGCAGGTTGTGCAATGTGCAGTGTGTTTCAGGAAAACATAGATTGAAAGGTTGAAGCCCCAACTTACACAGAAACACAGAGAGAGAAGGAAGGAAGGGAATTTGCTGAGAGCTTATGATTCTCTCCACCCAAAGTGTACAGTGAAATTAAAAAGAAATCTTCAGACTCTGTAAATGTTTTAAGTTCTTGATAAATTTAAGCCTCCCTCTGGTAGAAGTAACATCTTCATGTTAATTCTAACTGTCATCTTAAATATGAAATATTGAAAATAATCTGTCCACAGTAGGAAGAAAAAATATTATGACCCTTGAAGTTCATTGTTCTATGCTTGTACCAAAGCACTGGCAACTCCTGCTGGCAGATTGACAGCAGTGTAAACTGAGATCTACTAATTAACACAGCTGTTGAATTCTCTCAGAAATTATTTCACACCTGCCCCATCTTTTTCTACCTAAGTGTGAATTACAGTAATGTCTAAAGAATTAACTGACAGGATATTCCATGCTATTGGACTTGGAATAAATCAGTTACAAATCGTTTTATAAGGTTATGTGTTTGTGAGGCAATCTAAGGAAATGCTACTTAGTCTAAGTGCTAAATCTTGGACAGTGTTACAGGTGTTCTGGGCACTTGAGTCCCACTGAGTTCCTACAGCATGGCCGTAGACAAGAATAATGCTTATGGCTGAGGCTGTTGTGGGACGTAGAGTGAATGAGTTTTGGGGGGCTGGTTGAGTTAGAGAAGGTTCAGTGATTTTCTCAGGACGTTCATGAGAGGATAAGTTAGAACTGTGAGGAACATTATCAGTAATTTAGTCTCCCAAGGGGGATTTTTGTCTTCATTTAGACTGCCCATGGCAACTCAGCTCCACTGTCCTTCAAGTCACAGCACTGTGCTCTTTCCTTCATGCTTTTCTAAGTCTTCTGCACGGTGTACAGTGACTACAGATTGTCTCCTTCTCCAAATTGGGGTATACATCCCATATAACGTTCAGAACAATACAACTGTTTTTCTTAATACTTTATCTGTATGAATTTTCTCAGCAGCAGTACAGGAGTTGGCAGAGTAAACACTGTTTTCCTTACATTCCCCATGGGGAACTTGCAACAGTGAGATGCTAAGCAATTTGCTGAGGCTGTGGTTTCACAAAGTGGATGTCTAGTGTACCTGGCACCAGATGTACCTGAAGGAGAGGATAGGTTTCTCAAAGACAAACATTTTTTGCTGGCACACTTATCAAACAGCTATCTTGACCCCACAGACAGCATTTGTAACCACTCTGTTCCATTTTCTCTCTCAAAAAGAATTGCCACCTTTAGAAGAGTGTCAGACCTCTACCAAATGACTGAGAAGATATTCATTTTGTTTTCTTGCTTAGTTTCAGAGCTTCCTTCTTAATCCAGCAAACCACTTCAGGTATAGCTGGACAAACTTGGGGTGGTGGAGGATACAGGAACAGAAGTTTTGCATTTGCCATGAAGTTGCATGGAAGAAATGACAGAGTGGCATTTATAATCAAATTAGAAATGAAGGGAGATGAGTGGTTTCCTGATGGAGAAGTAGTGGTCCTCTTTCCTATCTTCAGTAAGTATACGTAGGGCAAATTAACTGATCCTGCAGAATCTACTGAGAAGCAGAAAACCCTGAAGACATGTATTTTTCCTACTGCCTGTGTAAGTGGTAAGTGGAGGAAAAATAAGAAATAAGAGACAAGATCCTTATGTTAATGAAAGTTTATAATCAAGATGTTGAACACAGAATGTATGAAAATAAATTAAAGTTTTGTCATGGTTTTATGATTTTTGGTTATCGGTATTCGACATCATAACATCATGAAGTGCACTGGGAATTAAAGACTTAATGATCCAGTTCCAGGGACTGCTGATATTTCTGAGTCCCTGATTCTGAGAAGAGAACTACATATCCCAGTGGACTTTGTGTTTCTATTTTCTGTTCAGAGGGAAAGATAAAACTGCAGATCATGAAACCATAGCCAGCAGGGAGAGAGAGGTGATTGTCCCCCTCTGCTCTGCTCTTGTGAGACCCCATCTGCAGAACTGCATCAGGTCTGGGGCCCCCAGTACAGGAAGGACGTGGAGCTCTTGGAGTGGGTCCAGAGGAGGGTCACTAAGATGATCAGAGGGCTGGAGCATCTCTCCTATGAGGAAAGGTTGAGGGAACTAGGCTTGTTTAGCTTAGAGAAGAGAAGGCTCCGAGGAATCTCACTGTGGCTTTCCAGTACTTGAAGGGAACATATAAACAGGAGGGAGAATGACTGTTTACAAGGGTGGATAGTGATAGGACAAGGGAGAATGGTCTTAAACTGAGACAGCAGAGGTTTAGGTTAGATATTAGGAGGAAGTTTTATACTCAGAGGGTGGTGACTCACTGGAAGTGACTTGCCCAAGGAAGTTGTGGATGCCCCATCCCTGGAGGCACTCAAGGCCAGGCTGGTGATCATTGTGGTCCTTTTCAACCCAGAGCATTCTATGATTCTATGATTCTATGATTCCTGCTCAACTCTGCAGGAATCCCTAGGTGTCTCACATTCAGCATTAGAGAAAGGCCTTCAGTTTTTGAACACTCTCTCTCATTTTATTTGATTTATTAGCTTCAATTCCATTATACTGTATTATATTTTGTTATCCTGCATTCCGATACCTTATTCAGTTAGTTAACTTTCCTCCTCAGATAATTGCCACAGTTTTGTTTTTAGGCCCATCTTCCTGCCCTTCCCTCTCTCCCTTTCTCCCCTTTCCCAGGGCATGGATCTGTGGATCCCTCCACACCATTAGTCACAGAACCAGGCTGAACCAGCCCATAGACCGTTGACTGTTTTGTGTGCATTATAATACCAGTTCAGTGTATCACATCCCTTTAGAAGTGTTAGAATATATTAGCATTAGTTTAAGAAATTTATGATTGAACTGTGAGGAAGAGCATGCTTCAGAAATATGGGAAACTCTAAAATCTATTGTAACATGTATAGACCAAGCAATATTTCATACTTAATTCTATTTTCATCCTTTATCACTTCTTGTTGTAATATATACAGTTGTAGTTGCTAAAAAACAAAAATAAGAATAATAAAGAAATAAGCAAAATATTACACAAAGACAAAAAAACCAAACTAACTAAACCAAACCAAACCAAACCAAACAAAAAAGAAACATAAAACAGCAATGAAAAGCACCAAATGAGGAGATTTTTCCCAAAAGAAAGGGTTAATGAAAGAAAGGCAAAACATAGACACTATAATGCAACTATATGAATCAGTCACTCCAAGGAAAGAGAAGCAACAGACTTCACTGTAACAAAAATGCATCATTGAGCTGACTGAAATGCTCTGTTTAAGTATTGGAAACTTGCTTGCTTATAATTAATTGGTTGCTTGTAATTAATGATTTCTATCAAAACATTTGATATTTCCTTTGGAAAAACTTCACAGACAGGAGCAGGTAAATAGGTAAATGCCTAGTTTCTAACAGCATTAAATGATGAATAATTGAGACTATTTTGTATGTTTCAGTAATAGGTCCAGTGTAAATAATTAAAAGTATAAAGCTAGTGCAAAGATAGTGTAGTTGTACTGTGAATAAGAAGGGTATTGTGCAGCCATGTCTTTCCAGTACTACCAGATGCATACTGTCTTCTTGCCTCCCCTATTGATTCTATTGCAGAAGCATGGAGATGAAATGTGCTCACAAATCTACGTAAGCCAAAAAATCAGGAAGAGAATAGGGAGAAGTTCAGTTGAATTAAACATTTTTTTTTTCAGAATTCAGATATTCATGACAGAGACAAAAAGAACAAGGAGGGAGAAAGGCAGTTCAGTAGTTGGATGCATCTTTAGCACTTCTTATTGAATTATCCCTGCTCCAGGTTTTGTCGAACTGGAGCAACCACAACACTCTGTACATCCTGTATTTAGATATCATCCAATTTGACCAAATGATATAACAATATTTTTTGGTGTGAATAAGAGGTACTTAAGGACACAAACAAAATTTTTGACAGAAAGATGGCAGTTTTGTGAGACAGTCTGAGATGGCAGGGCCTGCAATTCATCCTTGGAGAGTTACGCTAGTGAGGAAGGAATGTCAGGACAAACAGCATCTTCAAGCGGACAAAATTCCTTAGACTTTAAACCTTACTCGGAGCCTGCAGCTTTGTTCTTTACACAAGTACAATATTCAAGCTGTTACTGGTGTTTGCAAAAGGGCCACAACCTATTTGTTTCTTCAGAACCTCTCATTTCCCTGTATTTGCCTTCACTAATGTGTGGTAAATGTGGCACGGTAAAAGCACATAGAACCTATAAAACATACTTCCTTTTTAGCTTGTGCATTTGTACTCTATAGAGAATTTAGGTGTTATCACCCACTCACTGGAGTCACACGTGAATGCACAGCAGAGATTTGTCATTTGGTTGACAATTAACTGCAAGACCTCATGAACCTGGACACCAAAATTTGTGGCTTTTACAACTTAGTCATCATCCACCTTGAAGGAAATGAGAGGACCTATAAATCACTCCAATTAATCACGCCCCTCCCCCTAAAAAATGTAGTCGAAGCACTCCAGAAATAAAGCCATATGGCACAATCATGTCAGATCTGTTTATATAAGCTGTTCCTAGAAACAGCAGTACTGTAATACCAGATTTCCATATACTGAATCAATATTTGAGTGTTTGAGACCAGATGTTTTATAAGATGCCATTAAGTGCACAGAGCACATTAACAGGTTCAAAACAGGCTGTGGAGGGTTGCTCAGATCCTGTGTCTCCACTTGCATTCTTCAGTCTCACAGCACCGACATACACTCTCCAAAGTATTTTGATTGGATTCAGCAGACCTAAACAGATTGTGACTACCGTGCCTTGTTTTTTCTTGAAGAGTTTTATACATTTAGGACCAGCAATAGCAAACTAATGAACTGCTTGTTTATTTGAACTACCGCTCCTGTTCGATGTGCTTGTTGGATTACACAATCTTTGAGAGGTCTCATTTTTGCATTGCATTGTTTCTAGGCTGCGATGCAATGACTTTAGCTGTACATTAATGAACATCTGCATGGTTGGTGACATTTCTCTGTCATTCTGCTTAAGACTGAAAAGCATAGTATCTACTGCCTGGAATACAGTTTGTGCAAGCATAGAAGAAGGCATATATTTTAACGTATTTTTTATAAGTTTGGTGTTTAGCTTATTTGGCAAGAATATATCAGATGTGGAGTTAAAATTATTCTGTGTGTTGTAACTCCATTATGTCACATTGTATACGACAATAAATATTTTTGCATTAATCAGCATTTTAAGTCTCTATCTGAAAAACTGAATGTTTTACAGTCTACTGAGAATCATGTATCTTCCTAAATTGTACTGCTTTGTATGAATAAAATTCAAGTTACATATATTCCTTCCACATGCAAAAGGCTGAATTCATTGAGATAGAGCAAATGATAATTCTTTGAATATTTTCCTGAGACAAAAGCAAATAATGTTTATCAGGAACTCTTTGAAACCTTTGGACTGGTGGGTTGACAAATTACGTAAGTATACCTCTCTGTGTTTGTTTTTCTTTTTTTTTTTTAATTCTCCACTGTCTTCTCTCAAGACAGCTGGTGCCTGCTGCCTCCAGATGAATATCAGTTTCTCTTCCTATTCAAATGAATTAGCTACTTCCAGTATCTTTGATAATACACAATAAGTGAGTTCTGTGTGTTATTAATCATATTTTATAACCTGTAAATAATTTTAAATAAATTATCACTATGCTTACAACAACATTTCTATGCAAAAAGGCAATGATTTAAAAGACAGTTTGTAGAGGTCACAATACGGATTTGACTGGACAGTTAATCTTGTTTTGTTTTTGGTGTTTCTGTTTGGATAAATAATTTGAAATGTGGATGCCAAGTCTGAAAATGAAAACTTTGTTATTCATGACGAGGAGTAGGCTGATTTTCTTTAGGCTTTAGTTGTAATTTTTGGAGACCACATCATTTACCCATCACAACATCCTGAGGGAACTGGATCTCATTAGTCTTGTGGCCAGCAGGCTGAGTGGAGATGTCATAACTTTGTACAATTACTAACTTATCCTGCAATCAGAAAATTGTAAAATGTCACAGGTTGGTAGGGACTCACCGAGATCACTGAGTCCAACTCTCAGCTCCACACAGGACCATCCAAAATTCAAACCCTATGAGAGAATTGTCCAAACATTTCCTGAACTCTGGCAGACTGGGGCTGTGACCAGTGACCTGGACAGCCAGTTCCAGAGTCTGACCACCTTCTGGTGCAGAATCTTTCCCTAAATCCCACCTGACCGTCCCCACAGCCCATGCTGTTCCCTTCAGTCCTGTTGTTACCACTAGAGAGCAGAACTCAGCGCTAGGCTCTCCTTGAGGAGCTGCAGCTGCTATGAGGTCTCCCCTCAGTCTTCTCTGCTCTGAACTGAACCAACACAGGGGCCACAGCTGCTCCTCATGCACCTTGCCCTCCAGACCTTCACCATCTCTGTGGTCCTCATTTGGACGCATTCTTAAGAGTTTTATATCCTTCTAACATTGTGGTTCCCCAAATTGCACACAGTACCTGAGGTGAGACTGCCTAAAAGAAGTTTGCTGTCCGGTGGGTGTCATCTCTTTTCTTAGTTGCCAAGCGATAGAATGTGAGTAAATGGCCTGAGTTTGTGTGAGGAGTATTTAAAAGATGCATGGATGTAGCACTCAGGGACATATTGTAGTGGCGGACTTTGTAGTATTTGGTGATGGCTGAACTTGATGATTTCATGAGTCTTTTCCTATCTAAGCGATTCTGTAATTCTAAGATTCAACTGAGAAACTGAATAATATTTCAGCAGTAGCCTGTAGGCACCATTTATTAGAACACTTTTCCTGTAGATTTATCATGATAATCAAATACTTTTATTATTTTATACCATATTACAAACTGCTTGTGAAATCACTTACTATTTATTTCCTTTACAAATCTTTTAGGAGTGTTACTGAAGCAATGAATGAAAGTAAAATTTAATGCTTGTTGATGCACTTGGCATTCAGATGTCACCGCAATAATGCTGTGAAAGTATTAGAATAAAACAAAATATATGAACAGAAAAAATCCTTCTTTCAGTGAACGAATTTGTACAAGAAGTATGCCTAGTCACTTTGTTTTTAATAGATTTTAAAGTTTAAATGTTCAGATTTTAGGTTTTGGGAAAAAAATCACACTGCTAACATAACTTATAATACACTATTGCTCAGAGAAAACCATTTAAGTTTCCGGTAGACTTTGTTATTCAATCCACAGTGAAGAAGCCATGTTCTGTATGTTTTACTACATTTCACTGCAGATTCTTGACAGAAATTCTGCTGGGATCTCAATACTAGTAAAATTTTAGGGAATTGTTTTTATTCAAACATCACTAAAAATGAGACTCTTTATTGGCTAACTACCAGCTATATGATAGTATGTTATGTATGTAACAGTGTGATTATTACGGTTATTAGAAGAAAATACATTTTCAGCTTGAAAATGCAGAATAAATTACAAAATGAACTATTTTATTTGTCTATATTTTACAATAATAAATCAAATACAAATATTCTAAATTGTTTTATAATGAAAATAAGGGATTTAATTTCAAGTCAGTTGAAATTTTAGACTCTGCCGTGTAAAACAGCAAACGTAATATATTTCAACTATGCTCCCATTCTCTTCCAAGACCAATAATTCAAAATTAAATTAAGAAAGCACCAAGAACTCTTCTTTTAAAAAACTAAGGGCTCTCATAAGGCTTCTACAGCCACATTCAACCTTGGAAGGGATGATTCAGAAAGACTCTATATTTTAATAAGGAAATAGGATATTTTCATGGAGTTACCTAGATCTATCTGTATCCTGATGGGGCAGTAGGTCTGCAGGCCACCAGCCCAAAAAGAGGGAAAGGGAAAAGGGGTAGAGTAGGGAGATAGGAGCTGCGTCCAAAGGGAGAACAGTAGCAACAATCTGAGGAGGAAAGTTAATTTTACTAAATATGATATCCAAATGCAAGATAACACAGTAGAATACGATATAATCGGAATTGAGGATAATAAATCAAATAAAATGAGAGAGAGTGTCCAAAACCGAAGCCTTACTTTGAATTGAAGGTGGAATGGCTGGGGAGCCACCCACACACTGCCAGGCAGTGAGAGAGAATCCCATTACTTGTGGGTCTTATCTTTCCCTCTGAACACAGTGATGTCCTCTGGGGTATGTAGTTCTTCTCTTTTGAGAACCAGATATCTGGAAGTCAGCCCATGGAACTGGAGTATTAACTCTTTAATTCCACAAGTTTTACAGAATATTATGATGTAGAATACTGATAATAAAAATCATAAAACCATAACAGATATAAGGAGCCTGGACTAGATCCTAAGTAAAGGATCGCTTAAAAAATGAGTGGCAACTATATGTTTTAATCACAATAAAATTCTTCAATATTTTCAAAGCTATTTTCAAATTTAAACGCACACATAGAAATCTTTATCTGTGAAATATTTGGTAACTTATAGTCCTAAGTAGCTTTAAAATCAATGTTTAAAAATGAGAATTACTCATGATACAGAAACTCAAATATACATATACATATTTACTGTATATTTCGTAGAATCATAGAATAATACAATAGTTTGAGTTGGAAGAGACCTTTAAGATCATCTAGTTCCAACCCCCTGCTATAGGCAGGTACACCTCCCACTAGACCAATTTGCTCAAAGCCCCATCCAGCCTGGCCTTGAATGTTTCCAAGGAGGGGGCATTCACAGCCTCATTGGTCAACCCATTCCAGTGTCTCACCACCCTCATGGTAAATTATTTCTTCCTGATATCTAGTCTAAATTGACCCTCTTCAGTTTAAAACCATTTCTGCTCGTCCTGTCACTACCTGCCCTTATTAAAATTCCCTCTCCAGCTTTCCTGTAGGTGCCGTTCAGGTACTGGAAGGCCATAAGGTCCCCCTGGAGCTTTCTCTTCTCCTGGCTGAAGAGTCCCAGCTACCTCAGCATATCCCCATATAAAGCAAATAGATATATATATAGTAATTTTAAGATATTTTAAATTTTAGCTAATTTTTATTATACAGACACTGAAAAAGAATCAGTAAATTTCTCCTAGTCTAGTATTATCATAAACAAAATGATACATTCAGTTAAGAAGTTGAGACTGTTGTTAATGTGGAATGTTGTGAGCCTAAGTAAATATCAACATTTAACTAAAAACCATTGAATAACAGTCCTGTTGGTCTTTTCGACTTTTTTTTCACTTACAATTAAATCATTCTTTTGTGTATATTGAGTGCTGACAGCACCAGGTCTGCCGTGCAGCCTGAGCCCCAGTTGATCACATGTTGGCTGTGGAACTCTGTCTTGGTGGCCACAGCAGTTCCTGTGGTTGCAGAGGCCACCAGGGATGTAGGTGCTGTGGCTCTGTGCTGGGTGGAGACTGTGACAGAGTTCTTCTCTGCTCTTGTCTCTCCTCGGCTTTCTATGCCCAGCACTGAGCAAAGGCTGTGTGTTCAGCCTGCCCTGGGCTGCCCCAGCGCTGGTCCCCTCCCCAGTGCTGAGGAACGGGCTGGGTCCTCACCCTACAGGGCAGAGTTGTTTCCACTGGGAAGAGCTGGAGGGGACACGGGAGTCCCTAGGCAGACCGTCAAGTGCCAAAATGGAGGGGCATGGACTGGTTTTACTATTTAAAAAAGTGCTTAGGTTTTCATTATTTTGTGTTATCCTTTAAAATTGCTGAAATGTTGAAACAAAAGTCCTAATGGAGCAACAGGAATGGACCTTCTTGCTTCACTTCAGTCCTTCCCATCCAAACCAAAGTCCTCTGGTTATCCAAAGGAACAGCTGCCTCTGTAGCATTTCTGTTATCACCTGGAGGCTGCAGAGAGCCCAGGGCAGTCTGCTGAACTCCTCCTGCTGTCCCAGCACAGCAGCTCAGAGGATGCCAGACCCAGTTCTCTCCTTTTCTTCAGAGCTTGGGAAAGAAGAAGTGAGAGGTCCTGGGGAAGGATGAGGATGGAGAATGAGAAGAAAGGGCAGTAGGGTGCAGACACCGGCACAGGGACTCTCTGGCAGATGGTGACTGCTCAATGCCAAGATCAAAACTGAGAGCCACTGGTGTGCCACTTATAGATGTAACAATGTCTCCAGGCAGACATGATGTGGAGGTGCCTGCCCTGCCCTGATGGAGGTGGATTCATCTCCATGAGCTCTTCCTCTGGAGGAATATCCACATCCATGGGCTCAGTGCTGCTGTCAGGTGAATTGACATCCATTGGCTCCAGCTTGCTGCTGCTCCTCTGAAGACTTGGCTTCTTTGGTGGAGGAGGATCCGTCCTCCTCTACAAAGGACAACACAAATGGTGGGAAGAGACTTTCAAAATTGCTCCTTGGGCCACAAGCGTGCCACCAAGACACTAGTTGTTTAACAAGTGGTGTTCTGTTGTCGGGGTGCCCGTATTTATAATGGTTGTCAGGGAGGTGGTTCATGACATCAGAAGCCATGGCGGTGTGTCCCTAAGAATGTCCCATGATGATCAAAACATGGCTGTGCTGGGTATGGGGAAGTTGTAGCCTGAGAGCTGCCCTGTGTGCCACTTTGGGGGTTCTTCAGGGCCCCTTTTTTGAACCAGTTCTCTTTAATGTTTTCACTGATTATGCCAATGAAGATTGGAAAGTTATTAAACTTATGGGTGGTGCTAAACTGGAAGGATTGTTGGCCTCCCTTGAGGGTAGAGAGACCTCACACCAAGGTCTTGACAAATTTGAGGGTGGTCACTGTCTGCATGAAGCAGAGCAAGTGCTGGGTTCTGCAGCTGGGATGGGGCAGCCCTGGTTCTGTGTACAGGATGGGGAAGGAGAGACTGGAGCAGCCCCGTGGAAAGGGACCTGGGGGTTGGTGTCAAGTTGCCCTGAGTCACAGTGTGCCCTGGCAGCCAGAAGGGCCACTCATCCCCTAGGGTGCATCAGGCCCATCGCTGCCAGCCAAGGTGAGGGAAGAGGTTATCCCACTGTGCTCTGCCTGCTGCAGCCTCCAGCACTGCTTGCGGGTTTGGGACCAGAATATAAGAAGAACATGAAACTATGAAAGAGCATCCAGAGGAGGGCTACAGAGATAGAACATTTGAAGGATATAAAGCTGAGAAATGATATACAGGTATGTGTGTGAGTATTTGCTTTTTCATGTATAACATTCTCACTTCAAACATACTTTTTTGCTCAGACATGCACACCTACTTAGGTATGTTTTTTTTAAGGCAAAATAAAGATGTATGTATTCCTTTGCAAAAATCTTCTATGCTTTAATAATTAATTTTAGCATTATGGAGCAATTTAAACATGACTGCAAGATATAAATAATGATAAATTTGTAACATTCTTTTGATCAAAATTTCGCAGAATAAATATTATTGAAGCTTGAGTCTAATTAGATTAAAATAAAAGAAGTTATACCTGTGCTTAATTAAATAAAGGAATAAATTCAATACTTAAGAAAAATCCAAAATATTTCCTGGAGAATTCTGTTTTTGAATGAGAGTGGAAAAGGGAGATCTTGATAAGATAATGTATGTCAAAATCCTACAGATATTTTAGTATCTGTAAAGGTGATGACATGCCAGCTTAAACCCAGTTGATAATGTTCAGATTGTGAATCCAGAGCTCTGTCTGCCCATAGCGAATACTGGTTCAATGTCATCAGCTCAGCTGAAAAAAGAAAAGCAAGTAACTTTTAAAACTCTAAAGACTGACTTGACCTTCACAGAAAAATAATCACCAAAGCAATTTAACTTTGAAGTGTGCTTGCCTTCATAGACAAACCAATTTGATAAACATTATGCGTCTGTACTCTGAAGTCAACATATCACAATTCTGCTGTTTTTATTGGTAATAATATTTAGACTTGCATTTCTTCACTGTAAGTATAGTCTGCTTACCGAGTTAAAGATAGAAAAAACAATTTACTGAGTACTGTCTTTACCACTCAATGTTAAAAAAATTATTTTCTCTTCTTGACAAAAATTGTATTTTATGTTCATTGTTACTGCGCTTCTGTTGGTGGCAAAATCTCCTATGAGCAATACAGACATTTCTTTGTTACTAGTTTACTTTCAAGAGCGAATGTTACTTTAGAGCACTGTGGGAGACATTTTGAAATCCTTGACATGTCTGATCCAGAAAATGAAACATGTGAAAGTGATTTACCATTCATTTTCTCTGAGCATTTGACCAATGAATTTCATGTCATAGAATAATTCAAGTTGGAAGAGAGTTCTGGATGTCATTCTCTAAATATATGTACATATAAGTTGCTTGTGTTCAATTAGAAACCAAAAAACCCAATGCTTCAGAATCCACTTCGGAGTTCAACATTTTACTGACTTCAGTAAAAGCTCCAGTCCAGAAGGAAAGTAGAAATTAAGATGATGTAATTAAGCTGCTAATAGTTACCTAAAACATTTGTGGGACAAACCCTTCATTTCTAACCGACAATCAGTCTATCTATTCAGGTCAACAGAGTCAGTTAAAGATGTAGTAAGATTTTAATTTCATCTGTGCATTTGAAATGAGTATCTTTTGTACAGATATTTTAAACTTTATATTTTAAATAAAAATAAAGGTATATAAATACAATGTAAGGACAAAGTACACCTAAATATTTGGGTTTGATTACTCACTTGGTGATTAGCTGCTTGCTAGTTACTATCAACTTTCTTTCTAAAACTACAGCCAGAAAAAGTGTCCTTTGATCGCTTTAAAATGCAATTATAACACAGGAAGACATTTCCCTTACCTCCAATATGATAAATTTTACTTCATTCCTTTCTCTTTTTGAATAATAGGAATAGTAAACTAGTGCTTGTAGGTATACTTCATAGCTGGAAAAAGACATAGAGGAAAAAGACAATAGCAAGAACAGAAGGGAAGACTCTCTTCTAGAGAGGTCACTCTCTAGAAGATTTTAAGCATTTTACCTTCCAGTCTGCAGAAACTGCAGAATCTTTAGCTAAAAGATTTCGTTGGTAGTTACTTTCTAAAAGAACAGGACTTGCTAAGAAGAGGACTTCTAAAAAATGAACATTCACCAGGATGTTGATAGTAGGCAGCCTTGTGAAGTAGTGCCCCCCAAAGACTTACAAACCTCGAAATTAAACTCTGAGCTGTGTTGCGGAGTTTTCACTTCATCAACAGTAACCAGCAACTTAATCCTTATACTAACTACTAGGAAGGCAACAAAGAATGAGATTATTCAAGACTGGTCCATCTGTATTAGTTAGTGGATTGTTATTTTTTAATACAATAAACCATGCTTAGAAAATCCTCTTGTTTGAACTGAAATAATATATATACATACACACACATATATACCTACATGTATATTTATGAATGCTAATGCCATTCAGGCATGCAGATATCTACATAGAAAATTGTACAAAAGTTCTATATTCAGTGTCCACTGACGTGTTAGAAACATCTGTTCAGGATGACATAGGAATATATAATTCTACCTTTGGGTAAGGAGTGGACTAGATGAAATTCTGTAGTTGATTATCCTTATACTTCCAAAATTCTATTACATAAAGCCTCAACAACCTGCTCTACTCCTTCAGTACTCTCATTGCAAAAAACTTTTTCCTTATGACCAATCTAAATCTCCAGTCTTTAATCTGAAACCATCTCCCCTTGTCCTGTCATGGCACACCCTGCTAAAGAGTCTGCTCCCTTTCTTCCTACAGATTCCCTTCAGATACTGCAAATGCCTCTCTCAGATCTCCTTGGAGTCTTCTCTTCCCCAGGCTGAACAGCCTCAGCTCTTTCAGCCTGTCCTTGTAGGAGCGGTGTTCCATGCCTTGAATGATTGCTGTGGTCCTCCTCTGGACGTGCTCCAACAGATCCATGCCTGTCCTGTATTGAGGACTCCACATCTGGATGCAGTACCCCAGGTGAGGTTTCACCAGCACAGAGTAGAGGAGCAGGATCTCTTCCCTTGACCTGCTGGACATGCTCCTTTTAATGCAACCCAAGGTACAGATTGACAGTATTAGTATGATCTCTCTACTCTCCTTATTCATCTGTCCTCATGGTACATTTCTTGTGATAATCCATAGCTGTTGGTAATTGGGCAATTTTGACATTTACTGAAAGACTTCTTTGGAGTGCTTTGAAATGTCTTAATGAAAAATCTCAGAATTAGGAAGATTTTTTTTTAATAGTATTTTTATTCCTTTGTATTCTATGTATATATGTAGCCGTCTTTAATGTGTGTGATGCTACAATTGTCTTATACTGCAAAGCGATTATACTTTGAGCTGGGAAAAGCATTTTCATCAACTTGAAGTAGCAGCTGTTCAGTTGCAAAACTAATTTGATATGCTGCATTTATATCTTGGTCTGATCTGTAAATAGTACTGCTACAGTGTTTTCAGGCACTCAAGATCTTTTTAGAATTGCATGCCAACGGTAAAAAAGTTTGAGCCTACAGAACCATTGTAATTACTTAAGACAGAAAGCTATTTGGCTGATTTTCAAAATACCTTCATATGTGGCCTTTCAGTGATAATTTGATCTATGGTGAAGAGAAATATTGTTTAAGTGATGAGTTCTGCTTTAGAGAGAAATGCTTAAACAGATTCTAGATTGAGGCTCCAGTGCAGTTAATTCAGGGACTAAGCCAAAATTTTGACAGTAATTAAAGATATTTTTCTAGGTTAGATTGTGGACAAACTCTTCCACCACTTGAACACTGAGTGTCATTTGGAAAAGTTTACAGAGACTGGGAGAAAGTTACTGCAAGTAGCATAAGTAATGAGATATACTAGCTTGGAGTGAAACAGGGAGCAAACTAAATTCATGGTATATATATATATTTAGATCATCCTCTTAAGGCTCTTTTACATTCCACGTCACGTTCTTAGCAGAAAGTCAGGATCCACTTGAAATGATCTCTTTTTTACACAATGGGAATTATAGACTGTGGAATCTGCTGCAATGATTTTTTTTTTTTAATTATTTGATAAGACTTTCCAAATTGCTTGTATTTCCACAAAGTCATGTTCACTATAATATCAGGGTTCTCTGGTCTCCCTTAGCAGTACACACAGAGATGTCTCTGCAGATCTCTACTGTTAGTTTTCTTAGAATATCAGTATTTTCAATTCTATTTCTGTCATTCATACGCAGGAATTCATATATTCCTATATATGGTACAGAGCAATGTTTTGAGTATATTTTTTTCATTATTATAAGGTGTATTCTGTCATATCTACTCCTTTTAAAGCAATATTTACCTTGCAAATTTTCCTTTTATTTATTTATTTATTTATTTATTTTACTTACCCAAAAGTTATTTATTTTGCTATTTCTAGGAATAAACTATATTATGAACTGTATTGACAATATTGAATTTCCTACTGACTACAGCACGCTGTAAAAATAAAAATAAAAAAATTAAAAAAAATCTTAGAATTCAGTTTAAATTTGAAATCATTAAAAATAAAACAAACCCAATGTCAGAAATCCTGTAGCTAAAACTCACTAAATTTTAAGGAGTAATAAAATACATTTTATTTGTCAAATGGGAATCTAAATAATTTTGTTTTATAGTTATCTACTGTGGGAATTTTCAAAACTGTAAAGAGAAAATAACTCTTAATTTCAGTGACATCTATTGTTGTTTTTAAAACTTTTTTTCAATATTATATCCTTTATAGAAACATAATAGACACTGCTTTTCTCTCAGTCTGTTTTGTTTGAAGTTCAGACAAAAGTTCAGAAATAAATGTTGGGGCAGAAAGCTAAGGCATGTAGCCTATTTTAGGAAAAAATAATGACATGTTAAAGTCAAAAATCTTCATAGTGTAATGTCACAAAATTTTGTTCTTGCAGGGAAGAAAAACTGAGAATTTCAAAGCTTAATTCTTTTCTGTACAGTTACTACTTGAAATACAATCTGCACATAATGTTCAACCAAATAAAATCAAAGAGTTCATTTCTTCCTATTAAAGAAACCCTCAAATTTTTCTATCTTGCTTCTTTAGAGGAACTCCTATTTGGAATACCTCTTGTGCTTGAAACCAGTATTATCACATGCCCTCTCTTGCTTTCTATTGCTATATTCTCCTTGAAGGAAATGACTTATGTAAAAACCTCTACCTCCTACAGAATATTTTTATCAAAGGAAGCAGGAGTAGCAACACTTGTAGTCAGAAAACTTACTTTTGTTTAAGTTTGTTTTGTACTTCAGTTCTTAATTAAGTATGACTTTAACTAAGAAAGAGCAACCTTCCTTTATATCCATGACTTTCTATGCCAATTCTTTACCTGAGAAACAAGATAAGGAAGTGTGCATGCTTGTGGCACTACAGCTTGCATTCCTTTTATCAACTCTTTCCTGTTTGACTTCTATTTTAAACAAGAATTATTTGTTTCAGGGATCCCTTTTGATGTAAAGAAGTAGATATTCCGGAAAAATAACTTTCAGAAGAAGTGCTACTAAGGCACATGGAAAATAAAGACAATGAGATTGGTGGTAACCAACATGGTTTCACCAAGGGGAAGTCGTGCTGACAAACTTGGGGGCATTTGTGATGGAGTTCTAGTGTCAGCGGATAAAGAAAGAACAACTGACATCATCAACCTGGACTTGTGCAAAGCATTTGACATTGTCCTGCATGACATCCTGGTTGCCAAACTGGAAAAAAAAAATGGATTTGATGGCTGGACTTCTCACTGGATAAGGATTTGGCTGGACAGTTGCACTCAGAGAGTTGCGGTCAATGTCTCAATCTCGAAGTGGAGAATGATGACGAATGGCATCCCTCAGCGATTGATGTTGGGATCAGTGCTATTTAACATCTTTGTAGGTGAAATGGACAGCAGGATTGAATGTACCCTCAGCAAGTTTGCAGAAGACACCAAGCTGAGTGGTGCAGTTGACACGCTAGAGGGAACAGGTGCTATCCAGAGGGACATGGACAGGCTTGAGAGGAGGGCCCATGTCTACCACATGAAGTTTAACAAAGCCAAGTGTAAGGTCCTGCACCAGGGTCAGGGCAATCTCAAACACAGATACAGATTGGACAGAGAATGGATTTAGAATAGCTTTCCTGAGGAGAAGGGTTTAGGTTAATGAAAGATTCAACGTGAACTGGTTATGTGTACTTGCTGCCCAGAAAGCCAACCACATCCTGTGTAGCAGCAAGAGAAATGTCACCAGTAGATCAAGGGAGGTGATTCTGTCCCTCTGCTCTATAGCAGAGGGGTTGGAACTCATTGATCTTAAAGGTCCTTTCAACCCAAATCATTCTATGATTCTATGATTCTGTGATTCTATGATTCTGTGATTCTATGAAGGAAGGAAGGGAGGAAGAGAGGAAGGGAGGAAGGAAGGAAAAGGAGGGAAAAGGAAAAGGAAGGAAAAGGAAGGAAAAGAAAGGAAAAGGAAGGAAAATTAAAGATTAAATTGCACAGATGCAACAGTACTTTCTCTGTAACCATCTGGTTTTAGTTTTACAGAAAGATTCAAATTGAGACGGGTGAATGACATGGAAAATTTTATAGCCATAACCACAAAACTGAGTAATCTCTAATAATAAAGCCTCTGGCAGTTTCCATTGCAAAAACCTGTTTTCAGCCACCAAAGTTTGAAGAAGATACAAATCCAAAATACAGACTTTTATTTCAGTAACTTCTACTTAATCTTCTCTGTAGCCCTTTTTTGCCCAAGTTCAAGACATGTCTTACACATACTTCTCTTTGAAGAGATCTTTTATTTACTTAAATTGTATTGATAAACACAATTTTTTTTCCCCTGTATTGAAACTGTCATTTCTTTTCCCAATAAATCTCATCACTTAATTCCTATAATTTTCTTCCCTTTTCTCCTTTTTTCTATATTAAAAATTTGTTGTACCTCACTGCAGGTTGAGAAAGAAAACCAGATTCTTTGCATGCACAGATTGCCCTCTTTTTCTGCTCTAAACTGATACTATCTACTCCACAATGAGTGGCCAGACATTAGCACACAACAGATTTACTTCTTTCTTTTTAGTTAGAATTTGTATCATATTCAGAACATTTGATGATTATTCAAAAAATGAGTTAAAAAAAGGTATGATTTAGTTGACTCATTCACACTTCTCAGTTATTCACATGCAAAGTTATTGCCTATTACTTTGCACAGAATTATTCTTAACAATCACTCGAATTCTTTAAAAATGAAGATGCAGACTACTTGGAGCAGATCAGTTTGTCGTAGGTGCCAAAAAATTTCTGATGTATTTCACAGAGGCCTGGGGGAGATCAGAGCTGACAGTTCCTGTTAAGCTGCCAAAATCAGTGCTCATCTGTCAAAAATATCTCTGTAGATATTTACTATATATTAAGACAACCTGAAAATGATCAGCAAACCAAGTTTAAGATTGAAAACAGTGATTTACAGACATGATGTTTCTATTATTTCTCAGAAATCATATAAAACTGTGTTTATACTTTTCTTCCTGCTTCACAGTTTCCACTTCCCACAGTTTGCCTGGAAAGGTGATTACTGAACAAGAGAACAAGAATAAAATTTAGCCATGCTTGTCAAAGAGGACATAGTTTAGTTTATATAAAGTCAGTTGAAGGTTAATGAAACTAAATTATTCTGGAGACCAATATATTGCAACGATCAGCAATATGGAAATGTCTATACAAATAATTAGAGAGCATTATGCATAATTCAGGAACATAGATGACATTTGTTTTAGAGGAGAGTGCACTATTCTAAGGATAGATATGATCAAGAAATCTAAAAAGACAAATAGTTATTTTGATGAATGACCAGACTGTCCAACCCTCTTATGTGGTTACCCACTGTGAAACATGGTACTATTTATTGTAAAGAGCTTTTTATTCTTGGAATTCATTCTCTTGCATCAGTGAAATATGTTAACCTCCAGGAATCGTTGCAAAGACAAAATTTATGTCCTCAGTCTACTGAAGAAGATTATCAAAGTCCTGAACACCTACTGTGAAAGAACTAAGCATCTCAGTAAATCAGCCTTGGTGCTTGTGCAACATTTACCTCCTGCATACATTCTTATGGGTCTTACACTGACTGCTTCATCAAACGTCACAAGTAGTGGCTTTCTGAGTTAAACACCAGGTTTTTCAATTTTGTTCTTAAAACTAAACTACATCTAGACCAGACTATACAAGTCTAACTACCACACTTTTCTTTCATGTCCATAGATAATTTCTGCACAAATAACAACAACAACAACCAGCCAAAACACAACCAACCAACCAAAAAACAAGGAAGCAAGCAAGCAAACAAAAAAAAAAAAAAACAAAAAAAGAAGACACAGAGGTAAAAGAGATAGGGATCAAATTATGCAGTCAGATGAAACTACTTTTTGTCGTCATATAACCTAAAAACAAGAAATAATGAGAAACAGCAAAATGAGATATGCTGCTAACAAACTGTATACAAGAACTGCTCCAAAAGGAATGCCTCCTTTTTTATTATGTTGCCCCACTATATCAGAGGCAGATGTTAGTGGCATGGCAATAACAGTTGAATCTTCCTTCCAGAGTTCCATTTTCCATTGCATTTTGTTGCTGTGCAGCAAATGACAGGACAGAGTCAGTCTGACCGAATGACGTCTGACATGGAAGTGCATACAAACCAAAGACATGGAATTGAACTCCTCCATATGGAAAAAAATTGACATTCTTCAATTATTACTGAATATTTATGGATACCAAACAGCTGATGTGAGCACAGTGAAGCTGTGGGTGCTGCAGTTCAGCAGTGGCAACAGTGACGTGAAAGACACGCCACATTCCAGATGGTCATACACAACTGTCAAACTGCAAAATGAAGAACATCTCAGTCGGTTCATCCATGTGAAATGGTTCATTTTGTCCAGGGAACTATGTACAGAGCTGAACATTGGCTTCAATGTGCTGAAAACAGTAGAGACCATGTTGGAATATTGCAAAGTTTGCACCAGATGCTTCCCATGATTGCTCACACATGGAGCAGAGAGGATACTGTATGAATGTTTGTCAGAATCTACTGAATGAATACAAGGCTGAAGATGACAGATTCCTAGATTGCATCATTTTTTGTGATGAGACATTATGTAGCCACTACAAACTGCAGTCCATGGAGAGGTGACATGAATTTCCAATTGGCAAAATAGTTCAAGACACAGCCCTCAGCAAGTAAAGGCATGTGCACTTTCTTTTGGGATAGGAAATGAATGATCTTTGTGGGTCTACTGAAACCTGGCTAAACAATCAGATCAGAGTACTACCTAGTTATGCTGATTTAGCTGAGGTATTGAACTTCTGGTGTCTGGCCAGAGAAGACTTTTTTTTTAGCACCATAATAAAGCCAAACCTCATACCAGTTTGAAGACTGTGGAAAACATTGCCTGTCTTGCCTGGACTGTCCTCTCACACCCATCGTATACTCCAAATATTATTCCTTTCATCTTCCAACTCTTTGGCCCAATGAAAAATGGACTGCATGGGCAACATTCTTCTAGCAACAATGCCTTCATAACAGATGTGAGAGAGTGGATCATCTCAGCTGATGCAGATTTCTTAAAATATTTCACACAGGCTCTTATTCATTGCTGATTAAAATAAATAGATAATGGAGATGACTATGTTTAAAAAATAGTGCTTTATAGCTGAAAATTTGTTTTATTAGTGTTCCTCTGCTATTTCTATCTCTAGTATTTTCCATAGAAATAAACAGGAGGCAGTATTTTCAGAGCAATCTACATACCCTCTATAATTTATTTTCTCCTGAAGGAGAGAAAAGAAGTACTTGCACAACATCACCTCACACAGGAATGTACAGCAGCAGTTAGTACTAATGAGTGTGAGGGAATTACTCTCTCCTTAAATTTTGCCTTCGGTGAACAAGTCTGTGTTCACCACAGAGCTCTTCAAATAAATGCAACTGGTAAAAATGAAGCCTAGGATGCTAACCAATCAAGACTACCCTGTAAATTACGATCATTTTCCTACTACTTTCAGACCAAAATAAAGTAAGCTTTTAAAGTTCAAATCAGTAGGAAAAAAGAAATAAACGACATTAGAGAATTTTTCCATTTGCTTCTTCAGCTGAGCAACAGACATCAACAACATGAAAGAAGGAAGCCACATGGGTTGTATCACTAAATAGAAACATAATAGCAAAACTATAAACATCATATAGACACTGCAGATTTCCCAGTTCACTGATTTTGATGCTGATAGAGACAGACTTCTTTTGAAAGTGCAATGATCTGCATGCCTTTTGATCAATGTCTTGGGACAGTCTAATATTATTTCACTTTAGGGTAACAACTAGTCTTTGCATTTGTTTCTTTGTAGAATACTTGCACATAGGAGAGCTGTCAAACAGATTAATATATGGGACGCTAATGAACTGTGAGTGAGACTGCATGAATGTGCATGTCTGTATGTCACTAGGTGTGTTTACAAATACCCATGGGAGGAAGATTTTGTTTTTGTCCTAGGTCAACCCAGTCAGTCTTCAAAAGGTTTTCAGAGAATAAATTCCTACCTTCAGAGACTATAGTATTGATGTTATGCTATGCTTTCCAGATTTGAATCTTAAAACAAACTGGTCAAGCGTGTCTGTTGCTTTCTGATTTATATGTGTGCATGTATAAATTATGTGAAAGCTAAAAAATATGTCCACCTGTGCAGAGCACTCCTTACATCTGGCAGAGGAAGCAAAAACTTTGATTAAAATATGCGGTATGCAAAATTATTTTTCTACAGAAAGAGGTACCAAAACAATTGAATATATATGCAGAATGCAAATACTAATTCATGAACCTGCAACTGGTATTTAATGTTTAAACTTTTGTTACAGAAATTAGAGAAGAAAAAAGCATCTTTTGACTTAATCTAGTATAGAATTATACTTGCACCACACTGCATCACCTGAGACGGTCACATTCTTGTTTTTACCATGAGATTGATATAACATGACAGTGGCAATTCTATGACACCCTTGAATAGTCAAAGTCATGAAAAGTGTAAATTTTGTGGGTTGGTTATGAGACTTCTATTGCTAACTTTGAGAAAGAAATCTGTAGGATCAGAGCTCACAGAAAGAATGGAAAAATAAAGGTTTACTATTTCACTTTAAGAGAAAGATTTATTATGAAAGTGAGGAGGATTTGTTCATGTTTTCTTTTCGAAGAGTAAAGAACTAGGGCTTTCTATAGTGGGATGGCTACAGCAGTGGACAAGGGAACAGTGACTGAAGTCCTCTGCCTGGACTTCTGTAAAACTTTTGACAAAAATACCTTTAATATCCTTGCCTTTAAATTGGAAAGCGGAGGATTCGATGGGTGGATTTATTCAATAAATAAGGAATTGGCTGGATAGCCACAACCAAAGAGTTATAGTCAATGGCTTAATGTCCAAATGGAAACCAGTAAGACATGGTGTTCCTTGAGGGTCTATCCTGGGAAATAATTCTGTTTCTGTCTTTACTAATGACATAGACAGTTGCACTGAGTATGCTGGCAGCAAGTTTATTTTTGACCACAGAAAGGAGAGGTATCAGATTGGAATAGTTAGGCTAATACTGCCATTCTAGTTCAAAGTTTGAAGGTGTAACCTGCAGCAGATTTTCTGGCAACCTGTCTTTTCTGCTAGCTGGAAAACCTCTCTTTTGAAATAATTTTCAGACTCAGTAATTGTAGCTGGTGCTTGTAACTTGTCTGAAAGGAAGAATGACTTTTAACTTTAGTTGAAGCTAAATACTAGAAAGGATTATAACAGTGCTTCAAACGTCCAGAAAATAAATTTGTTATAAGAAAATAATGACATCTAAATAGAGGAATATGGTAGAAAAGAATTCAAAGTATTTAAAGAAAGACAGGACTTGTACATCTCGACAAAAATGTGACAAACTTTTTTATTTTGATTTTTTTAAATCTCTCTAGTCACAGTGGAAATAAAGAAATACCTTATTTCTACCTGAAAGACTAGCAGAGAACTCAGCTCTCACAGAAAGACTGCAAATGAGCACATCAATTGTTCTTTGACTTCCTTTGTACAAATCTTTTTTTTTTTTTTTTATTTTTTATTTTTATTTTTTTTAAGAGAATAAAAAAGATATGGCAGTGAATTTAAAAGAGCAAAACTTTTGGAGAAATTGTAATTTAGACGTAAGACAAAAATTATTTTCCACCAAATGGAAAAGCATTTTGAAAAATAGGAAGTTAGAATGATCTTCCTTTGTAAAACATGAGTTTGTGCTTTTCATAAGCTGGGTAATTGGGAGGGCAGTAATTCTGCTACTGGTCCAGTTTTTCTGTATTTTCTGTTCTGAACTGCTTTCTGTCATAAAACTTTGATTTCTTCCTTTGCAGATTTTGTATTTATATCTCTAAGCAACATGAAATCATAGAACTGTTTTAGTTGGAAGGGTCTTTTAAAGGTCATATATTCCAAATCCTCTGCAGTGAATAGGGACACCTACAGCTAGATCAGGTTACTCAGAGTCTCGTCAAGGCTCATCTTGAATGTCTCCATGGATGGGGTATTGACCACCTCTCTGTGCAACCTGTTCCAATGCCTCACCACTCTTACTGTAGAAAACCTGTTTCATGTGCCTCACCATACTTACAAATAGGATCTACTCCATGATATTCCCCAACACAAAGATGAGCCTGATAGGTCATTAGTCCCGAGTTGTCTTTTCTATCCTTCTTAAAAATGGACATGATGTTGCCTTTTTTCCAGTCACCAGGGACTTCATTTGATTGCTATGAATTTTCAAATACTATTGAGAGTGGCTTGCTGACTTTTTTTGCCTGTTACCTCAGGAATCTGGAATACAACTCATTGGGAATCATAGGCTAAATGGATGCTCAAGTTCTTCTGGCAGTCACAAACCTGATCCTTACCTACAATAGGAGAAGAAATGCTCGCTCGGTTCCCAACTTCTAAACTACCATATATATAATATTCAGCTAATTTTCATAAACCGTCATAAATTCCTACAGTATAAATTATCCTTTCATTTTAATGATCTATAGCTTTTGTCTCCTTGTAAAATACAACATTGTAAATTAAGCATTAGCAACCAAAAAAGGAAAGGGGAAAATTACAATTGTTTTGATTAATGAAAATATTTCACTTATTCTTTTACAACAGCTATAGATCACTCTGCAAATCTGTTGTCTTGGCAATAGTTAAAGCCACGTGGTATAGGAGCACAAAGTTATTTATTTATTTATATATTTATTTATTTATTTGGTTATTCTCCTGAACTCAGAACTACGAAAGATGTCCAATTATAGTTTTAAATCTATTTTATATAGGAATCATTAAGAAGTAATGGCTTCAGTTTCTGCTTTGTGTCTTAGATCTTTTACCTTACCTGCATCTATGTGGGTCAGATATGGTTTTAAGGCTGAAAGGAATGTGAGAGGCATGTGAAGACACAGAACATTGTTAGGGACTCTTTCACTTGCCCAAGCAACAAAGATTTAACCAAAATGGCAAATTTTTCTACTGCAATAATTAGAAGTTATTATTTCATTATTAACATTTATTGTCTGTGTCGTTTACACCCTTGTATGAGATGTGCAAGCTGAAAGTGCTTGTTACTGAGAGCTGCCGTCATTTTCAGTAAATGCTACCACCTTTTAGCAAGGTTGTTTTTCTCTTTATTTCTGTTGATGTGCAAACAGGAGAATATTCATACTAGAAAATATTTTTGCATGAAGCACATTGCAAGATGACATATTTCCTTTATGCAGGTAGTTTACATAGACCTTCCTTCTTGTTTGGTGGGGACAATAAAATTACATATATATATTTTTAATATAAGAATGCTTGAATTTTTGCTAAACTTCTCTTTGTTAAAAAAGGAGCCACAAACTTAAGTCATAACAATCAATTTTTATAGTTTTTAAGTATAAACATTCCTGTACAATATTCAAATAGCTATACTTTAGTTCATCAGAATATTTGATTAAGAAATACTTATTAAAAGGCTACATAGAGAATCAAAAATAAGTCTGACAGTACCCAAGTAGGTGTAGGATCTTTTACTAGAGGTAGATTTCCAAATTCCAGGCTATTTTCTGGGCTGACTCTATGCAAGCTGCATATTTTATTGGTAAGCTGCTTGATTGATGATTATGTAGACCTTAGATTTCTGTGATAATTTGACTTCAGTATTAAGAAATGAATCTGTAAAAAATAAGAAACATTGAACAAATTTTATTAAATGAAGATTTGAGGATTTCTGTAACTGCAAACAAACATAAAAAAGCAACCATCACAGAATTTAGTAATCACAGAATTATGGCATCACAGCTTTGGACATTCTGTTTAAATGATACTGAATGGTCTTCTTTGGATTTATGTAAGGAAAAATTTCTTATTAATTCCAGAAGTTACAAAGGTTCATTGCCAGTGAGCCAAAGATTTGATTCATTTATATATTTAATATGGGCTTACTAGTGCTGAAGTTCAAGACTTTTGTGATAGCGTGGATGTTTCTTTAAGTGATTTTCTATTATGCTCTTAAAACAGTTTAGAAAATCTGTTATAGTCCAGCCTTTTCCGTTAAGAAAATAAATTCAGTGGATAGTAAAATCACAGGTGAAATAAACCTTCAGTTCTTCTGAACAAGAGTAGTTACATCCTGTCCTCATGTATGGAGTACAGCTATTTCACATGCTTTGCTGCCTGATGATTCCAGAGATCTTGAAAAAATTCCAAGGCAGAGAAACTCAATGTTTGTAAGGTAGCATTACCTGTTCTTATATTGATTTTCCAAGTACCTCTCACATGGGCTAATTAATACACTGCTTTTCTCTGCAAAATTAATATTTTACATATTTTCTATATGTCCATTATAGGGAGTTAGAAATAAAAGCAATGTACAGATTCAGTCCTGAAACAGAAGTCTGTTAGAGTTAGTTTCAATGCCTCTGAAAGATCAGCTGGGGATGAGAGAGAATGAATCACAGAATCACAGAGTCACAGAATGGCCAGGGTTGGAAGGGACCACAAGGATCATGAATCTCCAACCCCCCTGCCACATGCAGGGCCACCAA
>JAOWBP010004700.1:12327359-12342517 GCA_028571105.1 Tragopan temminckii | reverse complement strand
GTTGGTGGCCCTGCATGTGGCAGGGGGGTTGGAGATTCATGATCCTTGTGGTCCCTTCCAACCTGGGCCATTCTGTGATTCTGTGATTGTGTGATAACTTCTTTTTTTAAATGTAGATACTAGAACAAGTTCTCTTTGAAGATCTTTAAATACTGTCTGAAATGCAAATGTGAACTAATTGCTGGTCATCTACTTGATCTCTTCCTGGCAACAGTTTCTAAAGGTCAAGACGGTTTCTCAGTGAGGCTCAAAGTGACTTGAGTTGTGGTTTCGGTTGTGTCCACAGTGTTCCACTTATGAGTACAAGTCATGAAACAGTATCTACACTGTAACTTTGAAGTCCTATAGCAACAGTTCTCATGATGAAATCTCTCTGCATAGACAGATTGTCCTCCCTGCAAAGAGGGATGATAGGTGTCTAGAACTGACAATGGTTATGTAAAGACCTCTTGAAGACGGGATGGAAAGACAGTAAATTGGATCCTAAAATGTATGAAAATAGGCATAAAGCCAGGTATCACCCAAACACACCAGTATCTGATATGAACAGAGCCAGTGGCAACTCCAGTTGATACGCACATAACTCACTTGAGATTTTCTGGCTAAAGAGAAAAGGTTTGTTCACAGTATAGTGAAGCTTGAAAGTGACATAGGACTCAAAAGCTTTCATTTTCTACTGCCATATTAACATAATATAATACATTCTTCTCTTTAAAAGTAGGATCATGATAGAAAAGGAAAATTGTTATATTTTGGAAGCTGTAAATGTTAAAGATTAAATATCAGCCATTTGAAAGTTGTCTACATTTATTAAGATCAGTAACGGTTTTTAATTATTTGAATAGTAAGAGACTTTCATTTATACACTCAGGGAAACTCTTCCAAAGAGCAATTGCGCAGGGAGACAAGTCTGATTTGTAACATCTAATTTTAGATTGGAGTTCTGGTTCCAAACCAGAGAGAAGGAAGTAGTATCTTCTTGCTGAGACAAGCATCTATAAAAGTCTGCATGGAGCTGAGCTTTCCAAAAATGCTTTCAATTTACTTACCCTCAATTGAACTACTGCCAGCATAGCCCCGTCTGAACTTTTGGAAAGGAAAATTCTATTCAAAACCAACTGTCAATAAATTCTGTTTTTATTCTATGTTTTGATTTGCAAATGCAGGCTTAGAAAGCAAGTTCTGATATGGAATTGTTGAGAACACCACATTTTCAGGAGCTTTATAAATGGGACACAATTTGTATGGCAGTAACAAATTGTGAAGACATATTGAGGAGTGTTATTATTTTTTTTTTCCTTTTAGACAGTGATGCATTTTAAAGGAGAATGAAAATAAATATTTTCATGCTCACAAATGTTGATAATATTTTTTTAAAGATGTCTATTAACTAGATACTTATTTTATGTGATAATCTGGAACCCATAGGTAAAAGATATTGAATTACACCTACAACTAATTTCATGTCAATCACCAGTTGACTTCTACAGAAAGATGTTGTGGGTTAACCCAGAGAATGCCACCAGGAATAATGTTTCACTGTAATTGAGAACTGAAAGACTTACCTTACAGTCTCTAGAGGTTCTGAACACTAGCTGCCAATGGAACATGAAACACTCACTTACGCTGAGATAAACCTGAGGACAGTTAACGCTCGAGAACTAATCAGATCTTCTTTTTCCTCACAAGAATTGTTACATCCAGTCACATGTTTAACTAAAACAATATTTGCTCATCTTCATAAAATGTAACCATCCTTGTTGTGTGAACATAATTATTCAACTTAGGAACTGAAAGATCCAATGAAAAATCAAATTTTTATAAGATCATGTATCTTGTATTTTATTAGAAATTTTGTATACTTAAGAGATTTGGAGGATTCTGACAAACCCTGAACTAACCAATACCTGGACCAGTTCTCTTAGACTGACTTCCAGTGCTAGATTCCAACTAGTTCTGATGCATAAATGTAAACATATTTAACATCACTTCCTGCACTGTAGTGAGTTAGGGGAGCTTGATGTTTGCAGGTGTTGGCGTGGTATGTGACAAATATAAATAAAATTTTTATAAAAGACAATAATTAAACCAGAAAAAAATCAAAACCGAATATACTTGCAGTTAATTCTTCCCTCTAGGATGAATAAAATTTAAAAAAGTAAATACATTGCAGAAATTACTAATTTAGTATAATCAAATCATGCTTAAACTCATCATTTTTAATCAGATACACCAACTGCTATCTACACATATTTTACTATGCTCACTTAGAAGAGTTAAGGAAGTAGCATTCAGGATGCTCTTGGAAGGTTTAATGGCACTTGTCTGTGTTTTCACTGTTCAACTAGAGATCACAGTCCCGTACATCTCTTCATGTTCCTTCATACACTTCTACTCTGAAGCATTTGACTTTCTGTTTCTTTTAATAATACAAAGACAACCAATTGAGATGAAATCTTCAGTGCAAACACAGCTATCCATGTTAGGACATAGTGAAGTTAGAATAATATATAGTTTTCTTTGTATTTTTCTGTGAGTGTCATGAGATTTTGATGATCAATTTTCAAAAAGTGTAGCCAGCTACTTTATGAACAATGGCCTCCTGGGACTCTGCTATATTTGTGCTACATTCATGGAAAAAGATCGGAAAAATGTTGTAAATAATGTGAATTATAGAGTACTTGTCATATGATATTTTATTTTGAAGATACTGCCTATATCCTGTCAAAAGCCACTACATGCAAAGCAGTATTGGAAATGATTGTTCTTATCTGATATTTCATGGGTTGCAATCATTAGTTATTTTAGTTACTATAACTATATGAATATATGGTTATATATACAAGTATTATTTGGTTTAATTGTCAATTTCCAACATAAAACCAAAATCTTGTTCGTGATGCATATAGATATTTGCCATAAACTTGAAGTAGCAGCCAAAAAAAAAAGCAGGACAAAAATTTTAGCTATGTACTCCTTATAGTCGTGGAAAACAATATTCCAAAAATAATACAGCATTACAGGGGCACTGTAGGTTCTTATACGTAGGGGAGTTTATGAGCAGGAGGGAAACTAACTTTTTACATGATGGTAGGACAAGAAAGAACGGTTTAAGCTAAAAGAGGGTAGATTTAAGATAACTGTTATGTGGAAATTCTTTGCCCAGTGGGGAGTGAGGCACTGGCACAAGCTGTCCAGAGAAACTGTGGATGTCTCCCTGGAGGAGTTCAACACCAAACTGGATGGGAACCTGGGCAATCTAGTAGGTAGCAACTAGCCCATGGCAGGAAAGTTAGAACTAGATGATTCAATCTAGGCCATTCTATGATTCTATGAAATAGGGCATAATTCATAAGCATATTGATGGCAAACTCACTTCGAAAATTTCTTTTAAATTTAGAAAATAACATGGAAAATCACCTTGACTCATGTGTTTTAGTAAATAATTAGTAGTTTTAATTGTTCCTTGTCCTACTTATTTTAATTAAATGTAGATGTACTTAATCTTGGACATTAAATTTATATACAGCATTTTCTAGAAAGGCACTGAATGCACAGGCAGAGCATGCAGGTAAGTTTTTATAGGAATCAACATGTGAAGTGGCTATTGAACTCCATTTACCCCATAGATCTATAACTTTTATTCAGTGAACTCAATACTTTTCTCTGCTTTTATGTTCTTTCATGTGTACAAACACTCACTCCAAAAATTCTGCTACTTAATTTAATAATACATTCTAATATTATTATTTAATGGTTGGCCATGAGCCAGCAGTGCACTAAAAAAAAGTGTGACCAACAGATTGAGGGAGGCTCTCCTCTTGCTTTACTGCAGATGGCCCTTCTGAAACCATTCCTGGAATACTGTGTCCACTTTTGGGTTCCTCAGTTCAACAGACAGGGATCTCCTAGAAAGAGTCCAGCAAAGAATTACAAACATGATTAGGGGTCTGAAGGATCTCCCTTATGAAGGAAGGCTGAGAAACCAGGGACTGTTCACCCTTGGGATAACTCTGAGAGGTGATCTTATAAATGTTTATAATTACCTGAAGAGCATGAGTCCAGTGGATGGAGCCAGGCTCTTTCACTGCTCAGAGACAGAACAATGGGCAATAGGAACTTCTATAAGAGCATGAGGAAAACCTTCTTGAATCACTTTGAAGGTGATAGAACACTGAAACTTGCTTCCCACAACAAGCTGGTTGTGGTGTCTCCTTCTCTGGAGATATTAAAAACCCACCTGGAAGCTTTCTTGCATAACTAACTGTAAGAAACTTGCTTTAGCAAGGTGCTTGGACTAGATTATCTCCAGATGTCCCTTCCAATCTCTGCAATTCTATGACTCTGAGATTCTGTGATTTCTGCTTGCCCAAGTACATCACTGCTTGGTGTCACTGTCTAGATAGACTTATTTCAGAGGGCTAGCGAAATGAAACAAGGTGTCAAAAAAGTTAACAAGGTAATTTCCACACAGTGGAACATTTCTTTTTTTTTCTTTGCTTTCTGTCATAATATTCAAATAGCATGGTAAAATTCTTTTTCAAAATTAACTGCTCGGGAGTTCTTTCATTGATGCTGTATCTGCCTATGCTTAGTTGTATATAAAAAAAATGATTTAACGCAAAACTTATAATATTTTAACTACTTCCAAATCAAAAGCAAATTGGTTATTTTGTTTGTTTGTTTATTTGTTTGTTTGTTTGGCCAAACCGAGAAGTGATTTGGAAGTGATTAAACATATATGACTATATATGATGTTATAATTATATTTTTATGCATTTGATGTAATAAGGCCAGTGGCCTACAAAAATGCCATTGTTTTAGGTCTGAAACATTTATAAATTTTGAGTTCGCCAGAAGTTATTTTATCCATAGAAATTCATAATCAAATAAGAAAAGAATAAACTATGTAAAACTGAAATATCTAAAATATCTTAACCCACAATACCTCTGATATTTGACTAAATAGAGCAATTGCACAAGCTGCTGGATTCTCATTTTTTTTCTTGATGTTTTTGAAAGACTATGAAAAAGATGAGGAAAACCCTATCAGATGTTTGAAGATAATGCAAATAGAATTGAATCACTGCATACTTACAGTAGTTAATATGTAGACAGAGCACTTTTATAGAATTAGTTTGGCTGCTGTTCAGAATCTAGCAATATCCATATTAAATTTCCCCTTAAATCTCTTGTACAGATGAATAAGTAGAGGATTAACATATTTTTGTACTCTGTTCTTAGTATTTATCTTGACAGTTGACTTCTCTATGTAGAAAGTAGAAGAACAGACTCCTCATTTGGGTCAAAAAACAATTGTCATGTAGATAAATAACAGTACATTCAGTGTTACAGATAAGTGTACTCACATTTTTCTAAATGTTTTCAAAACACGGCAAAGGTTAAAGAGGAAAATTCACTGTATACAGAAGATTCATACATTTTTTGTTTCATGCTACCCTTTCTTAGGAAAGGCCAAAGCTTTCTTCATAAACTGGCCAGTTGTCAAAGTAGTTTAGGATGCACTTTGTTTTTTTCTCTCTGTTCTCCAAGTATTTTTTAATATCACACAGTTAGAAAATTGGCAGAAAAATAAGATTTGGTTTCACAAGATTTCCTTCCAGTCTCATACTGGAAAGCAAATACTTTTATTTGGATAATTGGAAAATCATTACCTCATTTTCTGTCCTTAATTCATTTCAGAAAGTGCAACATATGTTGATATCTCTCATACAGATATCATGCTGGAGAATTCTGCAACAAGCATAATTCTCTATTCTATTTAGTATCCATTTAATATCATAGTAATTTTTTTTAGGAATTAACAATTTCATGTCAGTTGACAAGATATTTCACTAAGGATAATTCAGAAGGTTTATTAATATTTATAAGCATACTTTTCAGAGCCCTACAGCAGACAACCAATTTTAGCTGTTTTCATATGAAGTTGGTATTTATTGTTGTTGTTTGATAGTTTTTTTTTGTTTTGCTTTTTCCCCCTTAAATTCCTTACTCTTTTTAATTCATAATCTGAAAAAAAATAGAGTAACTTTCTTTAGTATTTTAGAGGTTGCCAAATACCATTCACAATTAGAAAAACATCAGGGTGTTTGCAGACCAACCTTCACCCATCACAATGACAAAATAATTGTAGAACTCGTAAGATTAGACAAACTGCATGAGAACAGGACACTCAGCCTTTGACAAGCTGGTGGGCTATTAAGGAAGTAGCCAAGTAGCAGCATGCTGTTCTGACACTTTTTTTCTGCCATCGAATACAGAGCGACTTCTCTAAGTGAATGCCAAGGCATCATGATTAGCATAATTAGAGCATACCTTTGTGGAACTGTTATACGTGTATGAAGTTCCACTGAGCTAGGGTTGGTCACAATTGGTGATATGCCTCATTACTTAAATGTGCAACTTCTGAATTCAAAGGCTGTCAAGTGAGATAGAATAAAACTGCACTTTTTTTGCCCTTATTAAATATATATATACATATATCTTTTTTCTCATCCACTTAGAAGAAAAGTTGTACTTTGTGCTGAATTTGTGTATTGTTATAACAACTGAGGCAGATAAAATATTTTTTCTAGGCAAAATTCCCCAAAGTAACAACTGCTTAAACAATAACATACATAAGAAAACCATATTAATTACTATGCTACTGCATGTCTAACTGAAGGGGCTGAGCACCTTTCAGAGCAGAAACCGTTGTGCCTTGCAAATATACCAATATATTTAAATTTGATGCAACATAGGTGTAATGCCTGAAGCAGGATACTTTGAAAGACCTCACTGGAAATTCTAATTAAATAAAAAAGGTATAATCCATTATATATTAATAAAAGTTTTTTCCTTCCAAAAATCACCTTTCAACATAGCTAAACAAGTTTTCTACTGATATTTTTACCTTTTACAGCTCCTATTGTTTTCAGTCCTCTCATCCCAGCATCCCTGACAGATTTTCCATTGCACCTCCAACAAAAATTGACACAGAATGTTTTTCTTGAGCTGCAGATCTTCAGTTTATAATGCTGTTAAGTAGAATCAAAGTCTATACTTATAGAAGACTGCAGTAGGGAGTGGATACTGAGTTACCACTTGAAGGACCAGCATGTTAAGAGAGACTTCAGCTGCAAGCCTGGCAGGATGGTGCCCTGATAATTCAGCTTGTCGTACACTGAAATAAACTGGTTGTGGTCAGTCTATTGATTGAAGAGCACAACAGCACTGGATTAAACAGTCTTCAGTCTGAGGAAATACAGGTAGGCAAGATTCTTCTTTTTGTCATCTCCAAATTCTTGTGGTTGACAGCACTGTTTGTTGTCATCTTCCACTTTGCTCTATATTATCCTTCAGGTCATGTACATAATATTTGTAGGAATTACAATTTTTCTTCTTTTATCAGCACATTTAATACCTACTTTTCTATTCTGTGCTCTACCTTCAAAAAAAGGACAGGCTGAGAGAACTGGGACTGTTGAGCCTGGAGAACAGAAGGCTCCAAGGTGATCTGACCTCGGCCTTTCAGTATCTAATGAGGGACTATAAGAGAAAAGGGAACAGATTCCTTAGCAGGTTCTGTTGTGATGGGACAATGGGAAATAGTTTCAAACTAAAGGAGGGGAGACTTAGATTGGACATAAAGAAGATTTTTACGATAAGAGTGATGAGGCACTGGAACTGGTTTCACTGAGAGATGGTGTATCTCCACCCCTGGAGACAATAAAGGCCAGGTGGGAGCAGGCTCTAAGAAATCTGGTCTAGCTGTAGATGTCCCCGTTCATTGTAAAAGAGTTGGACTGATTTACCTTTAAGGGTCCTTTCCAAAAGACCTATTGTTCTATTGTTCTAAATCAGTTGTTCAGGAGAGAGATTATGTTCTTCAGTGTGTTGTAAAGGTAATGCATAACTTAATGATGCTGTTATATAACTTTCTGAACTCAAACTCATAAACAAACCCAGAAATCTGTTACTAATTTTTAAAAAGCTTTCAGTTTATATTTTCCATTTTTTTATGGACCCACAAGAATTCATTTTCACTTTTTATGTTTGTTTGTTTGTTTGTTTGTTTTACTGAGGATTTGTAAAATAGCCTGCGTTTTTTTTCTTTTTTTTCCAAAATCGTAATTAAAAGTATTGATTTGTAGCAACAAATAATTTGTCAATTTTTTGTTCCTATATTGCTTGAAAAGTAATGTCTCCTATTGATTTCTGTGGAAGCTATAATAAATACAAAGAATGCAATAACACTGTTTGATAGAGCAAATTCTCAGAAACAAAACACTACTTCCATTATGCTGGTTCATGATGTCAGAGGTGGATGTTAGTGGTATAGCAACAGAGGTTGAATTTGCCCTCCAATATCCCAGTTTGTTGCCGTGCAACACATAGCAGCAGAGGGGCAGTCTGACAAAAAGGGCATCTGAGATGGAAGTGTGTATGGAGCAAAAGTACGGAACTGCATTCCTCCATTAGGAAAATATGGCACCCACTGACATTCATCAACACATGCTGAATGTTTATGCAGACCGAACAATGAATGTGAGCACGGTGAAGCAGTGGTCAGCGTACAGCGGTGATGACAGCAACATTGCATCTCTGGTGGTGCAGCTTTTCATGAGCGCAGCATGTAGACTCTTGTTCGTTACTGGTGAAAATGCATAGCTAATGGTGGTGAATGTGTAAAATGACAGTAGCTGAGAATTTGCTCTCTCAAATAGCTTTATATTTCTCTTTATATCTGTTGTAGTTTTAACATAAATAAATAGCAAGCTTTGCTTTCAGAGCAACCTACATAACATATATGCAAGAACAAAAATGGTTTGTCCTAAGCATCTTCCTGTTTTGTAGAAAATAAATGCTCCTTTCTGGACTGCATTCTTAGAAAAAGACATATTTCTAAATAAGATAAGACAATTCAAAAATAATTCTTAATTGAAGAAGATCCAAAATTATTTTTAATGATCATAAATTTTGCTAACTTAATGCCTAGGAAGACAAGAGAAAATAAAAAGATGACATATTTTGTCCCTTTTCTAATTTTCATAAGGTCATGCTGATATTCCAGGCACAGTATGTTTGGAATACATTCTTCAAGTAAGATGAATTTAAAATACATGGTAATTGTAAGATTTCCAACCTGAAAGCTGTGCACAGCTCATGTACTGCTCTAAGGGACCAAGATCAGCCTGGAGAAAATCAGTTCAATATGCCAAATTCAATCTTTGTTAGAATACATTAGTCTTTACATCTAACTTCACTATCCCAAAACATTATTGGGCATGCTGATGCCATCAGGAAAATGATGCAACTAATTGGTGCCTTTACTTCTGAAGAAGTTTCAGACAAGTTAGTTTTGCTTTTACAGTAATAAACCTTGTCATAGCCTTCGTCTGTACACCAATGTAAAGATTACATAAACATTTCTACAGAGAATTATTCATGGCATTCCCCATTCTCCAGGGCTGGCTAGGACACTGTATAAGTTGAAGGATGCTTAATAATGTTTGAAAAGGGCTGTTTCTCTGGGAGAAGACACACGCTTGTATTAGCTACATGAAGAGTCTTTTGAACCAGACATCAACTTCACATTTGACATGAACACAAGCTTAGTCTAAACATCCATAAACAATCTATTTATTTATCCTCACTAGATTTATAAATTGTATGCTTGTACAACATTTAAGCATTCAAGGTCCAAACTGGAGGTCAGATCAAACAGAATAAATTATACCTAAATCTTTTTGGTAATAAGACTAACAACTGGTAAAAAGACATTATTGTAAACAGACACCTATTTAAGCAATTTGCCAAATACTTGAATAGGCAACTGGAAAAAAAAATATCATGTGTAAGAATTTTTAATTTTATTTATTTATTTATTTCAAGGCTGGAGTGTATGAAATGCCTGATGTACTGGGGAGTGATTTTGAAGTGGAGGACCTGGTGCTGTGCCACTACTTGCACTTGGAGACCAGCTGTGCCAGTTGCTGTATTGGAAAAAATGCCCGCTGTGAATCTAGTCTGCATGTGTTACTTAATTTCCTGAATTATCATATTCTCCTAATCAGCTTCTGAGTTAAGGACTAAAATTGAGGATCCAGGTGAGCTGCAAAGATTTGATGTCTAGAATGATATAGTTTATTTGCTTATTTTATTGTTGTGCAATCTACTGGTACATTTACTTCATGTATCTTGTCTCAGCCACTGAACACTTCTTTTGATCCCACTTCATCTAATTGATCTAAATGATATTTCACAAGCTCAAGAGACTTAAGCAGTTTTATAAGAATCAGATGAGGGCACATCTACCAGGGATATGCAAAATAAATAAATTTCTCAGCTTCAGTGAGCAGTGACAGTTGAATTGTTCAACATGAACAATACATTTGCTGCTTTTGTCAGTGTATGTACTGTCCTGAATTAGCCACAGTTGTTATGATTTTTTACATATATGTAACCGCTTTGATACAAAAGCTTTGAAAAATAGAAATTGATTTGGCAGAGCAAAATGATGTTCACAGATTTTTTTGAGCACTGAATCAAAGCTGGCTTTTACTTTTTAATGTGTTACCTGTGCTATAGTATATGCAAAGAGATTTAAGATTAGTGTTGTAAGGTAGCTGACAAAATCCTGTAAATCCATCCCTAACTATTTGGCTCAGTGTATGTGAAAAACTGTGGAATGAAGAAATTGTGTGTCAAATCATAACATTTTCTATGCTTGAGGATCCCATGCTATACCCATGCTTGAGGATCCCATTTACTTTCATGGAAAAATGATGAAGTGATACATGAAATTATAATGGCTATGAAAAAAATCCTTGTTTATTACCTACGCACATCTCATAAGTGATAGTGAGAATCCACAAATATAAGGAATACACTCTTTAAGTGGGGTTTGGGTCATGTATCTTTCTAATCAATAAATGGATCAAAATATTAGATGAGCATGAATGCTTGACAATTTAATTACTCCAGTCTGAATAGCATAATACGATAAACTAATACTACTTCCTGGCTCTACAAATGTTTTAAAGTACTTCTGGTAATAGGCTGTAGTAGTGTACAGAAAATAATTTGAATGGTCTCTGATATTATCTCAGATCTTTTAGAGGCACCCCTGCTGCTAAAAGAATGCTATTTAAAGGATGACATCCACTGCCTGTCAGCACTAAGTGTCTACAAATTCTCCAGAACAGTTAGACGTGAATTGATACACAAAAGCTATGACTGCTAGAAACAAGTTTGACTGTGAGAATTTAGGTACAGTGTGTATGCACTCAATACATGTATGCTAAATCCCACATTTCTCTGAAGTTGGATTATTTCATAAATCTCATTTAACAGAGGCACAGTATTCAGCTTTATGCAATCTTGTCATGCAGTATTGCTTGTGCATGGAATTGAGAAAGAAAGGGGTGCACATCTTATAAAACAAAAAATCCTCACAAGTGCTGAAGGAAACAATTTAGCACCAGCTTAGTCAACACTTTATTTTCTGTTCTCATTGACACTCTCTGAATGAAAAAGAACATTGAGATAGCAATATTTTTACAGACTCTCTACTAGAGTAGTAAATTTTATCAGGAGAAGGACAACAGATCTGTTTTTTTCAAACTGATAAATTTAATTATGCAGTAATGCTACACTCCTAGAATTTCTTTGGCTATATTTATCACTGAAAGTTGGAAAAGAGGGGCAAGCAATCTGATTCCCATGGAAAATAATGCAGAGCAGCTACACCATAGGATGATCTAAGTTGTTGATATATTGAGACTGCACCTTAAGGTAAGACTTTCTGTCTATTGCCCTGAGATTCTCACATGGTAAACATATCATTTCCAAAGTAGAAATCGAGTGTACAAAATAGAGATCCAGTGTTAGTGTGTTTGCAGCCGGTGTGACATTGAGCGTAGGGGCTTATGTTCTGGTGCACAGAAGCCTCCTGATGTCAAGCAAAGACAAAAGTAAAATTTTGTACCGGGTCTGTACCTCTGCTGCCCATGCTGCTGAGCAGGCTGGGCAATGGCAGGACAGAAAGCAGCTTTGCAGAACCTGCTCTTGGAATCCCAGTGGGTGAACTAAATGTGCGTCAGGTCTCCATCTTTGCAGAAAATAATGCTAAGTACAATTTGGCTTTATTGGCAAGAGCAGAACAAGAGAGTTGAGAGAATTCTTCACCTCTCTTCTGTACTCGTGAGATCACATCTACTGTACTGTGTTCAGTTTTCACATTTCCAGTACAGTAAGGACACTGCCATACTTAAGTGAGTCTAGTGTGACGGTAATTAAGTAGTTGCAGTGATATATGGGGTATCTGCATTTGTCAAAACAACTAGGTTAAGAATCTTGCCTTTTTAATAATTTGATGTTACTTTATAGAGAAGATGGAGTCAGACTCTTCTTTAAGATGTACAGTGAGAAGTACAAGAATAATCACAAGAAAATAATCACAAATTTCAGTAATACAAATTCTGTTTAAAAATTAGGAAATGGATTTTCTGGGTGTTCAAATATTTGGAGACTTCTCAGGGGAGCCCTGGAATCATGATTCTCAGAGATACTAAGAACTCAACTGAATAAATATTAATGATTTTGTTTGAAATCCTCCTTGATTTGAGCAGGGTTTTAAACTAGATGCCCCTCACTGGTCCCTTCCAAAATATATTGCTGTTTTCCTATAAGTGTAAATGAACACTAGCTAGTAGAGCCAGACTAGCCATCCACCAGTGATGCTGTGCAATTTCACTCAGAAAACTTGTACTGAATCTGTGTGTGTTACATTACATGATCATTTGCTATTTGAATTGCTGAAAGGGAGTGGGGCTGTGTTTCCTCTTCTCTTCCTGGATTGGTGTAGGCATACATCAAATGAAATGTCCAGTTGTATCCTGTTCCCCGTGCAGTGGACAACTGAAAGCTCATCTCAGTATAGGTAGGATCATACTTACCTTCTCCATTTTTCCTCTTTATGCAAACAAATTAACTCCAGCAGAGCTACTGCAGGATATTCTCTTTCAGTACATCGAACGGTGCCATGAATCTCAGCTTGACAGTGACTATGCTCAAAATAACCAATTCCAATACAGAAAGCTCATGATATTCTGCTCCAGCAAATATGTAGCCAAACAGAAGTGGCAGTATGATGCTGATGATTATAAAGTAACACAGGCCTAGTACCTTACCTACTGTGGCCCCTGAAATAAAGTAATTATTCACAGTAAAACTCAAGAATCATGTGCCATCTGTAATCCTTTTTGTATTTACTATGCAAAGCATTTTGGGCAGAGATGCCCAGCTTTCCTCCTTCTGCCTCTTTTAATTGGCTTGGGTGAAGAGCCTAAAGCAATTTTCCTATTTTCAGTACAGAGACAATTGTCAAGGAAAATAGGACAGCTCTGCTGAAAAACATGGACGCTAAGGAGAATATATTTTAGCCCTATGAAAAGTAGTCAAGGAGAGGAGCGAACTTCAGTGGATTAACTCTGAGATTTGTTCAATATATGTTTCACTTAACCACCCACAGCATAGAAGTCCTTGCATAGCATTAAAGATTAACCCAGATGAAATTACCTGCTCACTGGAATTTTAGCAGCCTGCATGTAAGCATTGTTTCTTTTGAACTATACCAGGGACATGCATGCATTTTGCTTTTTTTAAAAAAATCATGTTATCTTCCTTGGCCAATATATGCCTGTAATGAAGGAAGAACAGAGATTAGATAGAAACTGTTTACATACTCACTAGTTTGAATAACTGATGATGAATTTAAATGCAATTCTGTTATATGCTCTGTTATTATTAGGTAGAACAGCAGGCTACTGGAACAATCAAGGTCCTTTTCTTTCATACAACTTCAAATTTTAAATTTTCCATTTGTTCAGTTTTTGTAATAGTCATTTTATGAGGAAACTTGCAATCTGCAAAACAATCCAGCTTTTAAGTGTTAATAGTTTGTTGAGCTAAAATCAGCCTGAGTATTATTCCATTTAAAGTTCGATTTAATCTGCTTTGGTAATTGTTTCATGGCCTGTACGTCAGTATGATAAAATATTATTAAGTAATATTATCCAAGAAAAAAAAAGAATTTTTGGGGAATGTAATTTATAATCATTCTAAGGAGCAGAATAGATAAGGGGAAATGTGTTTAATGAAAATGTTTACATATAAAACCACTTATGTTTTCTGTGTTTTCCATGCATATCCTTGACATTTTGGTTAATTATGAGAGATGCTTTTATTTAAATCATTGTGTTACCTCTTAGCCCAACTTATCTTATTGCATCTTCTTCTCCAGTGTATCCAGAAATGAAGTCAAAATGCCAAGGTGTAAAATCTCTACAATTTCCATGGCAACAGAAGTATGATTTAGTGAATACAGCATTTTATTTTCTAGGGAAGATTAGGTGAATAAGAGAAAAAAACTTCCTAACTGAAATATTATTTCATTTTGTTTCAAGGTATGAAGAACAATATGAAGCTTCAGATTATGATATGATTGTGTGAGATCTTGTTGGAAAAGCAAGGAAACAAGAGGATTGTTTGGTACCCAAACAGAAATTCTTCTTGGAGAGACAAATATGCCTAATAAAGGAAGATCAGTGACTTAGCAGCCAATGTTTTTGTCTCTAGTGAGCAATTGGACCCTTATCCCTACAAGAGAATATGGTAGAAGGTATGCCACCTTGTATGGCATTTAAACTTATGATTTTATAAACATATGGATTGATGCACATTAAAGTGAACGAGAGTTTTTGAAAACTGGAACATAAGTCTTTCTGTGGTAAATCCTTCCTGTAAGTCTTATTCAGTAAATGGTTGTATCTAAAGCTAAAATATTTTTAACATCATGCAATAGAGTTTTTCCAGTATCTTGCAGCTGGGGAAAACACATGAACCTTGCAGGTCAATAAACTGAGACCATTATTGACCAAGTGGATGGGAAGTGAATTCCAAAGATGAGGCTATTTTAAGCTAATTAAAGGTCCCATCTACTATATGCAAAAGTAGGAACATCTGCTACTGTGTCCTACTCAAATTACAGGTTGGGTAATTACTTTCTGCCTAATTGAGCTCCTGATTAATTTTAACTGAATGTAAGTATTTGTCATGCCTTTTCATGTTTTGTTGTTGCTGACAGTACAGTGGAG
>JAOWBP010004700.1:12286224-12312551 GCA_028571105.1 Tragopan temminckii | reverse complement strand
ATTCCTCACTACGGAATTCCTGCATGCTGACGGACTCTCCTGGGCCTGCTACCTGAGTCCTGCTGCTTCCTCCCGGACTGCCTCTGCCACTTCTTCCTGCTACCTGCTTGCTGCCCAGGGCCAGCCATGCTGCTGCTGCTCTCCCCCTGCTGCTTTTGCCTTGGACCTTCAAAATGGCATGCAATGGGACCGCTGCTGGATCCTGGTGGTGACTATCCCCGCTTTACACGACTCTTGCTTCTTTCCTATCTTTTCTACCGCCCTCCTTCCCTTCCCCATCACCCTAATTCGTACTAGTCGCCGTCCTTCCCTTCCCTGTCTCCCTGATCAGTATTTATAATATACTGGTCGGACCAACATTTGAACCGTTGTTTCTTAATCTCACGCTGGGTATACATATATTAAAAGAATCTCCTCTCCCTCCTATAAATTGAAGTGAGACAATATCAAATACTTTTCTGAGTATTTTTCATTGTAATTGTTCAAATTAATGTTGCTGTATTTTGTTTGTTTGTTTGTTGTTTTTCTACTGAAAAAAAATTATTTCAGTACCAGGTTCGTGCAAAAGTAAAAATTATGGCTGATGTTGAATTTTTATCTAATCCATTATACAGTTATTAGAGTTGATCGTTATCTTGTGACAACCTAGTAGTACTTTAAATTATTAAAAGAAGGTACTTTAATGAAAAGTCAAATGAATTTCAAGTAGATTGTTTTGATAGACTTTAAATATTACAGGGCACTCTCTAGGCCTATTATATGAAGTGGGAAAAGTAAATTCTTTGTTGATTGACTTGATTAAGAGATTTGACTTTATATATGCAAGGGTAATTTTTTTTTCTTTTAAACAAGGTTAATTTATTTATCTGGAATGTACATAAAAAAATGGAAGCTGTAAAGGATGAAATAATCCATTAGATTTACACACAGAAAGCAGCAAGTCAGACAGCAAAAATAAGAAAGACGTAGGGACCTGAGCCTGAGTTTCTGGATACATACATAAATAATATTGTATCTTTTTCCTGGAAAACTGAATATTTTAAAAACACCGTTTTGAAAACTCTTGTTTACACTTGTGAGAAATATTTTTTTGCAGTCTATGTATAGGCACAGGTCAGCAAAAAAAAAAAAATAAAAAAAAATTGTTTAATTATTCAGAATCAAAGAATTATAGGAGTTAGAATGGACCTCCAGAAATCATCAATTCCAATCTCCCTGCCAAAGCAGGCTTGCTACAGTTAGGAAGAAGCACAGGTAGGCATCCAGGCAGATCTTGAATATCTCCAGAGAAGGAAAATACACAACCCCCCTGGGCAGCCAGCTTCAGTGCTCCATCATCCTCACTGTGCAGAAGTTCCTTTGCATATTGGTGCTGAACTTCCTATGCTCAAGTTTATGGCTGTTTTCCCTAGTCCTGTCCCCACAGTCTGCTGAAAAGAGGTTGGCCACATCCCTTTGACTCCTACACTTAAGATATTTATAAACATTTATAAGGTCACCTCTTCTTTTCTCAAGGCTGAACAGACCCAGATTGCTCATCCTTTCCTCATAGAGAAGATGCTCCAGGCCCTTTATCATCTTTGTGGCCCTCCTCTAGATTCTCTCTAGCAGATCCTTGTCTTTTTTTTGTACAAGAGAGCCCAGAACTGGACACAGTACTCCAGGTGACGCCTGACCAGGGCAGAGTAGAGGGGAAGGATCACCTCCCTTGACCGGCTGGCCATGCTCCTTCTTGGCCACTGCCTCATGGCCAACCTGCTGTCCACCAGGACACCCAGGTCCTTCTCCGCAGAGCTCCTCTCCAGCAGGTCATGTCCCAACTTGATATTTGCAGTTATTCCTTCCCAGGTGCAAAATTCTACTCGTGCACAGACAAAGAAACAAAGAATCTCATCTTTGTATTTTATAGTGATCTTGCCAAGTACATTTCTAGAGGCTAAAGTGAACTACTGCAAATATTTTAATATTCTAACTCTCTCTTTCCTGCCATGGACGTAGAAAGCTGGGTATGTAGAAAATTTAAATTTTCCATCACTTACTTGAAATGATTCTAAACGCCTTTTTGGTTTATATATATATCCAAACTGATTGATGGAAACACTGACTAATTATTGATTTTTTATAATTTTTCCTATGCAGGTCTTTTTAGTGAAGAAAAACAAATGTGGAAAAAAATCTAATTTCACTTCTTGATCTCCAACAGATGTCACTCCCAGTTTTACACATTAGCACATTCACAGATATTAAATGTTCATTCTTTCCTTGCTGCTTTCTTTCTTGCATGCTTTCCTGCTTCTTTCTTTCTCCCTCTTTCTTTCTTTTTTTTCTTGTGGATTCAGGAAAGATCTTGGTATAATAATCTTTTTAGTTTATATATGCATCTTTGCAACTACACTGATTTTGTGGCTCGTTTTATTTCCCACCACTCGGTGGCATTATTATCCTCATTTCTTTTGAACTCAGGCTAAATTTGAGAGTAAATTTCATTTGCAGTTTCACAAACAAAACAAAACAAAACAAAACAATCAAGAGGCAGAAATCTTGAAATAAAATCTCATTGCTTTTTTCTAGCAGTACTATGCTACACATGTAGTAGGAGATCTGTACCAAAAAATGAATGAGATCTTTCCAATACTTAAACTAGCTACTTGGCTAGTAATACAAATACATGTCCTTCCTGAAGTGAATGTTTTTTTCATGTAGATTATTGACTATTGATTCAAAGCTTTTTGCTCTTTGACTTTCACTGTTTTTCTTCAATCTATCAGAAGACAAAAAAAAATAAAAAATAAAAAAAATAAATAACCCATCTTTCGATTGTTTCATACACACATATATAAATAGAAAAATCTGCCCTGTATTCCAGATGCTTTTGAACAAATTATGGACGTAGAGTATTAGGCATTGCTGAAATTATTTCCAACAGAAATAGTGTTTCAAATATTTAAGTCCGAAATCTATTTTTACAAAACTGAAATTTGAAAAAGATGTCCAACCTGAAACTTACTGAGGTGGGCCTTTTTGCATACACACTTTTGTCTGTCATGTCATTCTCATCTTCCCAGCACCCCACAGAGCTGTGCAAAAGGGTAAATGTACCATCAGTATCACTCACAGAGAGCTGACCAAAATTCTGTGACACCTAACATATGGCTGTTCTTGATCTTTGGGGAGTTTCTTACTAATGAGTCTGAAATTCAGTAATGAGTGCTTGGAATGCTCTTTAAGAAAGTTTTTACACTAGAAAGCTGCATTTTATCATGTTCAATATTTTGGAATGTCTTGCATGATTTAAACACAAATATCTTACAGTGTAATTTTGTTGTTGTTGTTGTCATTTTTTTTTTTAATTATTATTATTATTATTTTCCTTTTAGGAGAATACAAGGTTTTCCAGAAGGATACAAAAAATGAGCAATTTTCAATAAAAAAAAGGCATTTCCTATAGCTTTTCATGGAAAAGTACTGTAATATGTGCATAGACTCCTCTCCTTAAAAATTATGAGCCTATCTCGCAGAGATCTGGTAACATAACACTGTTTAATGCTGAAGTACACCAGAGAGTGTAAGCTTTAAATATTGAGGTTTATAATTGATATTTCCGAAGATAGTATCCATACAATAACACTATTATGACTTCTTTGGAAGTAGATAAACTTCAGCAGGAAAAAAAAAAACCAAACCAACATGAAAATGTTGTTAATATACCAGGTTAAAATTCTGAGTTGGTTTTGAGGAGATGCACTTAAAGTTGTCATTGGATTGATCTCCTCACTATTTAGGTCACTTTTAATATTAAGAGTAATGCAGAAGCAAATAGGTCTCACTTTCTCTTGGATGAAATTATATCAACCCACTCAACAGTAAACTTTACAAACATTTGCTATAGCGATGATTTCATATATCACTGATAGTAACCATGATACATAGTCATTCATAATTTTCTTGCCTGTATTTATTTATTTATTTATTTATTTATTTTTATAGAGAGCATAATCAGTTTTGATAATCACACCTGTTAATTAATTTGAAAATATGTATGCTTTTTAAAGTGCAACCATTGTCTGGAAGCAGCAGTAATGACTAGAAACGGTAACTCAGCTCCTCAAATAATAATAATTATTATTCTTTATTTTGACATTGTAAGCACATAAATGTGGAAAAGCTAGAACTTTGCTTTGAAACACAGTTTGAATTATATTGTTTCAAATGAATATAGACATGTAAAGAGGCTTATCTGTACAGGTGGTTTATGTACAGGAAGCAGAATTATACACAGTTTGACAAAAGGTCACAAAGGAATAAATGCAATTCTTTTTGAACTTGACAATAATTTATTAGAGTTTTGCTTATTTTAAGCAACAAAATGGTACACTAAATCTTCAGAATTCTCTTTTGTTTACATTCATTTCGCCATCTCAACTCAGTCCGAGAATAAGATTTCCATATTTAAAAAATTAGTGTTGAAACATATCTAGTTAACCCTTTGTGCAAAGATTCGAGGTGAAATCACAAGTACTGACAATTTATTGTGTTCTTTGTACCTTTCTTTCTCTTTTTAAACTAAAATCCCTGTAAGAAAATCTATACCTGCTTTGGTCCACGTTGAAAGTCTTGTAATTTATGTTCTAGTAGCATATTGAAAATAATCCAGTGGGAAGAAATTAAAGTACTGTACTTGCCCTGGTACTGAGGTCAGGCTGACAGGCCTGTAATTCCCTGGATCCTCCTTACAGCCCTTCTTGTAGACGGGAGTCACATCAGCAAGCCTCCAGTTCTCTGGGACCCCTCCAGACAACCAGGAGCACTGGTAGATGGCCGAGAGTGTCTCGGCAATCATCCCTGCCAACTCCCTCAGCACCCTACAATGGAGCCCGTCTGGTCCCATGGACTTAAGATAGTCCAGATGGAGGATGAGCTTTCTAACCATCTCCACCTGGATCACCAGGGATGTATTCTGCATAGCATCCCAGACTTCCAGATCAGGGCGTAATGTGCCCTGAGAATAACTGATCTGCCTATTAAAGGCAGATGTAAAGAAGATGTTGAGGACCTCAGCCTTCTCCTTATCCTCAGTGGTCACATTCCCTGCTGCATCAAGTAAAAGATGGAAATTCTCCTTGGTTCTTCTCTTACCACTGATATATTTGTAAAAGGATATCTTATTCTCTTTTACTGCAGTGGCCAATCTGAGATCGAGTTGTGCTTTTGCCTTCCTAACTTCCTCCCTGCATACCTTAGCAACTTCCTTGTAATCTCCCCAAGTAACCTGTCCCTACTTCCAGAGTCTCAACAATAGTTATTGGCTCATCCACACCAGTCTTCTTCCCCTATGGCTTGCCTTCAGGAACAGCCTGTTCTTGTGCCTTTAAGATTTCCATCTTGAGTATCAGGCTTCCTGGACCCTTTTACCCTTAAAGAGTGACTCCCAAGGGACCCTGCAACAAGCATTCTGAACAGATCATCTTGAGGGAGATCACACAGCATGTGAGGGACAACCTGAAGATCAGGCCGAGCCAGCATGGGCTCATGAAAGGCAGGTCCTGCTTGACCAACCTGAACTTCTGTGAGTGATCCACCTGGTGGATAAGGGAAAGGCTGTTGACGTAGTCTACCTAGACTTCATCAAAGCCTCTGACACTGTCTCCCACAATATTCTCCTGGGAAAGCTGGCAGCATGTGGCTTGGACAGATACACTCTTTGCTGGGTAAAGAACCAGCTGCACCAGGTCTTGAACCAACAAGATCCGGGTTGGATATTAGGAAGTACTTCTTGGAGAGAGTGGTCAAGCACCAAAATTGGTTGCCCAGGGAGGTGGTGAAGTCACCGATAATGGAAGTGTTCAAGAAATGTTTAGATGTTGTCCTGAGGGACATGATTCAGGAGAAATATGTGAACAGTTGGACTGAATGTCTTAGAGATGTTTTCCAACTTTGGTGATTCTATGATTCTATGATAATATTATTATAATGTTATTGTACCAGAAGGGGTGGAGCCTTACTCTACCTCTCCTAGACCCCATTTAAGAGCTGACTGCCACTGGGAAAGGATCTCTTTTTGGAGATTGCTCCTCTTGGTGTCTTCTCAGCAAGTCTAGGACAAGGGTAAGCCTTCCATCCATTCTTCTTTAGCGTGATAACCTGTTTAGCCTAACTTTCTTGTATATTTCTTAATTATAACAGCTATATATTCATTGATTATACATATTATTATCTCATTATTATCTCTTTTCTTTTCTCTCTTTTTTTTTTTTTTCTCTGAGATACCCTCCCAGCGAACCTCTAGTTTTATAACTTTTTGCATGATGCCATACGGTATGGAATATCCCTTTGGCCATTTTAGGTGCTGGTTTTGTCTTGCCCCAGCTCCTTGTGTTCCCTTAGCCCACTTGGTGCTATAACAGCACAAGAAGCTAAGAAAGTTTGGCTCTGTAAAGCACTGTTCAGTAACAACTAAAACATCAGTGTGTTATCATCAGTTTTTCTCCTAAAGCCAAAAAATCATGTCATACCAGACACAATAAGGAAAATCAATTCTGTCCCAACTGAGTCCAGAACACAGCAGAAGGAGCAATTGTGCATTAGCCAGCCATGATCCCAGGCTGGGCCAGCATAAAACACTAAATGCAGGTTCTTTTTGTTTTTCTCATTGCAGGGATCACAGATTCTTGCAGAGTCTGTGAAAATGATGGAAATTTCAGGTTCAGATGTAGCATTTTTTAGCCTGTGCCAAAAAACAGTGTGCCAAAATATTTTGGAAAAATTTGCTTACTAGTTCCCAGAAGAGAAGGCAATGGCATGAACTCTTTGGATGCCATGCCCATCGCATTCTAATGACGTAGCAGTTTGACATCACTGATATAATTTTAAGAGAACTTTGGAGCCATGTGATTTTTCTGCACCTTTATTATTGATATGCAGCACATATCATATGATAGGAGCCCAATTGGTTTGTGCTGTTAACCTTTTCCTTTGATCATTTTTGTGCTACATTTGCTATCTTTCAGCCAGCTCTTAATCTATAAAAGGAGATGAAAATACGATTTCTTTTGAGAATCTTGGTTATGAGACTTTTCCAAAAGCTGTTTGGATATTCAAAATTTGATTATAAATTTTCTGCTGTGACAATAGATTACCTTCAGTTATCTTTAGGCTCCATAGACTCTCTGGTGAACATCCCACAACTGAAGAATTTGAAAAAGCACTTGAGTGGTTCCTCAAAATTTTATTTGACAAACATCATGAAATTTTTATATTTGACTCACCAGTCATTCATTTTACTTCAATCACATCAGCTCCTTTTTGTTGCTAACTCTTTTAGGCGTGTAAAAGAAACTGCTTTGACAATTATTTTGACTATCAAATATTGTGTACTTAAATAATTTTTAAAAAGACTGTCATCTGAAAGTGTTCTATGGTTTTTACTAATTTCTTTGTATTTCTCTTGGAAAAAAATAAATTTTCTTTCTGTAGCTGATGGAAACATAGTGAAATATCTTATTTTCTGTCCTTCATGGCTTTCTGGGTAGCTTTCTTCTGTAGTTTGTCTTGGTAAGTGGTGAGGAAAAAGGACTTCTTGTATCACTCTGTGCTAAAACCTGAGTCTTTTTTCCATCTTCACTTGAGAAATTCCCCTTCTTGAACTAATCCAATTCATGGATTGTTGGTGCATGGTCTGTTTGTAACTGTGGATAGCATCTTGACAACTTTCCTGGGCATCTTCCAGAACTTGATGAAAATATGATGCTGACCTTTGGACAGTTTGAGTTACTACCTATTTGCTATAAGAAAGCAGAGTGACCATATTGGAGTGCTATTAATTAAATGAATTATACTTTTTACAGTCTTTTTTTTCACTCATGGAGTCTTAATGTGTGAGAACACAGAGGTAGACTGAACACATATTACAGCATGGACCATACACATACTTTACAAATATATTGACTCTAAGGCATGCAAGAGCATTCTGGAAGCACAGAACCATGGATAACACCCTCTGGGGTATGCTGCCATTCACAGTGTAAGACACCAGGAAAGTAAAACCTGAGGATAACATTGGGAAAAATACTTCAGCAAAATGTTTACCCAAAGTTCATCCAATTGTACATAAAAATACTTTTTTTTCAGATAGTGTCTACACATGAGCTTGCCATTAAGTCTGAATGTCTATCCAGAAAACGAGTTTCTGATTACTGAAATATCAAAAAGATAGCAACTTTGTTGTTAGGTAAAAGAGTAATCTACTGGAAATGTGCTTCAGAATGTAGGGTTTGGACTGTTGAAAGCTTATGGGGAAAAAACAGCAGTGGGTGTGAGCACAGGGAGACGGTGCATGGTGCATTTAAGCAGCGGTACAGAGACAGTGGGTCACTTCCACTGGTGCAGATTGTTATGAGCATGGCATGTGGACTCTTGGTGAAAATGCATAGCTAATGGTGGTGACAGAGTTGAAAAATTGTGTTTTGTAGCTCTTTTCTCTATAAATAGTATTATTGTTCTCTTTGTATCTGTTGTAGTTCCTAAGGAAGTTAATTAGGAAGCACTGCTTTCAAAACAACCTACGTGTATGCATTTTTAGCTGCAATCTTTTGTATTTCTGAAGTGGGAAAGGTGTGTCTTGTCTCTGACAGATCCAGATGGTCTCCTGGTAGCAGAAATGATTCACCTAATAGAAGCAAGAAGAGAGTGGGTATGAGGTTTTTAAATACCACAGAACTATTGAGTTGAGAAACTCCTTTTGGCTAGTGTCAGTGAGGAAGGAAAACTTTTCAGAAAAAGTCACACCAATTGCAATTCACCTGAACTCTTTTGCTTTTTCTCCTTTGTTTCCCTCTTGTTGCTCATTTATTTATTTTTAACCTTCTTTCCTCTCTTTCCTTCTACTCTGTGTTCTGCAACTCTGTCACTAACAAAGCTGTTTTGTTTCTCTGGGCACTGATTTTTTTGACTTCATGTCTGGGGGGTACATCTTTGATGTTATGGTTGCTCTCTATCTCAGCCAATCAGCTATCACACAGAGCTGTGATACTTACGAGGTTTCATGATTATGTTTCTGAAAAATAGACTGAAGGCAATGAAATATCTCTTGCACAAGCACTATACTTTGTTTAGGAATGGCCAAAATGTTGTGAGTTTGCTCTAAATTTTTAATAAATAACTAGTTGTAGTGGTCTTTGAGGAAGTGTATAAAAACATGTTGCTGAGTTGCATTTTTATTGTAAGTTTCTTTTGATTCATTCAAAGAGCAGATATCCTTCCTCCTGGAATACTTCAAGCACAGTGGGACTTCACAGAATGGTTATCATGATTATCATGACCATGATAGGTAGGTGCAGAGTCTTTCATGCAGTGCAATGACTCACAAAGACAGCTGGGGAAAGAAAATACGACATGGAGTTCATGTACAGAATCTATAATGAGATCCATCTTTCCATAGAATCATTCCTCCTGGTGAAAAATCATCTTACATGACTAAGTCTGGATGTTGTTTATTGCATAGATTGCCTCAGGACTAACACAAGAGCTTCACTTTGCCTCAGTGGTGTTGGAAAACAGTGTCTTTCTCCAGTCTACCAAACAGTTTCTCATTTGATCTGAGTTTGCTGATTGACTCATAAGTGGGACTATTTGACAGTCTGACACTCTAGTGGTGGTTTTCTTCAGTGATTTGCTAAAAACTTTCAGAATGTTCTTAGCTTTGTTTTACCTTTTAAAATGGTTAACTTCTGCATGGAAGGGAGCATTCAAACCTTTCCTCAACACTTCTGTTAAAGACTTCAACAAAAAAAATCCAAGTGTAAGGAGTCCCTCCATGTCCATCTCTCTCTTCACACCAGATGTGGGGCTGGTCCCAAAACTTCTGTTGCTCCAGTAACTGCATGGTGTCTGGGAACTCTTCCCTGCACTGACAGCATCATGGATGGTTTTAGCTAAATTGTGTTTAAACTGGTTTGGCCCAAGATCAGCTCATTGCCTTTACTTACAGCATGAAAATTAGCATCCAGGGATGAAGGGAACCATGCTGCTGCTTCCAACCAGGGAAATGCTCATGAAACCACAATCTCACCATTAGATTTAATTGTTTCAAAGTGAGTAATTTGGCCATGCAAATGCTGTAATAAACTGCCAATCAACTTAAAGAATTAATCAAGTAATGCTGAAGAAACTATCTAAATACAATATATTAGTATTAAGCAATTTTTGAGTAGGAAGATGAATATATAAAGTAAGAAGGCAATTGAGCAAAACTCTTTCCATCTTACAAACAAAGAAAAAAGAAAAAAATGAAAATGACCTGTAGACAACAAAAAGTGATTCCTAACTCCTAAATGCATTTTTATTAATTACATTTTGTATTATTCATGCTATAAAGGTAAAACAAAATTACAGTCTGCTTTAGCTCTTTAATAATTTTATATCCACAAATCCTTGCAATAATCTAAGTTAGATGATGATTAAAATGATTTAATTGGAAACATACACTTTGGTATGTATGATTAAAGCTGAAACTGTAAAATCCATTCTTTCTACATGGCTGTGGGTTACTGCTTACCAGTGTTTTGTGGGTTGTACAGTTGAAGGGATCTAACTATGTGTGAACAGAAGGGGGTGGTGTTACTTCAGCTTGTGCAAGATTCTGTACTTCCAAAGAAAGGAACAACAAATTACCCCTAACTTCATTAGCTCCACTGAGAGGAGAATAAAATATCTAGGAAAAAGAAATGAACTGATATTGTTTACACTAAATGATATTTCCAACATATTTTATTGTCATTTTATATATATATAAATATTTTGTTGAGTTGTCTGATTTACAAAAGACAGACATGTTAAATGGATGAAGATATTTAGAATATAGCTCCACAGCATCACTACACAACAGTTTCTCATTTGTTACACTTGAAAAAAGCATTTTCTGAATTGCATGATGCTGTAACACACATAATTTGGGACTGAGAAGATCCTCTTTTCATCTTGTTGAAACGAGTCAGGTGGAAAGTGAGAAAAGATGAGGCATTGTCCCACAACTCTGCAGAGAGAAAGCAGTTGGGTACCTTGTGGATTTGTCCATGGTATTGGCAGGCTGAATCTTTTCCAGGATAAGCATAGTGGAGCATGTCCAGTCTATGCCATTGGAACTAGCAACATGGTGGGAGCTGCTGCGAAGGAAGACCAAGCCACAAAGGCTTTCTGATAATCACTGCATGCTTATAAGTGTGTGTGAGAGAGAAACAGAGAGAAACCTAATTCTTTGGTGAAGTAGCAATTTGGTTATGATGACTGGTTATACAATAAAAATGCCATACTATAGCTTGTTGACACAACAATGCTTAAACAGTCAAAACTTTTTGCATAAATGAATAGAATAACAGCTAGATTTGAAAATCATGGACAGGGGTGCATGGGATAAATGCGTTCTGCTACAAAAAAAAAAAAAAAACCTGCTATTTCATGTCAGTTGAGGAAAATACAGTTAAGAATGACATGAAAAAAAAAATCTACTGTATTCAAACAACTTTGTACGGAGTCTAGCTGGAATTGTTTATCTGAGGAATAATATCTTGGAGGCTGATTCCAAAAGTATACACCATATTGCCATATCTTAAAATAGTGGACAAATAGACTCTCATCTAAAAACATTGTCTGATGAGGAAAAACAGCTTTCTAAAGCAATTATTTCTCAGAAAGATTTGCTTGTGATTTTCTGTCTGTTTCTACACTGTTGATAATTTTGATTCACAAGAACGTCAAGCATTTAAAAGGTTGTATTTCTTTCTAAAGGTAAAGCTAAGTGTTTCTAGCATCATCCAAAGTGGTCTAAGGAGGAGAGAGAGTTTTGAAAACATGCATTTATGACGCTTTGAAACTGTGATAACCACTTGGAGACTTCGTGGTATATCATCACTGACCTTTTTTGTGAGCACTCATAATTGCAGAGAGATTAATTAATTAAGTCTTGCTGAAATGTTTTGAAGATGTGAGATTCCATATACTATATGTATTATAGGAAAACTTATATTTTGCCTGCTTAACTCCAGGACAGTCTGCTTAATGGAATATGCACAAACAGTAGAATAGTGCAAACTCCAAAATCATGGTAACAATACAAGATCTTGGGATAGGAAGGGAAATGTAAAATCAGTGATATGTTTATTGATAGAAATCTTCAACTGTGCAATCATGGTTTTTAGATACATCACTTTAATAACTACTATTTTTTTATTTTCTTTTCCCACTGGCATCTAAGGAGGAAAGTGCCTAGAGAAAGGTCCACAATCATTGCAAGAAAAAAAAAAAAAATTAAAGGATGTGGCTTGTAAGTCCACATGGACTCATTTTGTTTATAAAAAAAAAAAACACCTCAGCTTTTCTTAGTATTGCATTGTAACATGGCAAAACGTTATCATATTAGCCAAATCACAGTATTGGATTAGGAATGTATCTTATTCTAGCAGTGAAATTAAGCGTGTGCTTAATTTTAAGCACATGTGTAAATCCCATTGAAATCAATAGGATTTATGCCCATATTTAAGTGCTTTGCTGAACTGGGGCCAGTAAAGAAATATGACTAATCTCATGAATAAAGGAAATAGGAGTTACTCCAAGTTACTTAATCACAAACAGTCTGTTTACGGGGAAATAGCTGTGCTTTTTATGTCTTCACTGTCTTACACTTCAAAAAATAAATATACGTCAGAGAGTTAAATTTAACTTTCTGTAACACGATGATACTTTAATTTGCACAGTAACACCTTCAGGTCTGTTCTTTTGATTGTTTGAGCTACTGACACTTCCCAGCTCCCAGTAAATCTGTTCTCAGCTTGGCAATCACTTTTAACTTCGTTGTCTTTCTGCCTTCTTCTTTCTTCCCCCTCCCTTCCCCCCCCGCTCAGTAAATCTGTTCTATTTTGAGCTTGGCAAAATTAGTGCTGAATAATCAATACAAAGGAGAAAGGTAATTTGAGAATTTTACGGCCGAGTTCCTAACTGATTTGAATCCTTACATCTCAACAGCAGTGACTGAAGAAACGCGAGTTGTGTGCTGGTTGAGGTTTGAACTTAGTTTTGTTGATCTTTTTTTCCTCTTTGTAGACTGTCTAGAGAAGAATTAAAACAATTTTCATAAATTTACTATTAAGGAACTGTTTAGTATCCAGTTTTTCTTTTTTTTTTTTCCTCCCACAAGGATTTCATAAGTACACATAAAATTGATAATCTGCAAGTGAGTAATTGTGATTTTGCCTTATTAGTATGATGTTTTTTTTATGGGTTTGTGTGCATTTCTCAAAAAATTAATGATGAAACAGCACAGAAAGTGAATACAAGGAGAACATTCTCAGTTAAGAAATAATTTTGTTGATGGTAGTGGTTGTAGGTTTTTGTCTAGATATACTAAAAAAACGCCTACAGTCCTTCAACTTAGAAAATTCAGATAATATAAATCATTATGGAATAATGAAGTCAATTATTAGATTTATTTTGTGTGTACAACCCCCCTTCAGAACTCAATAAGGTAAGGAAAAAGAAGAGATCACAAAAAAGCGAGGACATCGCCAAGGAATACAAAACAAGGTAGTAAAAAGAAAAATCTTACCTAAAAGAAAAGACTGAGGCAAAATGTATAACAACTAAAATCCATCTTTGATATTAGCCTCTTTAACTGCTCTGTTGCTACAAATTTTGTGCATACAACAATTTACCAAAGAGATTTATAGGAGTTGATAATTTAAGTTGCCTATTTTCAATTTAAAATGTGTTTCATTTCTAAGATGTGACAAGGGCAAAATTTAATTTATGCTTTCTTCTAAATGATGCTGCTTCCTTTCTCTTACAGTACAAGCCTACCTGAGAACAGAAGACTTGATTACTGCTTTTCAGCATAATTCTCCATAGTTGTTTATGACCTTTAAGTAAGATGATTAATACAATAGACTATCACAGCAATTTATGTTCTTTTATTTACAGAGTTAATTAAAAATCTAATTTATGTTGGGATGCTAACTGTCCCTTTTATTTTACACTCTGCCTGTGTTTGTTGCCGTATTCTGGGATGCTATGGATGTAATTGGACATAATTTCTGAAGCTTTTGTGTTTACTAGCCCTTCTTGGTGAAGTCCTAGAGAAAGAATCAAGAGGTTATCAAGCAGAAGAAACATACTGACTCTAGTAAACACCTTTTTCTCTGGTGTCCTTTTCGTGTGTGAATTTGCCTGAATTAATTGCAGTCCTGTTCATGGCACAAAAATTAACTAGCTGTTAGCACTTCTATGGCTAGCCTACAGTTTCAATAATCTATAAATTAGGTGTAAAATTTTCTCTGAACTGATGTGCACAGGATTACCTATGTAAAGCATTGTCCTTCTTAGTAACTCTGAATAGAAAATAGGTTCACAATCTTCTGCAGCAACCAACAAATAAAGAATTTTGTGGTGTCCATTTTTATCATAAGCAGAAATACATCTTGTGTTGAGAACATCAGAAGGACAAAATAAGAGGATGATCTGCCATAAATTCAGCTTATTATTACCTAAAAGATGGTTCACCAGGAAGGCTGCTATTCCAAGGATCTCCTGAATTTTCTTGTTGACTAGGAAATCACGGTAGGATATATTCCATTGATTACCTAAGATAAGATGCAGGGGAGAAATATAAAAATCTGACTTTTTGAAACTTCTAAACTGTATCAATAGAAAGACTTACTTAGGTCTGGTAAGCTTTCTTCTAATCATACCTTAAAAAAGAGAGAGAAGGAGAGAGAGAGGGGCAGGGAAGTCTTGCAGCTGTTTTTTAAATGACAGCAGGAATGTCTGTAGTAGGTCAAGTTAGCTGCTGAACTGACTCCTGAGATGTAGATTAGTTTAAGCGCTCCTAAAGTGTTCAGGAAGACAAGCTGGCACTTAAATCAGTGTGCTGTATTCTCAATTGGTGATACAGGAGCCTTTGAGACTTATTTTCTCTTACCATGTCTTTTGGAATAAATGATTGAAAAGACTAAGTGGGAGCTTGTGGCTCCCATTTATGAGTAATATTGTTTTTGCAGTGTGTACAGGCCAGATTGATGGTAAATATGGATGGAATTGATCTTGGTGAAAACAATAAAATACTCCTTTTTTTTTTTTTTTTTTTTTTTTTTTCAACAAAACACTAACATTGGCTTATGTTTTCTTTCAGTCTTTCCAACTTGGTACACAGGATCCACAGATCCTAATGTAGTGGTTCTTTTATGAATCCTACAGAAATGAAAACTATGCTATGGGTTCAGTTTTGCTCTTGCATTAAAAAAAATAACTCTATCAACAGGCAGAACTTCAGAGAGCTCTCTCCCATGACTGATTGTCTAGTGCCTGCCCTATGTGCTGAACGCAAGCTGCAGGATCTCCCTCAGTGAGGACTGATTTGTGTCTTTTTGTTTTAACCAGCTATGTACTTCCTTTGTGAAAGTGTTAACACTGACCTTGTCATAATTGATTGAAATTGGCAAATGCTTTCCAATATACATGAATTCACGCATGCATAATGGGCTGGTTTGCTAAAACTGACAGCTTTTCATGCAAAGGTTTTGGCAATAGAATAGATCTCTTCCAAGCCTTGTAAAGATGTAAGTCCCTAATGATCGGAATGAAAATGAGAGATTAGTGTAGTAATATCTTACATGTGAAATAAGAGTAGATTTATGCCTTTTGTTTCTTCTTTCAAATGCTTTTACTATCTCCCCCATATCTGCATTTTTGCATATTTGAGCAAAGCAGTAATGCAATAGTAGTAACTGCTTACTCCTCTGAGAAAATAAATTAATTAATTTCCTTTTCCAAGACATCAGATATTCATCCCAGAATTCAGGTTGATTCTTCACAGTCTTCACTTTTTTCTTCTGCAGGGTCAGATTCTTCCCAGGGCATGCCAAAGAATCCTATGTTAATGGGTAGATTAGATACTGAAATTGTTTATTTTGACAGGGTCATGACAAGATTTGGTTATATTCTTGTATTTTGGAAATATAGCCAAAGACCTCAGCACCAGGTTCGTATTATTAGTTCATAAATGCCAAACATACACACACACCCTGCAATATGTTACACTGTTGTCTTTTCAGGACATGCCTGTTTATTATAAGCCTGAACTGGGATACTGCACAATGCCATGTCACATTTCTTCCATCTAATCTAATCCAGAGCTAGAAATAGTCCTCCTGTTCCTCTCAGTGTAAGGGAAATATACAGATTCCTCATCATTTACTACAAAGAGGTGAATAAACTGTGTTGAATTTATTCAATCTGTTAATGAACACATGTAAACTCTTAACCTTCAAAATTTAAGATTTTCCCTTCACACCTGAGAGGATGAAATCCATTTAATTGGAAATTTAAACAGTATAAAATACTAAAGACTCTAGTACTTTCTAGAAATTCAGGACTCAATCATTATGGATGGAATGAATATACAAAAGTAGAAATAAATATGTTACAGTCCATAAATGATCTTTCACAAGTGAAATCCACACACACATGATTATCAAAACTGAATTTGATTGGTGCAGTTTGCAGTTTTTTAAGCAACCATAGGACAATCTGGTACAGTATACACCAGCAATTTTTTTTTTCTATTTGTCTTAAACAGAGTGCAGCCTTTTTATTGTTGTGTTGCTGGAAGGACTATCCATCATTCTTTTTTCTAGGACAACGATGTAGAACAACGAATGTTCTAAGTATGAATAGCCTGGGAATGTAAATATTTGTCGCTGTTGAAGACCGTCAGACCACAACACAGACTGTAACAATCTGAAAAATTATTCATTTAAATGATCTCACCAATTGGTCATAGATCCAAGTTACAAGTTAGCTGGAATCTTTACTCAAAACTAGTCAAGTCCTCTTATGTTTTTGTACGATAAAGTTCTTATTACTGCAAAAACATGAAAATGTACATATATAGGTTAAGATGAACCAGTATATTCTACCTTGTTAACAAAAACTACTAAATTCCTTCCTGTTCTTTTGGCTGTGCAGTAAGTAGTTTCTTACTCAGCTGACTGAGACTACATATACAATTAAGCACTTTAAGAACACATCTTTTTATTCGGAAGGTAGCATTCTCAGTTTTTTCAACAAGCTAATGAAGCATTTTTTTCTCAAAATAAACAATCCTAGCAAGAAAAAGCAATATTATCGCTGGGGTCGTTTTCTTCACAAATATTTCTGAAATTTGTGGCACTTGTTAGTGAACAAGGCACTCAAGGTCTGCTTTCCTTCCACCCCCTCTCCCCCCTCCCAAAGTGTGACTGGTGAGTATGACTGGGAATATGATAGAATTGATTTTCTGTGAATCTGCTTGGAAGAAATGTGTCCTTGCACAAAGCTGTAAATGACATTGTAGATGACAGTTGTGTTTTTGCTCTCTAGCCTCAGAATGAGTTTCAGGTTGAAGCTCAAGAAATTCAGGGCCATGTGGTATTACAGCAAGCTGTTGTTAACTTCTGTGGTGTGTAGGAATTTTAGGGGCATAATGACCATATGGTCATTATTTGGCCAAACACTGTACAGCAATGGAAGTGAAGCAGTGTTTGTTCTGATCTGGGAAGTATCCATCGACAGATTGCAGACAGGACAGATAGTAAGTCAGAGACTATCAACACAAATGAAAGGAAATCATAGAAGGAGGAAGAACCTAATATTTCATCTTCAAAAAGTGATAAACATTCCCACATGAAAAAAAAAGACATTTATTTAGATAATGAATAATTATTATATTCAAAACAATGATTCTCTGGGGCAGTTAGGATCACTGGCAATGGTTGCATTAAACTGACTTCCCATTTAAATCATGGGCATGAGGTGAGGTTCAATAAATTATTTTCTGCCAGCCCACTTGACACGTTTCAGGAGTATGAGAGAAGAGAAAATGTGATGGCAAGAATACAGAAATTTTGAAAACTTTTCTAACTTTTTTGAGCCATTAGAACTTGTTTAATTAAATCATGACTTGAATGTAAGAAACAACATTTTGCCAATCAATGAGTAGAACTGCAAGCTGACATACTCAGATCTCTTTTGTTCCATGATTCCAAAAGCATCTGACTCTGACACCTATTTTAGAGTGAATAACTGCAAAGCTTTTTTCCTCTTCAAGATAAATATCTATTTATGATTATATATATACAACATAAGTACATGATTTTTACCTGCATTCTTATAACAATGTCTGGATTTGGGAGAAGAATTTAGAATAGCAACACTGAGCAGAATTTTTGTTATAATGAGAGATCACAGTTAATAATACAAATATAACTATTTGATTATGTTGATTCAAATTGGACTAAGAGTGTATACTTTAAACATAACAATCACGTGTAAATCTGCTCACTTGTCCAACTTTAGCAAAAAATCTGGAGTGGAAAATTGTTTTAGAATGAGTGATATCTTCCACTGTTACTAAGAACCTTGTCCTTTCTTCAGCTGAATATGGTAACTATGGGCAGTGAGGAGGGAAATCAGAATTATTAGACATCCACTCTGAGATTTTACAAAGTGAACCGAATTCTTGTGAGTGGCAAAGGAGGCTGAGGGAAAAATATAAAGCCCTGGAACTTGTCCAGCATCTGGGAGCAGCAATGGTGTCAGAGAAAGAGTGGCACCCACTGAATTATTTTACTGAATCAAAACGTGGAAGTGCCTTCTAATGAAGAATATCTAAAAAAAACAAAAGCAAAAACAAAAAACCCTCTATATTTCATGTCAGAAAATTTTAAATTTGTTCTGGTCAGCAAATTTGATAGGAAAAAAATGTGCTAAAAAGACTGATTCTTTTTTATCTTTATCACCCTTCAGAATAAGACTAGTAGATGTTTAAACAAGAGGACAGTGTTTAATTTTTTTCACTGTCTTTAGACTAGTTTGAATGTGTCAAAAATATAAACCACCTTTCATTCCACTTTAATTGTTAATTTCTGTAACCAGGATGAACAGTGTAAAAAGAGAGCACTTTTTTATTCAGAGAAGTATAGTAGTTAAGAGGTTAATCTCTTAAATCTTTTAACATGGCCCGTATACATAATCAGTTGTGGAAATGAACAGTTCTGCAATTCCATTTTATGAAATCAAAATCATGGTTAAGGTCACTTGAATAATCCTTGAGAATAGCAGCTTTAAAAAAAGAGCTGTGTTTGTAATAAAATGCCCATTATCTGCTTCCACCCATTGGGTAACCTGCTTTTACCCTCTGACCCACTGGTCTTCCATGCTGAAACATATGTGATAGGCAGTGCTTCTGAAAATGACACATTAGAGCCAGGAAATCAGCCCAGTCAACACTGAAATGTCATTTCTGGATCCCTGCTCGTGAAACAGTATTGTTCCCAGGGATAGCAGTCTGCAGAGCTGCAGCACAGCATTGGTCTGGAGAGGCATCTGATGGTGGGGGGAGGAAGCTCCTAAGCCCATAGGTTAATAGATATACTGGAAAATTCACAGGCGCCAAGAGATTTATCTGTTTATAAAGACAATTATTAGCCATCTCTGTGACAAGATAATTGGACACAGTACGACTTTGTGTCTGCCTGAAGTCTGTGCATATTCCTTGAGCATAGCCTTTGCTTCAAGAGGACGTTCTGTCTTCTCAGGCATTTCTATGACTCTTACTCCCTTCACACATTTTCAATCCAGTGTTTTATGGTTCCTGACCATCCAAACAACATTTTCATTGCAGTCATTCTTCTGAATTCGAGGAAAGTCAAAATTTGCAGTTGTCTTCTGTGTCTATTTTCCTGTTTTCCTCTGTGCCAGTGCAGCAGGCCATAAACATCCATCTAGGCATATCCAAATGATTCATTTAGTTTATCACGGTCTTTTGAGCTCACAAAATACAATGTTATCAAAACTCTAGCACTGGGCAGCATCAACTGCAATTCTGTATTTCAAGGAAATATTTAGGATTGCATTTGAATGCACATTAAAATTTTGTTGTGAATTAACATTTTGAAAATGTAATTCAAGTTCACAACTTGACCCCTGCTTTCTCTTACAGGCCTGGAGTTGGCTCTTTAGAGTTCCTACCACTGTGTACGATGTGTAAGAGATTCTCAGAGATTTTCAAAAAGGATGATGTGTATGACTCCACGTGTGAAAGTGCTTTGAAAACAAAAATTGTGATAGGTTCTAAGAAATGTAAAAAATCTTTAAAAGTAGATGCTTTCTATTCAATGTTTAAAAAACTGACCATCGTGAGGACAGCAGTGGTGTCATAACATATAAGTAAAACAAAAAAACCCTGCAACTTGTTAGATATTTTCATCCATTACGAAAAGGTCTTTATTAGAAAAATATTCAAGCTTTAGAGAGATATGAATTTAGGGAAATAAATGCTACCTCATAAAATTCAATACATCAATAGGCAATTTAAAGTTCACTGTTCTTCTTCCTGCTCAAATCATCCTCTCCTTCTTGTCAAAGGTTTTGAGGTGAAGCTAGAGACAATTCAACTGTCTCTCCAATCTCTCTCTCTTTTTTTTTTTTTTCCAAATATGAGTAGAAAATAAACTCATGTCCAGGAATTGCTACCTGAATGGGGAAAGGAGCAAAAAGAACAGGAAAACCACATGGAATACACAATATTTTGAAATAGACTAAGTGAATTTGAAAGTGTTAGAAAGAAAAAAAAAGACATTTCACAGAAATGGACTCTTTAAGACATCATGAAAAAAAAAAAAAACCAAAAAAACTGGCCATAGATCAGAATATTTCAAGTATATTCTACCTATGTATTTTGTATATTCTACCTAAATACAACTGTATCTATAACACTGAAATAAGTTCTATTTCAACTCAGTCACTGACACATAGAGATATCCAATGTGTCTGTGTATGCTAGTGCTGCTATCTACAACTTTATGCCATTGAAATAAATTGCACCTTAAATTTGAAGGCAATTTTAGGTAGTTTGGTGTGCAGTACAGAATTCATCTTTGATATTTAGCAAGCCTAAGATCTTTCTAACTTGTGAAGTCTGCATGTCTACAAACTGGTATGTCTGTGTTTGTGTTTATTCCCTTTTTTCATGCATGCCCTGAAATGACTAAATTACAGGTATTTTACATGTATTTTGTGGTACAAGACAGATATCGTCCGCTAGTATAATTTATCTTGAAACACCCTGTTTTACAAAATTACAGAAAAGCACAGCAATTTGCTCTTTTTTATTTTTTTTTATTTTTATTTTTTATTTCTGAGACTATGGCAAAATCTTCAAAGCCCAGAAGATGCCTTCTAGATGAGAACTTAGCCATGTAATAAACAATTTTCATCAAAGAGCTTGCTTTGTGGAAACTGTACAATTGTGGATTTAAAATCTTGATAATGTTCCTTACTTATTAGCTATTTTGTCTTTTGTATTTTGACCTAATTCAGACAGCAAAGGCATCAACCCTTATTTAAGATTAGATACACATACATACACATACACAACCCAAATCAGGTTAGCTGCAATCAAGATAATTGAGTTGAATAGAATTGTTCATCTTTGCTTTGCAGCTGCCTTTTGGATCTAGCTTTTGATCCCAAGTACCTGACTTATATTTTTTTCTGAATCGTAGATAATCTTGGTTTTATTTTAACACATAATTACTACTTTAAAACAAAAGTCTCTGTGTACAATGTCTTGATCATAAATTAATCATTTTTATTATTATTATTTTTCTTTGGCAAAATCTACAGTTCTTTAATGGAGGCTAGGCAGAATTAGGGTTCTCAGAATCTGAGGCTGTGATCTAGTCTACCTGCTCATCAACACCTCTGTCTGTTAACAAGTGGTACTTCCATGGCCAAACTTCATGGCCAAACTTCATGTTCCTTAGCAGTTAAAGCTAGTCTTTGTCTATACTCAGAGTGCATAGCACAATAGGAAAGAGTTTATTTTTCCTGTCTGTTGTTCCTATAGTCCAGATATGAAAAGGCATTATGTTCTCATAAGCCCCAGTAGTTGTTTTTACAACAAAACAAAAACACAAATTGAACAAATGCACACACACAAAATAAAATAAAACACACACAGAAGAATCAGAAAGTGAAAGCAAAAATCTAAGACAAAGATCTCTGAAGATCTTTAGGATAGCAATCTTTCGCAGAGTTGTCGTGTAGTTTTGTAAGCATGTAAACAGCCTTGGCATTTTCCAGTAAATGGGAGGTAGTTCGTGAGTTTTTTTTCATTGCAAGTATGTTTGAAGCCACAATTTGAATGTTACAGAAAGTCCCTGATCTTCTGGTACAGATAAATTCTTGTTATGGTGATACTGTAATCTGCAGTATAACTTAATGTTGTGGTAATACTTGAGCACTGAAATGCTACGAATCCAGGAAGGTAGCTCTCAGGAAAGGAAAAAAGATAAATCCTGCTTTTTCAGCTCTTAAGTACTTTTTTTTTTTTTTTTTTCCATATGCCATAACTGATGTCTACTCTTTTTTTTTTATTTTTAAAAGGTAAACAGTTGCATTTTTTAGTGGATAAACAAAAGATTTTTCCAGTTGTATTTAGAAGAAACAACATTTTATCTTCTTTCCTCAGAGACAAAAAGAAATATTCAAGAAAACTGCCTGGTAGTTGTAAGCCATTTTTCTTCCATGAAAAATATAGCAAAGGATAGATGGAAATATTATCACTTTCTATATGCAACACAAATACATTTCAAAGTACTCTATGATTCTATGATATTATGATATTGAAATTGAACCTAGATATTATTCTTAGGAAAAAGAGACAGAAAGATAGATTGATAAATAGATTTTTCCAAAACTTGTGAGGTTCAACATACATTTTTGAAGTTAATTAGTCTTTGTACAGAGGCAAAAAAATCTTTAATGATGCAATTTATTGTAATTATTAAAAAAAAAAAGAAAAATATTATGTTCTCAAAAAGCTTTTTTTTTTGTTTGTATACATGGTAAAGACCTTTGCGAAAGGAAGAGGACAGAAAAGGTTAGGAAGTAATATATGAGGGGCTTATTATTGAGCTTGTTATCTAAAAGCTGTTGTTCTTACGTAAGTTAAAGGAACTATAATATCTGTAAGAATACCTAACAAGTATGAGAAAATTTTCCTAACTCTTTTCCTTGGAAAATACCAGAGTTTCTCCTTTACTGCTGAAATGCGCTATGAATGAATCTACAGAGCCTTAAACCAGAGTACTAAGCTTTCTTCTCTAGGTCCACTTTATTATTAAATATTACTTCTCCTAGGAAGTCTGTATCTGTGAATGCCCATCCTGTTTCTCCAGTACTGGAATTGCTGCCTAGGATTCTGCCAATCTCATAGATATGTATTTTACAAACACATTTACACAGATGGGATATACATATATGCATACACACATACATACATACATGCATATATAATAATGAGTCTCTATAGTTGAATTCTCAGTTGCTAACACATAATATCTGTAAACAGTTTAGTTGTCTTTCATTAAAGGAGGTTGGTGTGGAAGGAAAGTTGGGCTGCAGATTTTTATCCCATTAAACCATTTGCAGCAAAGTTGTTTATGCAGTATTTTCTGTATACAGGCTATTATTGTTTATACAAAGCTTGTCAGAGTGTGCTGCACAACCTGTAGTTTTATAGTCTACTTTGTGCATTTTATTGGCTCATTAGACTATAAGCATTGATCTCATTAATAGAAGTGGGTTATTCTCGGTTCCCCTGTAAAGTTGGAAATACCACACATTTTACTTCAGTACTAGACTTACTCCCCAGTGATTGTTCCACATTACCCAAATCAATCTGTTTGTAGCAAAGAGCTCAACATGGGCTGATTGCTCACTCAGACTCCTAGGCAGGCTTTGGAGCAGACCTTCAAGTAATATTATCTGTATTCTCTCATATAAAAATAGAGTGTCTGTTATATATAGAATGACTGAGATTTGCTCTCAGATACCAGTGATTTGTTATGCAACCTTGGATGAGTCCCATAATCTTTCCATCTGTTTTCCTATCCATCCTCTTTATGTTATCACTAGAGCTTGGCTGGAAATGCAACATTTTTCCTATCTGAAAAGATCTGGATAATTTGAAAAGGCCCCCATTTGGGAACAATAATTTGAAACCAGAATTTTTATTAATTATGAGAAATTTCTGAACAGATTACTCTGTGGCTTTTACTATATGATACAGTGATCAACCAGAAAGAAAGAATCCTACACAAACGTTTCCTAGTAATTTTCTATCAATAAATGCACAACTTGTGGCTCTATAATCAAGAGAATATCTAAATGTATAGTTAAGTAATATGTGAAATTCTAAACATATTGAAGTATTTAAAGGTTTTAGCACCTCTGGAAGTTGTTTACTATCTAAATAGATAGCTGTCTATATGACATTTAATTAGCTTTACAAATAACTTAGAATTAAATAATAGTATTGAACATGATGTAAAGTTTTATATTTATGATGCTTCATTAGCATAAACATGTCAACATGTTAACATAGTCTGTGAGTAAAGCCTTCTTCCCTTCATCCCAGGGAATTCAGTGTAAAACATCAGGAAATTTAAAACCTTTCACATATGGATAATATTTAAAAAATAAATATGGAGTCATACTGCAATTGCAAATCGTATGCATTTCACCAAGTTTTCTTCATGATTTGATAACTCTTATTGTAGCTGTCTTTGTAAATATGACAATAAATTTTTAAATCTCCTGAGAACTGGTAAATACAGGCAGATGCACTTAACTGCTGGTGAGCAACAAAAGTCAGTCTGCAGGAAACTATGGCACTAATGTAGCTCTTGATTAATCTCTAATTACACTTTTGTCATCTTAGCAGGGAGACAAAACTATAGCAGTTCCTAAATAGGCAGGCAGCATTTTGGCACCTAGCAACCAGCAGTTCTTTCATATTAGCAGCAGTGGACTCTGTGCTGTTACATGGAAGGTGGTTATGGATCACTGCTCTATTATTTACAGAGCAGCATTTACAGAGGCCTTCACAACAGTATATAAATTAGCAGCTTAATAGGCCATCGCTAACTAAAAACATGGCATGAGCTGAAGCATCAAGTATGAAATTTAACTGTGACTTGGAGATAATATTTGTAACGCATATAGAAAAGGAATGTCAATTTATTTCCATGTTAACCATTTCACAGGTGAATTATAATAGAGATTTTAAGTATTTCTATATGGATGTGAGTATGTGCTTCTCTGTGATTTCTCAGATAAACATAATATGTATGTATGTGAATATATAGTCATACATATTAATAAATAATAAACATTCTATATTTTCTACATAGATTTGATAAAGATTAATAGAAAAGCTTTTCTCTATATATATGTATTTTTTTTTCAGTTGGATAATATAGCACAGACACAGATGAGCTAGTAGAGCAGTGCTAAAAGAGATCTGCTAATTGGGCAGCAGGCTGCAACAACACTCCAAGTGTCTTTGTGAAAGGGCCTTATTAGCTATCAATCAGACAAATAGTGTTAACTTTTTTTTGCCTCCTTTTCTTCAGTAACTTGTCAGTGAGAAGACCCACTCTAAAAGAAAGACCTCACACTTCTATTTGGGTGTCATTCAGAGTGAATGAGATTCAGAAGTGATTAAACACTGTAAATGAGTGCTGACAAGCTATAATTTGAAGCCTTATTTAACCAACTGAGAAATACATAAATTAATGCTTAAATATTATGTATTCTGAAATTAAAGAAAAGGTTTCCTGTGAATGGAGAAAAATAAGCAGAGAAACTCCAAAAACATAATGCTTTCATTTGCACTGCTTCCTTAACTAAACCAATGCTTGGCAATGAAAGATAGTTCTGATCTACACTACAATGACTCCTGAAACAACTTCTGGCTGGGTCCCATGTAGCTTTCCACATCTTAAATTTATCATCAGAGAAATTCCCTGCATGGTATAAGAGAGCTCACAGCCTGAGCAGGTGTAATAAATGATGGAGGGAGAGGAATGTAGCTGCCTTTGTCTCCCTGCATTCACACAGCTGACAGGTGAAAGAGTCAGAAAAGGGAAGGTGGATCAGACACTTACATCCACTGAAATCAATAGCAAAATTGGTGTTATCTTCAATGGAAAAGGAAATTATCTTCAGTTTTGTACCGAAGAACCCATTGCTAGGTGTAGTTTATCAAGCCACCTTCTTGATTATCTCCTGCTTACAGATTTGTAGAGACATTTTAGACTTTGAAGTTAAACATACTATATCTTCTTTTACATAGGTAATAGTACCTTATGATTCTATCCTGGAGTATAATTCCCCACTCTGTTACAAAGAGACAGAACAGCAATGGATTTTGTGTTTATACAAGTGAAGGCTCACATACT
>JAOWBP010004700.1:12247441-12271433 GCA_028571105.1 Tragopan temminckii | reverse complement strand
TGTGTGTGTGTGTGTGTGTGTGTGTGTGTGTGTGTGTGTGTGTGTGTGTGTGTGTGTGTGTGTGTGTGTGTGTGTGTTGCCTCTTTAACTGCTGTTAAAGAGCTAGTTGGTTTAACATGGAGTCTGCTTACTTATGCAGTGTCCTCAAAAATATCCTGAAGAGACAAAATACATCAAGGCAAGGTCACTAATACTGAAAATCTCCAGACCTACTGTTCCTGTCATGTTTAATTTAACTGATGGCATAAACACTAAGCAGGGTTACACAATTATTTATTACATTTTTTTATGAACCAAATTTTTTTTTATTTTTTTATTTTTTTCAGATTTGTATAAAGTTTCAGTTGCCTTGTAGCCTAAAGTGAAATGCGTCATTAAAGCCCTGGAAAGCACCTTATGTTTAATTAGTTAGACATGTAGGGAGATTAAACCTCTTAATACAGAAGTTCTTTTCAAATAATACAGTTTCAGTTTGCATCTACTTTCTACTATTCTTTCTTTCTGCTATCAGATTTTGGAGGGGGGTAATTTCAGTCTTATTTTTGTAATATTCTGCATTATTATTTCTAAATTAACAGTGTGCCCTAAAAAGTCCTTGTAAAGAAATGTATAGATAAAGGCACTTAATATAAACTCTCAAATGAAATTTACACTTTTCTTAAACACATCAGTCCTTTGCTTTCCCAGTGGAAAATTATTTCTTTTATAGTTTCACAACCTTGGTGATATAAAAGTGTCTGATTCTTCCAAATAGTTGAAAAAATTATAGCAGTTTTCTAAAGCTCTTTCATTTACCAAGAATAGATAGTAAACAACCACATATCCACTAGAGTGTGTTGGAGATCATCTGACAATTTCCCCATTTCTTGTGAAAATATTACTTAATCAAACTGAAATTGCTTGAGGTGCTAAGTGTATTTTACTAACTTTCCACTTAAACTATTGAAGAATGGCTTTCACACTTCCAAACGAGAAGAAGCTTGTGGCTTTTGTTCATAGCAGATTTTTGTTATGAAATTTTAGCAAATTTAACTGAGGGGGAAAGGTGAGAACAAAGCAAGTTATTCTAAACTCTAGGATTAAAAAAACCCAACACATTATTATTAAATTCATGGGAATATTCTGATCTGATCTCGTTTCCATATTCTTAAAAATTCTTTTTAAAAATAAGATTTAATTTAATTTAGATTCAAGGTAAAAACAGAATATTTGAAATTTCAAAAATTATCATACAATGAGAAGGCTTTTTCAAGAAAACTCAATCCAATTTAAAACACTCTAAGCATTTAAAATAATTTAGTAGAAAAGACAGTTGTTCAGATTTTATTTTGTCTGATCGTTATTGAAACAGGGAATCTTATGCAAGCAATTGTGAAGTGTTGACAACTGTTTGGTCTATCTGTGTCTCCTTGACTTTTCATAAGACATTGTGAAAAGCTTTGGCTATGTCCTGAATATTTTCAGAATTTTCTTAAATTCTGTGGCATGATAATGCTTTTTCAAAACCAATATCTATAACTAATGATAATTGTATTCATTTATACCATAAGATGATCATACTTGTCCACACATTGGGTGAATCAGGATGTGATTCTTTAAAGGTGACCCCAGAATGGGATGAAGGGGCACTTCTTGCAATTCTGATTTTAGAACCAAGAATCAAGGTTTTGATTTCAATCACTTTCCCTGATGAATTTATTGATATGATTTCAATCTGTTTACATAAATACTCGGTATTATAAGTGCAAAATTAGGCCAAAGCCATAAACAAATAAATGAACAGGCAAAAAAAAAACCCTCAAAAAACCCTAGAAAATTCTGATTCAGCTTCTGATTTCTTTTTTATTTTTCTTAACGTCTTTTGGAAAATAGCAACCTGATTGCACAGTGTAGATAGGTCTAATTGTGCCATTAGCTAATTAGCTTTGTTCTTTCAAAATTTGCTACAGTATGTCTAAAGATTTAATATTTTGTACCTTCAAATTATAGCCAATGAAAACTTAATTTACAATTGCTTTATTTGCTATGATTGAAATTTTTCAAGATAGACAGTGGAAATGGGCTTAAGGAAAAGGTAATAAACAAGCTGAAGAGAAGTAACAAGATTAATAGTAATACAGATATTTATAGATCCTTTCACATGGATTCTATGAACTGGTATTCTTACTGTGTTAGTCAGGAAGGCTTTGCTTCTTGATCAGTGTCTGGAGCTTTTCCTCAGACACAAAATGAAATATATTTTTCTAAAGGTATTTCACAACGAAATACATATTTCCAAATATTTTGGTCTTAGGCCATGTTGTGGAGAGAGAATGAAATGCTTAAAAATGGAGATAAAAAAGAGTAGAAGCCACCATGTGGGGAGCTTCTCTTTTCCTTTGTTTCCAATACAGGATCCAGAAGCAACATAGTAAAACTTCTTTATCTTTCCTTTATTTCTCCATTCCCGTCTTACAAAAGAAAATCCACTATAGTTTTGTCCCTAGCTTCTCCTTCCACTGCTGCCTCTTTTTCTCCCCATTGTTCCTTTATTCTGTCAGCTCTGGGTTCCTACACGAGTCTTCTTGTATCCAGATATAGCAGCAATCTCTTTTTCATACCTTCTATAGTCACAGATTTGATGTCCTTGCATCTGATAGCAACGTTGATTTCTCTACAGGGTCTCAATGCAAGTTCTCCTTCGGGATGGTTTATGCACCCCATTCCTCACTTCCAGTCCTCTGAAAGTGAAGTGCATTTCTGATCCTGTGAGTATCTGTGAGAATTCTTTGGGGTGACTACAGAAGGACTGTACTAGCAGTAAATACATCAGGTTTAAGATTAAATATCGCGGACCTCCAGACTACAAACTGCATGTTATCAAAGATAGAATGCCATGGCAAATAAAAATTAAATTTCTGATTCTATTTGTTGCACCGCATCTATTCCTACTACTGAGGAAAAAAAAGGAAAGGAAAAAAAAAAAAAAGAAAGAAAAAAAAAAGAAAGAAAAGAAAAAAGAATGTTTAAGAATTCGTTCCAAATCACCATACATACAATACATTTAGTATTTATCAGATTCACTTTTTTTCTTTGCTCATCTGTCAACATCTTAGCAAACCTTATTTAGGAAACACTGGACCAGCCAAAGTGCTGCTCTTGAAACAGTCATTTTGTTTGCCATTGCTTGAAATTCCAGTTGTCATTTCAACTTATGTAGGATGAGGAGATAAGAACTGGGGGACAAGGTCGTTTTAGAAAATATTAGAAAATATAATAAAGTTGTTGAATGTATCGAGTTGTTCTAAAGTCTACTTATCAGAAAATAGTACTGGGTTATTCTTGGGAATTATGGTCCAAGTTTTCCCTTTTCTTCAATACTTGTTAGAGAGCTGATACACTCCAGTGAGCCTTCTTGCCATATTATTTCAGAGCTGATGAGGTATTAGTTTGTTAGATTAGATGACATGATGAAACAGAGGAATTCATTTCAAGAAGAATTGAAGAACTGTCATGTAATTAATGCTTAAGACTGGTTGTTGTTGCTGTTGTTGTGTTGTTGCTTTTTTCCCATTAAATAAGACCTGTCAAATAAATACATTACTATTTTTTTTTAAGATTCCAGTTTGGTTGATAAAGATAACCATAGAGACATAATAGGTCTGGACTTTTAACAGTGTCTGAGGTAATATCACATGACATACTGTTTCAGAACCCAGCACTACACAATATCAATAAAATACATATTAAATATGTCAAAAGTTGTTTAATAGATGGCTTTCAAAAACTGTTTGTCAGTGGAGAATCATTCTCAGATGTGGATTTTGCACAGGGATTCCACAAAGATCCGATGTTATGGAACATTTTAACAAATGATCTGGAAAGAAATGTAAAATTGCTGCTGCTAAAATTTGCAGATGATAAATTGAGGAAGACAGACATCCTTAATCAGTTGTCTAGATAAACTGGGGCAGCTCAGTCAGAATGCATCTTTATGTAACCAAATTTTAAAAATCTGCCAATGAATAATGAATACTTCATCTAGAGGATATAAACTTTGAGTTATGAAATCTTTAACTGTGAATAATATCTAGTTTTTAGCATGGAAACAACATGGCACATGAACAAGACTATTATAAGATTTAATTCTGAAATATCCACATGAAAATAAAAGCAGGAAAGAGATATTACCTCTCAATACTGAGATAACATTTGATATTTTGTCTGGGCTAATGCCACATTTTTAAAACACCTTGAAATGTTAAAGAGAATATAAAGATATTATTTAACAGGTGAAAATACTGTAGAAGAGAAAAATGTCAGAAGCAGCCAGTTTAGCTTATCAGAAAGGAAACTGAATGATAACTTGATTGCAGTGTAGAAACCAGATATTAGAGTTATCTTAATCTAGCTAGTACAGTAAAATCCAGTAGCTGGAAACTGAAACAAAGCATGTAATGTGAAAAGAAAAAACGTTGGTAAAATAATAATTGAGCCATCTGAAAAAAAAAAACCAACACAAGAGTGACGGATTTTCCATCTCTTGATTTTTCCATTAAAATCTGATGGAAGGGACAATAGAATTTTCACTGTCTTCAGTAGATAGCAAATTATATTCCAAATATTACAAAGCTCACTCCATAAGCAAGGCCTTTATTTTATTACGTAGGCCCAAAACGTCAGAGGATGGTGCTGATGGTATGACAGTAGAAGCTGAACCTTCCCATCAATATTCTGTTACATTTTGGTGCCATGTGACAGATGGCAGCAGAGAGGCAGCCTGACAGAGTGGCGTCTGGCATGGAAGTGCATATGAACGAAGGTCCATCACTGAACTCCTCTATGAGAAAAAAAAATGGCACTCATTGACATTCATTGACATTTGCTGAACACTGTTGGAGACCAAACAGTGGATGTGAGTACAGTGAGGCAGTGGATGGTGTGTTTCTGCACTGTTGACAGTGACATGAAAGATAAGCCATGTTCTGGCTCAATCAGCTCACTATATGCTCAACTAGCATATGGTGCTGACTATGTTGAAAAAGGGTGTTTTGTAGCTGAGAATTTGCTCTATCAAAAAGTGTTATTGTGCTCTCTGTATCCGTTGTAGCTTCTGTGGAAATAAATAGGAGGCATTACTTGCAGAGTGATCAATATATTTGCATACATTTAATATTGTTATCATTGCTTTTTTTTTTTTCTTTTCTTTTTTCTTTTTCTCCTATTCTCTTTTCCTTTTCTGTCTTAATACATTTCAATTCTATTTTACTTCCAATTCTCTCCCTCATCCCACTGGAGCAGGTGGGGGCAAGGGTAAGTGAATAGCCTGCTGCATTAAACCACAACACAATGTGTGCAGTTTTGCATATCACAATATAGGGAAGAATAAAAACAACTAGTGAATTCTAAAGTGATTTTCAACATTTTCCTTCACAGGTTGGTTTATAACTAGTGCAGGAGGCAGCAGGGAAGGAGTGATAAGAAATTTGTGTGGAGCCAGACAAAGCAGTCTTAAGCATCTCATAGATTCCTATGAATGTTCTATAGACCTCTGTTAACCTAGTTACTCTTGGAAAACAGGCACATAGCGTAGAGCCTGGGGTTCTACTTCATGGTGGGACACCCTAAAATTAAGCTTGATGAAACACTCAAGGACATATAGGTTTCCTCAATAAAATTACATATTGTATACACAGGTGTAAAAAATATTCATCTGTTAGCAAGAAATAGTCAGAGATGTGGCAGACAATGTTGGCAGACCATGTGGCACTGGAAGATCTCTAAGGATCAGATTCCACAACCTGTCTGGGCAACCTGTGCCAGTGCTCTGTCACTTTCACAGTGTTTTAGTTTGTGCCCATTTCTTCTTGCCCAGGCATCAGGCACTGCTAAAAAGAGCATGGATCCAATACAAGAGACAGGCACAAAGAGGAAGATGACTGTCTTATTGAAATGAATGTTTAAGTCATAATTTTTACAAACATCAGAGCCCTGAATTCAATGAATAGTTCAGTTCATCACCATGTATCATTGAACTCCTAGTGAAGCCACAGGAATATTTTGCTTGTAACTACACATTTTGTTTCTGCCCTCTCTGCCCAGTTTGGCAATTCCTGATCTTCCTCTCCTTTTCACACACAGTGACATCAGGGAATAATCAGGAGAATGGTAGCAGAGGCAGTAGAAGGCAAATTTGGGAGCATAAGAAAAGCCTTCAAATTAAAATCCCCCCTCTCCTTTTTTGAAATAATATATATATATATATAAAAGAATAAAAACTAGTTATAAGTATACATAATTATGGAAAAAGATTAATGGAAGCATTGTAATCATTCAGTTTTCAGATCTTCTACTATCAGTGACATTTTCCCAAACATTCCCAGTGCCAATTTTAACAAGTGAGCATCAACTAGGCACTAAAGGTATCTATCTACCCACTGCTTTTCACTCAGTTAATAAGTTTACTAAATGATAACTGATGATGAAGTAGAGCGTAGATGAGATTTAGAACACTACTTGCAGAGTGACAGATGAAGGAATGCATGCCTATCTCTTCAGATAGAACTGGCAACAAAAGCCATAAGGTCTGCACCTGTCACCAGTGCACATTAGTTGCTGTGTGTATGACACTAAGCCAATGCAGGCAATTTAAATACATGCTTACTTAAGAAAATATAAAGCTTCTGATACTTTCCCGTCTAAGGGAGATTTTTGATGGCAGTTCCCTGTACTTTGCCAAATACTTTGCCACATTTTAGGTGAAGTAGATCCCTTTGGATCTATTAAGACACAGTAATATATGATTTCTATTCTTTTCCAGTTTTTCCAAGCATCTAAAAGGAATTTTGTGGCAGAATCTAGCATCAGGCCTCACATAACTATAACTGACACGTTTTTTCATTCTTTAGACCTAAAATACAAGTAATAAGAAAATGGCTTTTAATATAGCTACAGTACATTATTTTATGGGAAAAAAATTCTTTAACTATTTCAGTTCCTAACAGTTTCCACATAATGCTGAGTATTTGCCAGAGAAACGAAGAATCTTTTCTCCCTATCTGCTACAGTTAAATTACATACAATTATTACATAATTACAGATGTGATGTCTTTCTTTGCAGGATAATCATAGGTGTAGCTTAAAAAATCTGCAGGTATTTAGGTTAAACAACCTGGCAGGTCAAGTGCTCAGAGTACCAGAACAAATTATCCCATATATGTGCTGAACATCCTCATTAGTATGTAACATGACAGCTCTGCCTCCAAAGAGAAGACAAAAAGATTTCTGCAGAAAGATGTCTATACACACACACTTTTTTTTTTTTTTTTTTTTTTTTTTTTTTTTAATAAAGAGCGACAAAGAGCTTTTGCTCATAGCTTATCTGTTAATCATCTTTTGCAACTATTAGGGTCACACAGTTTGCATTTCTTAACTAAGAGATGTCCTGGTTCACCAGTAAGTTTATTGGGTTTAACAGTGTTACTCATTACAACTTGGCACATTGGTAACAGACGGATTTCAGAGAGGAGTTCAGCGCTTCTGGAAATAGTGTCACGATGTCTAAAATGCACAACTGGCAATCCTAATCCGAGTCTCTGGTACCAAACTTCCAGACTTAATAACTTTAGTTTCACACATGTTGTGTGGGGATAATTAGTTCCTTACTAGGTTTAAACTGTCACTCACTAAATATTTAGTCTAACTCTAACCTGGCTTTTAACTTTCTGTGCCAATTCTTGACTGCTTAAATTAGCTTAATTATGTTCGTGGTTCAGAAGAGGCAGGAACAATGCTTTTATTATTACCTTCTATACTCAAGAGTTTTAGGTAAATGCTGCCAATCCAATACGTAACTGCTACCAACCATGTGTTGATTTCATCATGTTTGTATGTCACCTGACTTTCCCAAATTTCTTTTCAAATTCACTTGCTGCAGCAGGATGGCTCAGGGACATGATTTAGTGGAGGACTGTTAGTTGGGATAGAATGGTTAGGTCATGGTTGGACTTGATGATCTTTAAGGTCTTTTCCAACCTGAATGATTCTATGATCTATGATTCCATGACTGCTAGAATTTGAATGCTCTCCTCACAGTCCTTTTTATTTTGTGCAATATTATTTCATGATTTCTCTTTGTATTGTGCATGATTTGTTACTCTCTTCTCACTGAAAGTACTCAGTTCATATTAATATACTGCTTTTTTTCTCTTTTTTTTTTTCCTCTAATATTTTGATTTTTTAAAGAGAGTATTAGTCTTTGCAGTGAGGTTCAAAATTCCTTGCTCTAGAAGACTACCCAGTCCTTACTGTGAAAAAAAAGAATCCAGACAACATCCTTTTGCATTCCAAAGAAAATTTATCATTGGGAATCTACTTGGATAAAGCAGACAAACAAAAAGCATAGAGTTAGTACAAATTTTTTTAAAAAAACAAACTTAATTTTCAGCAGCTGCTACCACCTGTACCTGCCTAATTCTAATTCACTGAGTTGCTGAAAGGGTGGATAACTTGATACTGTCTAAGTCTGCAGGAAAGAAGTACTGGCTGTAGCCCAAACACAGAGCTTAATACGGGAGAAAGGATTATTATTTTTAGTGCCAGAGGATAAGTCATTTTTCTCTGAAATGACTCTGTGGATCCTCTAATGAATCTAGCTTTGATACTGGCAAGCAGTCAAATCAAAACACAAACACCAAACACCTGTGTGCCAGATACACACAGCTGTGTGTGTCTCACTCTGGATTCACTGTATTTTCCTATCCTAATTCTTTCTACACCACAAGTAAAACTATGACCAGGGATCTCATTACAACCCATATGATCCCTAACGGTGAAAGCACTGTTCAATCTGTTTAGTTTATTATGTATCATTTGTACTGAATTGAACCAGCAAAGTCCCAGTTGCAACAGTCCCAGTTGCAGTAGTAATGAAATAGGATCAACCTGTCCTAAAAAGATGTGTGCACAAACAAGGTTTGCGACTACAGTGACACTAGCACACTAAGACGTTAGTCCTTGTACTGTAAACAGAGCTGTAACTTCGAGCACTGATCAAGACTTTTTTTTTCCCTATGGTTACTTTCACTTGCATCTACCCAGACTTTTGCACATACTGAAAAGAAAACAGTTGTTGCCTACCCTGCAGCCTGAAACTGCTTTAGCCATATCTAACTATAACACATTTCACTTACTAATCCACTACCCCCCAAAATTGATTTTGCACTAAGGACAGAGTCTGAAAAGAAAGATAAAAAGAGTGTGAGGAAATATGTGACTATTTGGGTTAGGAGGTGAGGGAGACTGCGAGTTGGTGGCAAAATTATGGTGAAAAATTCTATAGAATAAGAAGTTCAGCCTATGTGTGCAAACATACTGCTGTGTACTTTTTATGCACTGGAATTAATGACAGTCGGAAACAAGGTATGTTACATAGTAGGGAATATTTAGTTGTGGTTCAACTCGTGGCCAGATCAGCACCAGATTTGGGAGCAAATTTAGGAGATAGGTAGATCCAAAACTGAAATCCAAACATCAGATGACTATTACTCGTTTTTCTTGGAGGTATCAAGAAAAAGTGGAAGGCAAGAAAATAGCTATGAAACAGCAGAATCACTTGAATAGACACATAATTGTGTAATGCTAATGTTTTCCAACTGATAGTACAGTAAACCTGGAGAACAAGTGGCATACCTAGCAGTTTCTTAGAGATATTTTGAGTACTCCAAAACAATGTCAGTAGATTAGCAATTAAATTTAAGCAAATAGGTCTTAAGCAGAATGTTACCTACAGAACGACAGGACAATCCTGAGTAGTATTTTATCTAGCAAGCCTAAGCCATTGTGTATAGAAAACTGACCAGATACTCTGTTGATTGAAGTGACTGACATGCTGCTTGTTGCACACTAGTTGTTTGCATCAAATAAAAACCCTGAAATTATCATACACCATCTATACACTAAATCAGATAATTCTGTCAGAACATGTGAATTTTACTCATGTTATGTATAGTTTGTGCTACAAGAGTTTATACACAATCAATAAATTATGTATAAAATACAGGTGAAAAGTTCATATTTTTGAAAAAAATCTTACCAACTTACTAGAGTATGGAAATGCAGCTAGTAAATCATAAAATCATTGAGTCATTAAGGTTGGAAAAGTCCACTAAGATCATCTAGACCAACTATCAACCTATCACAACCATGATCAAAAAATATCAAAAAGGATTTCAGGAGTTTAGGGTGAATGGTTGAAGGAGTGGGTGCACAAATGATATTTTCCTCTCTCCCTTCTGGGGTAGTGAGGGATACAGAGCACTCTAGGAAAATGCAGGCTTTGAATAAATGGCTGAAAGGGTGGTGCGGCCATGGGAACTTTGGGTTCTTTGACCATGAGGCAGTTTACTCAGCATCTGGCCTTATGGCTGTGGAAGGATCTTACCCGTCTCTGTGGGGAAAGTGGATCCTAGCCCAGGAGCTGAAAGGGCTCGTTGAGAGTGCTTTAAACTAGGTATGAAGGCAGATGGGAATAAAATGATGCTCACTAGGGTGGAGTGAGTAATTCAGAAATTTCAACTAGATTTGATGGGGGAAGTGGATAGAGGTCAGTGGAACAGAGGATGGCTTGGGGATGTTGTCGTTGTAGGAGATGGTGGGGATGAGCCTCTGAGCTGTCCTGTAGGATCTCCTGGGAACTCCTCAGAAGAGCTAATGTTGCTGACCCCTGTCCAAAACCTCCTTGTGTCCATCTGGGAAGCAGTGGGGGAAAACTTCAGAATTCTTTTGGAGGTTTGAGAGAGGGCCCCTTTAGAAAGGTAATGTGTCAGAAAGCCCAGCTGAACAGCCTTTACACTAATACACACAGCATGGGAAATAAGTAGGAGGAGTTGAAAACCGTGATGTGCTTGGAAAATTATGATCTGGTTGCTATCATAGAAATGTGGTGGGATGAATCCCATGATTGGAATATTCTGATTGAAGGCTACAGGCTCTTCAGAAGGGATAGACAGGGTAGGAAGTGAGGGGGACTTGCCCTCTATGTTAGGAAGTAGATAGATTGTGAAGAGCTGTGTCTGAGTAACAGCCATGACCAGGTTGAGAGCTTATGGTTGAAAATCAGGGATCAGTCTAGTAAAGGGCATCTAGTGGTTGGGGTCTGCTACAGGCCACCTGATCAGGGGGAGCCTTCTTGCTTCAACTGCAGGAGGTGTTGCACTCATGGACTCTTGTCCTCATGGGAGATTTCAACCAACCGGTTATCTGCTGGGATAGCAGCATGGTGGGTGGCAGACAATCCAGGAGATTCCTGAAGTCTGTTGAGGGTAACTTCCTGGTCCAGGTATTAGATGAAATGATCCAAGGTGAAGTCTTACTGGACCTGGTGCTCACCAGTGGAGAGGAGAGCATTAGAGAAGTTTAGATTGGAGGCAGCCTGGGCTGTAGTGATCATGCCCTGGTGGAATTTGTGATCTGGAAGAATGCAGGCCAGGCAAAAAAGTAGGGTCGGGACCCTGAACTTCAGGAGAGCGAAATTCAGTCTGTTCAAGGAACAGCTGTGTGGGAAAGTGTCCTTGAGGGCATGGGAAAAGAACAGAGCTGGCAGCTCTTAAGGAAGGACACCCTTCTGAGAGCGCAAGAGCTCTCAATCCTCCAGCAGAAGAAATCAAGCAAAGAGGGCAGGTGACTGACATGGCTGAGCAAGGACCTGCAGCTTAAACTGAGGGAAAAGAGAGAAATGTTCAGGAAATGGAAGCTGTGTAGCCTGGAAAGAATGTAGTGACATTGTCTGCATGTGTAGAAATAAGATTAGGAAAGCCAAGACACAGATAGAGCTGAACTTGGTGAGGGATGTGAAAAACAACAAGGAGGAGTTCTTCAGGTACATAAGCAGGAAGACACAGATCAAGGAGAATGTTCCCCCTCTGATAAATGAGGATGGAGAACTGGCTTTGTCAGACATGGAAAAAGCTGAGGTGCTCAATAAGTGCTTTGCGTTGGTCTTCACTGGTTGTCAGGCTCCTCCCCATGTCTGCCAGGACCTGAAACTCTAAGTTGACAGGAGCAGATTCTGTCTAAATGTAACAGTGGAACAAATCCAAGACCTCCTCATGAAACTGGCTGTATATAAGTCCATGGGGCTGGATGATATCTGTCCTGAGGTTCTGAGAGAGATGGCTGATGTAGTTGCTGAGACACTCTCTGTCATACCTGAAAAATCATGGCTGTCTGGTGAAGTATCCGGTGACTGGAAAAAGGGAAACATTACTCCTATTTTTAAGAAAGGAAGTAAGGATGATCCGGGGAATTACAGGCCAGTGAGCCTCACCTCTGTGCCTGGGAAGATCATGGAACAGATCTTTCTAGAAACTTCGTTAAGGCATATACAAGATAAAGAGGTGATTTGAGACAGCCAGCATGGTTCACCAAGGGCAGATCGTGCCTAACCAACCTGGTGACTTTCTATGATGGAGTGACACCACGGTGGACAGGAGAAGGGCAATGGATGTCATCTATCTGGATTTCTGCAAAGCCTTTGACATGATCCCCCACCACATCCTTCTCTCTAAACCGGAGAGATATGGATTTGAAGGATGGACTGTTTAGTGGATTAAGAACTGGTTGGCTGGTGGCAGCCAAAGGATTGTGATCAATGGTTCTATGTCAGTGTGCAGGCTGGTCACAAGTGCTGTCCCTCAGGGGTTGATCTTGGGATCAGTGCTCTTTAATATCTTCATCAATGACATAGAGATGGCATCGAGTGCACCCTCAGCAAGTCTGCAGACAACATCAAGCTGAGCGGTGCAGTAGATACACTGGAATGAAGGGAAACCATCTAGAGGGACGTGGATAGGCTGGAGAAGTGGGCCCATGTAAACCTAATGAGGTTCAACAAGGCCAAATGCAAGGTGCTGCACTTGGGTCGGGGCAATCCCAGGCATTTATACAAACTGGGGGAAGAGCTTCTTGAGAGCAGCCCTGCAGAGAAGGACTTGGGGGTCCTGGTGGATGAGAAGCTGGACGTGAGCCAGCAGTGTGTACTTGCAGCCCGGAAGGCCAACTGTGTTCTGGGCTGCACTAAAAAGGGGTGGCCAGCTGGGGGAGGGAGGTGATTGTCCCCTTCTACTCAGCTTCTGCAAGGCCCTATTGGGAGTACTGCATCCAGACCTGGGGCCCCCAGAACAAGAAAAATGCAGAGCTCTTGGAGTGGGTCCAGAGGAGGGCCACTAAGATGATCAGAGGGCTGGAGCACCTCTCCTATGAAGAATGGTTGAGGGAACTGGGCTTGTTTAGCTTGGAAATGAGGGGGCTCCAGGGAGACCTCATTGTGGCCTTCCACAGTACTTGAAGATAGCATATAAACTGGAGGGCAAACAGCTATTTACAAGGGTGGATAGCGATAGGACCAGGGGGAATGGTTTTAAACTGAGACGGGGAGGTTTAGGTTAGATATTAGGAGGGAGTTTTTCACTCAGAGGGTGGTGACACAGTGAACAGGTTGCCCAAGGAGGTTGTGGATGCCCCATCTCTGGAGGCATTCAAGGCCAGGCTGGATGTGGCTCTGGGCAGCCTGGTCTGGTGGTTGGTGACCCTGCACGTAGCGGGTCTTGAAACTGGGTAATCATTGTGGTCCTTTTCAATCCAGGCCCATTTTTATGCTTAGGCCATATTCCTTAGTGACAGCTGTATAATTTCTTTTCTTCAGCACTTTTAAGCAGGGTAGTGTTTAAATGAGCTCAGAGATAGCATGATATGTACTTTTTTTTTTAATGCAAATCAATATTGATCCTATAAATGTTTGTTCTTGATGCATTTGAGGAACAAATCAAAAGTTGTGAACTGGAGAAATGAACACAGAGTAGCAGGTGTGATCAAACAAAAACTCTAAAATTTCTTCCCAAGACTTCAATGCTTCTAGGCTGCTAGAGTCTGTAGCACATCACAGAACATTTAGGAAATTAAGAAAAGAATTACAATTGCAAATTGATTTACAAGGCAATTTCAATTAAGAACATAAAAAACAAAAATAATTTTTTAATGTCACGTATAAGTATAGGTGTGTTGGTTTTATTCTTCCTATCCAAGGTTTCACATTTTATGTCTTTAAGGTAGAAGAACTGCCAGATCCTATTTAATTTCCAATTTCTTTCTCCTCTTATAAATGCTAGACAACACTTTGAATTAGGAAATGGTCTTAGTAGAAAATTTCTAAGATTCTTTAAATTAGGAATAGATCTTGCTGCCCAGGATCTCATCCAACTCAGCCTTGAATGTCTTCAGAGATGGGGAATACACAGTCTCTCTGGGCATTCTGTACCAGTGCCTCACCACTTCCTAACGTCTAATCTAAATCTACCCTCTTTTAGTTTAAAAAATTTCCCCCTGTCCTATCACTATGAGACTATATTAAAAGTCAGTCCCTCTCTGGCTTATAAGATCCTTTCAAGTACTGGAAAGCCACAGTGAGGTCTTTCCTGAGCCTTCTCTTCTCCAAGCTAAACAAGCCCAACTCTCTCAACCACAGAGATATGCTCCAGCCCTTTGATCATTCACAGCCCTCTGCTGGACCACTCCAATAGCTCCACACCTCTCCTGTAATGGGTACCCCAGGATTGGAAACAAACTTCATAATTATGAATCTTTATAACAACTTTCTAAGTTAAAATGGTGGTCAGTGAAGAAACATTAAGCATAGTGCCAGACTATTTTGTGCTCATTTTTGCAAGGGATCTGTGACATTTTCTTGACATACACCTTCAGCTGAAGCATCTGGTAATGACTCCTCAAAATGAACACAGAACATGTATGATATCTTTTGTATTTCTACAATCATCTGCAGTTTCATGAGAGTCCCAGTCAAATTCACAGGCTTATGTCTAACTCTCTAGGATCTCTAATTGTGTTAATTCAGATCGATTCAGTAGAAAGTCATGTTTTCAGTTCTCATCAGACTAAAAGTGAAACATTTGCTCTCACCTCATTTTTCCAAGTCATCAGGATGATCATCTAAAGTAAATAGGACAAAATTGGAAAATTGATGGGTAGAGAATTTGCCTCAAATTATTCCCGCAAAAAATACACTACCTAGACAGATATATAATGGAACACAAATGCACAAAAATTTATGTACTCACAGAATCATTTAGGTTTGAAAAGACTTTCAATATCAGCAAGTCCAACATCAAATCAACCTCAACCTATCAAGTCCCATCACTAAACCATGTTCCTTAGTGATATATCCAAATGTCTCTTGAAAACCTGCAGGAACAGGGACTCCACCACTTCCCTAGATTATTCCAATAATTGACTACCTTATCCAAGATGAGATTCATCCTAATGTCCAACCTAAACCACTCTTGGCTCAATTTTAGACTATTTCCTTACATTTTATCACATGTCACCTGAGCAAAGATACTGACATACTTGTCATTACAACCTCCTCTCAGGTACTTGTAGAGAGTGATGAGTATCCTCTTAGCCTCCTCTTCTCCAGAGGAAATAACCCTAATCCCTTCAGTCACTCCTCATAAATTCGAAGTCCCTTCACCATCTGCGTGCCACTTCTGAGCTCCAGAAACTCAATATCCTTCTTGTAATTTGCAGCCCAAAAGTGAGCACAATGTTCAGGGTGTGGTACATGCACAAGGTCAATCACTTCCCTCATCCAGCTGTCCATATGATTTCTGATAAAGACCAGAATACCATTGGCCTTACTGGCCACCTCAGCACACTGCCAGCTCAAATTCAGATGGCTGTTAGCCAGCACTCTTCCTCAGCCTATACTGCTGCATGAGGTTGTGATAAACAAAGTGCAGCATCTAGTATTTATCTTTGTGGAATGTTGCAGAGTTTCTGCAGCTCATCAGTCTCAAAGTACTGGAGTACATCTCCTTTGAGGAGAAGTTGAGAGATCTAGGACTGTTCAGTCTGGAAAAGAGGAGGCTCAGGGGTGCAATCTTATCAATGTCTATAAATACCTGAAGGAAAAGTGCAAAGAAGACTGTCAGGCTCTTTTAAGTGGTATCCACTGGCAGGACAAGAGGTAATGGGCACAATCTGGCACACAAAAGATTCCCTCTGAACATAAGGAAGCACTTCTGCATTGTATGGGTGACAGTGCACTGGCAAACTGTTCCACAGAGAGTCTGTGGAGTTTCCTCCAGCTTCTCTGCCTAAAACAGATATGAAAATCTTACATCTCTACCACCCATGACCTAGATCGACAAGAAGAAACCATACTGGCAGCCTGCAGTGTATATTGTAAGAAGAAACAACCACTTATAGTGGCAGATTCCCTGTTTAAAGATGCTGGAGCTCCTTCTCATCTGCTGACCAGACAGGAAGATATGCTGCCTTCTGGGAACTAGGATCTGGAACATTGCCAAGAGCATATCATTTCTTGTCAAGAGCATGGACTATTCTTTTGCATTGCCCTTTCATGTGGGCATGAATGACGTTACAAGCATGAACAGATTCAGAGAAGTCTATAAAGCCAGCTACCTTAAGGAATTTTGTAGCTATGGGAAATACTCTTGCATCCTTCTAGGGAACCTATATCTTCTGCTCCATTTTCTTCTCTGAAGTGCCTGTATACCAATGTACTCAGCATGAGGAATAAACAGGAAGAATTAGGGATCTGTGTGCAATCACAGGCCGTGATCTCATTGTGATTGCAGAGACATGGTGAGTCAGCTCACATGATTGTAATGTTGTCATGATTTGTTATGCTCTTTTTAGGAAGGCGAGGTGATGGAGTCATAGAACGACTGGAATGTATCGAACTTTGTATAGGGATGAATGATGATTGCGTTTACAGGTGAGAATTAGGGGGCAGGGTGTCACTCAGTCAATATGGGTGACGCTGTTGTGGATGGTTACTACAGACGATCTGATTAAGGGAAGGAAGCTGATGAGGCTTTCCCCAGACAGATGAACATAATGTTATAATCACAGGCACTAGCTCTTGAGGGAACTTCATCCACCCTGATATATCCTGGAAAAGCAATACTACCCCACAGACATAGTCTAGGAGGTTTCTGCAGTGTTGATGATAGCTTTCTGACATAGGTAATGGAGAAGCCAATGAGGAGAGGTGTGCTGATAGGCTTATCATAGAGTCATTAAGATTGGAAAAGACCTTTAAGATCATCTAGTCCAGCCATCCACCTACCATCAATATTTCCCACTAAACAATATTTCTTAGTACCACATCTACACATTTCTTGAATACCTGCAGGGACGGTTACTGAGCTACTTCCTGGGCAGCCGATTCTAGTGTCTCACCACCCTTTCAGAGAAATTCTTCCTAACATCAAACCTGAAGCACCCCTGTTGCAAATTTGAGACCATTCCCTCTCATCCTATTGCTAATTTGTTCTTACAAACAAAGAAGACTGGTGGGGATGTGAAGGCTGGGGAGCTGCCTTGGCTGCAGCTACCGAGAGATAATGAAGTTCAGGATTTTACATGGAAGAAACAGGGCAATAAGTAGGATTGCAACCCTGGACTTCAGGAGAGATGACTTTGACCTCTTGAAGAACCTACTTGGAAGTATCCAATATGTTAGAGCATAGGTGTCCAACTTTTTGTCTCGTATGAACCACACTGAGTGAAGAAGAACTGTCTTGAGCCATATATAAAATATATGTATAATATGGTCAATGTTTATAACAAAACTTGTATGTATATATATATATTACTAGAACATGAAAAAAGAAAAACATAAATTTAGTGGGATTTTTGACCTTGTTTTTGGGAAACTAATCATAGAATCATGGAATCCCCAAGACTGGAATAGGCGTCCAAGATCATCCAGTCCAACTGTCCACCTATCACCAATATTTTCAATAAACATGTCCCTTATACAACACTTAAACTTTTCTTGAACCCTCTCAGGGATGGTCATTCAACCATCTCCCTGGGCAGCCCATCACAGTGCTAACTACTCTTTCAGAGAAGCTTTTCCTAACATCCATAATGTCTAAAGTAATGTTTAAAGTTTATGATTTTAAGCGGCCACATTACTAGCTGTCCAGCGTCACATGTAGCCTGCAGGTCATGGGTTGGACAGACCAAGGTTAGAGCATTAGAAGGTAAGGGGACCTAAGGGAACTGGATAACATAGAAGCATCCCTTCCTCCAAGCTCAAGATCAGTGCATTCCCATGAATATGAAATCAGGCAAAGGTAGCAGAAGACCTGCATGAATGAGCAAGAAGCTCATGAAAAAAACTCAGATGGAAGAAGAAAGTTTCTAGAATGTGGAAAAAGCGTCTGGACACTTGGAAGGAATAAATGAACGTTGTTAAGGCCTGTAGGAATGCAACAAGGAAGACTAAGGTACACTTGGAATTAAACAGGAGGAGGTCAAGTACAACAAAAAAAGCTTCTTTAAATATACCAATAGCAAAAGGAAGACTAGGAAAAATGTGAGCCTGCTGCTGAATGGGGAATGTGCCTTGTTATGAAGGACACTGAGAAGGCAAATTTACAGGACACCTTCTTTGCTTCAGTTTTTTCTGCTAAGACTGCCCCTCAGGAATCCCAGACCCTGGGAGTAAGAGAGATTCTGGAGAACTGAAGACTTCCCCTTGGTCAAGGAGTATCTGGTCTGAAATCTTCTAGACAAACATGACACACACAAATCCATGGACTCTGATGGGATGCACCTGCAAGTGTTGAGGGATCTGGTAGAAGTGACTGTAGAATTATCATCCTTGAAAGGTCATGGAGAACAGGAGAGGTGCCTGAAGACAAGAGGAAAATCAAAGTCACACTAGTCACTAGTCTACAAAAAAGGCAAGAAGGAGTAGCTGGAAAACTACAAGCCAGTCTGCTTTACTTTCATCTCTGGGAAAATGATGGAGTAGCTTATGCTCCACCTCCAAGCAAGTGGAAGAAAAGATTATGAGGAGTAGTCAACATTGGTTTAACATGGGAAAATCATGCTTGACCAATTCAATAACCTTCTATGATATCATAACTTACTAAGTAACTGAGGAGAGAGCAGTTGATGTTGTCTACCTTAACTTCAGCATGGCTTTTCAGACTGTCTCCCATAACACTCTCACAGGTAAGCTTAGGATAATGAAGAGGATTGAAAAATGGCTGACTTGCAGAGCTTGGAGGGTCATGATCGGTATAGTCTAGTTGGAGGCCTGTAGCTAGCAATGTTCCTCAGGGACTGGTGCTTGGTCCAATCTTTTTCAACATCTCCATCAATGACCTGAATGAAGGGATAAAATGTACCCTTGGTAAGTTTTCTGTTTATACAAAGTTGGGAGGAGTGGCTGACATTTGTAAGTCTGTGCTGCCATTCAGCAAGGCATGGACAGGCTGGAGAGCTGGGCAGAGAGGAACTCTGTGAGGTTCATCAAGTGCAAGTGTAGAGTCTTGCACTTGGAGAGGAACAACTGCATGCATCAGTACAGGTTAGGGGCTGATCTTCTGGAAAGGAGCTCTGTGAAGAAGGACCTGGATGTCCTCGTGGACAAAAGGTTGACCATGAGCCAGTAGTGTGTCTTTGTGACCAAGAAGGTCAGTGGTATGCTGGGGTGTGTTGAACGAGCATGGCCAGCAGGTTGTGGGAGCTGATCTTTCACCTCTGCTCTGTGCTGGTGAGGCCACAAAATATAAAAACGGCAGGTGTCAACTGGATAGGCTTTTTTTTTTGCCCAGTGACAGGATAATGGGCAATGGATACAGACTAGAACACATGTCAATATGAGGAAAACTTTCTATTTTCTTATTTCCATTCAGTACTGATACATTTCTTTCTTTTTTTCATGCCAGTACTAGGCAAAAAAATAATGGCTTCAGCCATTTTAAAGAGCGCAAGTGACAAGCATGTTGACCTCTTCATTGCATGTATTACAGCAATAGGCAGCCGAAATGGTGCCAGGTGGGGATTACACAGGGCAAGGAAACATCTGCTATACTATCATAAGTGTAAATGATAGTTTCTCGTGTTATTCCATAAACAGCCTGAGGTAAGAAAAGCCAGTAGAGCTCCCATCGCAAATTAAATCCTTACCAGCAGGTACGATTCCGGTCCATCTGTCTGTTGAGAGGAGCTCAAACAGAATAAAAAGCTTTATAAAATATTTTCCAGAGAGATAAAAGGCAAATAATGCAATTTATTTATGGTCTGGGGACAGATATGAAAGCAAAACAAAACAGAAAGAGAAGATGTTTTTTCCCTATGATGAATGAAAAGTGCTGTTACATAATCTGTTTCAAGGGCTAGGGGGCAGATTTTCTAAAGTGCACTTTTCCTGTAAGTTTTATATACAAACAGACAAACAAACACAAGCATAAAGTGTTTATCTTGGACATACATAGTCCATAACCGTGAGAAATGGATCCCAAAGTTTTACTAGGTCACCACTTATTTTAGTTGTTCTTTCTTTATGTTATTAATAAGATTGTAGATAACATTGTAGTTATCCAGATGAAAGATTGCTATGTAAAAAAAAAAAAAGAAACCACCACCAACAATGTAAAATGCTTAATACTAGGTAGCCTCCTTAAGGCCTTGAGAAAAAGTAAGCTATAAATGGTAATCACAAGAAGTACTTTGACTTCAGACAGCCACTGTGACAATATAAGCTACATCACACGGGCAAAATAATAAACCAGCTGATCAACATGCACCTTGCAATGTACATGAATGAGTTGCTTGAACTGCTTGCTCTCTCCTATTTGGAAGGAGAAGATAAATTGTACTTTCTTAATAAAAAAGCAAGGTGTTGAAGGACCAAACTCACTGATCGAGTAGAATTGAGTTATCTGATACAAATTTATTTAATTTCCAAGAAGCTAACTATTTTCAGTTCCAATAGCATTTCCATTCCCATAAATGACCAGCTGGATTTTCTTTATAACGTAAGGAAACAAAAAATTTCTGTAATCAGGGACAAATGCATATTGATTATAATTTTATTTCATTTTTGTTCCATATGGATTATACTACTGTGAAATGGGAAAAAATAAAGGCAGAGAACATGTTCTAGAAAACAACGTGTTCTCTTTTTCCTTACAACCTTACCTACGCAGTAAAATTGAAATATTAAAGCGTTCTGGAAGTGCAATATTATGTTCACTAAGCAAAAAATATAAAATACCTCAGAAGCGTATGTAAAAGTTTGTAATTATCTGAGGCTCTCAGTTTTTCAAGCTTTGCTAAAAGCAGAAAGAACTTTCTGCTTTTTTTTTTTTTTTTTTTTTTTTTTCCCCAAAGAAGGATTAGTAGAATAAAATTTTTAAGTTATCTATGTTCCTAATGGTGTGAATGTGTACTTAATGGAATTATCAATAGTGTTGCTATATCCTGTTCCAACAGTGATGTCAAAATAGTATTCTGATCTTTAATTAACTGTTTTCAGAATCAGGCATTCAGTTTCTGAACTATTTGACCATTTTGCAAAATGTTCCCCTTATTTAGTGCTATCATAAAAGAATGGTTTTTGTGATTCCATCAGCATCTAATTACATCTGTAAAAACTTTGCTAGAGAAATATATATGACTATAATAAGGATACTTTCAGAGATTTTTCAATTTTTTTTTTTACTCTGAAAACTCATTCTGTCTTACCATGTATTCCTAAATGGCTTTCTGAATCAAGAAGCCATTTTTCTTGATCTCTTCTTACTCTGGAACACTGGAATACCCAATTGAAATATTATTTATGCATTTGTAAATTAATTGTGAATTAAGACAGTACATCTTTTATCTTACTGAGAGGAAGCATGAGATAATCTAATTACTTGAAGAATAATGTTCTGCGTACAATGGCTTTTTACTAGAACAAGCCAATTTGGAGCTCACATTGTAACACATGATATTGTAAGATAATTTTTTTTTTTTGTCTGTGCTTGCTGTGATTATCACAAAACATTGCAGTACCTGAGCCTGGAGTCATAACTTGTGCTGTTAAAAAAAGTTATGCAGGAGCTTTTAGACAAAAGGTAGCACTGAAAAGGTTTAAAGTTTATGATTTTAAGGGGCCACATTACTAGCTGTCCAGTGTCACACGTAGCCTGCAGGTCATGGGTTGGACAGACCAAGGTTAGAGCACTAGAAAGTAAGGGGACCTAAGGAAGAATTCAGAGGAATTCAGTACAATTGAAGGAACAAGGAATTACTGACTTGGAATTTAATGTCTGACTGTTTTTCGGTTTAGATAGAACTAAACATAAGACACGGTCACATTTGTTTTGTAAAAGACTCCCAAAAGGCATAGATCAAGGAAGAAAGACAATCTATTCAAAAACAAATCAAAGCATTACATTCACTACACTTTCTGTACTGTAATCTACAAGACTATATAATAATATTTATGAAAAGTGAATGTAGCATTTACATTCTCTGGTAGCCATTAATTATATTGCTATTAGTGTGAACACTGAATGAACAAGGAACTTTCATTATTACCCACTGCTGCCATAGCTGCCTGCTATTGATCCGTCATTGCCTTCATAATGCATTGATAATGGTTATTGTAGGATAACATCTGAGGTGATGTTCAGCAGTTATACTTCCAAGGTCTCAAAGAGCACATTATCAGTTATCACTGGGTTATTGTTCAGAAAGAACAGGAGGAAACGGATGAGAGAGAAGAGCTTAAAACAGGAATTCTAAAATTAATTTTTGAAATGATATGTGTCTTCCGACGAGGCAACAGAGAAACTCAAGTAGTATGTGTCAAATGGAAACTCCTAGTCCAAAGAAAATACAGTTCTAAAAACTTGAGCAGATCTTTTGAATGTGTCTGCTTAATAAAAGCCTAATAAAAGAGTTTGAAGAGATAAAAAAATGTTCTGATATACATTTCATATCCAGCCCAACAGGAATGTTTTTGTTACTCCAATATAGAAATGAAATAGATTAACAGTAAAAAAAATAATAATAATAATAAGTGAAATCAGTTTTGTTGTGCATTAGTTAATGAGATAGTTGCAATTTAATGATAAGAATTATACTTTCAATCTATTATTTTCAGATCCTAACTGTACTGCAGCAACAGGTAGGTGGCTGCCAGGATAGAGTCTTGTTATGCTTCATTCTCCATACATGCAGGTTTCCAGACAGCCCTTAGTCTGCTTCTCTAGCTTGGCTTTCCTGCACCCAAAAGTCTGCTGCCTTAGCAGTCCTGGGTTCTATTTTCACATTATCTGTCCATTTGAACAACAGTTCTTCTCGTAAGTTCTTGTTGACCTTACATGTAAGGGATTATTCTCAGAGGGTAGTCTAGACATACATTATCATGTACAGTCCACCTCTTTTGTATGTGAGAGAGAAAAGAGTTCAATTATTCTTTTTTTATAAAACCCCTTGAAGCATGCTGCCAGGGATCAAGCAGGTGAAGCATGGCTATTTCCATTTTATATAAGAATTGAACATCAAGTGATGCAGTTATTACTCCTGTATCTCCGTTGTTCCATTTTATTTCGTACCAGTCACACACTCTATTCTGTTTCTCGCATGCACTCAAGATTCAACTACTTTGAAAATCCAGTACTGTTTTCCAGTTAACTACAGAGTTCATTAGAAAATATTGTTAAATTTTCTTTTTCATCCAAAATAATTTGTGTGAAAGTGCTGTATATTTACTCTATGCAAAAAGGTATAACTGTGAATTTGACCTCTCATGCTTATAAAACATGATAAAGAATGGTTTGTAGGAAGCCATTAATACTTAACCACATCTGTGTAAGAAATCATTTTGTTTGCCTGGTTTACTGGTACATGTTTATTTTTAATAGAAAGAAGGGCTGCTGTGTACTTTTGCTGGGCTGTTGCAGAGAACTGCTGTGTAATATAAAGCAATTGTCACCTCTTGAGAAGGATATATTTCTATATTTTCTATATTTCTAAGGGACAGAAAGAGTAATCAGATACGTGTGTTTAAAGTTGGAGAATCTGAAAGAATTTTGTGATGGGTCTCCTAAGAAACAGAAAGAGAAAGCAAAGCAAGGAAAGAGGAGAAGAAAGGGGAAGGAGAGGAGAGGAGAGGAGA
>JAOWBP010004700.1:12219084-12247341 GCA_028571105.1 Tragopan temminckii | reverse complement strand
GTTGTGGATGCCCCATCTCTGGAGGCATTCAAGGCCAGGCTGGATGTGGCTCTGGGCAGCCTGGTCTAGTGGTTGGCGACCCTGTACACAGTAAGGTGTTTGAAACTAGATGATCATCGTGGTCCTTTTCAAACCAGGCCATTCTATGATTCTATGATTCTAATATGATCACTAAACCATGTCCCTAAGTGCCACACCTACATGTGTCTTGAAAGCCTCCAGGGACAGTGACTCCACTATCTCCCTTGTCAGCCTGTTCCAAATCCATCACCACTTTCTGAGAAGAAATTTTTCCTAATATTCAACCTGAATGTCCCTTGCTGCACGTTAAGGCCACTACCTCTCGTCCTATCACTGGTTATCTGGAAGAAGAGGCTAACCCCCACCTCACTACCACTTTCTTTCAGGTAGTTTTAGAGATTGACAAGGTTTCCCCTGAGTCTTTTCTAGATTAAACAATCCCAGTTCCCTCAGCTGCTCCTCGGAATACTTGTACTCCAGACCCCTCACCAGTTTTGTTGCCCTTTTCTGAGCACATTCAAGGATCTGTGTCTTTCTTGTACTGAACACAGTACTCGAGGTGTGGCCTCACCAGTGCTGAGTACAGACAGAAGATCAGCTCCCTGGAACAACTGTCTGCAATGTTTCTGATACAGGCCAGAACACCGTCAGTCTTCTTGGCCACCTGGGCACACCACTGGCTCTTCTTCAACCAGCTGTCAGGTAACACCCCCCAGATCCTTTTCCATGTAGCTTTCCAGCCACTTTGCCTCAAGCCTGTAGTGATGAATTGTTGTGACTGAAGTGTAGGGCCTGGCACTTGGTCTTGTTGAATCTCATACAATTGGCCTTAACCCATCAAACCAGCGTGTCCAGACCTTTCTGAAAGGCTTTCCTACCCTCATGCAGATCAACACTTTCTCCCAGCTTGGTGTCATCTGTAGACTTACTACAGCTGCACTCAATCTCCTCTTCCAGATCATCAATAAAGATACTAAATGGGACTGGCCCCTATACTGACCCTCAAGAAACACCACTTGTGACTGGTCACTAACTGGATTTAATTCCATTCATTGCCACTCTCTGGAGTTGGCCATGCAGCCAGGTTTTTACTTGTCCAAGCAAACTTCTCGAGAAGAATACTGTGGGAGACAGTGTCAAAGGTTTTTGGACAATCTGGGTAGATTACAGTCACAGCCTTTCCTTCATCCACCAAGCTGATCACTCAATCATAGAAGGTTGGTCAAGCAGGACCTGCCTTTCATGAACCCATGTTGTCTAGGCCTGATCCTCTGATTGTTCCATACATGCTACTTGATTGCACAAAAGACAATCTGCTCCATGACCTTCCCTTATACTGAGGTCAGGCTGACAGGCCTAGAGTTTCCTAGATCTTTCTTTCAACTCTTCTTGTAGATGAGCATCACAGCAAGTCTCCAGTCATCTGGGATCTCCTTGATTGACCAGGACTGCTGATAAATGATGGAAAGCAGGTTAGCAATCACTTCTATCACCTTCCTCAGTACTCTGATGTGGATTCCATCTTGGACTTGTGGATCATATGGACGTTGCGACTATCCAGGTAGAGGACAAAGTCCTATCCTTGTCTTCCACCTCAAGGAGCTGAGTACTGGCTTGACTATTAAGTACAGAAGTAAAAAAGGCATTGAGAATCTCAATCTTTTCCTTGTCCTCAATGATAGCATTCCCTGTCATGTCCAATAAAAGCAGGAGATTCTCCTTAGCCCTTCTCTTGCTGTTAATACATTTGTGAAAACATTTTTTACTGTTGTTGTGATTTAACTCATCAGGTAGCTAAACACTATACAGTTGTTCACTCACTCCCCTTCTCTCATTGGAATGGGAGAGACAGTTGAAAAAAACCAATGTATAACTTGTGGATTGAGATAAATCTATTTAATAAGATAGAAAAAAGAGGGGGAAAGATAGTGTTCTCTGTTTGTGAACAGCAGGTCTAATGGGGCAGCTTCCGTGGTAGGCTTACTTACAAGTTGTCTCAGGAAGCTATCTTCCTTACACTCCAGGAACCTCCTAAACTGCTTTGTCACTGCTGTATTGTTTCCAGCAAATGTCAGGTAAGTTGAAGTTCCTCACAAGAGCCAAATCTACCAGTTACATCACTTCTGTCATTTGAGAAAAGAAAACTTCATCTGCCTCTTCTTCCCAGTTAGGAAGTTCAAGACATTTGTTGGTGGCCTTGTATGTGGTAAACCTAATTGCCTACCACCCTTCTTTTGTTCCTGGCAGAAGCTGTCTTGGGGCATAAGGATGACCATCTCAACCTAGCCAGCCGTCTGGATGGACTTTCTTCAATATCTGCACTTACCTGCTCTTTGAGTCCCACAGCCTCATACCTTTTGTACAAGGGCACTGCATATAAGGAAACACAAAATTAAACATTTATATACAGGCGCATATATACAGATAAATTCATAAGGCTGCATATTGTATATGTCACCTACATCTCTATGATATTGGAAAATAAGCCTGAAGAAAAAGCACTGAAATTAATTAGGCTAAGTAAAAGACAACAATGCACAGTACCCTCTGGATGTTATATTTCAGGGACTTGTTTAGAATTGTTTTTTATTATTGCTTTCTGGTTCAGGATGGATTATCACACACACGCACACAAAAACACTACATCACCCTACATGATAATGTAATAAAACTCATTTCTCAGTAATAGTTCTCACTTTCTTTACACACAGCTCTACCCAGAGGCTGAAACTTCTGTCACTGATTACTTCAAATTCACAAATATTTACTGTCTTGGTCAGTTAGAAAAAGCAAACATGCAAAATTAATTCCATCTCGACATTTCTAGACTTCAGCAAAGCCTTGGACACTATCTCCCACAGCATTCTCCTGCAGAAGCTGGCAGTCCATGGCTTGGACGGGTATGCTCTTGGCTGCATAAGGAACTGGCTGGAAGGCCGAGCCCAGCGAGTGGTAGTGAACGGAGCTTAACCCAGCTGGCGACCTGTCACGAGTGGTGTTCCCCAGGGGTCGGTGCTGGGGCCTGTCCTCTTCAATATCTTTATTGATGATCTGGATGAGGGCATTGAGTGCACCCTCAGTAACTTTGCGGATGACACCAAGTTGGCTGGAAGTGTCAATCTGCCTCGGAGTAGCAAGACCCTACAGAGGGATCTGGCTGGATAGCTGGGCGGAAGCCAATGGGATGAGGTTCAACAAGGCCAAATGCCGGGTCCTGCACTTTGGCCACAACAATCCCAGGCAACGCTACAGGCTTGGGGCAGAGTGGCTGGAAAACTGCAGAGGAAATGAACCTGGGGGTATTGATTGATGCTCTGCTGAACATGAGCCAGCAGTGTGCCCAGGTGGCCAAGAAGGCCAGTGTCATCCTGGCTTGCATCAGAAACAGTGTTGCCAGCAGGAACAGGGAACTGATTGTCCCTCTGTACTCAGCTCTGGTGAGGCCACACCTTGAGTACAATGTCCAGTTTTGGGCCCCTCACTGCAAGAAAGACATTGAGGCCCTGGAGCGGGTTCAAAGAAGGGCGGCAAAGCTGGTGAGGGGTCTGGAGCATGGGTCTTATGAGGAGTGGCTGGAGGAGCTGGGATTGTTCAGTCTGGAGAAGAGGAGGCTCTGGGGAGACCTTACTGCTCTCCGTAACTGTCTGAAGGGAGGTTGTAGTGAGCTGGGGGTCGGACTCTTCTTTCATGTAACTAGTGGTAGAACTAGAGGGAATGGCTTCAAGCTGCGCCAGGGGAGATTTAGGCTAGATATTAGGAAATACTGCTTTTCTGAAAGAGTGGTCAGGCACTGGAATGGGCTACCCAGGGAGGTGGTGGAGTCACCGACCTTGGAGATGTTCAAGGAATGTTTGAATTTTGTACTGAGGGATATGATTTAGTGAGAACTATTGGTGATTGGTGGATGGTTGGACTGGATGATCTTGTAGGTCTTTTCCAACCCTGATGTTTCTGTGATCCTGTGACTCTGTGATTTTGTGGCCTCAAGGAAACTAGGAGAGGAATTAAATTTAAATTGTTAACATTTATTTATTTGTTTAGTAGGAGTGGAACAGTGGAAAGTACAAGAAAGGAGACATTTTACTGAGCAATGAATTCTTGGAGAATCTTCTAGCTTTAGAGTCTGAATCAATATTCTTAGTTGACAGAAATAATCTGTATTCAGTCAATCTCCAAAAAAACTTGGAAATTTTTTGTAGTATACCAGCATGTGTCAGGCAGCTCTCCAATCACTAGAGGGAGGAGATGAAGATTAAGATGTCAGCTGTACATTATGTTTCCATTTCCTTACAGATACACTAACTCCTATATACTATTTTCATGGGACAGTAGTAAGAGTTTCATTATATAAACTAACAATTGGGATGTTTTACTTATCAAACTGTTTGTTGGAGAAAAGGCTACTTCCATGAAAAATAAGTGAAAGAATGAAACCATGAAAACCATGAAAATGAATAACATAGATAGGCAGTTGGCAGAAAGAAATATGTAAAAACAAGAGTTATTATTTCATTCTATAATTTCTCCCAGCTTCTATTTATTAGTGTTACGTTCTAAGAAATCCTAAAATGTGCAACAGCAACAAGAAATTTTCCAGCAGTGCACTCAAATGCCTGGCTGAAAACAAGTGTCGCTACTTGAAAAGTCTGCCAAGAAAAAGAAGTACATGGTGAATCACACATTTGCACAAGTTAGGAATAAAAACACTAGGCAGAAATCCAAGCTGCCAGCACTGCCTTATAATGCTCCAAGCCAAACAGCATCAGGAAACTCGCAGTGCTACGCAGTAAAAGTTTTGAGAAAGGCCATGCTGGGCTCGGCCTCTTCCAGGAGCTTCATTGGAGTTGTGGTTTGGCCGACTGTCACAGTCATGGATTTACTATTTCAGTTAAAGTTAATAGCACAGCCCATGTGAAAGAGTGAGTACTCTCATCATGTTAGTTAAAGTCATTTATTGGTAGCCTCGTGTGTGGTAAACCTAGTACTCATGGCTTGGAAAGCTAGATATTGTAAAAGCTGGAAAAAATCTAGACATGCAAAATACATACATACAAAACCTCTCTCTATCTCACTCTCTCACACACACATACAAAGAGCATTCAAAAACTGTGTCATATCCTATATACCATAAGCCAGACTGAGCTACTTAAAAAAATAACACTAGCTGAATTTCTTTTAATCGCTGTCTGTATTTTTAAACTGTTAGTAAGGAGGTAGTTGGTTCATATTTTTCAAGGTTCGTACTACAAGAACACTGGCTACAAGCTTATTTAAAAGTGAGAAAAATAGTTATCTATGTTTATCTCTATGATTCTAGCTAGCATGCAACATAAACCAAAGTAAACTTAGTAAAACTAAGCAGCACTACAAAGAATAGACTACAGCATTTGTTTTCTTCATTGTCTTGATGTTCTCCGAAATTGAAAAGCAATACCAAATTTTAAGAGTATAACTATTGTGCTAGGTACCGTCTGACAATCTGTTGCAACCAGACAATCTGTTTGAGATCCTCGAGTTTATGTACTATGACTGTCAGAACATTAGAGAATATCAAGTTCTGTACTTTCCCAGCCACCTGAGTATAAAGTTTGCATAAAGGCTTTTATAGTATGTGCATATGTGATGCTGGACATGTTTTTGTTTATTTCTCTGTAGGCCTGAGGTCAGAAGAGAAACTGAGATAGGAAAAGGCAGATTTTTAATTTAAACAATAATCTCGCAAATGAGACAGATAAACTCAAATGTGATAGAAGAGTCAATTTTTCCACAGGCTACAACATAGAATACACTGGTCTAGTATTAACTAGCCTAGGATTAAATGGCAAGGCTGGTGGCCCTGCACGTGGCAGGGGGGTTGGAGATTTATGATCCTTGTGGTCCCTTCCAACCCTGGCCATTCTGTGATTCTGTGATTCTGTGAGTTGGAAGATACCTTAAAGACCATCTTGTTCTAATCTCCCTGCTGTGGGCAGGCTTGCCACCCACCAGCTCAGGCTGCTTTGGGCCTCATCCAACCTGACCTTGAGTGCCTCCAGGGATGAGGCACCCACAGCTTCTCTGGGGAGCCTGTACCAGTGCTCAGTACCCTCTGAGTAAAAAGATTCCTCTTAATAACTAATCTAAATCTCTCCTCTTTTAACTTAAAACAATTCCTCCTTGTTCTTTCACTACCTTTTTTTTGAAAAAAGTTAATTTCTTTCCTGCTTATTAGCTCAATTTAAGTAATGGAGGGCCACCATCAGTTTTCCCCTGAGACTTCTCTCCTCTGAATTGAACAAGCCCAGCTTGCTCAGCCTGTCTTCATAGGAGAAGTGCTCCAGTCCTCTCATCATCTCTGTGGCTCTCCTCTGGACCCCCTTCAAGAGATCTATATTTCCCCTGAGCTGGGGGCACCAGGCCTCTGTGCAGTACTCCAGATGGAGCCTCACTGGCAGAGTAGAGGGGGACAATCACCTCTCCCACCCTGCTGGCCACTCATTTTTGATGCAGCCCAGGATACTGTTGGCTTTCTGGGCAGCAAGTGCACACTGTTGTCTCATTAAATTTTTCATCCTTAAGTCTCCTTCTCTGCAGGATTGCTCTCAAATTCTTCTCTCATTCTGTATATTCATCTGGGATTGCCCTAATCCAAGCAAAACATCTTGCACTCGGCCTTGTTGAACCTCATCAGGTTCACATGAGTGCACTTTTCAAGCCTGTCCCTTTGGATGGCATCCCTTCTATCTATTGCATCAACTGCACCATGCAGCTTGGTGACACCTGCAAAGTTTCTGAGGGTTCACTCAATCTCATCATCTGTGTCATGGATGTCCAATCATGCTGTGCTTCTCTGAATCTGTACCAGAGGGGGTGACCCATTGTTGCCTCTGCTGAAACACACCATACACTGTCTCACTGTGCTCACATTCACTAATAGTTCTCTGTAAACATTCACCCAATGACAATAGATGTCTTTTTTTTGACATGGAGCAATTAAATTCCAATCTTTGCTTCCTCTGTACTTCCATGTCAGATGCCAACTTGTCAGACTATCCCTCTGCTGCCATTTTTCATATGACAAAAATATGTTGTTGAATATCGGTGGGAATAAACTTTACCATCATTCCACCAACATGCACCTCTGATACTGTAGGCCAACATAATAAAATAGCAGGCATTACTTACAAAGCTTTCCTCACATAATATTGTTCACGTATATCCAGGGTACATTAAAAAGAATGTGGCTAGCAGGTGGAGGGAGGCCTTCTACTCTGCGCTGGTGAGGCTACATTTAGACTATTGTGTCCAGTTCCGGGCTCCCCAGTTCAAAAAAGACAGGGATCTCCTAGAAGGAGTCCAGTGGAGGGTCACAAAGATGATAAAGGTCGTGGCTGTCTAGCCCTTACTCCTGTGTGAGGAAGGGCTAAGTAACCTGGGTCTGCTCAGCCTGGGGAAAAGAAGACTGAAAGTCTTGGATTTCTTTACTGTTGCATTTCATCAAAGCTAACTTGAAATTCCTTGTCCTCATAAGCCCTCAACCTTTATCATATCATACTGCAGAAGACAGTGTCAGTTGTCCATTGCATAAACACCATTGTAATAGGTTATGCTGTCTCTTGTATTATTAAAACCAACTTAGATGCAAAAACTAAGCGTGGTTGTGCATACACTCGCAGAGCCAACATATGGAAACCACGGAAGAACAAGATCAACTTCTATGTGGATTTGGAAAGTCCACCCCAGAGTGTGGGCTAACCCTGAGCAGATAAGAGCCGAACCACACCTGTCTTGGGGGCCAGACAGGTACTTCCTTCTTCAGAAAGGATACATCTATTAGTCTACATACAGCCACAGCTACTGAATAAGGAAATCTGAATGTCCAGAAGCACTGCTCTATAGAGATAAATTGCTGTGTAACTCACTGGCTCTTGTCTGTAAGATCTCTGTTCCTGTGAGAAACGCCATGCAGATGGGCTTTATTTGCATTTATGTGCTTTTTCAATTTTAGACACTTCAGTTATGCTTATCCTGACAGAATACATTATTTTTGTCACAGCAGTGTGATGATATTTAATAGAACTCATTTGAAGTCTATTAGTGCATGTGTATACTTCTCATTAAAAAACATTGTTCTAATTATAATGTAATTAAACTTTAATTTTGGTAAAAGTTATTATTATATTTTAGCAACTCAGTCTAAATTTGACACTTCCCCTCTCATTGTAGTCCCTATTCACCCAAATGCAGATTGCAGCCAAATCATTAAATTAAAATTACTATATTCATTTTTCATAACCTAAAGCAAGAAGCAATTAGAAATCTGTGCATGATTCTTAGTAAGATGTCCGGTACTCAACTAAATAATCAATGTCACTTCAACAGAAGAAACATAAAGACTGTTTAATTTTTTTTTTAATTAACCTGCCTTTAAGAAGAGAACAAAATGATTGAGACTAGAATGAGAGAAATGAGAGCTAACACCTGTATCTGCTGAAAGCCTTCTATTTAACTTGAGTAAAATTATTAAAATTTTCTACAACTACTTTGTATTACAATATTTTGTTATGTTCTAAGTTTAAAGGTCTTGAATTAGAAAATGTTTTATGTTTTTTTTGTTTTGTTTTGTTTTGTTTTTTAATTCCTTTTAGCATGAAGGAGTTAACCGTGCCAAGGTAAATGATATTTTGTAGAGAAAACAGAATAGCTAGCATTATCTGCCGTATAATTATTTTCTGTTAATTGAAACCTTGCACATTAAATTGTGATATTTGTCTGTATAATCCTTTGCAATTACATATTTTACAAAGAAATGAATTTCAATTATTTTTTATACCAAGACTAAACTTTAAATAGCCCCTATCTTTGTAACAGAAGACACAACACTTTACTTATGTTGTGACCAGTACATAAGCCTTTAGAATATTTTTTTCTCAGAAACTGAGAGCAAACTGAAAAAAATAGTAAATATTTTGCCATTTTCAAATTACAACATTTGCCCACTAGATCCAACACAGATGGAGATAAAAGCTCCTCCAAGAGCAAAAAGCACATCTTTTTTTTTCTATTGCTACAAAATATTGATGAAGTGCTCTATTGAGGGAGAGATCTCATTAATTATTTGATTTACAGGAAAAGAAGACAGAGGGAAATGAGTGCCCTGGCTAATGCCATGATGTACCATCTTGAGACTTAAGATCTTTTTAATGTATTCGTCAGTGATGCAGCTGAAAGAGGAAAGAGGAGTTGAATGGATCCATTAATTTAATTGAAGCGAGCTCTGACAAGAGATAAAACATCTCAAGCCCTGCATCTCTTCAAACTACATCAGTACTATAGTAAACAGCCTGTGATCCACAGAAATAAGCACACAAAAAAAGGAAAGAAAAAAAAGAAAGACAAAAAAAGCTAAGGGTATGCATAGATTCTAGAGACCTCAAGGTCAGAAAACATCTACAGAGGCAGAAGATAATAGACTAAAGAGGCCCTCCCTTCGTGCAACATCACAAACTATTCAGCATCTACTACATTCGTTCAATTGTTCTCCCATGAACAACTCTTGGGTTAACTATAAGTGATTATGGAATTCTTGCAGAAAAGTTTTATTTGTTCTTTTTTTTTTTTCATGTATTCTATCTTGTCATCTCTTGAAAGATAGAAAAGAAATAAACTTTCAGCTGTTTTGGTAGAAGTTCTTATGTTACTACCATCTTTCAGGTGTCTTACTCTTAATCGTCATGAAGCTGCCAGAAGCTTGTTTTAAAATAATGCTACCACTTTTAACTATACTTTTACTTATTTTGCACTCACAAACATATGCAATTAACACTGTAAGCAGTTTTCACTAATAAAACACCACAGTGGCATTTCCTATTCTCCATCACAAAGGAGGAAATAAGTGAAAAGCTGTATGGTGCTGAGCTTGCCTGTCAGGTTAAACCAAAATATTCTTTTGGCACCCAGTGAGGAGCACAAAGGATAACAATAGTGATAGGTATGACCAGAGCATGTTAAATCAGATTTGTTATAAGAATTATAATAATAGTTACTCATCACAATGATTATTTAGTCACTCACACTATTTTCTTTGCTCTCAAGATGTTTCTCTTAACTCCTGTCTTGTTTATTAACTGTGGGTACTTGTCTTGGTTTATCATTAATGAAACCAGGAAAACCTTTCCCCAGCATCAAGACTACATCACTGAAGAAGAGACAGGTATTAGTTGTAGTTGATTCCTTCCTATAGGGAATTGAAGTCCTATATGCCAAGCAGACCCTCTTAGGAAGTTGGCTGTCTTCCTGGGACCCAGGTGTAAGATGTCTTCCAGAAACTGCCTAGCCTGGTACAGTCAACAGACCAAAACCCCCTACTTTTCCATATAGGTGGAGAACAGGCAGGTATCTACATCAGGAAAGGAACAGAATGTGAGAAGCTGTCCCTTAGAATCCTTAGATTTGGAAGGGACATTTAAAGCTCATCTAGACCAACTGCCCTGCAGTGAACAGGGATATCCACAGCTAGTGGAAGCAGGAACAGATTACCAGAAGGACTACAAAGAAGTTGTCTGAGCAGCCAGTGATCAGGTTAGGAAAGCTAAAACCCAGACAAAATTAAATCTAGCCAGAGACATAAAAGGGAACAAGAAGAAATTCTACAGGTATATCAGTGATAAAAAGAAGGTCTAGGTGGATGTGGGCCCTCTCCAGAAGGAAACTGGAGATTTGGTCACAAGAGATACAGAGAAAGCTGAGGTGCTCAGTGACTTCTTCGCCTCAGTCTTCTCCAGCAAGGGTTCTAGCCACACCACCCATGTTGTAGAAAGCAAAGTTAAGAACTGGGAGAAGGTAGATCTGTCTGCTGTAAGTGAAGATCATGTTTGAGACCATCTAAAGAACCTGAAGGTGCACAAGTCCGTGGGACCCAATGAGATACATCCCTGGGTTTGGAGGGAATTAGAAGATGAAGTTGCCAAGGCACTATCCATCCTATTTGAAAGGTCATGGCAGTCTGGTGAAATTCCCACTGATTGGAAAAGGGAAAACATAAACCCCTTTTTCAGGAAGGGAAAAAAAGAAGATCCAGGAAACTACGGGCCAGTCAATCTCATTTCTGTGCCTGTGAAGACCATGGAGCAGATTCTCTGGAAGGCCATACTGAGGCACATGGAAAATTAAAAGAAGGTGATTGATGGTAACTAACATGGATTCAGCAGGAGAAGGTCATGCCTGACAAACTTGGTAGCCTTTTATGGTGGATTTCCAGCATCAGAGGATAAAGGAAGAGCAACTGAAGTCATCTGTATAGACTTGTACAAAGTTTTTGACACCGTCCCACATGACATCCTTGTGACCAAATTGGAGAAACACTGATGTGATGGATGGACCATTCTCTGGATAAATTGGCTGGCTGGTCACACTCAGAGAGTTGTGGTCAGCAGCTTAACGTCCAAGTGGAGACGGGTGATGAGTGGCATTCTCAGGAATCGGTGCTGGGGCTGGTGTTATTTAACATCTTTGCTGACGACATAGACAGTGGGATTGAATGCATGCTCAGCAAGTTGGCAGATTACACCAAGCTGAGTGGTGCAGTGGACATGCTATGGGGAAGCAGTCTCATTCACAGGGACCTGCACAGGGTTGAGATGTAGGCCCATGCCAATCTCATGAAGTTGAAAAATATCAAGTGCAAGGTCCTGCACCTGGGTCAGGACAATCTCAAGCACAAATATGGAGAATAATTTGAGAGCAGCCTTGTGGAGAAGGATTTGAAACTGTCGGTTGATGAAAGACTCAGCAAGAGCCACCAACGGACTTGCAACCCAGAAGGCCAACTGTATCCTGCATCAAGAGAAATGTGATCAGCAGGTCAAGGGAGGTGATTCTGCCTCTCTGTTCTGCTCTCAGGAGACCTCACCTGCTTTCACTTCTGGAGCCCTCAACACAAAAAGGACATTGAGCTGTTGAAGATGGTTCAGACAAAGATTGTCAGAGGGCTAGAGCACCTCTCCTATGGGTACAGGCTGAGAGTTGGGGATCTTCAGTCTGGAGAAGAGAAAGCTCTGAGGAGACCTTATAGTGGTGTTCCAGTACCTGAAGAGGGCCTAAAGGAAAATGGCTTTAAATTGAAAGAGGGTGGATTCAGATTCAATATTAGGAAGAAATTATTTGCTGTGAGGGTGGTGAGACACTGGAACAGGTTGCCCAGAGAGGTTGTAGATATCCCCTCCATGGAGGCATTCAAGGGCAGGCTGAATGCCTGTGGGAGGCGTCCCTGCCTATAGCAGGGAGGTTGTAACTAGGTGATCTTAAAGGTCCTTTCCAACCCAAACCATTCTATGATTCTATGATACTCTGAATACAGCAGAGCAAGTTTTTGAGAAAGGAAAGCAAATAATCCAAATCCCTTTGAACTGGTTTTCCTATAAAAGTCAAGGAACCTGCACAAGAAATTCCGATTTTAAGAGTAAAATGGCAAGAAGGATGCTGTTAGATCCATAGAATGTGATGAACAAAGTAACTGCTATGTTTCCACCCATTAGCAAGAAGGAAACACAAGCTTTCCTAGATTTTTTGTTTTTGGAGATATATTCTGGATTTCAGCCTGATTATATGTCCTCTCTAACAAGTGACCCAAAAGACAGTCTTCCAATGGGGCCCTGAGCAACAAGCCTTTAAACAAATTGAATAGGAGATAATTCAGTAGTAGCACTTGTGGCAGTCTGAGTGGGACAATATATAAAAAAAGTGCTCTACATTGCAGCAGGGAGAACGCCCCATTTGGAGCCCATGGCAGAAAGCCCCAGGGAAGACTTGAGGTCAAGGTTGGTGATACAGAGGATCCAAGGCCTGCTACTCTCCAGCTGAAAAAGAGATACTGGCAGCAAATGAATGGATTCAAGCTCCTTCAGAAGCGGTTGGTACTGAAGCACAGCTTCTCTTGGCACTCCAACTGCTTGTGCAGGGCTGGATTTTCAAGAGAGGGTCCCCTCCACTCATCATGCAATCAGTGCTACATGGTGTAAGTGGGTTGCACTGACAACACAGTGGGCTCAAATAAGAAACATCAGTCATATCCAAATCTTGGAAGTAATCATGACCTGGGCAGAGGGCAGAGGTTTCAGAATATTTCCAGCAAAGAAGGTACTGCATACTCAGGAGACCTAACTAAAATAGACTACCAGAAAAAGAGAAATGGAATTCCCTGTTTAACAGTGGGCCCTGTTGTAGTGTAGGAAAGTGTTGGAGATGGAAGACTGTTGTATGGAGCTCTACAAGACGAGTCATAGAAACTACAAGAACCTTGAAAATATTATTTCTCAGTAATTTTAAGATCTCTACACATTACTTTGTCATTTAGAGGAGAGCAATGCTACAAAAAAAACCAAATATAAACTTAGATTTAAATGACAGTGTCTTAAATCCGGTAAAATCTTTGCATAACTCAATCCTCACCCAATTTTTTTATTTTTTTTTTTTCAAACCAAACCAAAGTGCCTAATGAGAAATTATTGAAAGTTGCTCTCCAGGCACATTTTTAAACAAATAGAAAGACTAAAGGAAATACTCCCTAGCCTGTGCTTTGCTGAATGCTGAATGAGCTCTGTAATCAAATTTTGTCCTGCTGTAGACTCCACTTCATAAGCTTCAAGCAGTTGATGTTGATGGCATCCAAGATCTGGGATGTACTGTATTCTACAAAGGAAAATTGAGCCTATTTGGGAGAAAAATAATGTTGATAACACACTGATGGTTTAGTTGTTATAGAGCAATTCTTACACTAAGTCAAGGACATTTCAACTTCTCATACTGCCCTGCTAGAGAGAAGGCTGATGGTACTCAAGGAGCTGGTAGGTGCAAAACCCGGATCAAAGTAGCCAAAGGGATGTCCCATACCTTATGTTGTCATGGTGAACAGTGAAACTGGGATGCTGGCTGGGAGAGCTGCCATTGCTCAGGGATTGGCTGTGCATCAATGGTGGGTGGTGATCAACTCCATTGTGCATCACTTGTTATTTTAGTATTTATTTTTATTATTAATATTATTTATTATAATGTTCTCATCCTTTTCTATCCTATTAAGCTGTCTTTATCTCAACTGATAAGTTTTGTCTTACTTCTCTTTTCTTCTCCATCCTAAATGGAAGAACGAGCAAATGGTGTGCTGCTTAGCTGCTTGCTGGTTTAAACTCTAATTTAAACTGGGAAATTAAATGCAACTGAATTATTTCAAATTAATATTTACATGTATAAATAAACTCATCAGTGGAGGAGCTTTGAACTGCTCAGAGTTTGGCAATAAAGCCGTGAACTATCCAACACAAGCTTCCAGTAACACTACAGCTATTTAACCTCAGCATCTAACACTGCCTAGCATCCAACTAGCTTGTATGTGTCAATGTCAACAAACTTGAATTTCAGTCAAAGAGAATAAGGGTGTTCCAGGAAACAGACACTGTGTGAAGCTAGAGCCATTATTTCTGTTTTCTGAATTTCTTTTCCACCTAGTAGTCTTTCTGCAAGCTTAGACCACTTAAATAGTCATTTAATTATAGGGGAGTGATTGGGATTATAGGCTCTGTTTTTGAAATAAAAAGAAAATATACTTAAAGAATAGAAAAATTACTTTTTCGTACCGTATAAACATTACAATTGTGACTTCCCTTACGAAATTATTTTCCCTATGAATTCACAGTAAAAATGGGAAATTCTTTTCCTGTGCTGACTTATTAAAATTCATGATTCATAATTTGAAACAATTACTTATGAAAGAAAAAAAATGAAGAAAGATTTAAACAAATGGAAAATTAAGTAAGTAAATCCAACACGTTCCTTAAAATGAGAGATGAGATTACAGGGATAGTCAGGGATCTGGGGACAGCGAAAAATAAAAAGCTCCAGCAAGGTTTTCTAAATCCATGTGCCTAAAGAGGAGCCATATGTCTGGATTCAGACAGTGGTTAACCTAGACTGCCTAAGTGGCCATTATAATATCCTCATAACTGCTTTTATAGTAGCTGAAATTCTAGTAATATTAAGCAAACCAACAGTACAGCCCAATACTGAAAGAAATTGTATTTAGAACAATATTCCTGTCTATAGCTTATAATGCAAAGCAAACAAGTCATATTTTCTATTGAAATTCAAACTATCCAAGTTTTGTTGTTTTTGGTTTTGGTTTGTTTTGTTTTCTGGCTTTTACATATTTGTATCTATATATCTATGCATTTTGCACTCTCTAAGAACATGGTCCACATTTGATGTTGTTAAGCAGAAAGCAGAAAAGTACAACAAAACATTTATAGTGAAAATTATGCTTTTTAAAAAACTGAAGCTACATCAGCTTTACAAGTATGAGACTTTGACAGTTCTGGCACTAGATTTGACTGTAATATCAACAGGTAATTATTTTAAAACTTTGTTGCAACATAAATTGGACTTTTTTTATCTCTCAGTTAAGACATGGAAAATCCAAAATTCAATGAGCATAATAATTATATTCACCTTAAATGTTTGCTGAATTGCTAGCATTTGACCAACAGCACATTTAGATTGTTTAAAAAAAAAGTGATGCAAGTGAAACAATTCCTGTATCCTTAAAGGAAGTCGTTTGAGCTGATTATACAGAGTGCAATGATGCATTAATACATCACTGGATGTGAAATGTGTACAATGTATCACATAATTCTTTATTTAGAGTTTATTAAACAAGAATTGACCTTCAGTCTTATCATACACAAAACTGTATCCTCATAGTTCGATAAAGTGGGTTGTCAAAGTAAATATTTACACAGCTAGTAAAATAAAACTAGGTTATTTTCACTAATGGTCTATAACAATCATTTATTTTTGAGCAGCTATATTCTTGCTGTCAAGCTGAAGCCCTTTTTGGTGTTAAGAGTGTCCATCCAACCACCGTCCCTGAGGCAGACTACTGATACTTGCCAGTATCATGTAGCTATTAAAACTGAATTTTCTATGATAGCCCTACCATAAACTTTAATACCTTCACTTAATGAGGGCTCAACTTTTCTGACTAATCAAGAAACCAACCAGAAAACATGGCTTGACATGATGTTGCTGAAAGTGAAAGAATACCAGACTCTCCCAGCCCAAAGTTCTTTACCTTACACTTTGTCACCAGAATAAGCAACATCAAATAACCAAAGTATGTGCAGTGTAACCACTCAGGTAAAAATTAAAAATAAATAAATTAGCTATTATTGATTACCACTGTTCTTTTCTTGAGGGGAAGCTCACACAACAAAAGCAAGCGTGATAACTGTGGGATCAAGTAAGGCTAAATCAATAGTATTAATCAATGTTTTTTTCTATCTCAAATCTTTCTTTAAAATTTTAAAAATTTTAAAAATTCTTTCTGTGTTTCAGGTGCATAGAATGAAATATTATATAAAAGTTCTTCCACTCTATTTAAAAGCAGCACAAATAATGATTCACGCTGGGACCTATGTGAGTACATATTTCTACTCTATTATATCAGCCATCTGTTTTTCCCCAGTCTGTTCCATTTGCCTTTTTGTTCCTCAGACAGTTAGGAATGAAACAGAATTAGGGGGTACTACTTACACAGGCAGCCTCTCTATTTTCCTGTGCCCTAGGGCATGCATGGCAGCACATCTTGCTATAAAGAACCTGTACTACAAGAATTTTATACTTACTTCATATTGCAAACTAACCTTTGCAGTAGGATTTCAGCTATTCAGCAGGAGCAATAAAGACTATTCTTAAGCCTTAATAAAAAAACTACTGGAGAGATACCTGTATTTTTGTGATTTTTCTTCTTCAGTTTGCGTGTTTAGCAAAACATTATGGACTATATACAAGAGCAGAATTTTGACACGAGTGCTCTAAAAGAAAAGTCAGTAAATTCCTAATCTGAGCAATGAAATACATTCAGTGAAATATGTAACAAGAGAATGTGTGTGCACTTGTCTGTGATGCCTTCGTTGTCAGATTATACCTGTTCTTTCATGTACCCAGACAAAATGCACCACCTCCAGAAATGTAAACTCTTCTTAAAGGAAAAAGAAAGGTGAAAGATAAACATTCCTTACTCACCAACCATTTAGAAATATTTTCTTATTTTATCAATAATGTTTTTCTTGTGTATATATATTTTAGTCATTTATATTTATTTAATTCCATACTAAGAGAAAGAACCTTCATTATGTTCCTTAGTTTGCCACTGATACTGCAACGGTGGCAAGAGACAGCAAATGTATTTGAAAATCACTCCCAAGGATATTCTGATATTCCTCAATGTAAATGGGAAAGTAGAATTTCTAATCAGAGTGAATATACAGTTACTTTTCATATATTAGTAAATGTATTTTGGGTGGCATAGCAGCTTTCACAATGCGTGAGCTATTCTGGCAATGGTAGCTTCTGTAAGCATTCACTGGTGATAAAATAGGTGGGGACACAAATCATGTTAGCAGAGTAGATTATTAATATGATGTATCCAGAAATCCATCTCAAAACTGAGAGCTCAGCTTTGTTAACCTGTTAACATCAGATAACTTTTTCAACTATTACAACAGTTTACCCAGGTAGAGTTTATTTATTCAAAATAATTTTGCAAAATAATTAAAATGAGACAGTGACCATAATGTAGCAAGGTATTTTGGAAAGTCCTGCATTATTATTTTAGTAAAGTGGCACTTTTTCATACCCAAAATAAAGAAAATACAATATTTATAAGCACGAAAATAATTTTAATGAGAAAGTACATTTTAATGTTTAATACATAGCAGTGTACACTGTATTCTGACACTAATGACTTGTCAATGTATTTTACTTTATTTTACTATTTTATTATTTTATTTTACTTTTGCTACCTGATTGCAGACATATAAGTTTGCTAAACAGAGTGTAAATGTATATATTCTAAGTAAAAAAGCTGAGAAGAAAATAATTAACAATGAATAAAAATTTCATAACTCTGTGGCATACTTGTAATTCACTAATACACTGGAACAGCAAATTGATATTTCCAATTCTATGTAGATTGATCCGAAAGTAATGCCTCCTATTTATTTCCATAGAAATTTTAACAGATATGAAGAGAACAGTAGCACTATTTGATAGATCAGAAAAAATTCTCAGCTACAAAATACTGTTTTTTCAGCACAGTCACCACTACTAGCTATACATTTTCACCAGCTATGAACAAAAGCCAGTATGCCATGCTCATAAAAATCTAAACTAGCGCTATTGCTGTCACTACTGCTGATGCTCACCACTCATCACCTCACTGGGCTCACATCTACTGTTTGATATTCAGAAACATTCATCAAGTGACAATGAATGTCAGTGGGTGCCATCTTTTCTGCATAGAGGAATTCAGTGACACACCTTTGCCTCATATGCACTTCCCTGTCAGGTGCCATTCTGTCAGACTGCCCCTCTGCTGCCATCTGTCACACAGCAACAGAATGTAACAGAATATTGGTGGGAAGGTTCAGCCTCTACTGATACCCCACCAACATCCACCTTTGATGTTGTGGGCCAACATAATAAAATAGGTGGCATTACTTTTGGAGTAGCCATCATATTTGTTCCATTCAGCGATTTAATAAAGTAACTTTTAGACTACACCAGCTGTAAAATAACAGAATGAATGGAATAGCAACATAACAAAGTCCCCTGATTGATAAAAAAATCTATTGTTTTCTCCAAATACCATGCAGATCTGGAAGGGAGAAAGAGCTAATTCTATTTCTTAATACTAGTTTCCTACAGTCACTTCATTATACTTTAACTGATATTTACAGAATCACAGAATTGTAGGGGTTGGAAGGGACCTCCAGAGATCAATTCCAGTCCCCCTGCCAAAGCAAGTTCTGTACAGCAGGCTGCACAGGTAGGCATCCAGGCAGGTCTTGAATATCTCCAGAGAACGAGAATCCACTACCCCACTGGGCAGCTTGTTCCAGTGGTCCGTCACCGTCACCATGAAGAATTTCCTTTGCATATTGGTGCTGAACTTCCTATGCTCAAGTTTATGGCCATTTTCCCTTGTCCTGTCCCCACAGTCTGCTGAAAAGAGGTTGGCCACATTCCTTTGACTTCCACACTTAAGATATTTATAAACATTAATAAGGTCCCCTCTCAGACTTGTCTCAAGGCTGAACAGACCCAGGTCTCTCAGGCTTTCTTCATAGAGAAGATGCTCCAGGCCCTTTATCATCTTCATGGCCCTTCACTGGACTCTGTCCAGGAGATCCTTGCCTTTTTTGTAACAGGTGAGGCCTGACCAGGGCTGAGTAGAAGGGGAGGATCAAGCCTCTTGACCTGCTGGCCACACTCCTTATAATACACCCCAGGATCCCATTGGCCTTTTTGGCCACAAAGGCACACTGCTGGCTCATGGCCAACCTGCTGTCCACCAGGACACCCAGGTCCTTCTCCCCAGAGCTCCTCTCCAGCAGGTCATGTCCTAGCCTGTACTTGTTCATGCAGTTGTTCCTTCCTAGGTGCAAGATTCTACATTCGCTTTTGTTAAACTTCATCTGGTTTCTTAAAAATGGAAACCTCATCTGGTTTCCAACAAATGCTTACTTTTCCCTTAGATTTTTCCTCATATTCTCTTTACAAATTGAAGAGTTATAAGGGTTTCTACACAGGTCAGTTCCTTAGAATATGTTCCTTCTTTTCCATCCCTAGATGAGAATGAAGGAAAGAACTGAATACAAGTAATAGTGTGGGTGAAATTCTCCAGGAGGAAGCTTGAGGTGATCACCGAAAAGACTGAAATTGAAAGTTAGTGACAGGAGAAATCAAAGATCAAAATCCCATTTTATAATGCTGCTTTCTCATCATCTTTATGCTGCGATGGGACACTATAGCACAGCCAGTCTGAACTTCAGACTTTCCACCTGTTCCCCACAGATCACTTATAGAAAAGTGTATGCAGACAGTAGTCACAACTCTGAAATGAAATGCAGTGTGCTATTAGCTAAACATGTTCCTCTGTGATTATGAAATAAGTTATATGTTGAAACATTGCATAGTGAACATTATGAGAAGTCAGCCCAGATCATGTCAGTAAGTATGTATTCTCTTTCATTTTGCCAACAGCTCGCATGTTGATTTTGTTTTGCCTTTTTGTAGGAAAAACACTGGGATCCATTTTCTGCAAAACATTTACCCAGTTGTGCAGTAAAATGCTGGCACACCACTCAAAATAACTTTTTAAGTTTGAAATACATATTTGGTCTTGAAATTGTAAAAAAAAAATATTCTGTATTTAATCTGCATTAAAAATTAATTGGGGAAGGACTCAAATTCAACTGCTTGAATCTAAAGAAGTCTCATGGTCTGTAGTTCATATGATACGTGAGAATAAATGAGAGAATAGACTCCTGGAGTCTGTTATAATAATGAATACATATTGTTCTTACAACTCAATTAATGTAGGTTTGTTGTGGTTTAATCTAGCAGGTAGCTAAGCACCACAAGTTACTCTTTCACCCCATGTTCCATCACAGCATTATGACGGAGAGAAATGAAAAGAAAAAAATGAAGTTGAATGTCTGGGTTGAGATGAAAATTCTCTAGAAAAGAAAGATAGAAAAGGAAGAGAAAAAGGAAAATGGTAGTAATTATAATAATATACACAAAGTAAGTGATGCACAAGCAGTTGCTCACTATCCACTGACCCAAACCAGCCCCCAAACAGTGTCTGTGCCCAGGGCTAACATCCCACTGTTGTTCAAGTTTTTCTTCCACATGATGTTTATATATCTATATCCCTCTGGTCAGTTTAGGTCAGCTGTCCTGCTGTTCTTTCCGAGTTCTCTGTGCTCCTTCTGCCCCCCTCCCTGTCAGGACAGTTTGAGAAGCTGGGAAACTGAAATCTCTTTGGCTCTGTGCAGCACTGCTCAGGAACTAAAACACTGATGTGTTACAAATACCGTTTTCTCTGAAAGCCAACACATTGCATCCTATCAGCCACAATGAAGAAAAAATCAACTTTTTCCCTAGTGAAACCAGAAAAATGTTTATCATCATCTGCATAATTTCTGTTTTTGGATTTTCTCACTCTTTATTATTCTGGATAATCAAGAGTTGCCTTTGACTCTTGGAGTTATTTGGGTTTTATGTGAGAGTCAGAGTGCTGAGTGACAGACTCTAGCTGTATATTAGAGAAATCTAGACACACAGAAAAATTGAGCTGAATCTCTGTAAGACTATACTCGCAGAATCACCAGTTACTTTTAAAAATAGGCTCATTTTTCTTTAAATACACTACTAATTTGTGCTCCACTGCAAACTGTATGCAGGTATTCTTCTTGAATGAATGAGCTGGCTCTGAGAGCTACAAATTCAGCCCTACTGTGGGTCCTTCCTCTCTTTTTCTTTCTTTACGTTGGCCTCCTTCCAAAAAACTGAATATTATTGGCTGCCTTGTGAAAGACTCATGCTTAGCTGGACTTGCTCTTGCACTGTTCTCTGACATTATGTTAAGCTTAGCCATACTATCAGGCACTTGAATCTCTTTTACTTTGCTTGCGCTTGCTGTCAGCCACTCTTTCTTGCCAAACATGGAGCATTACCCAAAATAAATTTCTGCCCATGCTTTGAATTCAGAACTCTAACTAGTGTGATTTTCAGTTCTCCTTAATTTCAGCTGAATGCCAAGCACACCAGCCTTATTGCAAACTTCTGAAACTGGAGTTTGTAATGGAAGTGCAGACATAGCCCTAACTATTGGCATGAGCAGTATGGCTATAATTATGTAAGGACAAATGGGTAGAAAGAACACATCATTGAATAGAGAAAAATCTGCTCTTATTAATAATCTCATATATTTGAGAAAATGACTTTGGAAAAGGAAAAGTTAAAATACTGAGTTAGTAAAGGAGATGAAGAGAAGACCACAGTTCATCCCACTGTCCCTACAGTCAAAAGCTAAAACAGAAATTGAATTTCTCTGAATAAGGACTGTGCTAAATAGTATGTTGTTTCCAAAGGTATGACATTATGCACTGCAGCAAATATAGATTGAAGAAATTGGAACCAGACTCTGAGAGAATCTGATATGTATACTCTACATCAGGTTGGGATTTTCTTTGCGTTTTGTTTTATTTATTTATTTATTTTTATTTCCATCTAGGCAATAACATGTTTTCCTAACTCTACACTGGCTTTCAACAAACCTTTATTATACTAGAATTAGGCTAGCAACATCCTGTCACTAACTCTGTCAACCTATTAGAACAAGTAGCAAATATGTAGGCATAGACAAACACAAATAGATATATGCATGTATGTCTACGTGTGTTTTATGTTCATACAGAAAAACATACATATTTCTTGAGTTGATTGGATGTATTTGTGCAGTCATAAACATATTAACTTGTTATATGAAGGCTTATACTAGCCTCTAAACATACCTGAGAGTTCACAACTTTAGAAGTTTTGAAAACAAAAATATATCTCAAAATGTGAAGTTTTATTACTTTGTTTGCACAGCCACAACAGAATATGCTCCAGCTAAGCCTACCATCAGGTATGCAAAATATAACTGACTGGCCCAGGGAGGAAGGACAAAATAATTACTTTCTTTTTTTCTAATTAAAAATATATTTTTAAAATGCTTTAATACTATAGAGTTTCTGCATGATTCACTTGGCAAATCAAAAGCTCTGAAAGATACAGGAAAAAATAAGGAAATCTTTTTAAATTAAAAAAAAAAAAAGTGGTAATTGAAATTCTGATTTCCTTTTCTGCTTTCTCAATAGTTTCTATTTTAAGTTACAACAATTTCTCTAATGTGTATATATATATGTGTTTTAAAACAAAGATATAATAAGTAAAATATTTTAGAGAATAAAATTATATATTTACTAGGTTATCTGTTCTTTTTAGGTAAATAATTCAGAAAATGTACCATAAAATAAATTATATTACCAGTCCTGATCCAGTGATTTAACAGGCCTTCACATCAGCTGCAATGGTTATATAGTGTGTTATAGTGCAATCATATGTGCAGAATATCAGAGAAAGAGATTAACTTTTCAGCTTGGACAAAAATCTAAGCTAAACTTCAGTTCACCATTTTCTTTTGTCCATTTTAAAGCCACTATCTTTAAAGCAGTCTAGTTTATATCCTGGCTTCAATAAATTGCATTTTATGCTGGGAGTGGAACTGTTGGCGTTGCATAGCCAGTGCAATCTGACAAAACTGCCTTTGTCTTACACTACCGCTAAGGCCTAATCTAAGGGCTGGAACCTGTAAAGATCACTAAAAGCTGAAACTGAGGCACTGCCACCTTTCCTGAGAATGAATGGAAGCTACTGCTCAAACCCAGAATGCACGGCCAGTCTGAAGATTATGTTTTAATGTTTCATGTGAGCATATTCTCATAAAAAAAGAATCATGATTGTCAGAGCTGATAATTAAACAATGTCAATTTAGGCTAAATTTCTTCCCAGTTTATATCCTTTACATAGTTTAATTTTGATGAAGTTGCACTGATACTGAAGACAAAATCTCCTTCTCCGTCTTCCAACACCTCTATAAAAAACATGTAATATTGTCTGATTCAGTTATAAATGTGATAAAGTTCCCAGTGCAGTTGGGGGTCAGTATGTTTCTCTATACTGGAATTTAATTTGACCCTTAAATCATTACATCTATAGATGTTTAAAATATATTTGCATATCAGTTTTATACCTGTTGGCAGATAGATTTCTTCTGGCTCCACAGTCACATGGTAGCCTGGAAGGGTTTGGAATATTAAATAAAATTGTCAGGGAAAACAACTCACTCCACAATTGATAGACTGCAAAATCGTTAGTTGGTAACAGCTGTAAAATGAAAGGTACCAGCTGCTCCCTGTGAAAGGAAGAGAATCAGAGAAAGAGATAGAGTGTAGAACCAGAAGATCAATACATTTACCTGACAAAGAATCCCTTGACTCCTGTCAGTGTGTTACTGTGCCTTAAACTGAGAGATCCTGAAGTTATCACTCCCAGTCTTTTACAAGACAAAGCATCTGTGATGATACTTGTTCAGCATAATCCAGGGGAAGGAATCTGCTGCACACAGAAGAGGACAGATGAAAATGCATAAGAACAAGAAAACAACAGAATAGGCCTGATTTCTTTAAGCCATGTACATTGTACACCAGTTTAAAAATTGTGTGTCAGTGGAAGGCTTTGGATTGCTGCTGAACAGATGGCTAAGCTCTTACATGGAAATGAATTTCACAACACTTTTGCAATCATTTCGCTATGATTTTGCCTAGAAAGATACACTTGATTTGCCCATGAATGTATGGCTTGTTTGCTCTTTATTAATAATTAATAATAAAAAATGCTACATTGGGATCATAGAATCATAGAATTATAGAATGGCCTGGATTGAAAGGGACAACAATGATCTAGTTTCAACCCCCCTGCTGTGTACAGGGTCACCAACCACTAGACCAGGCTGCCCAAAGCCACATCCAGCCTGGCCTTGAATGTCTCCAGGTATGGGGCATCCATAGCCTCCTTGGGCAACCTGTTCCAGTGTGTCACCACCCTCTGTGCGAAAAACTTCCTCCTAACATCTAACCAAAATCTCCCATCTCAGTTTAAAACCATTCCCCCTTGTCCTATCACTATGGTTCTTGGTTCTTTCAAAGATAAATCTTTTAAAATTGTCTTCTATGTGAAAGCTAATCAAATAGACAGGGGTCACTTGCCAGGTGGTTAACTCTAAGTTCAGTGAAATAGAGGCAAAAATGAAAATGAGAATGAAATTGACTCTCAGCTTGTTATTGGAAGTCTCTGTCAGCAAAAGAGCTAGAAAATGCTTAACAGGCTGTATTAGATTTCTGCATGTTTTTGAGTAGAGAAGGAAAAAGGCTGATTTGGGCTGGAAACCAGTGACTGAGCTGCCACTTTCATCTCAGAGGGTTACAGTGAAGTAGGGTGAAATGGTGAGTTTTTTAATTATCCTCTGAGGTTCATGTCATGTAATCTCCATGCCACAAACACCAGCTTAGAATCCTCTCAGCCACTTTCAGATCCTTCCAAGTTACCAGTTTGGATAAAATGAGGCAAATTGCATGGATATTGTGTTTAAAATTAAAAATGTTGACTGTGAGAGTCATAGAAAAGAACATAAGGGGTAAGGAAAAAACACATTAGCTTATAAAGAAATCCTTATAAGTTAAGCTTTATATTCAATTCAAAATAGATTAATAGAAATAGTATTCAAAAGACTAACTTTTACTGTATCAGTATTTTACTGAGATATTAAAAAAAAAAAAAAAGATATCATCCAGTGCAAATAGGATGATAGGATACAAAAAGGCACTTTTTTCCTGTCATATTTTATAAATATTAAAAAAAAAAAACCCTGCAAATGAATTGCGTTAACTTTATCACAAAAAATAAAATCAAAGAAAACAAAGACTAACTGTGAGATCACAGATTGCTGTGACTGTTTCAGACACTGATGTCAACATGGGTCCATAACCTGAGAAGAGATAGATGGCTACCTAGTTGTCACAAGTTTTCTAACAGACTATGATGTTCCACCACCAGATTTTCCCAGAATCTCTGGGTGCAACTTACTGTCTGCAAGATGAACGTTTTTGTTTGAAGTATTTATGCCACTAACAGAGTTTGCATTCTCATTTAATATACATATAGGCAATAAACTTTATTTGTGATATAGGTAAACTTTCTATACTTAGAAAAATGTACAGAATATTCAATGAATACATTTGTGTGTTAAAACAGGTGGTTGACACTTCATGTATAAACTATATTAGTTAATAATTAGTTCACTGTAACTGCTCTTTGGTCTGAACATACAAGTTATACTTGACAACTAAAATCGCAGTAGAATGGAGTGTTAACCATGATTAATACATATATATACAATTATTAGACTGCATATATAGACAAATTCTGTCTTCACTTACACAAGTTTCACGCATCTGATCATCTAAAGCATAAAGATGTTTTCCTTCCTCTTGTAAATTGGCTACTTACATTTTTTACACTTTTAGTCAATTATGAGTTTCTCTTTCTACATTCATCTGTGCTTGCTACAGACATACTGTTTCCTAAGAAAAAATAAGTTAATAGTAATAGTCTATTTAAAACTGAAATGATGCGAAAAATGGACATCAATCTGAAGCCAATGAAATATGTTTTTTTTCCTTCTTAAATGTATTTTTGGGGGGTCAGTGGTTGTTTGCTTTGGCTTAATTTTCTATTCCATAATCAAGTTTGAAACATTTTACTCACTCTCACTCTGAGTTGATATCAGGAAATCTTTGAAGGTATGAGCTTTGACAGAACTTAAGTGGGCAGTTTTTTACATAAGGTTGAACTGTTCTCAACACTGCTAACACAAATCTTTTGCATTAACATTAAATATGTGGAATAGTAATATCTTCTCAGCTTTCCTCACTGCACTGATTTTGCTGTTGAGGAAGGAAAAAAGATCTCTTCCTGCCTTCTCTTGTGTTATTAACTTCCTGACCCTTCTAACTTCTCACTATTAAAAAATTCTTTTGTTATCCTGCATTTTTTGCCTTCTTGTCAGGACTTGTATTAGTTATGTCATCTGAGCATGAAGATATTTATAATGCATTCCAAAATTGTATTTTGTTTTGTGTCTTGCATGAGGCACACAGCCTCAAGGGTGGGTATGTAGATGGATTTGCATGCAGAAAGAAAATCTTTCATAGAATTCTAAATGAATTCACTACTAATTACTATGGTTAGGTCATGGTTGGACTCGATGATCTTGAAGGTCTTTTCCAACCTGAGTGATTCTATGATTCTATGAATTAGTTTAAGGAAGTTCCTTCTTAAGGAGTTTTATGTATCTAACCACCAGAAATTGAAGGGTCAGCTTGAAAGCAAATTCATGGAGTGAAAAATGACAAATACTCAATCATGAGTTATATTAAACACTGACAATAGAGGATGAATATTTTCTTAAAATTGGCTAAGATCAAGAAAATAGATATCTACTGTGGTATACATTTTGGAGAAGAAATTAGGACTTCTGCCTAAGTATCTTATTGAATAGAAATTCTGAATTCTATATAATGCAATACAATTTTTATATATTGCACCACCAGGAATTGCCTAAAATGAGATCAGTAAATGCATACAGAAATACTCTCTTGGTAAATGGGATACCAAGAATACATCATATTGGTAAAGTGAAAACAAAAATTTTGTGGAGAAACATTATGCTTTGCAAAGATACTGGAGTTTGAAGATCGAAATAAAGCAAAAATGATTCACTTTATACAATGTACTGATGATCTCATGTGAGTCTTATTCCACAATCAAAACAACATGGTAAAGCGAGATAATGTCCCAGAGAAGGATGACTGGATTACTATAGATGCATGCCAGAAATTCATATAAACGGAGTTAAAATGTAATTATATAAAGTAACAGATAAAAGGTACGTGAAAAGTTGATGAATATGATTTCATAGAAAGAAAATCTGTGGGTTTGTTTGTCTTGTTCTTATTTGTTTCATCATTTTACACGTGATCAATAGGAGACTCAGGAAGTTGATTATTAAGTTCAGGCATGTCTGCATGTTTCTGCACATGGCAATATAATATATTCTTGTACATGGTCCCAGTCTTTATTTCTTTAAATGAAAAATAGCAAGATGAATGTGTATCTTCCACATCTCTGAATTACTTCAGTTGTATTGTGTGATGCCTACTAAATTCATTGTCTAAGGTATAGAAATTTGCACTCTTCTGATTGCTTCTCTTATTAGCATTTTAATGTTTAATAACACAGTCATCCTATCCATCAAATAATTCTTGTCCACTCTTATACTATTCTTCTCTTGTCTTAGTCCACCTTATAGAGAAACAGAAATAAATTAGTATAGGACCAGACATTTTTAATCCCTTTTATCAGATCATATCACTCTTGAGCACTTACTACACAAACAATCTATTTCTTAAATGCATTAGTCCATGTATTTTTTTAACAACAGCATAAATTATGAAGGATCAGAGAAGGAGGTTAAATCTTTTCACTTTAACTATTTCATCATTATGTAGATATAAAGTTAAGGTTAATGTAACAGTGTAAGAAGACAAATATCTGATGAGAATACATCTTTCCATATAAGTTGCCATCAGAATATGCTACGGGTAGTAAGGAATTATATCCTTGTCTTTTCTTTCTCTCCCTTCCTTCCTTCCTTCCTTCCTTCCTTCCTTCCTTCCTTCCTTCCTTCCTTCCTTC
>JAOWBP010004700.1:12196081-12218984 GCA_028571105.1 Tragopan temminckii | reverse complement strand
AGGAGAGGAGAGGAGAGGAGAGGAGAGGAGAGGAGAGGAGAGGAGAGGAGAGGAGAGGAGAGGGGACCCCTGAGACCACATAGTACATTTACACCCTCGGTTCAGTGTTACAGGTTTACATAGATCAGTTACATTATTTGATTAATTAGAATTTGATTAAATAGGTTTTGAACATGTGCTTACCACAAGCAGCAATTTTTACTGAAAAAGAACCAGCAACAAAGAATTCATAAGCAACAATTAAAAACAGGATGAACAGCCATCTATAATTACTATTATTGAAAGTATTGTAGGACAGTAAATTCATGCTTTGGCAAATTCAGGAGAATATTTTGTAGGCTAAGAAAATTCCAGGATTTATGATATAGGGAATATGCTAAGAACTTAGGAGAATGAAAACATCTAAAACTGCCTCTCTTACTTGGTAACTAAAGAAAAGCTACATTCATTCCTACTTTAAAGTTTTAACTGCCTTTTCAGATCCTAAATGCTGGTGTGATTAAAGTCCTAGATATAATTTTCTTTTTTCCACTCTTGGATATTGTTAATAGAGTGTATTGTAATATGATGTAATTATTTTATCTTAAGGCTAATGCAAGGTATTATTTACAAACCTGCTAGTTGTGTAGCTTGCCCTCTTAAAGTTCATAGTTATAAAAAAGTGTGCTACATGGCAAAATAAGCTCACTCAGCACCAACAGTAAAGCATAAGCTGAGACAACATCTCCATTTTAAGTACCATGTTCTCATCAGAATAATATTTAATCAGAATTAGGATATTTATATCTTTCTCTCTCTCACCAGTGCCTTCTGAAATGCCATTGGTACTGAATGAGTAGTGAATATCTGCATAGTTTCTCTGAAAGCCTCTGCTTTCAACAACAGACAACATCAAATGAGATTAAATTCTTGCATGTCAGTAACCATATTAATACATAAAAACTGTTTTTATTAGGTTTGAGAGTGGAAACTTGACACAAATTTCTAATTTCATAGTCAGTTCTTGTCCTAATCTTCTTTTTGTGTGTGTGTTTTTGTTTTGTTTTGTTTACTTAAATATGACTCAGGCTCTCCCTTCTAATTCTGATAGTAATTGCACACTTTTGACTCAGTCTGACTGCATAGTTTTTTAGTCTATCATGAAACTCTGAGTGCTCATTTTCCCAGAATGGAATCAAAGGACTTAGAATGATGGTAAAAGATTTTATTTTGAATAGATAAAAAAGATATTTCTTAAATGAGGGGATTACTTTCAGTCCTGAGGGAGTTTCTTTTTGAAACTCATATACGAGGAGAAAAAATGTTAATTGAATCTTCTCATTTACACCTTCCATCTGTTTTCATTCCAGCTGCATCTGCTTAGATACTTGAGATGCAGGTCAAGCTAACACTTAAAGGGTCTCAGTTGATTACTGTAGTAATTTAATAAAATTTCTACAAATAGGAAGCAGAAGTGTAAATATCTTTTTGCCACTGTGTTAAATAAAAATGTTTTAAAGCTATTTTTCTTGGTTCTCAGTTTATTAAATTAAGAAAAAAAAAAAATTCTGACAATTTTCTTCCATGGGAAATTTATTCTCCTTCTTTGAAACTTTATGACACTATGGTCATTGGATACAAATAGTTCTTCATAAAAAGATTTTTCTATCTTGCAACTTCAGCCATCTAACTATTGGTTTCGTTGATTCTGTCTTAGCACACAGTGAAGAAAAGATACCTCTGGAAAGTAACTTATTTCACCATCTAAATAGGATATTAAACAAAGGATAAAAAACTTGTGTGTATATATATATATATATACACATACATACAAGTATATACATAGTTACATAGCGCTAGCTAAGTTCAGCACAGGAGAATTAATATTTTCTATCCTGTGAGAACACCCAAAGTCAAAAATATGTGTTATCCAATATTAAGAAGATGTGGTTTGCTATCTAAATCTTGCTTGCTATATTGAGACTTATGCTGATGAAAATTTTACTACACTTTCTGGAAGAAACTTTCTTCCGTAAAACAATGGAGAAAATCTAGCGTGAGTAAAAAAGCTGGAGAAATTGAAGGAACGGAGGCCATAAAAAAATTAGCATAGAGATTAGTGAGGTAAGCAATAACGAGTGCATATGTATTACAAAATATTGGTGGTCCTTCATAGTGTGTTTATCAAACTAGGCATGTAGATGTGCAGAGGAAAAGTGTGTATGTCTTAATAGCTTAATGAATGTAGATAGGAGCATCCTTAGTCTGTTGGGGCTGAGTTTTTTAAACTAAGAAGACTGCAGAAAATCCAGTTATTAAATTATATATAAAGAAAATTAATAAGATAGTCATTTAAACAAATTTTCTATAAAAAGTTGGTAATATGGGACATATATATAACATGAAGAAATCTTAAAGATCAAACTTTATGTGAAGATTACAGGGAGCTGACAAATGAAGCCATTGGTATTGCAAGTGCGGATTCTTCTCTTGCAGTCATTTTGGAGATATTTAGATGGACAGTTTGGAAGTTACAGGTTCTGCATAAGATAGAAAAATGTAATTATGTTAAATTATTAAAAATGTCACATGAGATGCAGTGTGGAGTACAATTAGCATTGGTGCAGAACATAAGGTTAACAGTACAGTATAGAAGAGAGAGGTCATGAGTGCCAAAGAATCCTAGTGTAATTATTCCATTTCCTTTCTCCCAATAAATTTATTTAAAGTCAGGTTCTCTAGCTTCAGCTGGCAATAATGACTATTTTCTATATTTAACCCTATGAGATTTTATCCTTTAACTGACCATATTTTAGCATTCCTAATTATTCTATAAATGTATTAGGCAAATCTTTATCTAAAAAAATGCATTTCTTCTTTCTTTTCAACAGTATTACATTTAGTACATAGTACATAACTGGTTAGAATGCTAAACACATAATTTAAATCCATAAACAATTTTATACAAGCTTAATATAAATGATCAGAATGATGGTTCAAAGGCAATCAAATCGTGCTTTGTAGAAAAATAACGCTTTGAAAAGAGTTGAGATTTTGCTGTAAAAAGATTTCTGAAAGACAGTGGTTGATCTGCCAGCACAGCGCGAACCTCATGTTTGAAAAGAGAATATATTCTGATTACAGCACGGATGTTTTTAATGTTATTTACATAAATGAGAAAAGTATTCCTTCAGAGTGTCGAAGTCTCTATGAAAGTGAAACTGTGACATTCTTTGAATGCTTCAGTTGTCTGATAATCTTCAGGCTACCTCTCTGCATCTTCCAAATAGGCAAGTGATTTGGAAAACGAATAGAAATATTGACCTCCTTTGACTTTACCTTCCTGTGAGGAGAAATAGCAGCCTTGAGTTTTTACATAATTGATGCAGAGAGCCTGTCTTTTTACACAGGTGATACTTCTGTTTATTGAACCCTATCCTTGTCTGACTAGGTGAAGGAGCAAAGAACTGACAAGTCTCAGAAGAAGTCTTCTGCTGCAGAACTCCTGACATAGCTTGTATTAAAGTCACTCTTAGAAATCCTCATTCCTGTGCTCACCAGGTACATCAATGCTGAATACCTCTTAAACCAGGTTCCTCTTTTGCTTTTTGTCTTTTATAACCATCTTTATTAAAAGGTTACTCAGAACAGGGAAAATCTAGAGGATTAAACTAATTCTCAATGAAATGCTAAGGTTTGAAGATACACTTATATTTAGTGTGATGTTTACATTTTTACTCTTCATCCCACTGAATGGGAGTCACAAAGTTATTCTTTTGGACTGTTAACAACATGCTACCAAAGCAGCATACTTTTAATATCTTGCAGAGACCAAGTCAGTTTTCTCATTACTTTCAAATTTTGTAATGCTTTCATAAACCTTCTTTCAAGCAGTCTTTGATATTTGAAATAGATCAATGTGACATTTAAATATATATTCTTCCTACTAAGAATAATCAGAGCTATCAAAATGTTGAAATATATACAGATAGCTTCCTTCCAAGCACCATCTTCACACACATTCTGAACTAATTCTAAATTTGATTATTATCATGACCTTCTAGCAGAGGTAGAAGTTGTTCATAACAGCTTTCATAATCAGGATATATCTAGTACAATTTGGAAAGCTAGTTCAAGGTAAAAGAAGCCATTTGAGAACTGACATTCTAGAATCAAATATTTACTAAGGAATATTTATTAAATATATCTTCATGTCTGATTTTCATCTTGGATTTTCACATTGAAGTACCAGAACATGGAAAAACTATTTCTACAAGAGCTTCTGTAGAAAGACAGATTTTACCACCTTATTTCTTGTTTTCACTGACTAGAATTATTACATTTAAGAGAATGATATTTCATTTTATCTCGTGCAAATATAGCTCTTGTCGAGAAATTTTAATTAGAACCAGAAACTCAGCAAGGCTTTTATGTAAAATCTGTGAGTTCTATAAATTTGTTATAATCATTAAAAGCTTTAAAACTCTGCTTAATCTTTTATCTGCAGAAAGAGATGTCTGATAGGCACAAAGCATGATCACTTTTCTGTTTCAATTCTCTCTTACATAAGGCATGAAGAGGATAATATATGAGCCCTTCCACACTGAGAAGAAGAAACAGGACTGCTCTGGGGTGGTCAAAATTTTCACTCCTTATTTCTGGCAATTCACCTGTGGCCTTTTTTTTTTTTTTTTTTTTTTCTTTTCCTTCTAACACTGCAGAATCTCTGCCTCTCTTTTTTAAAGCTGTATTTCAAAGACATCAGTGGGAATTTTCTCAAGACACTTATCAGCACTGGCTGGCACATAGCCAGCAAATAACCTACTTTCTCCTTGTGCCAACATTACTACTGCTGCTTTTATTATTCACATTATCATAGCACTTTACTGTGTTAGGTGTTAAAAAAGAAAAAAAGCATGTTAAAAAAGAAAAAAGAAACACAATGTACTAGCTCTCCTTACACCATTCCCCTGTGCCCTGCTGTTCTACATTCCTTGGTGCCTCAAATGCTCTTATGCAGAGGCTGCAGAAATGTCTGATGCAGGACTACAATAAAGTAACATTTTTGCTGGTATTCTGAAGGTGCAAGTGCTGTTCAGAATTACCAAGGTGTAACGTGGTTTAATTTAAATGCAGAAATTACTTACTCATTTACCTTAATGGTAGAAAATAACAATTTATTTTCACTTTTTCCTGGATATTTTTTTCTGGCATATTTTCTGCTACTTTTTTTTTTTTTTTCTTTTTTTCTTTTTTTAATAAGTAAAAATGTAGTAGGAATTCAGGAAAAGGATTTTCTTAAATAATACAGCCCTGTTTGCCACTTAAGTTTCATTAGCATTCCTTGGCACTGCATTAATTTTTAACATGTGGCTGTAAAATTTACTTCAAATGGATCTGATAATACTGTGGAAATGGAAAAAGCATTTTCAGAGAGATAGGCTTTAAACAAAATTCAGATTAGCACATTCTGAAAAACATTCTTCCAAATTTTACATTTTGTGTCTCACCTTGGTGCTTCATCCCACCTCTCTGGCTTCTGCTCTGGTTCAGGCTATGGCAGCAAGAGTTCCTCACCGTAGGCACAAATCGTCCAAATACTTAGGCACATCTTGGAGTAAATTTAACATTTTTCACAAAAGTCCTTGCAGGCTGACTGACAGGTGAGTACACATTTATCTTTCTTTGGCATGAAACATCACTGCAGTTGGACCGTGGTCTCTTCCCTGCCTGTCTGAAACTCTTGGGAGAAAAGCAACTAAAAAAGCCCAGACAGCTTTATCCAGTCTGAACTATCCTCTGATTCTGAAATCCTGCTTGTATAAATGTATGTGCATATGCTGATATACTCACTTGAAATGATTCAGAGAAAAAATAGATCATACTATTTGAAACCTGAGTTGAGACAACCTCCACTACCAACAGAAGCTGGGAACTGAAAGAATTGAGCATACTAGTGAAGACCTTCTAAATATGTATTTGCTGCTTGTACTGTATTTGTTGCTTGCTGTTTTTCTTACTATATACAGCTTTTCATAATGGGATTGATGCATACATGTATATAGCAGTGTGTCAAATTTTATGGAACTGAAGTAATTAGTCATTGTTTTTCTTGATCTTCTTTTAATTTGTCATGCATTTTTTCAGCGTCTTGTGACTTATGAATGTTGAAGATATCTTTATATGCAAATGCCTAAAACACACAGACTTTATACATTCGTTAATAGAGAGACAATATATATATGGCTTAAAATGCTAGAGCTGATTGCTTTGTTGCATTGTTTTTCTTCATGTAAATTGGGAAAAAACTGAATTTAAAATCAGATGTAGCAGGATGGTATCTGCAGCATTTTTATTGACAATAATTTAAGATATTTGACATAACTTGAAATTTTAGTCTTCTTTCCACTCATTTATGACCAGGTAACTACTGACATCCCTTTCTTAAACTATTCAGAAGATACTGATTATTTAAAAAAGCAAACAAACAAACAAACAAAAGTATGGTATGAGAAGCATAAAAAGCTGTATGTTCTTACTTCTTGATATGTTTAACATTCTGTACAGATTTCAATAACCCTCCCTTTCTTTTCTTTTTCCCAGACATTTTCCTCAAATTTTTAACTTCATTTTTTTTTGCAGCTGCTGGCTACCAAAATGCTGAACACAGCACTTGCTGAGAACTAATAAAAAGTCAAAGAGTAGATGTCAGGCTCTCTTAGACTTATTTAATCACTATGAGTGGGAAGAAAGACAGATTTTGATTAAGACCAGCTAAAACGATCAATAAAGTCCTTGAACTTGCAGAAGTCACTACTGGCTACCTTCAATAATGGTGATGGTCTATACTTCGGAAGGAATAGCCTTGCATTTGTACTTTAATGTACAAAACATATATGGAAGATCACTGATTATATTCATATGCTTCTGTAAGTGCATGCATTATAATTAACACTTTACTACTGTGATCTGGAAATTCAGCTTCAGCTAACTTCTTTTACAATGAATCTATGGGAAAACTGAATTCTAAAATGATGATCTGATAGCCATATATAAACTGAAAAGGAGACTATATATACAATGAGCAGCATGACAACTTTGCATGTGCAATTTTCACTAATTCTGTTCTTGATATACTAGGCCAAGTTCAAAAAGAGGAGAAGGTCAGGGTGGAGGTGCACTACTTCAAGATCCTGAAGATCCATTGGATATGAGACTTAAACAAACAAGAAATTACTTTCATTGATTAAATGTAGATTGAATTAGTAGGAAAAAATGACAGGCCATGCTAAGGTTGTGTCCCCTAGTCATTGTTTAACGCAGCGTGACAGATTCAATCTGCTCAGCCCAAAGGAAGGCCAAAGATGTCACTTATGGACTCTGCACAATGCTAGAGACATAGAAGAGCAAAATCGAAAAGTTACACTTTATCAACTCACAGCCTGGAGCCACTGTTCTCATTCGGGTTGTGTTAGCAGAACAATGTGTTACAGCAGGCGCAAGGCCGCTCCACATAATAATTATAGGTATCCCACAGGCAAAGCTCTTGTTGCTTTTAAGAATTGACAGAACGTGTCTTGTAGGCATGACCTAGCAGATGGGGGACTTTTTCTTTCGTCTTTTCCAAAAAGCCACCTAGGAGAAACATATAAAGAATCCTGATAAGGGATATATTTTCTCCTAAAGGGATAGGTTGATTACTATAAGCTGCTCTTCTTTTTCATTCACCTTAAAAATAATTGCTGGTTACCTTAGTAGAAAGAAGTCAAGTATAGCAACAGAAGCAGGGATAGACCTTTTGCTCTATCCTGCTAATTTGTGTCACCTACTGCACGGCCTTATGTATTGATGGTAGAAAAAATGAAGCAGAAAATTAAGTCTGAAAGGCGTTTTTGTCCTGCTGTCACTTTGTACAACATTTAGTTCAGTTGACATGACACTGTGCCTTTTGTTACATAAAACTGTCACATTGTCCCCTTCTGGTTAGCCACAGTTGCTGGCCAAATCAATAATATCTGTCAAAACTGTCAAATAATGAAGACAGTCAAAAAATATCTGTTATAATAGGTAATATTTTTAATGACAATTAAAAAATAAAATTATGCCAGTGAGAAAAGAAATGAGATAAATATAACTATTAGCTTAGAAAAAAAAAAAAATAGAAGAAAAAAAAAAAACAGAACAAGGATGTTCACAAATATATTGTAACTACTGGGCATTTTAATTATTTCAAAATAGGTTTTAAAATCTATTTTGGAGGGCTTTGCATGATATTAGCTAGAGAACAAAGTTTCTGACTACTGAAGAACAGTTAAAAATCATGATTGTATGTACTTAATGCATTTTCTTATATTTGCTAGGTATCATTTTGTAGTTTTGCTTCATTTTATTTTTTAGACTAAACATATAACACAGAAAGGCTTGAAGAATGAAAACCTATGTAAAAATAAGTAAATTGTCTGTATTTTCCACTAACACCTGGAGACCATAGTGTGATACAAAAATGTAAAGCAAAGGGTATTTAGATTCATGAACAATACCTAATGTCTTATGATATATTTCTTTTTGCTTTCCATCATTTCAGACTGAAATTCTCCAGATTTTTTTGCTTATACTTTCTTTCTAGAAGCTCTAGTAAACATGCAGTTTGTCAAGAATGTGGAAGAAAGGATTAGTGCCCCGAAAAGGCACTACAAAATACACTGTGGTGCTGGCCTATGAAGCTGTACTTCCTGGCTGGATAGTGTTGGAAGACACGCAGTCAAATTTGCCTACTACTCTTCTGTAACAACAACTGTTAATTCTATTTATGTATCTGTTCAAGCACTGTCCATTTTCTTAGTAGATATTAAGAGACTTTTCTGGGCAACAGACTTACAAATCTTTAGGATTATTGTGGTTATTTCAGATAATTTCTGGAAGATCTAAGAGGAAATGCAGAACTGGTGTGAGTGTTCTCAGTAAAGTTCTGTTTTGTTGAGTGGAAAGGAAAATGGATTTTCAAGGGATGATGTTGCTTTTTATTCTTCAGGTGTTTTTTGTTGTTGTTGTTGTTGTTGTTACTTTTTTGCCTTCCACAAATTCACAAATATGATTTCACCCTCGTCCTACTAACTGACCAGTTTTTCAAAGTTATGAAAGTTATGCATGTTTTCAATAGCTACTTTGAACATTTTTGAGATGAAGGGGAAAGTAAGAATTAGGGAAAGAGCAATAGCCACCAGATCCAAACACCAATGTAAATTTAAACCTACTCATATACATAGACATTTCTCTGTCTATAAATAGAAACAATAAAGGAATTCAATTTTCCTCTTTTTCAGCTGAGAAAATTTATCACTTCAGATTTGGATCTTCATATGATACCTTTGCTTGAGAAGGAAATTCTGAAATACTATCAGACTGAAGACCAGAAAACTACCTAATAAGAGGGAGAAAAATTACATAGCAGGCCTTCTCTCCTTTTGTGACAATCCATTATTCTTGTGTATTTTACATAAGAAAGTGATATGGTAATATGGTAATAGTTACGTAAACTGAATATCTTGAGGTCTTCAGACACATCGAGATTATTTGAACAGATCTTCCTCTTTACAGTCCCACTTTCAATAAATTAAAATTTAACAATAAAAAGGATGTCTCATTAATAACCTCAATATTTTCTGTCTTATGCATTTTATAAAGCAGAGAGCTTTTACAGAAATATCAAGATTATAGGAACTCATGATTCCAGATATTTTTCTTTACGGAGTTTTTATTTTGAACCTGACCTTGCCTTGTTTCCATTCTGATTCCAAATATCTGTACCTTCTCTGACAGTCTATTCTAGGGGAAAAATAGTAATGTGAAGTTTTTTTTTGTTTGTTTGCTTGTTTTTTTGTCAACTCCAGCATGTTGAAGACCCTCTAAGCAGTAATCCCAAAATTCAATTTACTGAAAGGTTCACTTAGTTTGTTTTCGTCATCCCAGTTGATGATAAAGATATTAAAAAGTACTGATCCCCGCAGACCCTAAGAAATACAAATTCTAGCCACTTTCCAGATTGTATTTGAACTGTTTGCCATACTCCTTTGTGTCTGATAGGCCGTTTTAACAACATTCCTGTGGTCCATCATCCAGTTCAGATCTCTCATTTACTACCAGGACACAGTATAATATAGTATTAAAAATGTCATTAAAGAGAAAAGACTTCCTCCACACTTGTCCATGAAGCTAATTACTTCATTATTAGAAGGAAATCAGGTTCATTAAATATGATTTGCCTCTTGGTAAGTCTGTGCTACCTGTTCTCAGACACTTTTCCTTTCACTTGAATTTTAATGAAAATTCAACAATATTGAGGGAAAAAGTATTTTGCAATGAGAGTGGTCAAATAGTGAAAGAGAGACTCAAAGATGCAGTGAAAGTTCCATCTTTGGTGGTATTCAAAACACAACTAGGTGCTGCCATGGGCAAACCTGATTTATCTGGCTCCGCTTTAAGCAGTGGACTCAAGAATTTGTAAGTCCAAGGTCTCTTCCAACCTAGATACTTCTAGAGTAGTATGGAAGACATATACTAACCCATGCATCTGGAAATTTCTTCCAGGAAAGTTTTGACATGCAGTTTTCATAGTCTGAGAGACTGAGTTGATAATAAACAGCCTCCAGTTCTCTGCAACCTCCTTCTTGACTTCTGAATCATTGTTTCTTCAGGTGACAAATCCATGCTTATAAATACTTAAAAATTGGTAATAATGTATTTTTTAAATGCATATTTTGGACAAGGAGGATCTCAAAAGACATCATTTAAGCTGTAGGATGTGGCTGTTTTATTAACAGCAACAAAACAAATTAATTAACAGCTGTAAAGTTTCAAAATGGCTTCATAGTTTATTTTATAATACTTTTCTGAAAGAACTTCCTCTTTACAAGTTATAATCATTTTTTCAATCAGGTACATAACATAATAATAATAATAATAATAATAATAATAAACACTGAAAAAGGAATTTGTTGTGGATTTTAACATCAGAAAAACCCACTGATATATTTTGACTAGTTTCTGAAAAGATAAATCAGAAGTAACTTGGTTACATAAGAATCTTATAATTATTCCCTGTGCAGTTGGTTGCAGTTTCCTGGACAAACTCCTTTGTACAAATAAATAAATAAAAGTTTAGTTTTATTTTGTTTAATTATGTACATGATTTGTTTTGCTTTTAATTTTGTACAATCAAAATTTAGATATATGCAAATACACTCAATTTGTAAGAAATAAAAGCAGAATAATGGAATAAAAGCAGAAACAAGGATGTGTCAGCTGGGAAGAATATAGGGATGCCATTTGGACATGCAGAAATGGGATTAGGAAAGCCAGGGTGTAAGAGAGTGCTTTTTATTTGTTTGTTTGTTCCTTTTGCACCTTTGTCTCAAAGCTTGCTGTTGAACATGGACAAGTCCAGGTAAGTCCTGGTCGAAGTTTGGGAAATCCTTTGCCTGAAAATTTGGCCAGGGGCAACTAGAGAATGATAAGTAGCAGCTTACTTGCTGATAAGCAGTCTTTTGTGTGGGCTCATCTGGAGGGAGATAACCATACCTTCATGCTTATAGGTGCTGCACATGACTCTCACCTAACCACCCAGGAAGGCCTACACATGACTCTTAACTAAATGCCTCAAAACGCCACAATTGGCAGAAGAGGATTAAAAAAGGGACCTACAACTAAGCGAGGTGTGTCTAACATCTGATACCTCATGATGTGATGCCTGCCTGCTGCCAGACTCTCCTGGGCCTGCAACCTGAGACCTGCCTGTTACTTCCAGACTCACTGTTGCTGCCCCCGTTCTACCTACAGTCAGCCACTCTGCTGCTGCTCTCCCCTGTGCTTTTGCTCCAGTGTCAATCTTGAACTACCAGAATGGCATGCAACGGGATGCTGCTGGATCTTTTGTGGTGACTATCCATGCTTTACACAATCATGCTGCTTTCCTATTTTTCCTATTGCCCATTTTCCCTTCCCCATCACCCTAATTTGTAATAATCGCCAGCTTTCCCTTTCCCATCTCCCAGTTGACTAGCATTTGTAATAAGCTGGTCATTGTGTCTTAATCTCATTGTCAGGTATACACATACTAAAAGAATGTCCTCTCCTTCCTGTAAATTGGAGTGAGACTCAGGGCAGAGATGAAACTGAACATGGTGAGGGATGCTAAAGCAGAAGAAAGGGTTCTATAGATTCACTGGTCAGAAGAGGCAGGCCAAAAAGAGTGTATTTTCTCTGATAAATAAGAAATGAGAGCTGGCTACAACAAACATGGAGAAAGCTGAGGTACTCTGTGAGTTCTTTGCTTCAGCCTTCGCTGGCAGCCAGGGTTCTCATATTTCTTACATCCCTGAACCTCCTGGCAGGAACTGGGGGAGCAAATTGCCCCCTCCTGTAAGGGCAGAGCAAGTTTGAGACTGCTTCATAAGACTGAATGTGTACAAGTCTATGGGACTGGAAGACATATTGCCAATTCCATTTTCCACAGTGCTTTAATGAAGAAACATCTATAATCTCATAGGATTTGTCTTTTCTTTATCATTCTGAATTGTCTGATCTCTACAAAGGCAGGCAGAAATTTTGATCTACAAATTTCCCAGTGTTCACAGATAATTTTTGAGCATCCCTTCTCTACGGATCTTACATCCAGGTTTCTAATGTTCTTCTCTGTCACTATGCTTTTGAGATAAGGCCAAAATTAGGGTTTGAAAACATTTCTAGAAAAATAAATAAGCTCTACCCTTGTGCGAAAAATTCTGGGCAATTCCCTGCAGAATCTGTGTGTAGTATGGTTAATTATTTATCTTTTCTTTACTTTTTCGAAAGCTTTCTCAGAAAAAGACATTTAGTTTTGTGACCCTAGCAGAAAAAAACACGTTTCTCAGTTTGCCTTCTTTTTTTTTTTTTAAGCTATACGATAAGCAAACTGAGTTCCCTTTCACCCTTTGAAAGTGTAACCGAACAGAATGACTCTTCATTTCTGTAAGTTGAATTTCAGCCAAGAAGAAATGAGTAATTCTTTACTCCTAATTAGTGTACTTGTGATAATTCCACTTGTGGTGAGAGTTGTCTGAAACATGAGTCTTCATTCAATCCTATTTATTGATGACCACATTAGAATTTCCAATAATATAGGGTACGCTGCCTTGAAAATGTATCATCAGTCACCCAGGAAGCCTCCATATTGAAAGCAAACCTTTGCATTGATTAGATATCTTATTATGGCCCCATAAGAAAGTCTGAATGGAATATGTAGCCAAAAGATCTATAACTCTTGAACAAGGTGCTAATGAGTATCTGTATTGTCTCTAGTACTGACACAGCTGTGCTCAGTAGTAGGAAGGAATGACCTTTCCCGCTTCTCCATCTTTAAGAAAATTATGGCTCTGGCCACCAGCGAAGAATGAATCCAAGACTTAATAAGTAATATTCTTCCCAAATCAGCACATGCATAGGGAGTGACTTTCCAGGTGAAATTCAAGGAATAATCTATAGCATCCAAAAGGATTTAAATAATCTCTTTCCCACTTATTTGCTAGATCAGAAAGGGGGGGAACCCAACCAAAAAAAAAAAAAGCAGTAACAAAACAAAACAAACAAACAAACAAACAAACAAAAACAAACCTGCACTCAAAGGACAGAATTATATTTCCTTCTTGAATAGCCTTTAAATCATTCTCTCCTCAAGAAATGTCATTACTAGACATTTGAAAATTACTGATGAACTACAGCTACTTACTTTCTCATTTATTTCCCAGATCGATCATTTAGGGATTATTATATCTTAAAACTTTTATTTGTAAATTTTGAAGTCTGTATGGATGAGCAATAACAGAAATTACTAAGGAAAATTCCTGACATCTTAGATAAGACCAAAGGTCTTAAAAGAAAACAGTGTACAACTGTTTAATCCATTGTTTGAATATGCTGTGCAATTAATAATATGCTAAGACTTACTGACATTTAACTTCCAGCAAATGGCCAAAACAATGTAAATATTTCAAGAGTTCATTTATAGCAAAAACAGACTGAAATTTTCTGAATTTGAACTATCATTTAGAGCTTTCGTTGTGGTAAAAGGGATGCAATTTTTTTTTTTTTCCAAAAAAATAAAAGTACTGTTTATCTAGTAAATACTAAGTGAATGACTTCTTCAATCGAAGAGTTCCAGGCTTCTGCACAGGTTTATGTTTCTCATTCTTTATTTTTTAATATCTGAGCAACTCACATTTAGAAACTGATTTCTTGTTTGTTATTCTGAATTGCTGATGATCTCAGACTATAACTATATTTCTGCCACTCTCTCTCTCTTCTGATGCTCCAGCATGCAGTCCCTCCCACAGGATGGCATCCTTTCCAAACTGATTCAGTATGGTCTTCCTAGAATCTACAGTTCTTCAAAATCTGCTACAGTGTGGATCCATACCATGTGGCTTGGTCCTTCAGAAATTAAATTCTTTAGCACACACCCCAGGAGCAGCTCTAACCAGGCTGAATTCCTCTCTATGAGCCGCAGCCTCTACCAGGCCACATCTACTATGACACTGTGGGCTGCTCCGTGGCTCCATGGGGAGCTCTGTGTGGTTCATATGTACTGCAGGGGGTCAGATTTTTCTGTCATGGGCCCCTCCTGGACTGCAGGGAACTGCTGCACTGTACCTGGAACACCTCCTACTTTCGTTCCACACTGACCCTGGTGCCTGCTGGACTGCTCATCTCACTTATCTCACTCTTCTCTCCCAGTTGCTGCTGCACACCTGTTTTTCTCTTCATTAAATCTGCTCTCCCAGAGTACACCCAGCTTTGCTCATGTCTCAGCTCTGCCCAGCCCTGTTGAATCCCTTTTGGAAAACCTGGAGCTGTCTTTGATCTGATCTGGGACAGCTGCTGCACCCACAGAATTCACTCCTGCAGTTGCCACTACCAAAACCTTGCCACTTAAACCAAATACATATTAAAGTAATATTCACGTAAGAGTTATATGTTAATTGTTTTTATTATGTTTTGTTCTAGTTGTATCATCTTCAAAATATTTTTCCTTACAACAGACCCTAAAAATTGTTGACCCTTTTCAGAGTAGCTAGTCATGGCTCAGAAAGCTTGATTATGTTAAAACAAATGTATGTAAGAGAAAACTCATGTGTAATGAACAGAATTAAGCACAAAGAATGTGGGCAATCTCATAGAAATCATGTCAGCCTGGGATAAAAATTGACGATTTTAAATAATACAAGTAAGCTCTTCAACGTCTATATCAATGTCCTGGATAGAAGGATTGAGTGAACCCCCAGCAATTTTGCTGATGATATTAAGTTGAATAGTGCAGTAAGTACAATAGAACGAAGGGATGCCATCCAGAGGCACCTGGACAGACTTGAAAAGCGGGCTCTCAAGAATATTGTGAGGTTCAACACGGCCAAGTGCAAGGTGTTATGCTTGGGTTGAATTAATCCCAGGTATGTCTACAGACTGGGAGAAGAAGGCATTGAGAACAACCCTGCAGAGGTCTTGTGAAACCCGATAGATGAAAAGCTGGACATGAGCCAGCAGTGTGAGTTTGCAGCCTGGAAGGCCAACAGTATTCTAGGCTGAATCATAAGAGGAGTGGCCAGCAGGGACAGGGAGGTGATTGTCCCACTCTGTTCTGCCCTTGTCAGACCACACCTGGAATGCTGTGCTGGGCCTCCAGCACAGGAAAGATGTGGAACTGTTGGAGAGGATCCAGAGGAGGGCCACTAAGATAATGCGAGGGTGGGAATGCCTCTCTTGTGAAGACAGGCTGAAGGAGCTGGGCTTGTTAAACCTGGAGAAGGCTCAGGGGAAACCTGATAGTGGCCTTTTAAAACTTAAAAGGGGCTTATATTCAGGAGGGAGACCAACTTTTTACGTGAGCTGATATTGGTAGGACAAATAAGAAATTAAAAGAGGGGAGATTTAGATTAGATTAGATATTAGGAGGAAGTTTTTTACTTAGAGGGAGGTGAGGTCCTGGCATAGGCTGCTCAGAGAAGTGTGGATACAGCATCCCTGGAGTCCTTCAAGGCCAGGTTGGATGGGGCCCTGGGCAACCTGATCTGTTGGGTGGTAATCCTGACTATGGCAGGGAGGTTGGAACTAGATGGTCTTTAAGGCCCCTTCCAATTCAATCCATTCTATGATTCTATAACATAAAATGGATGTGAGAAAAACGATCACTGAAGCAAATTTGTGCAGGTACTTAGGAGATGACGGGCAAGTGCGGAGAGTGTCTGTAATATCAAGGATGTTCATCATTTTCCTTATATAAATGGTTATGATTTTTATGCATCTGAGTTTTTAATATTTATGGCAGAGTTGAAAATAAGCTAAATAAGCTTTTTTTTTTTTTTTTTTTTTTTTTAAAACCCAATCTGTTCTTCAGCTGTATTAGTTTCCTCAATCCCCATAGTGTCAGAGTTCTGAAGCCATCAGGTTCATTTCAACCAAGGAGTCAGTTCATAACACTGAGTCATAGCCAGTGTCAAAAGCAAGAATCAATTTGGGACAATCATTATGCAGACATTATTTGGCTAATTACAAATAAATGTATCCAAGAAAATTGCAATAAATTCACAGGTCTACACAATTTGCAAGCAGAACAAAAAGCAAAATGTCAGATTACTTTTTCATTGCTAGCTAATCCTCAGATGCACATTTCTGTTATTTTCATTTTCTTTGGAAGCAGTTTTTATCTATAACATGGTAACATTTTGTTTCAGATTTTTCTGTTTTCCAACAGTTTCACTAGAAGAGAGGTGGGAATGATCACTTTAATCCATGGGACTGGGTAGAGAAACATGCTATTTTTGTGCATATGACAAATTAGCCAAATGAGATAACATCTGGAAGCACAGTAAGAATTTTTTTCCTTGTTTCTGAACAATCAGCTGTTTTTTCCATTGTGATATACTTTTGAGAAATGGCCTAATATTCAACAGATAATCCTAATGGGGTAATGATTCATTGGTACCCTGCGTCTTCTAAAGAGGAGATGAAACATGACAGTTTTGCAGAAACATTTCAGTCACAGGTGTAAATTTTTATTCAATATAGCATACCATACTGTTCAAAGGAATTTTACATTTACTGATAGTTTGAAATATATTTACTGATTAACAATGTATACCTCATTTTCCAAAAGTACAATAACAACTGTCTTTCTCCTTATTCTGTAATCGGTACAAATGTGAGTCAGAATACCTGAGTCATTGCTGATCTTTGTGTACTCAGAGCAGCTATCGACATTTTTCTATTTTTAAATATTTCTTTCATTGTAACACGGATTGTGAATTTTTTCCTCTTAAATTCTCATTTGCATTTTGAAGAGATGTCCTCTTTTTAAAAAGGAGATATTTTAAAGCCAAATGCAGAATGTCCTGGTTGGTAACCAGCATGCATTTGCTCCACATCCCCTACTTCTGAGAGGCAGCTCTCACCCAAAACTGTTTGACAACTTGCCCAGGGTCTAGCTGGGATGATGTTAACATTCCTATCCAAATAGGATAGGATAGGATAGGACCTATCCAAAGTGCATCCACATTTTGCTGCGCTTTCAATTTGTGTTAAAATAATATTGACAACTCACTGGTACTTCTACAATAGCTGATAAGTGTCAAGGTGGCTTCTTTTTTTCTCTCCTCTCCCAACAGGTAGGGTGAGAAGAAGCTGGAATGTGACAGTCTGGACTATTGATTCAAACTATCCATATATTCCATACTGTATAACCTTGTGCTCTGCAATTCAAACTGGTGAGGTGCTTCTCAGAGGTTGACCATCATTCAGCTTGATGGAAGTGATAAGAGAATGCCATTGAGTCACTGGTTGTTGTCTGGTTTTTTTTTTTGTTTGTTTGTTTGTTTGTTTGGGTTCATTGTTGCCTTGTTGTTTTTTTTTTTTCCCCCCTCTTTTTTTCCTTTATTTATTAAACTGTGCAAATCTTCACCCATGAGCAAACCACCCATTTTTTGTTTTGCTGTTCCTACTTTCTCTTGTCCCTCTACAAGGATTGTATGCGTTTTTAGACGCTGGCTGAGGTCAACCCACAGTCTTACCTTAATGCAACAGTTGGCTCCAAAATTATAGTCCATCCAGCTTCTTGGCATGCTTTGATGCTTTGATGAGTTAAAGCAACCTCCAGGTGTGGTTTGCTCGGGCAGAGCAAACTGGCACCCATGGTATTACTGCTTCTTTCTGCAGATAGTTAGAGAGAGAGCAATGAGTTCAAATAGGCATTTGCTTAGCTGTGTACCTAAAATTGTGTTACATAAAGTGGACCTCTGGGTTACAAAGACATGAAGTGCTTTGTGTTGCGGACAACTAAGGCTGCTATTTTTCTGCCTTAATTGCATGGTCAAGATATCTCTACTGATTTGATATTTTGGTTACTGACTTCAAATTGCTTTGTGTAGTGGCATTGAGAACCAGAAATATCTAGATTTTCCACCTTACTCAAAAGTTGGATTTTGTATTAAATAGCACCTACCTGAATATTTGTGTTTTGACTTATTTAATTGTTTATTATACTAAATTATCTTTTGCCCCAGTTTTATAACTTCTCTAAATCGGTGGTTTTTACAAGAAAAATTGTATTTTTACAAGAACAATAAGCCATCTTTTAATTCCAGTCCTATCCTCCTCTCTACTATCTACTATCTATGTCCTACTCCCCCCTAGGGGTCGGTACTGAGGCCCATCTTGTTTAATACCTTTATTGATGACCTAGATGAGGGCATTGAGTGTACCCTCAGTAAGTTTGGAGATGACACCAAGTTGGGAGGTGGTGTTGATCTGCCTGAGAGTAGGGAGGCCCTTCGGAGGGTTCTAGATAAGCTGGATTGCTGGGCTGAGGTGAATGGGATGAGGTCCAAAAAGGCCAAGTGTCAGGTCCTGCACTTTGGCCACAACAACCCCATGCAGCGCTATAGGCTTGGGACTGAGTGGCTGGATGATTGTGAAGAGGAAAGGGACCTGGGGGTGTTGGCTGATGCTCAGCTGAACATGAGCCAACAGTGTGCCCAGGTGGCCAAGAAGGCCAACAGCATCCTGGCTTGCATTAGAAATAGTGTGGCCAGCAGGAGCAGGGAGGTAATCATCCCCCTGTACTCAGCTCTGGTGAGGCTGCACCTCGAATATTGTGTTCAGTTTTGGGTCCATCACTACAAGAAAGATATTGAGGCACTGGAGCATGTCCAGAGAAGGGCAACGAAACTGGTGAGGGGTCTGGAGCACAAATCATATGAGGAGTGGCTGAGGGAGCTGGGATTGTTTAGTCTGGAGAAGAGGAGGCTCAGGGGAGACCTCATTGCACTCTACAACTTCCTGAAAGGAGATTGTGGTGAGGAGGGATTTGGCCTCTTCTCCCAGGCAACAAACAGGACCTGGGGAAATGGCCGCAAGTTGTACCAGAGGAGGTTTAGGTTAGACATGAGGAAAAACTTTTTCTCTCAGGGAGTGGTCAGGCACTGGAATGGGCTGCCCAGGGAGGTGGTGGAGTCAACATTCATGGCAGTGTTCAAGAGGCGGCAGGATGAGGAGTTACGAGATATGGTTTAGTTTGTAGTAGAAATGGGGATGGGAGGATGGTTGGACTAGATGATCTTGTAGGTCCTTTCCAACCTTGTGATTCTATGATTCTATAACTCTATCATTGCTATGTTGGGTATTGGTTAGTATCTGAAGAAAAGCCTCCCTCCATGAGATTCAGAAGCTTCCAAACTCTGAGATCTACTACTCTATGTTTTATGGTTCTTCTTTAGCAACTAGTCCTATCATTTTTTATACTTATTTCCTACTTTGATGATGATGTAAAGAAGAAAATATAACTTATGCAGAAGAGAAATTATAAAGACAGCTGTCCAGAGGATGTTATGGTCAGAATAGCTTTATTCAGATTCAGAACTGAATCTTTCCTATATAGAGAATAGCTTTGTTAAACCTTTTAGTTACCTTATCTCTAATTATAAATACAGACTTTATTTTTGTGTTTCTCTAGTGCAGTGAACAGATGGCACTTGAATCTAGTCTAAGCTTGTTTAACTAATTTCTGCCAATTGGGAGGGCCCATTTCCTTCAGTTATGATGAGCTGTAATGATAAGAATGTACCTTTCTAATTGACTGTGACATACAGACATCCTAATACTTTTATCTCTTTCTACACAAGTTTTTTTTCAAAACACATTTCTCCCAAATTTTGTGCAGTGCATCAAGATCAGTGAATGCACTTAGTTATTTGCCATATTAACTATTTACAGTGAGACTGAAGAATAGCTTTATTTTTCTGAAAGAAAATCTTCTTTCTTTTCTTGCTTTTATGCTTACCTTTCCAGTTTGAGCTATGCAAATTCTCTGGGAGAGATGGATGCATGTGTAATCAGACATTCACTGACTATTGGTTAATGCAACTGTAGAGACCTCCTGGGACTTTTGCTCCCACTTCCATTTATGGTTTTGGGAGATGGTTGTTTTCCCTCAAAGGCTATGTCAATTATAATACAAAAGGGACCCTGAGGACAGAGATCACAGTCAAGGTCTTCCTTTTTCCATGCCAAAAATCTCAGTTCTGATGTATAACACTCACTGAAGTCTACTTTCTGGCATGCAAAATCTTAAAGAGGTCTATGCAGCAGTATAAATACAAGACAGCTTGGGGAATGACCATACTACCAGAACTCCTTTTTTTTCATGTTTGGCTTTCAATCTTAGCCAATAGAAGCAAATCCAGATATTGTCTTCTACATGCTGAACAGGTTCTTCAATTGCCATGTACATGTGCTGTGTGGAAGTCTATCACTGTGCTCAAAAAGCAGGCTGTGACTGTACCTGCCTGCTGATTGTTTATACACCAGGGTTATATGCAAGATGAATTTTGAGAACATAAACAGATGGAGACCTTCAGGTGACACTAGTGGAAGAACACCTGCAGTTTTATTCTGATCAGTTGCAAAGGTACTGAGCAACACTGTTTCTGTTGAAAGTGAAATGATAGAAGCAGAAACAGAAACTCAAATCTAGGACAGCAAATCTGGGACTGCTGAATTCGGGTCTGCAGGATCAGGTAATAGAAGAGCGGAAGATTTTTCATGATTGCATTTTGGACACAGGCACTTGAGGCTTTTCTTAAAACTAACCCTTGCTGTGCATGAAATGCACAATTAAATTATCAATCCATCCTTAAATAGAAAAAAAAAAATGTTTATTGACACCATTTTCCAACTGTAGAATATCCAGTGAGTTAGAAAGTAACCTTACAAAGATTTAAAGGCATATGAAACTCACTTATATTCAGAATGATCCTTTAAAAATCTCAACCTTTTCTAATATGGTTTGATATTTGAAAGGTGATACAATTAAGTTTGCAAGAGAGTGAATCTTATTTGACTGTGTTTCTTGCAAAAGAACATTTTTCTTTAACTTATTTTGCCAAATAGAGTATTTCTGTGAGCTTTGAATTACCTTTTACAACTTTTTTATTACCTAATGAAACTTTCGTTATAGTTCTTACACCCAACGTTTGGCTTTATGCACTTTCAGAAAATGTATCTGCCTGCCCATTTATATTGTTTTCCTCTTTCCTACTGCACTGCTTGTACTACGTTACTCTAGCTGAATTTTCTACATAAAATATAAGAGGCCATTTTGAGGTACAGCTTCAGTTATCAATAACAAAACATCTACAGAGTCGATCTTTAGCCTGAATATTTATTGCATTCATCCTTCCTTGCATTCATCCTGGATGTACTAAGAAGCATCTTATCTGTATTATTGCATCCATGCTGTGATGGATTTTATGACTTCACCCACAGAACTGAAATGTTAAGAGCATCCTGATCTTAAAACGAGCTGAATACTCAGAGCTCCCAAGGGAATCAACAGGAAACACTCTGTATCTCTCAGAATTGTCCTCTCTGATGTAAATAGTCACATCTACAAGAATGGCACTGTAAGAATTCTAGTTTGTATGCCTTTTCCTTTCTTTATTTATTTAACTAAAAACTGCATTTCTGCAATTTTTAAAAAATTTTCAATATAAAAAATAGATCACTAATCTGAATAAACTTCAGATCTTCTAGGTCATTTATTGCATTTGTCCAAATGTTCTATTCTGATGTTTTATATTTTTTTGCTGGTTCATCTTTATTCATACTATGTTGTACATGGTGATCTTTGTTTAAGTAGCACATTTCTTAGGCACTGTTAGCTTATTAATCTTAATTCATTCTAGCCTAAGTCACTTTCCCGGAACCTAATATTACCTTAGTAAATGAAGAGGGTTTATAATTTAAAAGGGTTTATGATTTTAAAAAATAATGACATATTTATTGTTTTCTTGTAACAGCATACAGGAATATACTTCAAAATTTTAGGAAAAACTAAATTTTCTAAAACTACTAGGTTGTCCTCTCTTCATTTATAAAGACAAGCAAGTATTTTGGGAAAAAACATGTTTTCCTCACAGTCTGGGTATTTGTTCATATGCTTTTTTCATTATTTGTATGGATATATTTGTGTGTGTGTGTATGTGTGTGTGTGTGCACAGATATGTATATATATATACAAACACATACATTACAAAGCATGCAAGTGTAGGCTGCTGAGAATCACTATATTGATACAGTAATGAGCATATGTATTATATAGGTACTGCACAGACTCCAAATAATATTTGTCATGTTCCAGATGCTTGAAATGACAGTCTTTGTGTATTATACGTCTCCAGCACAATTTAGACCACCATACGCTCATTTGCCCTCAAGTAGGCCTATTTAAAGTATAATTGACTGCCCTGGCAATTATTGTGAATAGCAGCTGTCTGCTTGTGAAAAAAAAAAAAAAAAAAAGGCAAAAAAAAAAAAAGCAAAAAAAAAAAGCAAATATATAATGAAA
>JAOWBP010004700.1:12174232-12195815 GCA_028571105.1 Tragopan temminckii | reverse complement strand
AACAAATACAAGCAATAGGAAAAAAAAAAAAAAAAAGCATAAAGAAAATATATAAGGTATTTTAGACCAAATTTTATAGTAGAAAGCCACAAGGCCTATTAGCCATTTCCAATTAGGGTCTATCAAAAAATGAATGAAAGTACTCATCTATTTATGAAAAGCAGCTGGGTCTACCCTAAATATAAAACTGGCAAAAGTTTATTTGTTCTAAAATTGTTACAGCTTACAGCACTTCATTTATTTTCATTAACTGTGTTAGGTTTTGTTGAAACCTTTGTTGTATCATGTACCTTCTGTATCAGGCAAAAACACCTTGCTTTGTTTTTCTCCTAAATAGCTACATAATTAGATGGATTATTTCGTGTGTCTGTGCGTGTGTTTGCTGAAGAGAACAAGCCAGATAAATTAGCACTTAGCAGAACACACAATAGCACATAATATGCCCTTGTGTTTCATATAAAGCTTTATTTGTCATTCACGGCTGGTTGGCAAAACTGACTTTGCTTTTGAAAATGACAGGTGGTACTCTGGTGCTTTCTGTATGAAAAAGAGAAACAACCTTCACCAAGACAGCTTCTGTCAATAGCTCCTGTGATTTAGTATTCAACCCTGGGCTTGTGTTTCCTCTAAAGTTTTGTTTCATTTGCATCTCTTAGGTCTGACATCACTGAGCCAGTTTAATAGTTGAGATTCTATGCCACAAGTTACATTCAGTCCCCAAAAGACCTTCCTCTTTCCTCGAGGCCTTATTATAAGACAGGTGAAGTTCAGTATATTTCAATAAGCTCTGCATTCCATGTCAGGAATCAATAGCCCTCCTCCTTTCTTTGGGGGTTATTAAATTGCAGCTGTAACATTAGCCTTCTTTATCTAATTGATTGTCTTTTCACAAGGCTAAGAAAATCAATAGCAGTCAATGGGACTGCCCTGTTTTTCCTTAATAGATGTTTTCTCCTAATTGGCTGCCTGGGTGGCTTCAGTGAGCTCAGTATGTTTTCAGAAGTCCGCAATATGTTGCAGCTCTTGTAAACTATTTTACCATGTGCAATGGTTATTGATTTTATAATGAAATCTAGAAAATTCAATAGCAATCAGGAATATAGATCAGAATTCCTAGGTAGGCTAAGGCAAAGGGCAAACTCACTTTGCTACCACTTCAAGCTGTGATCCAATTAAATATGTCCTTAAAGCATTATGGTAGCTAACGACTTTCTACAAAGTCAGTTGATCAACTCTCCTTAATTTCATATGAAGGAGAAGATGTAAAAATGATATAAGGTTTTCGACCACAGCATCCAAACTACCATTGACTTTAGTCAATGCATGCAAGTAAGAGCGGATAACATTTTCAAAAATGTGCTAGTCATTGAATTTTGTCCACCTTGACCTCTTGAAATATGCATTCAAACAAGATGCCTACTAGAAAATCAAGTTAGAGGGAGAAAGGGAAAAAAGGAGTGAGGCAGGTGGGAAGAAACACTCAGCACTACCAAAATGATGCATTTGACCTTTGTTGAAAAGGTCAGCATATCAAATGCCTTATTCTCACAGTCCACTCAACACTTAGAAGCTCAGTTCTGCCTATGGAGAAGCTTTGGAGGTGGCCAAATCTCATGAGCACTTATCTAATGCCAATTGCCTTTAAACAGTGTTACTGCCCCAATTCTGCTCTATATTTTTATGGGATATCTTGACTGTCAGGTAGAACAGCAGCATCAGCGGAACATCAATCAAAATCTGCAGGGATCAGCAGTCTGTGTACACTGTAATGTGATGTAAACAGTAGATACTAAGACACAGTCTATATTATATAAATTTCTTACTGACTTAAGACTTTCTTTAAATTGGGAACTTTAGCTGCACTAAAAATTTCCCTCAATTACGCACCATGATAGAGTGACAGCAGGTCAGATTTCTCTGATAGTGACAAGACCTCAAATTTCTACAGTGAGGAGAAACAGACAGAAACTCCTTACTTTCAGCAACCACTACAAATAAAGAGAATTAGGTTTGAATCTATCCTTTCAAGGAGAGAAAACATCTCCTGTATATATATTTCCTTTTTAGTAAAGGGCATAAAAAGAGAATAAATGAAAAAGAAAATTCCACGTCATTTAAATGACCTATATCTATCTATCTATCTATCTATATATATATTTGATTTTCTTTCTTTGTGTCATCCTTCTTATCTTTATTCCAATAAACAAAACAGAATTTTCTTTTCCATTATCACCAGAGGACTCTAATGGCTTTTTTAGTTAGATATCTCTCTATAGCTGATGTCTGTGGCCCTGACTTCCCGTGGCTCTCAAAGGATCTTGCTCTACCTGGAGATCAGTCAAATGAGATCATAGAATTTGCTCATTTATAGGTGTTTACCATGGATGATAAGAGACTTGGTTATCACAAAATAAAGATCAAAGACTGTGTCACTAAGGGAACTTACTTAAAGACATATCCTATCCTAAATCACAGGAAATCCTAAAATCACAGGGAAAGTTTTCTTGTTAATAATTTGTCATTGAAAAAGTTCCCAATAAATGTTCATGTTTTTCATGAATGTGTTAATGTTATTAAAACCAATGAGAATTTGAAAGTATTCTGTAATTTGTATTTAACCACGACAAGAGCGACATTCAAAGTTCAATATATCTCATATTCTTTCAGAAAATTCAAAGCAAATGTGTATCCGCATCAAATCTGATATCTGGTAAGAAGAGGAACTTAATACATAATAGTCAATTTGCAAAAAACATATCCCCTAAATACAATTTTGTCAGGAGGAAAAAGTTTGCGTACACATACAATTAAATATCTTTGATTTTATCCTAGATTTCTTTTATTCTATACACAGCTTAACTGAAATAATTTTCAGGCCATGTAAAGAAATAACTCCCTTTCTCTGCCTTCTCTGCACTGCAAGTAACTTCTTAGAAAGGTAGTACATACACTCTTCATGTATTTCTTTCAATCATTGGGAAACAGTGTCAGGCTCAGATGCGAGTCTGCACCATCCTCATTTTTGGGGGGTACATTAGGCATCTCATGTACCCAACTGTATTGAAAAAAAAGCTACCCACTACATTTGGATTGCACATAAAGAAGAAACCTGTGAGTGGATCTGGTTTGATGTTGGATATACATTATGTCTTTTCAGCATCTTGTCATAACAAGCCCGAATGTTCTGGTTAATACTGCATTTAAGCATAAGCTTGCTTAATTGTTTTGTGGCATTACAGCCTAAAGCTAGGAGATAATCTGGCAAAATGACATGGCAATTGTTGGCATATTTTTCTCTGATATTTTTTGGTGAAAATTTAATTCCAAAACCAGCATACTAGAATATGGAGATATAACAGTTTCAAGAGAATGCTGACATAAGAGATTTTCTTCTCTTTAAAACCCAGTTGAGCTCTTGGTGGAAAAACAAAACAAAACAAAACAAGAATTTCATTTTCATGGCAAACTGGATAATGCCTGTAGTTAATGGGGTCAAAACAAGAGCAACAAATAAGGAACAGTTTTGTTCTCTGTCCAACTCATGACATAACTTATTGAATGTAGGCCAGAACATAACTAGTTTGTTTCTAGTTGTGGGCATCACTTTAAGCTTGTCTGAAATACGAAAAGAAATTACTTGCTTTGTTCAATACTTACTATATTTAATAGGGTTTTATTACTTTCTCCATCATTCAGGCCCATTTCATTTGTATTAATTAGTTTCATAGATTGCTGTGATATCTGAACTTTTCAGGTTTTACAACCTAGCCTAGTCTTTTTTATTTTTTAAGGCATATTACCATCAAATAAATTATTGAAAAGAAAATCAAAAGAGATATTTTAAGTAAGTATGCATTTCCAGTGATTTCAGCAATGGACTGTAAATTTGGTCAACATCTGAAATTCCCGAACTCCTAGAATGGCAGTTAAAAAACATCATAGCAATGAAATAAGAAATATATTAAATGACACCAAAAAGCAGTTGCTTTTTGTTATCTGCAGGAGGACAAAACAAAACAACCTTGCATTTTTTCATAACATTTTCAAATATATGTATATTTATTTCAGATATTTTCGGGCTTCATTGTTCCTTTCCCTCAAGAATGAAAAAAAAATTAAACTGACTCTTATTTAACATGAATTTTAGAGGACAAATGCATTTCATAAAGTACTTTTTTCAGGAAGCTAAAAAAAAAAGACTGCAAGTTATTTATTATCCTACAGTGAGGGTATAGTTTTCTCTCCCCTGAGACCTGCTGAATTTTAGCAGAAATGTGTTTTCATTTGCAGTTCATTCATGAGGACAATGGCTCTGTTGCTGTCATTCCTAAAGTTTCTCAATTCTTATGTATTCTGATGATGTAATAATAAAGAAAATAGTGAAAGAAAAAATCTTGAGATAGGTCAGTAAGAGAATTCCAATTTTCATATGGAAATGTGGCCTTCCTAGAGTGTAGTAGATGTACACGTTCTTTATTTTAGCGCTGTGACTATACTTGACTTGGAGCACTGTCTGCAAAATGGGTAAAACTATAATAGGTTACAGGACAAGGCCTAAAGTTAGCATGATAACAATAATGTTTACAACAGTATAACCTGAACAGATGAAATATCCATTTATTGCAGTTCAATGGAAGAGAATCCTTGGTTTAAGAAATAATGTCATGTGGGATCTTGCAATATTGGAAGTGGCAATACTATTTGTTTTTTCCCCACTTGACTCACACCTTTCTTCACACTCTCTTGATAATTATGTCTATTTCAGAAAGGTTCTAGAGTACACAATTCTTAATGGCATGCCTCTGTATGCATACATAAATGGTGCATTTTTTACTGCTTGCACATTTTTTGAAAGTACATAGAAAATCAAAATAAGATACCACTGAAATAATCTCCTTTTATTTTTAACTAAAATTAGATTAAATAATGTGAAAAAGCTCTGAATAAATATTCATGTGAATATATATACAATGAAATATCTGAATAATTTTTAAATACCTTTTAGTCTTTATTCTAATAACTTGGTTAAAAATATATATTAAGCACTAACTAACAATTCCTAGCAGTGACAGCATTTTCTTTTCTTTTTTTCCCCCTATAAACTAACAGGAATTAATTAATAATTTGTACACATTCTATTCTGGTAGCTTTACAATTATTCTTTGCAGATTATAGTGTTTTAATGTTCTCAATTTCTATCTCAGAGACATCTCTGCTGCAAAACAGACTTTTGCATGCAAATCTGCAATTTATATATGGCTGAGTGAATATCTGTTTTCAATCACAATTATTAATCAATCTGATTATATTGCTTCTGAATATATTTATATATCAGGCACATTTACTAAAAAGAAGATAAGAATGCAAATACAGCATAATTTAAATCAAAGACCTTGTTACATTCAACAATATTTTTCATTTAAATTGCATAGTGTATTTAACTCACAGCAGAGCATGATTCATTCAATCTTGGCATTGTGTTGCTAGAGTAGGCTATAGAAGAAAATTATAATCAGGTTGAAGATTTAATAGGAAGGGATTGTTCCAACTAGCTATTTTCATCTGAAGGGAATATTGGTTTAAGTATGTGCCAATTTGCTGTGCTCCTACTGCAAAATCATAGCCATCCTGAGAGAGGCCCACACTGTGTTAGGGCCAAATCCAATAAACGATTTAGAGTAAGCAAGGTTTGGTCGTAAGTTAGTCACTTAAATCCTAAATTGTGACACTCCTTTCAGTTGTCAGCTTGCGTGGAGGGTATCTAAACCTCATAAACCTCGTAAACTACTCTGTGACTTTGAAGTTTCCCAGCCTTCTAGATTCCCTTTGGAGTGTCTGAAACCTGTGTGCATAGTTAGTGAGTGAACCTAACACACACCAGCAGGATTTTCATCTTTGCAAAGTACTGTTGAATCAGACATTAGGATTTAATGTACAGATGAAGCAGAAGCTCCCTGTTCTGCTCTGCAGATTAAGTTATTATTTAAAAAAAAAAAAAAAAAAAAAAGCAAGACAGAGATTCAATCCTATCTCCCACTGTAGGTGTTCAAATTTCTATTAAAGCCATAAGGCTACAAGCTGCGCGGGGAGGCAAGGCAGGAAAACCCCTCCTGCTGAAGGTGTACTGCTGTGCAGAAATTCAAGATTTATTCAGCCAGAAAGAACTCACAAGAGCTAGTGTAGTGCTCTAGCCCAATGATTAGGGCACTCCCTTGTGAGGCAAGGGACCACAGTTCTGCTCCCAGAACTACTTCTGTATTTTTATCCAATGACTACTTAATGGATGTACATGCCCAGGAGAGCAAGTAAGGAAGTAGACCTTGTGCTCACCAGGGTGAGGGCTGGCTTTTATGTTATCTCTGTAAGGATAATAAAGTTATTTTCTATCCCTTACCTTCCCATCAGTACACCAGATGGTTAAGCAGAATATGTGCAATAATTATAATTGCACCCAATGTAACAATGGCATATTAGTATCTATGCTCCACAAAATGGCTTCTCTGGGAACCAGGCCACTCTAGAATGATTTTACAAACTAGACCCTGAAAAGATATTCTGCTTCATGTATGAATTTGATTTATTATTTCTTTGATACAGAATGATAAGTAAAAAAATGTGTTAAAATTAAAAACTAATCATACATGCATTTACCATGAAGCACACAATAGAGTAGAACTCCATTTAAAAATGGCTAGCACACAGCTAGATGGAATAAAATATACCTACAAGCATGACAATAATTACTTTAGAATCAGACTGGCAAGAGAGTTACATGCCTCTGCATTGCCTTGCGAAGTTATCCAGTTTTATTTACAGAAATGGAGCAGCAAAGAACTAATAGTCGTAAGTGTCAAGAAAATGAGCCCAGTTTATCAGTGAGGCATTATTTGTGCCTCTCTTCATTCCTTTCCTTTTTTCTTGGTCTTTGTCTTTTAGGGTGTATTTATTCAGACTTAAATTTTCACTAATTCGTGAAATATATCTAGCCAAATTGCTGATACATTCCAGTGACCAGTTCCTGAATATTTCCAATTTAATCTCTTAGGTAAAACATAAGTTGAAAGAACTATACTGCATGGCCTATAAAAAGATAGTTTCCATAGAACCAACAGTCCAAACCTTCCTACGGCACAACAGGTCAACATCCCCTTCGTGCTTTTTCAGGCCAGTCTAACACAGAAAGGAGCACATGCCACATGTCTGCATAGTGTCTACATCTCTGCCTTCAGATAACTGCCACTGTGGTCTGCTGTGTATGGGATGAGGATGGTACCTCTGTGCTTGGACCTTTCTGTGCTATGCAATCCTGTTAGTCCTGCTATTAACCTCTCTTGCTGCCACACTCTTGCTAATTCCCCTGTGTCTCCCGACCTGAGGAAGAAAATTACGAGTTCAGATTTCATTTAGTGTATCTGACCCACAGGTGTATAGATTATAAAATCAGATGGTGCTTTCCAAACAGCTCATCTGAACCACTAAATAATGTAACCCAGATGGTCTTCCTCTGTTAAATTTCTGTTTAAACTGGAGTTAATCCAGTTACTTAGATGAGCAGGTGAATACCCATATTCTGAGAAAAGTTAGACAAGATAGACACCTTAGGGCATGGAATCTCAGGTACTGACTGGCCTTAGTGTAGGGAACAAGGGAAGGTGTGTCCTCATCTTGAAAATTCATAGTGAATTCCCAAATCTAATGATGAAAAAGTATTTGTACATATTGAAGGAGATGACACTAGAAAATTCAAGTCATAATGTGCCAATTCATATAAAAAGATTTTTTTTTTAGATGAAAAAAGCCTGATCACAAGTAAGGATGAAGCACTGCTGTGTATAAGGAAATTTAACTTGCATTTTCTTTGGTCTGAATGGTGACATGCAAGTCCTGAGATTCTGGCTTTTTGTATAGTCAGCTCAGCTGTAATAGAAATCGTCTCAAACAAACTTCCACTGACCTGAAACTGAGATCATCCTTTTTGCCTATGCATTTGCTTCCCATAATACTACATGCTGCACACCTGTGGTGTATTAGCTGCTACCGTTTCCAAGTGTTTAAAGTAATACGTATTTCAGACACTTGATTTATAGCATGGCCAAACTTACTGAGAGATGCACTTTCCATTGTTCATTGCAGTGCTGCCTGCAAGCACCTGGCAGAATATAGCCTGTGGGAGGGATAGAGGGAGGATCTGGGCTGCACAGCCTGAATGTTTATATAGCAATCAAAACTACAGAAAATTGTTCATAGTGAGTTTATTTCTATACTACTGGAAGCTGTACATCTTTCCGTGGGATTCTGTATCATTGAATGAATAGCTAGGTGTTTTTGAAGACCAACATAAAGGTGCTGAAGGAAAAGCTCAAAATGTGAATAACTATTGAAGAAAAAATTGCAGAAGAAAATCTAATTCTATGATTCATGTGATCTAAAAACAGCTCTGCTAGCAGTTGTATATCAGTAGAAAAGCATGCACATCTTAAGAAAGAGACCTAAAGCTATCATGCATTTCAAAATACTGACAGGGCAGGGATCTCAAAGGAGCAGAGGACAGATCCAAGCTCTACTCTTGGTCCCTTATTCCACAGACCACAACAGAGGGCGAATTCTAGTTTCTAATTAACAAACATGCTAATATAATTTGTCACTGTTTGCAAGAAGATAGATGTATTTCTCACTCCCCTTTCTCAACACTGCTGATTTATAAGCAACTAAGCCCCTGCTGGAGGTGGCCAGAAAGAGGTGGCCAGCAGAAACCTCCTAAAGCTGTAGTAAAGTTGGGCTCAGCTGTTTCAAGGTGCTGCCCTGCTCTGGTTCTTCTCAGACTTTGCCCCACTGTCAGCTCCCTGTTTGACTTGGCAATGGATGCTCCACTTGGAAAATCCAAGTGGACAGGTCAATAAAGTAAGAAATAGCACTTATAGGAATTTTACATAGCAAGTCAAATGTCTGGCTGGGCATTTCCTTCACTTGTTTGGGAAGGTACTACAAAATAGGACATTACTACGTTCCTTCTCTTTTCAGACGTAATATTCTAGAGAACTGAACAGCTAGCTGCCTTATAAGGCAGTTTCTATTCATTATGCAGCAAAAGAAGTAAGCAGAGTGATATTAATATTAATATACATGAACTTAGAAATGAAAAAAATATACACTGAATGATTATCAACATCTTCAGGCAAACAGTAATTTCCTTATTGAGAAAGAATGATAATAAGGCTCTTAGAAAATCTCAAATAAAAGCAGAAAGTGATGTGTTATGTACTTTTCAGGCTCATAGAACTGCTGGCAGTCTACCTGAGTCTCCTTTGCCATATATGTATTCTGTAATAAGGTCAATTGTAACCAAGCAATGGATTGCTTATGTGGCTGCCAAGTTTTAATTGAAATGTTGTGATAAATTTCACTGCCAAGGTCAAATGTTATTCTCTGGTTAAGGAGGGTTCAAGTCGGTCTCTTAAAAAACCACTCCTGATTTTTATAGTGTCCAGTGATCTGTTCCTGGGAGTTGATTTACCACAGATATGACCTGCTTACTCTAGGCTGACCTCTTCCAAAATTGTCAAGACTCAGATTCATTTACAGACATTAGCTAAAAGTGTATTTTAGTAAACTAGGTTCCATTTTATTAGTGTGAAAATAGGCCTCACCAAATCAATAAGACAGGAAGCCTTCATTTTATTGCTTTAGACTAGAGACTTAAAGGTCACTTTATATAAACAGAGCTGGGCACATAGCAAAGACAAGCAGTAAATGCTAGAAATCTCAACACAGATAGTCTTGGTGGCCTTCCATGGGAGAAAAGAAAAAAAAAAGAAATCAAAGACATCTTTTTATCTTAACAGAAATATAAATTTTCAACAGTCCAATATAAGCTGGGTTAGAAAACATTTACAGAGCTAGTGTATTCTTATGAGCATAAAAATTAAGGGGAATACTTCAAAAACTGGGTCATTTAAGAGGCAGATTGTAAATTATGGATTACATAAATAAACTTTGCTTATGAGTAGAGTTAAAATAGAAGCATTAGAAATATAAAGTATCTCTGTGAAATAGCCGTAATCATAAGAATACGGTGCATCAAAGAATTTTCTAATAGATTGTTTGTATCTATGTTTTACATATGCTTGCAACAGGCCTCTTAAACATCTATAGTATTGTACATGTGCTCAACAACATAATTATTTCAAATTACATGAGTTTCCATGTTGCAAAATCACATCTCAATAAAACTACACAGTACATGGTAAATTAAGGCTATTTCTAAATGGCAAATTCTTGCTAGTGGAAGAAATGAAATATGCAATATAAATTCATTTGATAAAAAAATAAAGTAGAAAGAAATATGCGAGGTTAATCATCCAAAATCATTACCAGTCACACAAAATAAATCGGGACTGAGATTATGTTTATTATCCAGTGCTGCTGTCTTCTTACTCAAAAACACTTTGGAAAAGTAAACAAGTAGGTTTATAAGAAAAGGCTTTTGTAATGAGAATTTAAGTAATTCCTACTGATATTAAAAAACAAATGAAATTATGACTTTGTGCAATTAACAGATTAAAAATACATTGATCATTTAACTAACATGAGCTATAATTATAGAATTCAAATTTAAAGCCATTTTTAAATTTCTATCTTAAATAAAAACCAAACAAATTCTAAAGCTTGTAATCAGAAATTATAATTATTTTTAAGGATTTTCTTTTCCTTTTTTTCCCCTAAATAAAATTTACAAATGTAAAATGTTGTGGTTGTAACGGCTCTTTTTTTCAGAAACAATCTAAAGCTGTGTATACATAAATACACATATGGCTGATCAAGCAACTTAGGAGTTTTACTTTTTTAAACTTGTTTCACAGGGGAGGTTGAAACTAGATGATCATTGTGGTCCTCTTCAACCCAGACCATTCTATGATTCTGTGATTCTACGATTCTATGATCATGCACAAGCTTCCAATATGCTCAGGCTTCTCCACGGTGGCCTGCTGTTGACCTTTCAACATCACATGTACACCATCTCGTGCACATCCCATCCTTCTGTTTTGTGCACAGCTCTTACAAATTTCCTGCACTCACACAACTCTGACAAAGAAGAGTTCTTCTCCATGTCCTCTAATGTCATCCCAGAGCAGTGGGCAGGAGGAGGCCTCTTGTGCAACAGTGATCCTTGTTTGATCTGTCTTTAAAAACATTCATACCTACAATATCATTTGTCCCTTATGCCATGATCATTGTGTGCTCCACCTGACCACCTGTTACGTAGCCCTTCTGCCTCACTGTCCCATGGAGCATTTAAACAAAACCACCTTCACTGAGTCTGGCTCCTGGGCTCAGCAGATGTTCATTCCCCTCAGACTATTCTATGCTGGGACATAGAAGAAGACTGCATATCGGATCAAGGCATTTTACCAATGCCTTGAATTTTTTTTTTGTCCTTCCTCGCGATTTCCTAATTAAGAACCATCAGGATCTTGCGGCACTCTCCCAGAATTTTAATAGTAAGAATAGCACAGTTTTTCATTTTAGAACAGATAATCTAAAATTTTGTGATAGTGAACAGTTAGACAACACTAGATGTGATAATATGTAATAGAATAGAAATAGAATAGAAAACCTATCATCAACTGCTAATAAATTCCAGGTCATGCTTTGTATCCTGCAGTCTTCCTCCTAATAGTCATGGAGAACTAGCATAATGATCAGAAATATAAATCTTACATTTGTTTTATTTTTGTAATGCACTGCGTGAACACTGTGTTGTGGTGAAGTACGACAGAGAAGAAGCTTGTGTAATTACCCAATGAGGAATGAGAGAAACCCAACCTAACAGCACTACACCCACAATATATAGGCAGAATAGGCTAAAGATGTTATCCCAGCTGTGTATATATTTCTCTACACCTAGGTTTGGCCCAAATTTTAACCAAAGTATACGTCAGAGAATGTACAGTGGATGCTATCAAAGAACAACCTTTGGGTGCAGGCTTCTATTTATGCAAACTGTATCATTTAGATGCATCTACTGCTACAGTAACCAGGTAATAGTTTATGGCTAGCTGGATCTTCAACAAAGCTTTCTAGCCTCAGGATAGAAAGCATAGATCAGTTATACTCAAATTTCATTCAAATCTTTTAAAAGTTAATACTACCACTGCAAGAAGGATCAATTCTTTGCAGAGAAGGAGGTCATGCATGTCCTGGTTTACTATGAGCCAACAGTGTGCCTTTGTGAACAAGACAGCGGATTATAATCTGGAAGAGATTAAAAATGGCCAGTGGATCGAGGAACATGAGTGTCCCCTTCTATTCTCCCCTGGTGAAGCCACATGTGGAGAACTGTGACTGCATCTGGATCCCTCAGTTCAAGAAAAACGGAGAGCTTCGAGAGAAAATCCAATGAAGAGCTGTAAAGATGATAAAGAGCCTGGAGCATCAACCTTGTAAAGAAAGGTTGAAAGATCAGTGTGGAGAAGAGAAGACTGAGGAGGGGTCTTATCAACACCTATATAAAGAGGAGTTGTCAAGTGAATGTGGCCAGGCTCTTTTTGGTGGTGCACAGAGACCAGGACAAAGGGCAAGGGGCAGAAACTGGAACACAGGAAATTCTGTTTGAACAAGTTAAGAACTTGTTTGCTTTGAGGACTTTGGAGCACTGGAACAGACTGCCCAGAGAGATTGCAAAGTTTCCTGCTCTGTGGATATTCAAAACCTGGAATTTACTATAATCTTTGCCTTATGCTCTCTTTATTTTGACAGTGATGTGATTACATGTCCATACTTAATCCAGATCAAGCATGTGTCAATGCAAGATCCAGTAGAGTACAGATCCTTTACTATCAGTCATTAGAATACAGCCTCCCCAAGATCCATATCTGCTCTATGAAAACTCATTAATCCAGGCAAAATAATTGCCTTCAAAAGTTTGATTGATTCCAGGAATGCTTCTGGAAGCAACATAACATTTAGCAGGATAAAGGGTGTCAGAACCTAGTCCTTATAGCAACAAAATGAAATTAATTTACAAAGTGGTTTTATTTTATTTTATTTTATTTTATTTTATTTTATTTTATTTTTTGTTTTGCTTTCCAAAGTCCATTCCAGCTGAAAATATAAAATATAAACAGGCTTTGTCTTTTTCTTATGGTTTGTGTAACATTTTTCAGTCAAGCTATGGACTCTAGTTCTTTTACAAAGGATTTTCTGTGCAATTCTGAACTGTTATTGTTCAGTTTTCATTTGGCTTTTTTTATTCCTGGAATAATAGTTTTGAAAGTAATGCAAGTAGGCTCCGCTCCTGTGTGATCCTGAGCAGATGTTAGCTGTTTACAAGGCACAGGTTGTTTGTTGCAAGCATACATAAACAGATCCTCAGAGCGCATTTACTTTAGAGCTTTATGGGGGGCTGATCAGCTCACAAGATGATAGAGTACAACCAACTGTCCTTTGCTGCATCAGCTGCTCTGCTGGAGCTAGTGTTTTGCCACTGAAATCCTTTTTTTTTCTTTTTAGTGGGCAATAAATGGCAATGATGACTCATATGTTGTCCTCACTTCAGGGGATGGGTTTCTTTCTTGCAGCTTTAGGTAGACTCGAAGAGCCAACTATTAACTATCTTGCAGTGCTTATGTGTTTGTCTGCTTGTAATGTGGACATATAGGTAACTCAGTTCTTTATTGCTAGGCAGTGAACATGAGGGGAAGTATAATTTCTCTTTCTGAGAGAAACATTTTCAAAGAAACTTCAGATTGACAGGTAAAGATCTTTGGCCTCCAGGAAATCTCATCATCTTTATACAAATCACCCAGCAGACAACTCACTTAAGTGTGAAAAATGGAGGAACTATTCTCCTAGGTTATACAGATAACTAGTTTTTTTTTCTTCTCTGTGTCCAATTAGAGTTGGTAATTTTATTCCATATACAAATCATATATAGTAAAACAAAAAATATCTGGAAGCCTATATATAAGTAAAAAGATTTTTAGAAGTGCTGGTTGCACTGTATTCTCTCCTTTCAAAAATGCTCTTTTACTGACCTTTAAAAACAGCACATAAATATAGATAAGCATGGCAGCATTGGACAACTCATATGTGCACAAGCTCAAATCTATCCCTGTTATAAAGAAAAGATGAGATAGAAAATAGGAGGAAAGAGTCACATATATAAAGAAATTCATTCTGAGTTTATAACTGAGGTAGAAACATTTTCAGGACCATAGTGCTGCAACATTTTTGATCGTCAATATTACATCAGTGTTGGTTTTCAGACATTTGCCAGCATAAACGTTTCCTTTAATTAAGTCTCACATGGGATTAATGACAAGGGGTGTTTCTAGCAGTGATAATCAGTGTATCCTGTGGTACACTGAGAGGCCTTCCTCCTCCATCGTAGGTATTCATTCTTCCTCTCTGAGTGCCAAACGCCCTGCAGGGTATAGCCCCCCCCCCTTCAGCAAAGGGCTGGTGAAATGGAAATATCATGCCAGGAGGAACTAAATGATGTTCAGAACAAGAATGAATTTTATGTTGCAAAAATTGTTTGGAAGTGTTTGGAAGGTTATTAGCACGAATTTCTAGGTGGATTTAAGCATATAACTTCTTTGAATTGTTAATTCTTCATGTTTGCTAGCAAATGTGCTATATCTGCTACTTGTCTTGGTCCTTAAAACCTATCACCAAAATATAGATACAAAACTATGAATTATTTTTCGACAGCAGATCTTGCTTTTCCCTCTTTGGGCAACTACAGAATGTGTCAAAGATATCAGTGAAATAGTAATCATTTTTGTAAAAAGATAACAAATGTTTTATGAGAAGCGGTCTCATAAAAAAAACCCTCCAAATTCCCATTTTCATTTCTCTACCATAGTGAGAAAACAAACCTAAGTAGCAACCCAATAAATACCTGTACTGTAGAAAAGTTGGCATTAATATTCTTTAGAGTTTGGAAGGGAATAACCTCTTCCAAAGATTTGTTAGCAAAATATCTGCAACACTAAACCTGAAGCTACCAATTTTTGGAAGTGTGTAAATAATCTGAAAAAGGTCTCATATGAGTTCTATATTTTAAAGTGAAGTAGAACAAATGTTAATACATTTAATTGTATTCTTGGTGATCATTTCAATTGAGAATCATGATGTAATGTTTAATGGGACTGTTCATTGCCTTACAGAATCATATTAAGCAAATTAATATGCAATCTAATATACCTTGAACTGGTGACTAATAACTTACAACACATCTCTTACTGTGGTGGCAGACGTCACAAATGTCTTGCTGCAACAACTTGGAGGGAAGCAGATGTACAACCAACCTGATGACTAAGGAACTGGGCTCTTGGCTGTAGTAAATATATCTGAGGCTGAAGATCCATTAATAGCAGAGATTTGTCATCTGAGGTATGGGAAAGTTATCATGACTTAGATGATTTCTTGTGAATAAAGATAGAAAGGAATGAAAAGGGGATATTGGGTAATAAATACTAATTTAAAGTTATTTCAAGTGGGGAACTCCATCAACCTTTTTATCACAATGCAAACTTCAAATTCTTACATGTCTTCCTTCATAATCTCCAGATATAGTTTCAATAAGTGATTACTGAAAATATTTCAGATTTTATAAATTAGATTTAATAACATATACTTATTATGATCTTACATTCTGACACGAATATGTGATTCCAGCTGAACTACACTATTTATTGTATTTATGTATTTACAGACATAGAACTTACAGTGTATGCAATATAATTTTTTATGTTACATAAGCAGTATGCTATATATGTAGTAAAGTTGGTATAATAACATTTAATTAGTACAAATAATAATAATCACCATGTTAATTATATCTACTTTCATGTCTTTGCATTACAAGCATAAAGATAATGTATCTTGTTTGTTGCTTATTAGAAGCCATATGTACCTCCCAGTATCTTTATACTCACATATTATCTAAACATTGTAGATGTTTACAAATACCGGTAACATTATTGAACATAAAAAATAGTTGTACTAGTTATTTTGGGGAGTGGTTCTTTCTTTATTTTGTGTTTTCTCACACATGGGTCTCAGCTGCTCCCTTCCACAATTTTACTCTGAGGCAATAAATAATTCAGTGTGCTAATTTGACAGATGACTCTCCGGGAGCCTCCTACCATTACTAGCACCATTAGACCATAATATGCATGATGGGCATAGACCATTCAGCAAATGCCCTTCACTTGTTTAGCCCTAAAGAGCTATACTCTGCGCAATTAACTAATGAAGCATTATGGGCTCTTTTTCCCCTCCCCTGCTATTTCAATATATCAATGCATATTGTCTGAAAGGAAAATATATTTTGTTTTCTTCAGGCAAATGATTATTTATGGAAAAGCTGTAGACTTCTTCACGTCCCAACCTCCGAGAATAAAGAGAAAATGATAAGATGCTAAAAAAGGAAGTCATTATTATTTAATTTTTCTTCAATGATTTTCACAGTACATGTATAAGAAATGTATCCCATATAGATGACAGAAAAATATACAGTTATATACTATGCAAGCTGAGAAATACTGAACAGATAGTTCAGGGCCTTGTGACACATTTGCCCTGGCTGGCCTCTGGGTATCTGCAAGAATCAAAAGGGGACCACATTAGAACTGAAAAAACAAGTGTTTATTAAACCACGGATGGATATAGTAGCTTTAGAGAATGCATGTGAGATGAATTCCAGTACTGCATAGTATATTTTGATCCACTACATAGATCAGATTGACAAAACTGTGTTAAGTATGTTTGTTACAGAGAGTGTAAAGAAAATCACATAATGAAAAAAAAATTTAAGAGAGATAAGACCATCTATTTTTGCAGTCATCTTACTAATTAAACATCTTAATCCTCATCATCTACCATTAGAGCCACATTTGTAAGGTAAATGTAGGTATACACAAATAAATAAACAAGAGAAGTTCTAAATTGTTTCTCTGTTAAAGTAGAATTTCACCTAGGACAAAACAGATTGTTCCCTCAGTTTGTTTTATCTTTCGTCTCCATTGCTTTACTGATACATGCAAATCCCCTATACTGTTTAACTTTTCTTGCTTTTTATTTCCTTTATGTTCCCTCCCTTTTTTCTTTTGTTCTAACCCTTAGTTAGCTCCTATTTTGCAGACAGCACTCTCTTATCCTACATTTCCCTGATATGTGCACAAGTAATGCAGTTAGCACTGAGCTGCTCTGGCTGGACACAGCTAACACTATAAAGTCCTTGCGTGAGATTGTAGATTATGCAGCACATAGGTAAAAGTTTTCACAAGAATGAAGGAAATGCAGTTCTAATCCTGAATGTTATCTACCCTTCTCTGTATGCAGGTTTGTCTACCTATCAGTATATTTTTATTAGTGTAAAAATTATGCAAATAATCTCTATACTACCCTTGTATATCTGCTTTCCATTTCATTTGATCTACTGAATCTGATCAATGAAAAGTCACAGAGGCAGAAGAAAGCAAATGAGTTGTACTCCAGGGAGTACATCTGGGAAACCAGTCCTCATGAACAAGAGGAAAATAGAGTTTCATCTTGCTACTGGGAATGATCCAGCACACAAATCCTACAGTTTTCAATGTGAGATTAGACAAATTGAAGTTCATGATTAATATATTTATAATTAAACTTTCTTGCCTTCCATTAAACAAGCTTTAAATTTGAAATGCAGCATACCATGGCATACAGATAGTAATAAAAAGGCATGGGACACAGGGGACTAAGAACAAAAACTAAATAATTTTCATTGAAAAAAAAGGTTTATATGGTTGTAGTGCGTGCTCTATTGTCCACAACAATGGCATTAGCACCTCATTAGGCCTCCTCGTAAGCACTGGGCATGTGGCTTTAGAAAAAGGAAACATCTCTCATCCCACTTTCTCCCAGCGGCGCTTTGTTGGATCACAGCAAGGGGCTGACTTCATGTCCTGATCGCACTTCAAGAGGAAGTCCAGCTCAATTCAATTTGCCTATCTGCCTTTTAGTAATGAGACAACATGTATGTGAGCAAGCCCCATGGTAATGCAGAACAGATGGGCAGACTTTTGTCTAATTAGATTCTGGACAGCTTGTTTGCTTGTAGTAAATGTGCATACATTTGGAGATTTCACACTTATTATAGTGACAGCAGATTAGTCAAAGACAAGGACAGAAGATTTTTGACTTTTTTTTCTGCTTAGCCAAGGTGTAGGTCTAGTAAAGAGGGCTGTTTGATAAAGTCTGCTAACTGTAACTGAATTGTTTTTAGCTATAATGCTTTCCATGGTTCAGATGTCATGCACTTTGATCCTTGAAGACAATGAGCTGTAGAAAAACTTCTTCTTGTACAGTCCACAGTAAAGATAAATGTTTCTAGTATTTGCATCAAGTACATTTTGCAATGTTTTGTAATATTTCAACTACAATGCAAAGATAAATTAACCCAAATAACATTTCATTAGTTACTTATTGTCTCAATACAAACTTATCAGCATTTGTTAAGTTTCCATTAGTATCCTTATGGCATTTGGAAAGCTTGCTAGCAAAGCACTGAAATACTCTTTGAGGAAAATCATTATTATACGTGGTGTCATTTTACCCTATGAACAGAGAGCAAGAAGAGTGTTAAATTCAAAAGGCAGAAAATGTATTCTATGCAAATAGAATACTGGTAATTGAATTGAACCCAGTAAAATTTCCCTACTTATCAGTTATTCATCTACGTGTTATCTTTACATTAAAGTATAACTTGTGATGAAAAAACAATGGTTGCTACTTCTCAATGTACTGCACGTTTGCACACAGTATACATGAGCCCGTTTTCCATTACTTATGTGTCTTCAGCTACCTTTGGTTTCAAAGATAGTTGAGACTATAGAAATAGTGTAAGATATTTCTAGTATTAATAATATAATGCAAAGAGAAATTCAGAGATTAGTGGTGTATAATATCCATTTTCTACTTGAATCAAATTATAAAATCATAGAATCACAGAATGATTGAGTTGGAAAGGACCTTAAAGACCAACCTCCTGCCATGGTCTGGTCTGCCAACCACTAAATCAGGCACTAATCAGATTACCCAGGGCCTCATCCAGTGTGGTCATACATAGCTCCAGGAATGAGGTGTCCACAGCTCCTCTGGGCAACTTGTTCCTGTGCCTCAACATCCTCAGAGTAAAAAATCTAACCTAAATCTCACCTCTTTTAGTTTAAAACCATTCACACTTGTCCTATCACTATCAGACCATGTGAAAACTCTATCTCCCTCCTGATTATAAGCTCCTTTTAAATATGGGAAGGCCCCAAAGAAGTCTTCCCAGACCCTTCTGTTCTCCAGGTTTGAACAAGACCAGCTGCCTCAGCCCTTTTTCGAAGGAGGGGTATTCCAGACCTCTGATCATCTTCATGGTCATTCTCTGCACCTGCTTTAGCAGCTCCATGTCTTTCTTTTGCTGTATTTTTCTTTTAATGTCTTAAATGGACTCATCTCCTTTTCCCTTCACTTCATGGTATAGACTTGGATAGGTGTTGAGACCATCCCAATTTACTTGGATATACTGGTGACATTCATTTCTGTACAGCTTTCCACAGATGTGACTAACTGCTACAGGGATCTTAGTATCCAAATAGCAACTGGTGCGACTCTAGTGGTCTTACTTGATTAGATCAGAATTAGACTGCATAAAACTGAAACAATGCTTGTCAGAAAGAGAGGGGTGTTTTTTTTTTCATAATAAACTGACTTTCATTACTATTCCTATTACTCTTACATATTAGGCTACTCCATTAGAATTAAATGCTTAAAACTAATTTTTTTGTAATTATGATCATCTGCCCTAGAGAAGTGCCTCAAGTCATGCTCTACAGCATTCAGTCATTGTTTTTACTCTTAGTATGGGCCAAGTTCTCAAAATCTTAATGAAATAGATTCCACTTGTGGTCAATGAGTCTATTTTTATGATCCAACTGAATTGTTACATTCATTTAGCTGATAACAGTTTTCACATCCTCAGAAAATACAAAGGGTGCCTAAAGAAGAAGGCATATAATTCACTAAGAATGTAATATTATCAGGGACTGCTCCTAAAGCTCTAATATAACTTCCTTGTTGTTAATGACAACATCATGAAAATAAAATTCAGAAAGACTTATTAACTGTTCAAACCCCCAACCTTCAAGTGACTTACACTGTACTCTTCCTTACTGACTTTGTAAATTCATAGATTACACAGATGTAGGGTTTCACCAGGGCTCTGCTTCACTGGATTTTTAAAGAAAAAGGTGATGGTCACTTCTATTTTCAGTGAGTGAAAGTGGCTTTAAGCTCTGCTCCTCGTTACAGTTTGGAGTTTTGTGAAGTGCTTCCTTCAAATAAGATTTTTTACCTATCAGAGACTCCTACCAGTTCATCTTAGTGAGTTTCTACTTTCCCGACAGCCATGGACTTCCCAGCTCCCTTTCTCCCCTGGTTATCTTTTCCATTCTTTATCTTTCCCGTCCCCTAGAACATGTGCTTTGTGGGTAGGCAGCTGAGAAAGGATTCACGTTGGTCTTGGATTTTAACTTTCTTCTTGTTCTGGCTCTACAGGCTTCTTTAGTGAAAGATCATCAAAGGCCAGATGGGCCCTCCTAAATGAAGTAGCAGGCAGTCAGTGAGTTTGCTGACCACCTTTGAGCTAGCCAGATTTGTGTACTATTTCCAAACTTTTATCCCAGTTTGTAATTTATTTTAAAATAATGTTTTTTCTTTCATGATTAAAATATTGTTCTTTATCATCCCGAAGGAGGTAGTATTATAAAGATGCTGATGGAAAAGACACTGTTCATATCTGAAATCTTGTTTTAAATATATCGGAGATTAGACCAAGAAGCTTTGCTCAGGAGCAAAAGAGAAAGCAAAGACTCATGAAGTAGGGATTTGTTAGAGAAGTAAATAGCAAAACCACTGTACTGTGTGCAAATACCACTAACCTATACAGAAACATTTACTAACCTGTAAAATATTATTGCTTTTCAGATAGGCATTTCTCTAGATTAATTTATGAAGCTGTATTTTACTCAAAACAGATTTGATTATACCCTTGTGTGAATTATCTAATTTGAAAAAAATAACTCATTAGTCATTATTGAACTTTATTTTTGAATCACTTGTTCTTTGATTGAACCATCCAAAAATAATTTCTAAGAATGGTTCACTTTTATTTATTTATTTACAGGTATCGGCTATGACACTTCTCTCCTAGTGCATTTTTCAATTAATACCTGTTGATTGGGATAGGTCATATGGGAAAACTCATCTTGTACCTTGGATATATCCTAACTGTCTGCTTTACCCCATGTGACGACAAAGGTTAGAGTGTCTTCCCAGAACCATATGACCTTTTACTTCTGTGGGAGGGCATTATCAGTTCTTAGCTGATCTGAAAATCACAAAATCACAGAATCACAGAATGGCTCAGGTTGGAAGGGACATCAAGGATCATGAATCTCCAACCCCCCTGCCACATGCAGGGCCACCAATCTCCACATTTAATACTAGACCAGGCTGCCCAGGGCCCCATCCAAGCTGGCCTTGAACA
>JAOWBP010004700.1:12105332-12173822 GCA_028571105.1 Tragopan temminckii | reverse complement strand
AGTAGAGGGGGACAATCACCTCCCTGTCCTTGCTGGCCACCCCTCTTCTGATGGAGCCCAGGATACCATTTGCTTTCTGAGCCGCAATAGCACACTGCTGGCTCTTTAAGTTTTTCGTCCATCAGGATCCCCAGGTCCTTCTCTGCAGGGCTGCTCTCAAGGACCGCTCCTTCCAGTCTGTATAGATGCCCAGGATTCCTCTGGCTCAATGCAAAACCTTGCACCTTGCTATGTTGAACCTCATTAGGTTCACCCGGGCCCACCTTTCAAGCCTGCTGAGGTACCTCTGAATGGCATTCCTCCTTTCCACCGTGTCAACCACATTACTCAGCTTGGTGTCATCAGCAAATTTGCTGAGAGTGCACTCGATTCCGTCATCGACGTCACTGATAAAGATGTTAAAGAGCACGAGTCCCAAGACAGACCCCTGGGGGACGCCACTCGTTATTGGCCTCCACCTGGACATGGAGCTATTTATGACCACCCTCTGTCTGTGGCCTTTCAACCAATTTCTTATCCATCAAGTGGACCACTTGATGGGTGGACCACCCATCAAATTCACATCCCTCCAATTTGGAAATAAGGGTGTGGTAGGGGACCACGCCAAAGGCCTTGCTCAAGTCTAGGTAAATTACATCGGTCACCTTCCGCTTGTCCACCAGTGCCATCACTCCATCATAGACGGCTACAAGATTGGTTAAGCATGACCTTCTCCTGGTGAAGCTGTGCTGGCTGTCTTGGAACAGATATTCATTCCTCATGTAATCAAGCATGTCGTGCAGGAGGATCTGTTCCATGAACTTCCCAGGCACAGAGGTGAGACTCACCAGCCTGTAGTTCCCTGGGCTTCCTTGCTCCCTTTCTTGTAAATGGGAGTGATGTGATCCTTCCTCCAGTCATCTGGGACCTCACCTGACTGCCACGGCTTTTCAAATATGATGGAGAGTGGCTCGGCAACCACCTCAGCCAGCTCCTTCAGAACCCTGGGATGCACACCATCTGGCCCCATAGACTTGTACACATTCAGTCTCATGAGGCAGTGTTGGACTTTCTCTGCCCTTAGAGTGGGGGTGGATTTACGCCCCGGTCCCCACCTAGAGATTTAGGGATGCAGGGCTCAGGGATGTGAGAAATATTAGAATCCTGGCCACCAGTGAAGACCGAGGCAAAGAACTCATTCAGTACCTCAGCCTTCTCTTTGTCTGTTGAAGTCAGTTCTCCTTTTACATTTACCAAAGGAGGTACACTCGCTTTGGCCTGTCTCTTTCGGCCAGTGTACCTGTAGAATGTCTTCCTGTTGTTTTTCACATCCCTCGCCAAGTTCAGTTCTGCCTGCACCTTGGCTTTCTTGATCCCACATCTGCAAGTCCAGACGGCATGCCTGTATTCTTTCCAGGTGACACACCCTTGTTTCCAGAGCTTGTATGCACCTTTCTTTACCTTCAGTGTGCCCAGTAGGTCCTTGCCAAGCCATGATGGTTTCCTACCTCCTCTGCCTGTTTTCTTATTCAGAGGGATGAGAGCTCTTGCGCTCTCAGTCATCCTTGAAGAGTAACCAGCTCTCTTCAGCATCTTTAAGGACAGCATCCCAGGGGATCTCGGCCAACAATGCATTGAACAGCTTAAAGTTCACTCTTCCAAAGTTCAGTGTCCTGACCCCACTCTTTACCAGGTCCACATCCCTTGAGATCACAAATTCAACCAGGGTATGGTAGCAGCCCATACTGCCTCCAACCTTGACACCTTTAATGATCTCCTCCGCATTGGTGAGCAGTAGGTCCACCAACACTTCACCTCTGGTCAGTCTGTCCAATACCTGCACCAGAAATTAATCATCAGTGTATTCCAGGAGCCTCCTGGGCCTCTTGCGGCTTACTATGTGGTCTTTCTAACAGATATCCGGATGATTCAAGTCTCCCACCAGGAAGAGAGCCTGTGAGCATGATGCCTCCCACATATAAAGCAAGAAAGCCTTGTCAACAGTCTTCCCTTGATCAGGTGGCCAGTAGCATTTCCCTATCACCAGCTGGCCTTTGTTAGTCCCATCCCTAATTCCAACCTACAGGCTCTCAACCTGTTCCTGACTGTTTTTCAGAGAGAGCTCCTCACAGTCTATCCATTCTTTGACATAGAGGACAATATCCCCACTCTTTCTACCTCGCCTATCCCTTCTAAAGAGCTGATACCCCTCAGTGATGGTATTCCAGTTATGGGAGCCATCCCACCATATTTCCGTGATAGCAATAAGATCATAACTTTCCAAGCGCATCATGGTTTCCAACTCATCCTTCTTATTTTCCAGGCTGTGTGCACTGGTATAAAGGCACTTTAGCTGGACTTTCTGTCTCACCGCCCTTATAGAGGATCTAGGATCCCCTAGAACAGCAGCGTCCCCAGCATCCCTCTGCCCTAGTCCATCCCTTTGTACTCCACACTCTTCATCCATCAAGTTTGGTACCAGCCCTCGAACGACCCATTCAACCCCAGTGGCCCTCGTTTTATCCCCTTCCCCCTTCATACCTAGTTTAAAGACCTTCCAATGAGTGATGCCAGTTCCTCAGCTAAGATCCTCTTACCCCTCGGAGACAGGCTAGTTCCATCTGCAGCCATCATGCCAAGTAAATTGCCCCGTGGTCAAAAAAAAAAGCAACAAAAATCCTGTGTTTGCACCAACTTCTAAGCCATTTATTTATGAGGTGGGTTTCTTGGATCCTCTCAGTATCCTGCCCTGCCACTGAAGGTATAGAAGAAAAAACCACCTGCATGCCTGCTCCATCAACTACCCGCCCCAGTCTCCTGAAGTCCTTCTTGATAGTCCTCAGGCTTTTCTCAGCAATTTCGTCATTGCCAGCCTGAACTGTCAATAAGGGGTAATAATCAGAAGGACGAATCAGTCCAGGAAGTTTCTTAGAAATGTCCCTGACATGTGCCCCAGGGAGGCAGCACACCTCCCTACAGTCAGACTGACATATAGGGCCTTCCATTCCTCTCAGCAGGGAGTCACCTATGACAACCACCTTTCTGTCCTTCTGGGTGGAGGCAGTCTTGAGGTGTGGGGTCAACTGCTTCACCCGAGACAACCTCAGGGGTAGACCTCCCTCCACACCCTCACTCATCTCTCCCTCAAGTTCCAGGGCCTTAAACCTATTGCGCAGAGGCACCTGGGGAGCCAAGGATGGTCAGGATGGGGAATGCTTACTCCCCCGAGCCGGTATCCGTTTCCACTCCTCCTCTTCTCTCAAATTGTTTCTAAGGGGAGGAGAGGACAGGGGGTTCACTGCAGCACCATCTGCCTGCCAGTTCCCCTCTCCCACCTGTTTGCAAGGTGGCAGGGGGTGACATGCTCCATGTGGAGCCTCAGCTGTATGCCAAGATCTTAGGGCTGATAGGGACTGGTGCCACCAATGAATCTCCCTCTCACACTCCCTTATGGTCCTCAGCCTCTCCACCTCCTCCTTCAGGTTGACCACAAGGCTGAGTAAGTCATTTAGCTGGTCACATCTTATACGAGTGCTGCCTCCATCACCTGGCACTGCAAAGGCCAGCCTCTGACACTCATCACAGCCAGTGACCTGCATCTTGTGTTGGGACCTCAGTCTGAGTCTCCACATTTTTCTTAGCTATCCTTTCATGCATGCATGGGACCTCAGTCTGGATCTCTACATTCTTCTTGGCTGCAGTCTTCTTTCTGCTTGAACATGGGACTTCTGTCTGGGTCTCCACAATCTTTGTGGCGGTAGCCTTCCACCAGGGTGTAGCCATTGCAAACCAGCAGGCTCACTAACACTACTGGACAGCCTTAATGGGGTGTGACTGATCAGCCCCGCCCTGCTGCAGGTAGTGCTGACTCTGCCCTCTCCCCGTTGCCAGGTCGTTAACAGGAGCCTCCACACTTATCACTCACTTGACAGCGGTAACAGCCCTCCTTGCTGTGTAGTGTCCTGAATGGGTGGGTTACTTCCTGAAAAAATACTACACCCTGATTCATATTTTAGACTGCATTTATGAATTACTTACTTATTATAATATTAAAATTTTCAGTGTGAAGCAGGAGCTTTCCTAATAATGGCAGTTTCCTTTCTTCACTTCTTTCTTACTATGATTGTGATGCAACATTGGAAGTGGGAACCTTCTGCTGATGCAATCACTACCATACCACTTTAGTGGAAGATGAGTGTTACTCAACTGTGAACACAGCCAAGCTCAGAGCTTGGGAAATTTTAATATGCACCAAGGCAGACCTGCAAGCATCAGCTAAAGGAATCCAGAAGTGCTGAAGGTGGAAAGGTAATCAGGAAGTGTTTGATCTGTAATGTGGGACTCATAGCTAATTTTATATGTGTGAAGGTGTTAAAACTTTGGATGTTGGAAAACTTGTACAAATATCACAGTCAACTAATTAACACTAACAGGTAATAATACCATGTGAGTGAGTCCACCTTGTTTCATCAGAGAATTAGCCCAGTACTGATTGGAATATGAATAAGCCTGAATCTTATCAGAAGAGAGGCTGATACAAAATAAACTGTTTACAATGGAAGATTCTGAAGGGCCTTTTCAAAACAAATATCTTTATTTGTACAGACAACAGAGTATTTGTTCTCCAGCTCCTATGGTAACTGAAGCCTTGAGAAATAGTATGGATTTAAAGGAGCCAAGAGACAAAAGGAGAAGTACAGTTGATTATTCCCCTACTGAATACTCAGTCAGGTATAAAGGGGTGGAAGTTTCTACTGGATCATGAAGTTTTATACAGTTGAACCTCACATTAATCTTCTTTTATTTTACTGGTCACAATTAGAAATTTTTGCAGCCTTAAGCATGTAAAATCAAAAACGTAGATGATTTCTTAATTGTGCAACTCCTCAGTACTCAATTAGCATCACTCTACTTTCCCCTAACAACTCTGTAATACTGTACTAATGAAAAACAGGGCTTCTTTATTTGCTATGGCCTTGGGGTCAATTATCAATTTATCATTGTGTCCTGCAGGTTTAAAATAAAATACACTGTGCAGTGTAACCATTGTAGAAAATTGACATTAAGTAGATTCTGCAAGCATGGACTTAATAAAAAATACAAAGAGTGCTGCCTAAAAGGGTTCTACTACTATAAATTCTATTAGGCTGCCTTTAATATAGGACAGTAGAAAACTGTAAAACTAATTTAAAAGGATTTTTTTCTTTTACTGTCTTCTTTGTATATTCTGCATGAGAATAGTCAAGAAAGAGGTGAATTAAAAATAGCTTTAGTTGTATTTTAAAGATTTCTTATGATTTCAAATAGCATTGGTAACTAAAATGTTTGTTTGGCTTTTAGTGAATGAAGAACTTAGAGTCTATCAACATCTTTCAAATACAACTGTAATTTAATGTAATGAGACAATGAGAAATTTCTGGGGTTAGTAAAGAATTAAAAATATCCTCTTTAAATTAGACAAGCAGAAAATAATTAAATAGAAATTAAATTTCTTATTAAAGCAAATATCTGGTGAAGAAATTCATTTATAGTGCATTTACTGTAAAATCCAGTTCTTTCTTTCTTTGGCGCTGCTCTTAAGAAAGTGGATTGATATGTGCTACTACAATGAGGTTGGGAAAAACAAGTAAAAATTCAGCACATTTCTCATTTCCATTATTTGGGTGCCTCTTCCACAAAGGTGTGTTCCTACAAGTAACTCTTAATCTTGTTCAATGAAGAGTTTTTGTGGGACTTTCTTTTAGTTGTAACATTGAGCCAAAGATCCCATATTTCATTAGCTAGCTTACCACTCTTCATCTTCATCCAAAGTTCCACTCATCTTTGCCTACTTTGCAAAGAAGAATTTAATTTCAGCCCTCTTATATCTCAACCCACATTTCCTACTATTTTCATGTGACTGCAGCAAAACCTGGTTGTTACTTTGGAGAAGAGATGCACAAGGAAGTTTTGACTGATCTTATAGACTTGACTTTATTAGCAGACTCCCTTGGCTCTTTCCTTTTATTGACCAGCCCCTACAATGCAGCCTGTGTTCACCTATTTACACACAGTACCCAAATATCCATGATTACAAGAATTTACTCTGGTACCTATGACTAGATAGCTGTTGAATTATCAGTGCAGCTTACCACCTGTGTAAGCGCACTGCCTCTCTCTGATATGTACTGAGCCATTCTTTAGTGGTAATATTTTTGCTCTTGAACAAAGGTGTTCTTCTACCTGGGTCAGAGTTGAAAGATAGAAAGAACCACTGAAATATTAGGTTTTTGTCATGCCTCTCTTTTCTAGTTTTTAATACTGGAGCTAATCTTGTTTTCCTCCTCTCTCCTGGGATTCTTTTCTGCCTCTTCAGTATACTACAGTTATCTCTCAATAAACTCAACAACAATTACAAGTACACAAAGACATCCTGATCATGATAGAGAGGCAATGATGTGAAGTAATTTTTCATACCAGACAAGTTTTTCCGCCATCCACTCATATATCTAATCCAAGATTCTTGTGGGAAACCTGGACTTCATACACATCTTGAAGTGTATATCAATATTTTCATTCATGAAACTAAAACAGCAAATATCACAAGAAGAGAATAATTTTTCAGCTAGCACCTTTTTGTGTGGCATCACACAGGGTGGCATAACTAAGATACCGCATGTTTAATTGATTAGTGCACTTGAGAAAGCGCTGGGTATGGTCCAGTACAGATCATTCTAAACATTGATAAATTACCACCTTTGTGTGAAATGGTTGAGGTGGGACCACTGCCCTTTGACAAACCAGAAAATGAAATGATTACTATTGGATTCTATTGACTTGTCTGGTTAGAGCAGTTGTGCTTCTTTCCAAAGGTTAATTGGACTTGAACTCAAGAAATTAAGAGGTCAGGTAGGGTCACAGTGACAGCAGGCAAACTTTTAACTTACCACTAATAATATTTGTCAGAGAAAAGGCATACTGTAGATCTTTAGCCATGTCTCTGCTCAAGGATTTTCTATAAAAACTGATTGTTTGTCTACATTATTATATAAGCAGCAAGTGTATATGTTAAATATGTTCATTAATATTCATGATTTACTGTAGATAAAAAATCAGTGTTATGCATTGTAGCTTAAAAGAATTTGTAGTCATATCATACATGAAGAAGTCAATGTGAATGACATTTGGAAAAAAAAATTAAGAAATTCAATAAAAAATGATCTGAAAAAAAAGTTATGTTAGTGAGTACATAGATTGTAGCATAATTTTAAAATTTTTACTTAGGAACTCTTATGGTAACTGTGTTTTGGCCTTAATTTTACAAGTTTGATGGTTTCTGAATTTCTAAATGCAGATTAAGAATATTTTTAGGAATTAGAGGGTTTTTTGGAAGAAAAAAATCAGTTTTAATTAAGACACAACTGATCTATATATTTTTTAGGGAGGAAAGAAATCTAAAATATGTTCTTGGATTTCTTTCTTCCATTTATTGCATTTATTGGCTCACATATTCTTCTTTCAAGCATTTTTACAGTTTTTAAATAATATTATTATATCATGTCATTCATAAACAATATTCTACCACTGCATCTCTCACATACGTACATATGGGGAGTATATACATATAGTCCTTTTTCAAAAGATATTATTAATTATCTTTCTAAATGATTAGTGATTATTATTGAAAGGTCAAAATTATACTCTGATATGATATGCAATTATTTTAGTTTATCAAATTAATGGGCCACATTTTTTACTTAATCTGATTTATCTTTAGTACAAAAAAAAAAAAAAAAAAAAAAAAGCACATTTTTTGTGACCTTCTTATACTGGAATTTACTCTGATCATGTTGCATATGTGTAATTGAAGATTATTTTCTTTGTATGTGTGTATGATATGGATATTGGTTGAGATGGTAACTATATTATCAGAAGTCAATTTTATTATTTAAATACTGCTTTCATTGCCTTCAAGTGTATGAGCTTGGTAAATGACAAAGTTTGAAACTATATTGTATTGGTTAGAAACTAATATTGCATTATTTAATTTTCTTTATGCATACTCAGCATAGTCAGTGAAACAATATGTTGAATGTGGTGCAATCTGAAATTATTATTGAGAAAATTGTCCCAGAGCTTTCCCTGAACTGACAAAAATGACTTTGGTTTAAGTTAATTAAGGAAGAGTACCATGCTCGCCTGCAGAGATTGCTTCATTGTGTATATGTTCAAGCAGACACCTGTATTTGAGTGGTTAACTGATTTTTTCTGTACATACAGCAAGCATTTTTTTCCATGGTTGATATACACAGACATTACTAAAACAAACACAAGCTGTAGACAAAGCAAGTCTACAGAGATGCTAGGGAATCATTCTTAATCTCTTTCTTTCAAATTGAATATTAAATCATACCCCCAGTTTTGCATTCCACACACCTCCAGACATGTTATAAAACAAGACCAGTGAAGAAAAATTAAAAGGTTGTGGGAAAAAAAAGATCTGATGACTAGAAAGGTGTAGATTAAATTTGGAACTAGTGGTTGTAATTATAATCAGTTTCTCAGGAAATCTGCAGGTACCAGAAGAATTAGAATATTAACATTTAACATTTACTTACTGCAAAACCTAAGAAAAAAAAATCCGTGCTTTTATTTCATGATCTTTATATCTTTTTCAGCAAAAGCTTTTCCAGTGTCAGAAAATAAAGACCTGCACAACAGGCAGAGACAATCAAATCTGAAGATACTCATTGCGGGCCCCTCACATACCCGGACTTAGCCTGTCAAGTGCAGACTGAATGGAATCAACTGATTTAGTGAAAAGGCCTTCATGTCAAAATAAAAAGTGTGCACCTCTTTCTACAATAGGTACACAATAGGTAACACACCACATGTAAGAATTACAAAAACAGAGAAACAACAAGCAAGAGAAAAATTCTACACATTCTGAATATGTTCACATAGGGGCAATATTCCTACAGAAAATAGATAGGTAGATAGATAGACAGACAGACAGACAAAGAATAAAAAATAAAAAATAATAGACCACTTTAAAAGCTGTGCTCATAGATCAGAGGGAAATTGGCTTCAGCATAGATTAAAAAAAAGAGCCATACTAAACCATTTATAAAGAGAGAATTTTTGAAGTTGTTTTCTTCACAAACACAAATAAAACAAGAGAATAGATAATAGTCATGACACAGATAATCCTCTTAGTCAGTGAGTGCATACCAAATGGATTCTTTGATTTTTAATCTAAAATTTATTCTAGCATTACTTATGAATTGCAGTATTTAAAGGAGAACATGCAGTAGTATTTCTAAATAATTTCCTCTATGTCCAGAACTACAGAGAAGTTATGTCTTGAATTCTGCTGCTCAGAATTTTGCACTAGTTATTCCACAGAGAAGAAGATTTCAGAACACGTTAAATATTGTAAAACTTTCAGCACCTATTTATTTGCCTCTATGTCTGGTATAATGTCAGGGAAGAAGTTAATCTCTTGAAAGCATCATAAAAGCACCTAACCCAACACCTGTCTTAATAGCTCTGAATCAAATCTTAAATATGTCTTGTATTTTCTCTGCTGTATTTATGATGATCTATAATATTCATTTGTACTTCTAAAGTAAGAAATCAGAATATTTTTCCTTGTATTTTTCCTAATAAGATTATTCACATAAGGATGTGCCAGACATCAAGAGAAGCGAACTAGATATAGCTTTTTGCCACCTCTCTAAAATAACAAAACATTTGAAAAATAAAAAAATAAATAAAACAGACTGTTAGAAGGCTTAGTACTTCAGTTTGTGAGTTATAACCTTGGTTACTCTGTGTTTAAACAAAAATCAGGTTATGGCTACATGGGGAAAAAGTTACAAAAGTATTCTTATTATATCAAATTGTCTCCAGGTCAGCACTTAATGTAATTTACCTTGGAAAAGAAGTAGAGTTCCCTTAACCTAATTTTCTATTTGGTAAGTGCACTAAAACAACCCTGCTGGAACTGATGTTTTAAGGAGTAGAATGAAATAGTGGAACAGCAATGAAAGAGAATGAAAAATAGAATTCTTCAATTCAGACAGTATAAGAAAATTCACTGTACTGTCTGCTGGCATTCCTGATCCTTGTATTAGGAGGAATACTACATGTTCAAATAAAAATAATGACAGAATTATTTTTTGTATTTTAGACAACTTGCAAATTTTAATACAAATAAAAATAAAGCCTTTTTGTCACACTTTCTATTAAAAATAAATAAATAAATAAAATAAAATTACTAGGGTTAGAAAGCCTAAAGATTTCCTAGCAGAAATGCCTTCTGTTTTATTAAAACAATATTAAAACAGATGATTCTGAGTAATATTTTTCTACAGAAATTTACTTCAGCCATTGACTTGAATACTGTCAACGTAAAACACAGCATCTTGTGTCACGCAAATGGCAGCAGGTCACAAATTTATGTCTTCTTATACTCTATAAGATAAAAATTGTTTGCATGTACACAGAAAATAAATCATTTATTGATTTGTGCAAATCATCAAGTATTAAACTGTATGGATTTGTGCAAATCATCAAGTATTAAACTGTATGAAACTGTTTATATATATTTTAATTAGTTTTGTATATCTGTAAACAGCAAAATCATTGCCTTTAAGTTTTGTACATTGTAATTGTAAAAACATGCTTTAATTAAAGACAGGTAAAATAACCACAGGAGTCTTCACTGTTAGGCTATTTTTCTTCACTCTATGTTGAAAAAGATATTTATTTATTCTGTTTTCCCTTTTTCATATCCTCTCTTCTCAAAGCCTTCGAGTGTTGGTCTCATGTACTAACTCACATTTAGACACATGAAAACTGAGGTGTTCCACCTACTTTCTGACCACCCATTTTGAATCAACAATTCTGACTGCACATAAACTAAATGAAAGTGTTAAACCAGGGACTGTGCTCCAATGATGGAAGTATAGTTAAGAAGGTAGGCTAAATGATAATCTTAATCCTGCTGTTTTTGTCATGTTACTTTTACAGAATTTGGCTTGCAAATTAGGACTTCCATGTCCAAGAACAACTTTCACAGATAATTCTATTAACACCTGTAAGATGCTGGGATGCGATGGAGATATGCAGGATATAAATATATTAAGAAATATGGCAGTACCAACAGACCTACTGCCCAGCATAGAACAGTAGGAATAACACTATGTAGCCACCAGTCATATTCATTTCAAATGTGCTACAAAATACTTTTAAATCTAGAGTTTAATAGTACTATGTAGAATGTAAATACAGCTATATTACCATATGGAATTCATAATGAGCTATTATGTCTTTGTGCCCATCATGATTGCTTCCTTCGAGTTGGTCCTAGCATGGCCAAATGAACAGGAAACTGCTTTAACCTTTTGTATTCAATATACTAAGGGGGAAAAAAGAAGAAAAAAAAAAGGAAACAAACAAACAAACAAACTTTCAGTGATATCATGAACATATAGCAATGAAATAAGGAAATAAATAAGCCTCATAATTGAGCCCATTCTGATACTGATATTACTGGAGAGGCTTTTTTATATGTATATATTGTTCAAGAACAGGTTTAACTTGTGACACTTCAATCTCCAATTCAGAAAAGAAAAGAAAAAAAAAGAAAACTTGCATATCCCTTTAAGCACGTACGCAAACTCATTGGCTCCTGGTGGTCTACTCAAGCATAAAAGTAAGCCTTTGTTTTAGTGAACAACTTAGCGACGATTTATAAGATAACCTTAACAAGATTAAAAATATTCTTACTGGTGAATTTCACTCAGCCTGACAGAGCATATATAATTGTATAATTTGTCTCATTCTTTCAACAGTTTCTTTGAGTTTTACTTAGACAGTTTCCCTTTCTATCTAGAGTTAAAATTCTGTATTTGGAGCAGTTATTTTTATACAGAGCAGTAAATATTTTAGTGCCCTTGCATAACATCCATCTGAATGAGTTATTTCTAATCAGGTTTAAAATGTAAAAGCATTTGGGGCTAAATTTTTTAAAAGTCTCTGGATGCTGGATGTATGTGCCACGTGTAATGCAACTGAACTGCAGTCTGGAGTAGGGCTTCTTTTAAGTCTGTGGAATGTTAATATTAAAGATAAAAACACTAGTGTGGCTATACTGATTCAAGCCACAGGTCAATATAGTGTAGTACTCTCCAAAAGTCAATGGGTGGATCTGAAGTTACCTTTGGAGGAGACTAAATGGCTCTCCATCACTTAGATGTTTTTCTATGCCACTCTGGTTTGTGCTAGTTGGTAGTGATACCTCAGAGTCTATTATCTTTCTGAAGCATAATATGACTGGCTATTTCCCTCATTTTAATTCATTCTCAGCCCTGGCTCTAGGACTCTCTCAGAGGTAGATAGAGCAGAAGTCCTTATTGATGCTGAATCCCCCATGTCCTTCACAATGAAAATCTCCAAAATAGGAAATATTTGTGTATTTTCTTCTCTCATCCTTGCTATAAGGCAGATACAAGGAATTTGTTTTTGTGTGTAATTTCTCAGACAATGGATTCTGTTGATATTGGAAATACTTTTTACAAATTTGCAAACCAACTTTTATTTTCGTATTCTTCTTTTCTGTCATTAGAGTCATCAGACTCATTTTTGAAAATTAGTTTGAAAATATGCTATTTAGAGTACATTTATGCACTCCTGTGTTGTTGAGTATTATATTCAGCTTGGAACAAGTTTGATCAAATTTGTGACAAATATGTGACAGGGCTCCTACACAGATTCATAAACAGCTGAGTCAAGCAATGGTGATGTTGCTAGGAAGAAATAAAAAGTAATTTCTTTATAAAAGAATTCCAGCTGATGTCTGAAAGCTCTAATAAAAATTTGGATAGCACTGCAGCCAAAGCTTTTTTAAATATCAATTCACTTATTAACAGATCAGGATGAATTTTGGAAATCCTGGTTTTGATTGAAAGAAATACAACCTGGGTTTGTAGACTCAGTGGTGAAGTCACCTTTGGTCTTTTCTCTTTGGAGCTGCAACTTATCTAGAGCTATAAATGTTCCTCCTATGTTGTTATAAGCATATTATAAGACATATGGGCAGTTCACTGGCATAATGGTTATCAATCCTGTGAAAGAACTTCTAAGTCTAAACATCAGTATTATTCCTGACTGGTATCTCCGGAAAAAAAATATTCTCAGAGGTTTATTGTCTTTACCAAGAGTTATATTAAAAATTCCTGTCCTATTTTTTTCTTCAGACGACACTTGAGCATCTGTATGGCAAGATGTATCTCTCAGTGAGGCCTGACCCGGTGTCAGCTAGGAATTCTCCCTTCTCAGGACAAAGAAAGGCAAAGAGAGGTGGTAGAAGGACCAGGGAATGCTTCTTTTTTTGCTATGAGTTTTCCTCCAGTGCCATGCGCAATCAGATTGGTGGCATGTCATTTCAGCCTGTCAACATCCCCTGAGTATGACTCAGTCAGCCATAAGGAAATACCTTGTCTGTCGGCAGAGGATGTCCTTTCACAACACCCAGTCACTCAGTCATGCAGCCTAAATGGGGCAGCAAACAGTACCTTCACACCAGCGTATGTTAACTGAGCTCTCTATCGATGTGTCTTGACCTCATAAGAAGACACAGCAAAAAGGCCAGGGTGAAGAGCAGAGAAAGGCTAACCTTTCCTTGTCTGCTAAAAATGGCAGCTCCCTTTACTCCACTCAGTCAGAAACAAACATATTTTGTGTGTGTGCCTGTGTCTGTACGTATATATAAATAAATAAAACTCCACACACAATTTCCTTTTTGCAGTATGGGAATGTAACCACTAGATGACACCAAGAGATAGTTCCTATAGACCTGATTTTTTAATTCTTTATTCATCTGCCTGTTCAAAAGGTGACATTCTTGCTGAGATTGTAATTAAGATTACAGAGGTACGCAAATTAGGTGATCTGGCAAGTATTAATAGTTACTTTACTTTAATATTACCAATTACTGTCCTAGAGCGCAAAGAGCTTGGAAATTATGATATTTTGGACAGTGGATTTCAAACATTACCTCTCCTTCCCTGCTGTGTATACCTCTAATTGGTTATTACAAAAGCATAATCTGTATTGTTATAGCCAGAGCCTGTTGGTGCTCCTACAGCAAATTTCTTGGTTGTGGTAGCTTAAAATCCACTAAAAGTGAAGACAGTATTGTTGAATTTAGTTATGGGGTTGTATGTTTAAGTGAGTTCAGAATTAACTGCTTTACCCTTCTATGTTACTTTTTTTGTTTTGTTGTTTTTTTCCCTCCAAAATGAATGAAAGCTACATAGTTTAATAAAAGAGAAACAAGAAATGTTTCTCTTCACTGATTGAAATGTCAAAATTGATGATTTTTGATATGAATTTCTGAGATTTTGTTTTTGGTAGTGATAAAGAAGAAGGAGGTTTGAAATTATCCTTTTATGTCATTTTAATAATTGAGAGTTTCATTACATTTTCAACGAATTTCTGTGAGTATCTAAGGCTGTCAGGTCTGCATAGATGTTACATTAACACAAAGTGGCCTAAAATTCTAAGTGCTGGGTAGAAATTTAGTCCCATGTGTCTATATATAAATTCATAAAAGCAATATAGTATGACTAATGTCACCCATTAATGTCAATTAGAGATGCAGAACTTGCTTGATGATACAGAGTGTTATTTTGGTCACAGAAAAATGTGCAAGTCTTGGGGAAACAATCCTATTGAAGTCTTTTTAGTACCTCCTTCTACCTCTTCTCCCATATTCTTCAGTGCAACTAAGCAATAACCTTTCTCTCTAAACAATCTTTCATAAGCATCCATTGATTTACAGCAACAACAAAAAGGAATTGAGTAGTTTTTCTCATACGAGTATGTTCTAGGTATGCACACTGCTTTATATACCTGTGTTATTAGTGAGAAAAATTGAACTAAGGATAGTCGTCATTAAAACTTTTGCAGTACCCTGCCGTGTCTATTATGATCTTCATGGCAGTTATAATAATGAGAAGACGGTACTTATAAAGATCTTACTGGTGAACTCTACGTATATAAGCAACAGCAGAGAATATAACATAAACACCTATTGAGCACATTAAGAGCAAAAACAGTAATTGGGATTTTAAGTGTGTTTGCAATGAGGCAACAAATTGAAATCTCACTGACACAACCTCTCATTCACAGCTTGTGTGAGCAGCATGAAGTGATTGCTGTCAACCATGCATTGTGTCTGGATCTGAGATGGAAGGTGGATGAACACTCACCCAGTGCCTTCTCTCCACATGACAAACACTTACCATCCATGCAGTCCCGACAGTTGCCTACCATCTCTTGTGAGAAAATAACCCACTGCCTGGTCCAGGACATACCTGCTTTTGATAGGTGAACAATCATACAGAAATCCTGGTGCTGACCATGCTACAGCTGAAGGTGCTGGTGGGAAGCTGGACAGCATGCCCAATTTGTTGCTGTAGTGGAGTTAACAGCACAGGGCTAAAACAAGAATTTGTAGATATAAATATCCACAAATATATGAAAATAAGAGAAACAGCACTAAGTTTTCTCACAAGGAAATTACAAAGGCTATAAACTTGGATCATGTGGCTCTTGGATAGATTGGAGGAGTAAAGATTCCTTCCCCAGTGTCCTGTAAGACATGAAGATTACTTTGGGACCATAATTACTGACACTTGAAACAGCATTATCTTTGATATCACAGTTAAGACAGAGAAATGTTCATCCTCATTTTTCAAAGATTTTATAAAAATGCATCTTGTAAAATGTCTTAAGATTCTTCGGAATAAAATTGAGAATGTATAAGAAATACTTTGAAATACCCTGAAAAAAGCATCATGGAGATCATAGTCTTCATATTAGTACAGTACAAGTCACATGTGTTTGATGTTTAATTTTGTTTCATTTTTGGTGGAACTTAGGTTTCATTTTTATATGGAACAATGACAATTGTCAGTGGAGAAAAAATAAACAAATATTCTGCTTGACTCTGAATTGTTAAAAACCCAAGTGGTTTTGCTTCATCAGTTTTACAGGTAATTCAAATTGCTTCATAAAACTTTACTGGTTTGTCCCATGCACAAAATGCACTGTGTAGAAATACAAAAAAACCAAAGTTTTTCTGAGTAAGAAGTATGCCTCATTGGAACACAATTCCTTCACAGTTTTTTAATTAAAATAGTTTAAAAAGTTGTGAATAATATACTATCAAGACCCACTATTTAAATGAGGGCTTTTCAGACTAAGCTACAGAAAACATTTACCTTTAAAGTTGCTCGTTTGTTTGCTTGCTTTTCTGGGAAATAGATTTCAGGTGTATTAAAACTTTTTTTGACTTTTATGATATGTGAAAAAATGTGAAAAAATTAACAGTGTGAGAGAATTATAAACGATTTTATTTAATTTTGTATTTGAAGAGAAAGAATGCTTGTGATTTTAGGGGAGATGTAGATATATTACCAGCGTTAACAGATTTCTTATGGTGTACTGAACTTTAGATTGTATTTGGGAAGCATGCATAGGTCATGATATTTTCTGACATCTTGCAGTAGATGTAGGAGAGATGCATAGAGATTTCTCACAGACACTTTCATTTTTTGTTTTTTAGTTATGATAAATAAATAGGATTATCAATTTCATAAGGTGCTAAAATATGAAAGTTAATTCTTGCGTATCATGAGATCTGCTCAGAAATCAGGAGGGTTCTGGTGGTGGTGCTTGAACTAATGTATTTTCCAAGTTCCTCTAACCTGCAGTATACATTCATTTCAAAAGTTGTTTATTTCAGAGTTCCAATGATTTTGAAGAGGTCTGAGGTTAATTAAATCTTATCAGTCCAGTAATTTTGTTTTAAATTCATAATTTCAAATAAAAATTCCTGACACAAACACAAGAGTTGACTCACTGCAGAGAAAAACTTTTGTTGTGTCAGCTGAATCATCTGGAAGAGGATTAATTTTTTTTTTTTTTTTTTTTTTTTGGATGGCTGACAGTTTTGTTGTTGCTGTTATTGTTTTAATCAGGGATCATTGTTTGTTGATGTTTTTTTGTTTCTAATTCCCTTAAAACACTGCAATGTGCTGCAGAGCTGTTCGATCTTACCAGTTCTGCCTTGCATGAAGTTAGCTGTTTCCTTTCCTTTACCAAAGAAAAAAACTACAATTATGAACATGCAATTGCTCATACAGAGTATATAGTTCTAAAATGAACACTTCACACACCCAGGCCTACATTTTTAATCAGAGTCAGCTCCCTAAAACTGTGGGACATCCATTCTTGTATTCAGCTTGCTGTTGCTAGGAGTATTTGTAGCATTATTGGTCTTACAGATTGTTATTAATTATTATTATTACATTAACTGCTGATGGTCCAGGAATGCAAGATTTATGAGGAAAAATTCTGTCTTTTTTATGAGCTAACTAATCCATTTGGAAAGCATCAACCAGGACACACAAGATTTTCTCAGAACTGAAATAGAAGCAACAAACTTCAAAGCCAAACTGAGTTTACCTTGACCGTGCTTTGTATCAGCTCCTACAGACAAGCATAGTGGATGCCCATAGTACAAAGCCCTGTAGAAAATAAGAGGCAGCTCCTGTTCTGGTAGGTTCAGAAGCCAAACATGGAGTGGAAGAAGAGCACGAAAGCAAGCATGCACACAGAGGTGAAGCTTTAACATCTCAATAGCAGAGCCAAGGAGGAACCCATAGTCTACAACCCAGGCCCAAATTGCCCATGTTTGTAAATCAAACCTCGTAACTTCCTACAGAAGAGAATTATAAGTATGAAGGTCAAGGTGTATCCTACGTATGTCACTGTATTGTAGACAGTTCTGCGGAACACATGTCCTAGCTATAAAATTGCTCCGCTGCAAAGTCATATAAATTCACTCATGGAAATCCACTAATGGAAATACAGCAAGTCTCATGCAAAAGAAACAGCTGATGAGATGAAGTCCTTAATCTGGAATTCCTTGTTTTTACTTCCTTCGTAAGCACGTATCATACTTCTGAAAGATACTCTGCCAGCAGTTTTACTTGTTGTATTAATAAATCATTTAAAATTAGCAATCTGCTGGACTTGATATATCAGAAAGTAGGTTAAAAAAATAATGTAATCATCTAATATACTTTTTTTTCCCCCATTTTCTGATAGAGATATTTATTTTTTTTCTCCATTTACAGGTGCAGAATTAAAGAACGTGTTCACTCACTATATTATTGATGCACTTAAGTGGAGTGTTCCAAAGCATATAATTACTGTGTAGGCTTATGGCCCTGAAGTAGATTGGGATAGTGGTGCTGCATATCCATGATTTGAAGGACATACAGTGATGATTATAGAGGCAGTACTCTACATCCATTCCAGCCCTTTTGTGTTTAGCTGGTTGCCATGGCAAATAATTGGATAGAATTTAAGCCACTTTCTTCCAAGTGGGAAATTCATAATTTTACCCTTCACCTAATTTTGAACATACTTTTAAAGAATCTTAAAGTTTCTGCATGAATGGAACACAGACTTGTTGGAAAAAAAATTAGATTTCTACACATGGGAAAACACTTCATTTGGAGCTTGCTTTCTTTGTTTTTATTTTTATTTTTTAATCCTAAACAGTTTTTTAAACAACATGATAGAGTAAAAATGTGAGCCTGAGTAAAGTTCAAAAATATTTGATACCAGACATAGGAAATCTGAAATTGAGCTTGCTCTCACAGTTGGTATCAATTAGAAATAGAGATATAATTTTATCCAATCTAATTCATTTAGCCCACCATTTTTAAGCTCTGAAAATAATTAACAAGTATTAGTATGGATCATAGCAGTCATTTATCATTTCCTGGTTTTAGTTTGTGTCTTTTTCTGAAGATACGGATAAAAATTTGAAAAAAGCTTGCATGATTTAAAAATACGTTTCAAACAAGTTCCTTATTTACATAGTACTTGCTTACCTAGGGTTTTGTTGTCTTTCAGACTGCAGTCCTCAACTGTAAAACCACATCAGCCACTGCAGAACACATAGCAGTCCAGGAAAATTCAAAGTTCCTCAGCTCTATGTAAAATCAGTGGGCATCCCTGGAAGAAAATGAAATACAGAATACTAGAATTGGTTTACTTCATTTTACTCTTTACCAGTAAATTACTTTTGAGCCTGGGAGTAGCTCTCACTGTCTTCTTGCCTATAAAAAAAAACAGGGCTCTAACAAGTAAAGACCATGCCCTTGACGCTCTAATCCAAACACAAGGAGAAAAAAAAAAAGAAAAAAAAAAAAGGCTGAATTCACCCTATTTCCTTAGGAAGTTAGTTTTTGACTACTTTTAGGGTTTTAATGAAGCAGTAGTCCTAAAAGAAGTAATTCCTTAGTCAATGGAGAGGAAGATATCTTAAACTCACTTGGAAAGGGCTACATCTGCCTATGTTTTCAATGGATGGGGGTTCCAGGAGCTTTCAGAAAGACACTCACTTCTTCATGAGTTTATTTGGAAAATTCAGTTCTACTTCACTTCATTATGCATTTAAACTTCAAACATCTTCCTTAGTGGATACTGAATGAGCTGGAGTATGGTTGTGCTTGTGATATGTGAGCCAGTACGGGAACTGACATTTTGGTCTTGCTAATTTTTATCACCTTTCATAATTAATACTTTCTAACTTGTCTTCATAAAAGTTAGAAAATTAGTTTCATGCTTTTTTATTTATACTACAACATTTCATACTTCAAACAAACTACATGGATGCTAACACGGACTTATTATCACTTTAATATCAGTATTCAATCCAAGACTGAAAAATTAAACTTTGGCATTAATATTGAGTAAATCTGGTCAACTGAAGAGTTATGTCAGGAGAAGGATTTAGGACAGTTTTGATCACCAAGGTTTCTTTCTTAAATTATCTGTTCACAGTCTACATGCTGCATCAGTTCGAAATGCAGTCCCAATTTTGTATTATCATTATTTTTTTTAATGTTCATTGATGTTGGATTGTGGAATCATAGAATATTCTGAATGAGGAGGGGTCTACCACAAGGATTCAAATCCTGACTCCACACCGGACCACACTGAAATTCAAAACACACATATATATATGTGTCCATATATATATGTGTGGGTCCACACATATATGTGTGGGTTTTTTACAAAATGTTTTTCAGACAAGCTTTATTCTTTACTGAAGGATTCAGCATTTTATCACAGATTATTCCTACTAGTGTTCTACTATTTACAAGTACTTAAGTTTAGGCATAATTTGGATCTTAGTAATACATTCTAGTTTTGAAATTATGATCTGCCTAGAATGTAAAATAAGGAGTTAGTTCACCAGCTGACTTGTGAACTAATCACCTTTGGGAAAATTTCTGTGAGTATTTGGTAAGTACTAGAGTCAACTAGTATATTATTATATTTATTTTTTTAACTTGCACAGATTGCATATGAATAAATCTTTTGTATTTATGTGGCTTTGATAAGGACAGTTCACTGATTTTATATTTGGCACATGGAGAAATCAAAAGAGACAATAGGGAATACACTTTGGCCTCAGTAAAAGAATTTCAGAACATCTTTGTGTTTGGAATTAGAAAACGCTTTTCTGCCCTTCCAAAGATATATTATAGTTCCAATAGGACAAAGAGCATCAGCAACCTCTGTTCATTGAGAAGAAGAACAATATACTGTAAGGAGACTTGCCATCTTTAAGCATGCACTGAAAAAGTTGGAAAAGAAAAGAAATATAACCACAGTTCTACCACCCAGAGACAATGGTAGTGAACAAGGTCACTAAAGAAATGTAGAAGTCATAGAAATTTTGTTACTCTGGGAAAAATAATAATAATAATAATAATAATAAATAAAATAAAATAAAATAAAATAGTAAGAAATAAATTAAAATACAAAACAAAATAAAATACAATGAAAACCATTCTTTGTAGCAGATCTTAGATACGGTGAAAGATGGAATACTAATATACTGAAAACTTAAAGCACAAGCAGGATGAGAGAGAGGGAACAAAGTATAAATACAGCTACTGGTAACATATCAGACCCCTGCAAATGACAGGAAACAAGGCATAGGATGGATAAAGCAGCAAAACCAGTACTGTTTCATCATATTATGCATCTATCTTTCTTGTGAGTGGGTTAGGAAAGGTCATTTAATTTCTTACTTGTTGACTCAGCGTCTATATTTTGCACAGCCACAGACTAAGGGAAAAGAACAAAGGAATGGAGCCGTGTCCTAGTCACAGAAAATCAGTCTAAAAGTTCCCAGTATTTTCAGTTCAGGAATAACAAGCAAATAGTTGCAATTAACAGTGTTCAGGACAGGGGGGAACACTGCAGAACAAGAATGAGAGGATCATCTTGGCAAATAGGTAGAGATACATGAAAGAGAAATAGAAAAATAAAGCTATCAGTAAGTGGTACCTACATAAACTTACATTATGTAGAGGACTGCTTTACAATTAAACAGGAAGTTGGATGTAGACTGGAAAAGGAATTGCTGAGGGAGTCGCTGAGTTTCCTAGCAGCATAATACTATAAGTGCAAAACATGTTGGTGATCCTCTCTTGTCAAAGTGAAGGAAAAAAAAATGATGACATCTGGTCAAAGTGACACCTCAGGTCAGCAAAGTGTTTTATTCCATATGCCTCAACAAACAATGGCTGCACTGATTGGAAACAGCTCTCTCATTCTTCCCCACCCACTCACTTTGGCAAAAGCCAAATAACTTCTTTTGATGCAGCCCCCTGGCTTCTCCTCATTCTGGTTTCTGGGGTGACCGCAACTACATTTTCAAGTGTTTATTAAAGAAGTGAGGATTTGATGTAATATCCTTGTCCTTTAACACCCAAATAAGATACTGGCCTGAATTTAAGCTATCTTATGCTTACATTCTGTTCCCCATTATTGTTGCCTTGTATTGCAGCTTGTACAATTGGGAAATACTTACCACTGTATCTATTTTTAGATTAGAAAAGATACTTGGGTATATGTGGGCTTAAGGTTTGAAACATTCAAGTTTGAAATGTCTTGTTTGGGAATAATTTACTGCCCCTACATTCATCAGTATTTTTTCAAAGTAGATAAATCACACAATTAACTGTAGCAGTGTAAATTAGAATCATAGATTCATAGAATGATTTGGTCTCAAAGGGACCTTTAAGACCATCTAGTTCCAACCCCCTGCTATAGGCAGGAAAACCTTGCACTGGTCCTTCAGAATCACTCATTAGTCCCTCCAGATCACTAAGGACCATTATAAACTGTTCCTTTTCTTCATAAACAATTATGAACACCTGAGCTGTAAGCTCTCAGTAGCCTCAGTAGTATCTAATACTGATTTACTCCAGGGTACTTCAGAGGGGAGGATTAAATTTTCTGATTTTTTAAAAATAAGATCTTGATTCACAGTAAAAGGATATATTACTTTACATAGTAAAATGATATCCTATCACATTTAGTTGATTGCAAAATTCTTTTGTATAATTATTTGTTTGTAAATAAGTTATTCAAAATGTTTGGAATTACATTCAGTTTTCTTATGACAGAAAAAAATCTGTAGAGTCCTTAGGATTTGCTTGAGCACATCTCAGCTACTGCTATACTGGCAGTGGTCTCTCAAAGCACTGAAAAATACTTTTCATTTCACACATCATTTACAGCTTGCACTCCTATTTCTGTTGGTACCTCAATACAATGAAAAATGAACCATAAAGCAAAATCAACTCTTTCTGCAGTGAGGTGGGCACAAGTTTTACTGAACACCTCAAAAGTCCCGGAAGACACTGGCAAAGTCACATTTAATATATTGAATGCAGTGTCCTTAAGTGCACGAACGGAAGATTGCATATTATGTGATAGCTCATAATGAGCATGCCTTTTACAACACAAGTTGTTCCCAATAAGAGTCACACCAGACTTGTCAGTCTTCTCTGTCCTGGTTAGTATATGCAGAGTGGTAGGGCTGGTTTCACAAGCTCACCACAGAGCAAAGAGGAGGGTGGCATCTACATCTATCTCTAATTTATTCTGCCCTCTGTTAGGCTGAGAGATGGCACAAAGTCAGAAAGAGTGCTGACCTGATGTCCTGGTGAGCCCATCTGATTTCTACAGTCACAAAACTTCCAGCACGAAACTTTCAGCATATACATGATGAGTTAAATATTTTTCCCTTCTGAAAGAGCCTGGTCCCACTCAGTGAATGGCAACTGTGATAAATCCTGTTAAGGCTCATCACAGCGGTGCCAATATCTCAGGCCTTAGGATAGAACAGTGGAGAATGGCTTGGCTTGGACTCTACAACAAAAAACAGATAAAACTCAAGAGCCCTAAATGAAGCTACTAGCTTTGCTGGAAGTCCTTCTGCAACCCAGAAATCTGAATTAAATCATGGAGCATGTTTTGCTTCAGAAATTCTATGTATTTTCAGATTTATTTACTTACCTGTCTATTCTATTTTACTTTTTTCACAGTTTCAGGTAAACTCAGAACTCACCCATTTAACCACTGCAAGTGTAAGCAACATGCTTTTCATTAACCACTAAGAAGTGCCCAGTGATCATGTTCCCGTGAAAAACTGTCTGCTCAGGTTCTTCCTGATTAAGTTAATCACTCTGAAGCCTTCATTATTTGTTGAATTGCTGACGAGTCAAGTGCAAAATTAGCAATTATTAAGAAGTTGTAGATATGTAGATATGTAGAAGTTTGCAATATGATGATACAGAAAGAAAACAAGAGTTTTCGCTACAATCAAGTTCCTGAAGAATCACATCTGTGTACCAGATAGTACTATTCAAGCAAGTATTCTGGACAGGAAATATTCAAAACAAGCTAGGGAAGATTTTCTGGCCATGCTGAATATTTTATACTGAGATGGTAAGAATTAAATAGGAAATACTTGCCATACAGTTGTCGGGATTGCCCCTTCACGTGGAAAATGCATAGAAGTGCATATGATTCACCTAGGATTCTATAAATGCACATAATCAGCACAGCTTCACTACTCCATCCCTTCATCCTATCTTCATATTCCCACTACTGCACTCAAAGGGGGCTCATGAGGACAAATGCAGGACAAGGGCGTATTGCTTTTTAATTATGTCCCTCTTAGAGCAAATTCAGTCTGCAGCCTGCTGACTGGACTGGAAGAACAGAGAACTGGAACTGTGTCCTTATGGGTTGCCTGGTACAGAATTCTCAGGCACTAAGAAATTGTAAGCTGCTATCTGTTTTCTTTCTCTTGCATAATAATAAGTCTCAGAAGTCTTGCAGGAATCCTAGCTGCCATCAGTTTCTTCTAGTATTTTCTTGGTTTAGTTAGAACACATACCCTTGCCAGGGAGCAGTATATGTTGACAGTAGATCCAATCCTGAGGCAGTCTTGGAGCAGGATACTCTGACCTGCCTACCTAAACTATAACGTATTGCATGAAACCAGGAAGCAGATTAAGTTGCCAAAAAACTGTCATAAACAACAGGTCGTAAACACATTTTCACGGCTGCATTCATTTCTCTGCTGATACCCCAAATGTACCTGAAATTCCTTTCAGAATCCAGAAGTGTTATCAGTGATATCAAGTGTAAAGAGAGTAATCCCTTTAATCCAGAATCAATAGAGTAATGACATCTTATTTGATAAAAACAAACCTCATCAGATCAGGATATAGTCGAACTTAGCTATACAAAGAGGCAGGCTTAATCTGCATCCGATAACATGCAGCATGCTCGTGAAGTCTGTGTAATTTTGTCTTTTAGATTTTAAATGTGAACAAGAAAGAACTATCTGCCAGAATCATTTTCTTCCTACTAGGCTCCCTTTCTGTGCATAAACTACAGTAAAAGTTACCCTTGGCATGGCAGTGTGCTGGCAGGATTCTGTGCCTGGCTGCCCTGGCCCATGACTGAGTGCACAACTCATCCCTTTCCCAGGCAGACAGATGTTTCCCAGGTCTCTGCTGTGCTGAAGACTGGAAAATGGCTCCTCCCATGATATCTAATCTTGATCCAGCTGGCAGCTCCTAGCAAACAATAAAGGTTAGCACAGGCCCTTGCTAGTTTGAGGAGCACAACGTGCTCCTTCAGGCTCCATATGTTTGGCCTTTAACCCTCCTCAGACACGTCCGTCTGTTCCTTGCCTTCTCCTGCTGTGAGCACGCGCAGAATGAGTTTATTGTTCACGGCCATTTGGCACTCCTGTGACTATCTCAATGGCACATGTTGGGACATGGAGTCCAACACAGTTATTACAGCCTGAATACAGACCTTTGATTTCTGAAGAAAAAAATCTTAGGGTTTTTTTGGTTGCGGAGGGGTTTTTTGTTTGTTTGGGTTTGGTTTTTTTTTGTATCAAATATCAGAGGTGCAATGACACAATGAGGCAAGCTCAGAGGGGGAATCTGATGCTTTCATCATCCCCTCAAGTAATGACATGTTGCACATCCTTAGGCATGTCTTCCATGCTTGAAGCTGAGAATTTGATATCTACATTTATTCTACCTTAAGCTGCTTTTCTTCAGTGCAGCACTTTGAATGAAGCTTGGAGACCCAACACTGGGTCAAATAAATTGTTTAAAAAGCAATTTACTGAAGACATCTGCAGCATGCAAGGGTATGATGAGATGTTAGTTGGGTTCAGGGTGAAGGAATGTAAAAATATAACATAATCACAGAACTTGCATGGTTTCAGTGGGTCCAAGTCTGAATTTCTTTTCACCTGGCTGAAAGCTGATCACTTTTGGATGCACTATGAGATGATAAAACCAGTTTCATTTGATCTCATTCACAGGTGCATGCAACCTATTAAAGTGTGGAGTTTTTTTATAAGACCTCAGGGACTGAATTATAGTGGTGAGTATTTTTTTGCTAGGAATAATGCAGATTTAATTTAGAATTCTATATTATGAACACCACCTCAATTTTAGTTAACAACATGCAGAAATCAGCATGAATGAACACCAAGGAGGGACAGGTAGCAATATTAAGAGTCCTAAAGATTCTTCTTTTTGTTAGGCACTGCTGTGCTACAGTTTTGTTAACGTGTGTCTAATCTGTTAGAAGGTGTTTAATCTGTTAGGAAGTGTTTACAATATTTTTAACCAGTTCCTAGAAATGTGGCTAAGTCCAGGCCTTTAAAATGGTGCATAAATACAAATTTTTAGAGAAAACAAAATGCTGTAAAAATATAATGCGTACAACAGGGTCTATCTCATTCCTTGTCAACAACAGTAAAACACCTAACAGTGCTCTGTCTGAAAATATCTCTTTTATGCTACTTATGTCATCTAAATAAGACTTTAATTTAAGAGCATTTAAAACATTGTAGGTTTTTGTATTTTAATATATGAATTCACTACATTCACTTGTTTGAATTGTTCTCCCTACCTGAAAAGAGAAAAGAATACACACCCCTTAGACTTTTCCCTGAGTTTTACTTAAATGTGAGAATCATGTTTTACGTTAATTAATATGTATAAATCCTTTAAGTGAATATAGGACCTGGTGTGCAGTTATGGTGTCATTAATGCAAGCCTTAAGTACAGTAGATGTATGAGGTTGACAATGCACACCCTGGAGCGTATTACTGCTCTTACAAAAATCATACTTCTTTCAATAACTTTGGTAATGGACTCCAACCTGTGCAGATGTGGTTATGTAATTACACATCTGAGAATCATCATTAACCAAGCAGGATTGTCTCTGCTGTCCATTGGGCATGCCAGCAATTAATCCCAGTAGAAAGAGCTCTCCTTGAGCTACCTATAGGATCAGAAAAGGTGTATTTTTGAAATTATTTTAAAATATAGACCAAGAGAATAAAAGCATGAAAAATGAAATGAAAACCCTGGCAAGAAGAGCGTATTTACATTTGTCCACTCTGCTTCTTCTTTCCATGCTGTTGATTGTCTTGATAATAAGAGATGGTCTCAATGAAAGCACCACAGTTCTCAGAAGCAGCTGACAAATTAGGCACTAATAGTCTCTCCAAACCTTGTAAAATAAGGGCAGAAAAGCTTTGATTTAAAGAAGTTACAAAGGCATTATTTTTTACTTCATCTTCTGCCTGCATTTGATATTTCCCTTCCAAGAACAAGCTGCAGTAATATTTTCTCATCATTTGCAACCCCACACCAAAGGATTTTATGTTCTAACTGGTGATGGAAAAAAATAATAAAAAGTGTGGTTAAAGCAGGTGCTGTGTGTAGTGTTTATATAAACACATTAGCACTCTTTTGACACAGCATGACCTGAACAAGTAGTTCATCCTACTAGTAGCAGGGAAACAATAACTGAGCATGCCAGAGCCCAGTTCATTCAAACACTGCAAAATTAACACCAGATTATGAATACGCTTGCCACTGGTAATTAATCGTGAAAATTGCTGGAGGAGTTCCCCTACTGTGAAGGATATTGGCAGAAGTATTTACTGCTAATAGGCCTTGTTTAAGCTTTCTCGCTCTCTCTCTCTTTTTTTTTTTTTTTTTTTTTTTTTTTTTACCCCCTTAGAGATAAAACTTACAATAGATTGCACAGGAACTGACAGATTATTACATATTCTTTTGGCCTGTTTTTTTTTTTTTTTTTTTTTTTTATTAGCATTTCTGAATATCCCTAGTGTTTTCTTCTCTATTATTAGAAATGTGCATTGTGTGATCGCATCCAGACCATTTAACTGTCCCTTACAGACAGGGATAATTTCACAATCTGGATAATGTTTTACTATATTCCACAGTGATCTAACATTATCCCATATTTTGCAGCAGCAATTTGGAGGCATCATAAGGAGAGTTTTGTGTATTTCAAATAATATATAAGCTTTTATAACCTTAGGTAGTGGTTGCATGATCTACAAAATCTCTGATGTGCCTATCATTTTGACCAATTTTCCCTATGGATGCCTTTTATTGCATGTTTTTTAAGTGTAAAAAAAAAAAATGACCAAGATATTTTCAATCTACACTGTTTTTAAATACCATAAAAATACATGATCATTAATGTATTATCAATTTAAAAATGAGAACACAAAAAATAACTTATGGAAGGTCACATGTTCTCTCATACATTTTCCTAAAACAGATTATGCAATATAGTATCATTTTGGTCCCTCCTTTAAAAAAAATAGAAAAGAGATCAAAATGACTGGTCTTTAACGGATGTGTTATTGGATATAGAACAAAGACCAGTCTCTTAGTGAAATTAAGGAAAGACCAGCTACTGACTTTAATGAAAGTAGGATTTAGCCCTATATCTGTTAAAATTTTATTATTGTATAATATGAGCATTATGGAGGCATTTATTGCTGATTTTATTATGAACAGTAATGATTCTTGGCTCATATATGCCAATAATTCAGGCAATTTAGTCAATAATTCCAACAATTTGACTTTTATAAGACATTTAAGATTGATCTTTGTCCAAAAATGTTTAACTATTTCTTTTGAGAACTTGTTCGTGACTTTCCCATTGAATTTGATTTGAATGAAGTTGTATTCCTTAAATTTTAAGTATCCGTGGCAATTTATATTTCTTTATTAAAGGTGGACATTGTTTCCTTTTTTTTCTTTTTTTTTTCTTTTTTTTGTCTTCTTGAAACCATCCAGAATCTGTATTTTAGCTCTATTTATTTACTTATTTGTTTGTTTGCGTTTGTGTTGTGTGTATGTATGTCTTAACAAAACATGTATTCACTCTTCATATGTCACATTTTCTTTGAAATACAATGTACAGCTAGCCTAACAAATCACAGACCTTACAGCTCACTTTTTTCTTTCAGTTTGGTATATGCTTTACAGCCCATAAGTAAACTCAGCACAGACAACGGAAACAATGGAAACAATGGGCATAATCCCACTGAATTAAACCATTCAGACTAAGGATGTTGTTACATAACTAACAAGAAAATCTACTATTTCTATACAATTTTTAGTCCTTGTGTGTCTACTAGCATCAAAGTGAAGAGATTCTCATTAACATTACTTTTATATTTTGTTCATCTAAACAGAGAGGTTTTGTCTAGATTGCATAATTTAGCACAAAAGGTACCAGTGAAAAGTAGGCTGCATTGCTCTTAATTGTGAGGCTTTATAGTGAAGATGCCTTGCAAATATTTATTCCTGATAGCACACTGTTTAACCTTCCCTCTGTCTTCCTCTCAAATTCTCTGAAGCTTTTTCCTTTTGCTGATCCCTTAGGCAACAAAAAACAACAGCTAACAATTAGTAGCTGTCACACTGTTCTGACACGGAACAATAAAACATTACAGAGGTTAAACTGCCTCTGGTTTATGTTAAGAATAATGATTCTGGTCATTTATTTGCCTCTAGCATAAAGGTTTTTTATTATATATATATATATTTTTATATTAAATCAGTTCTAGTACCAAAGCATGTTATGGTTTATTTTGGAGAAGAACATAAACCATCACTCAACAAATGGCTTTTGTTTTGAGTGAGGTTGCAGTTGCAGTTTTAGCTTTCTCAAGGCTGGGTTCAAAAGAAAGAAAAAGATCTTCCCATAGAGCCCATATACTAGGTACCACAACCATTCAGTATTAGCATTTTGTTGCTCCGAGGAATGTTGAAGACTACACATTCGGTGTACAAAAAGACAATCTTATTCTGAATTATGCAGGGTATCATTTATGTCTTTCCAGTTTCATTAGTTTTTGTTGCTGTTGTTTTAATGAATGCTTGCAAAATGCATTCTATAATATACTAATAATACTTAATTTTAAGAAAAAAACATCATGTTGTAAGGGACATCTGAGCTCAGACATCCCTATTTAGAGAGAATAATAACTTTGCCATTTTACTTCTGACTCTACATAGCATGAAAAGCATGTCCAAATCTGCAGCTGAGATAACATTTGTTGAGATAATATATGTTATTAACAATTTGTATTCCCTTAATATTTCCTATTCTCAAGCATCTTAGAGCATTTATAAAATAGCATTCCCAAGAACTATATTTTGTCTTTAACCATAAAAATATTTCTGTTTCACAAAGAAACTTTGATTTTGGTTGAAAGAATAATGTTTCTGTTAATTAACTAAGTAATTTAATTGAGTAGTCTTAATTTCCTAAGCCAAGATATTTAACTTCAGCATAACACACAGTTTGTTTATAGTTTATAAAAATTTGGTATGGTAAAGAAAAACAGTAATAAAATGCGTGTTTCCACACAGTTGGTGTAGGAAGTCAAAATATGATTTGTTTATGCAGTCAGAATATCCTTGATTTATGAAGGAAAAAGATGAAGAACCATTTTTATTTGTCATTATTTGTCATTAAAGTCATTTAGCCATTTATTTTTTAAAGCCACATATTTTGTAGGGACTGCACTGGAATCCAGAGACATTCGAGAGACATCTGTATCTTTCCACTGTTCATTTAACGAGTTATGGTAAGGCAACTACTTCTGCGCATCAAAAATACAAATGTGTTCACATACAAGTAAGCTGCATTCATCATTCATGCATTCATCAGGATCTCAGGGCCTTTCCAGCAGCATTACACACTGAATATTTTGGACACTGCACAAAGATATATTTCACCCTTGAATACGAAACCAGGTTAATGAACAAGCAGTTTGGGACCTTCTCACAGGAATTTTTTTCATGACTCCTCCCTGTAGTTCTTGAACATGGTATTGCCTACTGTAATCTAGTGTCCCTAAAGCTCAAAGCAAACTAAGCATTCTCTACACCTCCAGACAATAATAGGTAAAAGTGGCTAAAAATAATTTATTTATCATCTTAATACTCACTTTAGATGTTAGACATAAAAACTCTGAAGGATTTGTTATGAATGTTCTTGACAAAAATTCATTTAGGAAGTGTACCTTTCTATAAGTATGTACAATAAACTAGGCAATTTCTACATATGGGACAAATAGTGCGTGTTTAAAATTAGTATGCATGACAAAACACATGTTTACCTTAAAGGCTGCAGCAGTTTTGAGGCAGAGATTTTAATCCGTCAGGTAAATGGCACATATTTCCTAAATGTTGCAAAAATGTATGTTATTATGCACAATGTGTATTATTATATAATAGACAGCAGTGGTGTAGAGTTAAATTATTCTGTTGTGTCAACATTTCTAAAAATTCATGACGTCATATTTTCACTTACCTATGTTAGGAATGAAATGATAAAAAGAAGAAAAAGAACAAAGGAATGATCAAAGGTAGCTCTGAAACAATTGACTTCTCCACGCCTAATACTACCCAAGCAACAGTCAATTTACTTTTAAACTGTTACTATTTCAGAGTATTTTAAGTTGGGACAGAATATTCTGCTCATTGTAGTAAAAAAGACAGAAAGATCTAATTTTGCATATATAAGTAGTGCTGTCCTATTATGTTTTGACGATGTAAGCAAAAGTAATTTTCTTATGCACTTTCACCAGCCGAGAACAAGAGCCTGCATTTTAAGCTTGTAAAAGCCTGCATCAGCAGAGGTGACCCACTATTGCTGCTGCTACTATTGATAACCACCACCCACTACCTCACTGTTCTCACGTCCACTGTTTGATCTCCATCAACATTCAGCAAGTACTGATAAATATTAAGGGATACCATTTTTTTTCTGCATGAAAACTCAGTGACACACCTTTGCTTCATAAACACTTCCATGTCAGACGCCATTCCCTGTCCTTTTGCTGACATCAGTCAATCACAAGACAACAAAACAGAATATAGTCAAGAGGGTTCAACCTCTACTGCTGTACCACCAACATCCACCTGTGACAATGTGGACCAAAATAAAAAAAAAATCGGAGGCATTAATTTTGGAACAGCCTTCATATATAAAGATTTAAGAGAAGTGGTTTGTGAAGAGAGAGAAGAAAAGAATACGACAAATTTTTAAAAATGTATTCTGAACATATTATTTAGGATACAATGGACCAATAACAGTTAAATGTCTTTTTCCCCTTCACACATTTTAGGCCTTGCAAACAGACGAAGTAGTGTCACAGTCACAACAAATACTAGGGACTGCTGGTACAAAACCATGGATATTTTTAGATAAGGAGAAACATACCTTGCTCCATTCTTGAGAGATTCCTCTCCATGTACTGCTGAATTCTCTATTTTTTATACATGTTCCCTTCCACTCAGTGATTTCACAGTCAGAAGTATGGCTACATTCCAAGTTTTACTTGTTTACTTTTTTTTCTTTTTTTTCCCTGGGGATAAGTATTTCACATTTGCATGTTTTTAATGCAAGATTTGGAATTTTGAGAACAATCATCAAAAGGGTTCTTCCAAGATAGTGCAGGAAATTTAATCCTACAATCATAGAATATCCCAAGTTGGAAGAGACCCATAAAGATCATGAAACAATTTTCAGGCTACAGTTTTCAGTGATAAACAACATATTTTTATTTTGAACTGAAAAGTTGATTTGTTCATTTCAGCAAAATGAATTTGAAAACAGACAGACATTTATTTCTTTAAATATGTGAAAGACTTTTTTATTTACTTTCAATTTATTCTTGTTTAGAGAAATATTTATCCTTCAACTTACACAAAGAAGGGGATGCAATAAAAACTCAACACATCTTCAAAGACAGAAATTCCTTGATTAGCAGGAATCCTTTGGTATTTTAAAGCCAATGACGGAGAAAAAGCAGTTTGTTATGAGTGTTGAATTGTTTTTTCTTTTCACATGTAGTAGCACTTAAGTGTCATGTTAAGCCTGAGGCAGGAAAGACTTTAAATGACCTGTTCTGACTGGAATTGTGTTTACTCTACTATTTTAAAAATGCAGCTCAGGATCTCTTCCCTTATCAGTTCTCAAACTCTAACAGCTTGCAGGCTCAAATTTCCCCTTCCAAGCAATGTTGGATTTGCCTGCTGTTCATCATGACAAAGGGTTTCATGAATTCTGCAGTTTGGATTTCTGACTTGTATTACTTAGTATCAGCCTCTAAGCTAGGCTGTAGCATTTTTCATCTCCTAGAAAATGCCCAAAAGGCTGCCAGAAGCATTGCACATTGAGATGTGTAGGTACACATCTTTCTAACTGTTTGCACTGGGAATTCTGGCAAAGGAGCTGTAGAAAAACTCCCTGTGGGACTAAAATGGTGAACAATTAAGCAGTATCTTTCTGTAGGGTGTATTGCCCTTGGCATTTGTGGCTGCAGGTGTGGCATGCAGCATTTGCTCATTCAAATCTTCAGTGAATCCATATGGCAGAGATGACTTATAAACAAAATTAATGTGAGATAATCTCTCATGAGTTTGACACTACTGCTCCCCCTTTGCTCATTGTATTCTTCTCTGGTTTCCCTTCATCCATGTTGCACATTGCCTTTCTCCCTGCCTGGAATAACCAAGAAATGCCATCCCACCCACTCTCCTCAAAACAAAATAAACAAACAAACAAACAAACAAAACAAAAGCAAAAACAAAACAAAACAAAAAAAAATCATAAACTTAATTATTCCTTAAAGCAAACATCCCTCACTCCTTCTGCCGTGTCCTCTAAACAACTTATGTGTTTGTGATTGCATTGAACTGTACACATATTGTATGTACAAAGCTCTCAAAGTAATGACACCTGTTTATTTCCATGGAAACTACTACAGATACAAAGAGCACAATAACACTGTTTGGTAGAACAAATTCTAGTTTTCACCATAGTCCCCACCATTAGCTATGCATTTTCACCAGCGATGAATAAGAGCCTGAATGTTGCACTTGTAAAAATCTGTACCAGCGGGGCTTACCCACTGCTTCACAGTTGCTATTATGGCATTGCTAGGAAAATGCTACCCACACAGTCCATCTTTCATCATCATGAAGACATGGAAGTCAGAATGTGACAAATACAGACTATACAGTGGGCGTAGTGAGACAGTATAACTAAGTTTGGCAAAGTGATCCATGGTCTTCAAATTGGTATTGGGTCTGGTGTTACCATGTTGCAAAAGAAAGGCTGTTTTCTCTGATCTGACGCTGGAAGTTTGAGTCCTCATCTTTGTAAGCATTAAGATGTAATAGCCAGTGTTAATGGTTTGTCCAGGTTCCAGGAAATCCAGGAAGACCTTCCCTATCCTAAAAGACAGTGCACATCACTTTACCCTCTAAGGGCTACATCTTGAGCTTTTTCTTTGATGGAGAGTTCACATCAATGCTCTCTGGACTGCCAATTTGACTCCAGCTTATAGTGACACCACACCTCTACACCAGTAATGATGTGATCCACAAAACTGTCACCTTCAGCCTCACATTGGACTAATAGCTCCTGGTAAACTTGCGCATGGTGTTCTTTCTGTTCCTCTGCACATACTCATGGGACTCACCTGCAGCAAACTTTGCAGTATTCCAATGATGTAATTTTTTTTTTCTAATGCATTGAAGCCTATATTCAGTTCCATTCACAGTTCCCTCACTGTAATCCATCGATTTGCATGGATGAGACACTCTTCATTTTGGGGTGCATAACTGCCTGAAACGTAGCTTGTCTTTCACATTGCTGTGACTACTACTGAAACGCACCACTCACCACCTCACAGTGCTCACATCCATTGTTTGGGCTCCATCAACATTTTGCAAGTGTTGATGGATTTAAATGGGACTTTGCCGATCATAGATAGTATACTCATTGTTCTTCTGTTTGCTTGTCATAAAAAAAGTCATCGACAGTTATGAGATCCCCTCTCAGCCTTTCCTCATAAGGGAGATGCTCCAAGCCCCTAGTCATATTTTTCTCCCTCCACTTGATCTTTTCTAGGAGACACCTGTCTTCTTTGAACCAAGGAGCTCAGAACTGAGAACATTATTCCAGATGTGGCCTTGCTGGGGCAGAGCAGAGGGGAAGGATAACCTCCCTCGACTCATCGGCCATTCTCTTTTTAAAGCACCTCAGAATACACCTGGCATTCTTGGCCATAAGGGCACCATGCTGGCTAATACTGCCTACCAGGACACCCAGGTCCTTATCCACAGACTCCTTACAGTCAAGTCAACCCCTAACCTGCATTGATACATGCAGTTATTCCTCTCCAAGTGCAAGACTCCACACTTGCCCTTGTTGAAACTCATCAGGTTCCTCTCTGCCTAGCTTCTAGTCTGTCCAGATCTTGTTGAATGGCATCACAGACTTCTGGTGTGTCAACCACTCATGCCAGCTTTATATCATCAGCAAACTTCACTGATGAAGATGTTAAACAAGATCGAACCCAGCACCAATCCCTGGGGAGCACCGCTAGTTACAGGCCTCCAATTAGACTCTGTGCCACTGGTCACAACCCTCTGAGTTTTAGTGGTCAGTTCAGAAGAACATAAGAAAAAACTTCTTACATAAAAAATTACTTGTGATGTTCAAAAAAAATATTTAGAAAGAAAAACTGAAGAAAAGTTTCTACACAATAAAATTACCTCTGAAATCTTGAAATATTTATTTCCAGGCTTTTGTGTATATATAAAGGAGAGAACACAGACAGTTCTTAATAATTAGCTATTCTGTTATAGCATCAGATGTGAATGAACTAAGCATAAACTTCAATTCTATTTTTTTCAGCTGCTGCTACACAACAAAGTTAAGAGATTTTAAAGAGTACTATGTGCTTTAAAAATACATATCAAATTTGACAGATCAATGGGATCAACCTTTGAAAATGATGAGATCATCACTGGCATTCTGGTATCATTCCCCGTTAAATGTTGCTTTATGTTAAAATAATAATAATAATAATAATAATAAATGACAAGAAAATCAAGAAGGTGGAAGAAATTATCTAGTAATAATTCTGCTGAAGCTCAGACTTAGTAAAAATATTTTTCTTTCATTTGTACATGATAACTCAATGTAAAAACAAAACAAAACAAAAAAATGAACGTGCCACTGATTTATCACAGAGTATAAATCTGTAATACATTTTACATGTATGTTTTACAATGTTTTACAATGATACTGCTCCATTGTTGTCAAAGTTACATTATTGTAAAGCCAAAGGAATACAAAAATGAATCAGGTTATTTTTCTGTAACATAAATAAAGTACCTGATATCTAAGTCACACAGTTCTTAGTCTGTCTTCTTTGGAATTAGGTTTCAGAAGTGTGAAAGGAATTGCAAATATAAACTACATTTCTAATCTGAGCTTTCTCCATTCTTTTTGTAGGAGATGGTTTATGGGAGCTTTTGATCTTCACTATGAACGTCAACTGATGTTTACTTCTTAGACTTAGGCTTTTTCCTCCTCCATATGGTTCCAATTCACTGCAGATCATGCTTTTTCTCCAGAAGTCTTTAGATACTCAATTCTTAGTTTTACAAAGAAAGGTCATTCTATATTGTCTTCTTGATCTTTTTTTCAACACTGCAATGCTAATCCTTCTGTAAGACTCTTAGTAGCATAGGGATTTTAAAACAGTAGCAAATAAAACCAACAAAAACGTGCTTTTTTTTTTTTTTTTGTATGTTGAATATCCTTATTAACAGACACCAAATCCGAAGTGTGTTTTCCTTCCATTTCAAAAGGTTTATCTTTTGTCACAGTACACTTATATTAATATACATCATTGATTTTCAGATGAGATAGCCTATACAGTGAATTTAGAAAATGGGTTCAGAAAATGAAGAGATAAGAAAAAGGAAATAGAAGAGCTGTAGTTTAGTTCCTTTTGTAGTGCCAACTTTCATGGTCTCTTTCAGTTTAAAACTTCATTACAGAATTTTAGGGAATATGATGCCTGTAATGTCTTAAACCTGAATTGTATTACTTCCTTGGTAGCTGAGTCATCTGCATGTTCATAAGTTTTCCAACATTTTAAAAATAGTAATCGTGGCTCTTTAATTAAAAAATGCTACAGTGAGTCTAATTAAGAAAGCGGAGGAGTAAAAAATGTACATATTCAGCAGATATAAGGAAACATCAAGTATCACACATAAATTATTCCTCTATTTGAATATGTCTAATGAGACTTACATTCCAGTAATTTCAAAGGCTTTTTTTCTTTATGATGAGACAAATCTGAAATCTGAACTTGTCCCAGAATTAAGATATTCAGAACTGGAATTCAAATTTTTTTGTGTTACATCTTACCATCCATCAAAGTACTACTTTAAAAAAAAATAAAAAATAAAAAAATAAAAAAATCTTGCAGTAAAATTCACTTACTGAGAATAGCAGATACAGATTTCAGTTAAATACATTACATAAATGAGGGGCTGTGAAAATCCCAGAGGTACAGAGTATTTCTAAATTTAGATCGTGGACTTCCCTAGATGAAAGAAGGAAAAAGGTAAAAGCATGACCAGCATTGACTGGCACATGTATTTCTTCAGTGCAGCTTAAATAAAAGTTTAATTTTTCTCATGGATTTACATTCTCTCCTGAATTTGGACCTGGAAAACATGAGTTACTTTGGTTGTGATGCTGCTCTTTGCAGTTTCTCTGTAGCCTAATCTCAAGCTTTAGCCTTAAAGAAATGTCTTGCAACAGAAAACAAAATAAAAAAGTTCAACTCACTGAAATATCTTCTTTCTGTTTTTCTCAGGTGCTCCATTCTTGCAGTAAACACTCTTTGGATTACAACATTACAAATGCAATTCTCCATAATGCTCTGAACTGATCATAGGTGCAATATTAATCAGGTAAGTGGAATATAAAAATATATTTTAAGTCTGACTGTACTCACATTCCTCAACTGTTCTGAGACATCAGAATCTTTATGCAGCTTGGGGCTGTTTCAAATAGGCTGAAAAAACTGGTTACTGAGGAAAATTTAAGCTTTTTATTTTTTCCTTGAACAACTGAAAAAGAAAAGGTACAAAAACATTATAGGTGGCTCGTATTAAGTAGGAGCATTCATAATTAAGTGTAAAATGCATCTTCCAAGTAAAAATCAGTGATCATACTGAAACTATATTTAAAATATTACAGTCAAAAATATAAAAAGCAGCAGTGAAGATGATAATATTTATCAGGAACATTTTCATTCTAAGACAGATTATCTCTGGTCATGAAACAGAGCTTAAAAGTGAAATTCTTTGTTTCATGAACAGAGTCTGTTTCAAAGCAAAATTAGTGCCTTCCCTGTCCTACTATTGACCTCGACTTTGACCTGGATGGACCACCCTTACTAGAATGGGAGGTAATAAAGTCCTGAGGCTTGCTCAGCCCTGGGTCTCAGTTAAGCAGAAGCTATCAATCATACAAAATTAAGTACACTGGTTTTGTGACGTGGACATTTACTAGAAACTGAACTGAGATCACCAAACACCACTCATTTACATTCCCAAGGAACACCCAAATGAACACCAGAATTTTAGAATAACATCTCAGAAAACTTAAGCAGCAGTTGGATGATAAAATAATATAACTTTAAAGTTAGTGAAATCATACTGTATAGAAATTTTGTGTTTAGTAATTAAAAATATATATTTCTTTAAAAAAAGGATAATTTTATTATCCTGCATGCAATAAGCAAATATAACATTTGAAAAAGAAATTAATTCATAAATTATATATTATTTAAGTTAGGATGAATTAAATAAAGAAAAAGAAAATTTACATTATGTAAAAGTACATAATTTTAAAATAATGGAGTTTTGATAATTACTGAAGCATACAGATCTTAGATTCCAAGTACTATACAGTAAAGTACAGCACACTATTCATACATCACATGACATTCCATTCAAACTTGATTTTTTGTGCATCAAAAACTCTGAGAGCTGACAAGCCCTTTGGAAATCAAGGAGAGAAATGCACTTATGTTATTATTAATGTGGTACCTAGAAGTTCCCCAGTAAAATAGGTCCTATTACTATCAGTGTAGTTTGAAGTCTGAGCCCTTCTCCATCTCTTATCATTCAAAGCCATAATGGCATGCCTGGACATGACATTCTCTCCCCACAGAGAACTTAGGGAAGACTTTGGCTTTTTGAAGACAAGCTCTGGTTATGGAAAATATTTGCTTTTTCTGAAAAATGACCTCTCACATGAGCAAAATGTAGGCAGAGTTGGGGAAAAGGAGAAACACCATTTCTTCCATCCTATCTCAGGATCTGGCCATAGTCTGTTTTCATACATTCATTAGTCAGGGAAACAGTTCCTGAAGCTTATCTTCTTAGTCAGGGAGTCTATAAACAGATTTAAATAGACGGTTAGTTTCTGAAAGGAAACTTGCATTCCGCAGAAAATAGCCTCACTATCCACCGTGGGGTCATGACCCTAAGGTTGAGTATCAGTGATACCAAAGATATCCTGTGTCAGTCCCATGAGGCTCAGCACTGCTGAAGACTTCTGTCTTATTATTCTCACACCTCCAGTGGGGAGATGGATGGATCCCCTAATGTTGATTGGCATGTCCATTTCACTGGTATGTTTCCTAAAGTCTACTTGCAAAACTATGTTTTGGATAATTAAAAGGTAAAAGTGGCTTCACATATGGATTCCTCCATGGAAGTGCGTCCCAAGAAATGTGTCTGTACAGGACACAGATAATTTTATTAATGACATAATCAGATAATTTCCTCCTTGCCCTAAAAATAACTAGCTTGATCCCATGATGTCCTGTGTAATTCTACAAAAATATGTTTTTTGTCTAGCTTTGATTCATCTCTAAACAAAAATGAAAACAAACAAGCAATCCCTTCAAATCACCTCAAATTTCCTTTATAACATTTTCAGGTTTTCAAGCCAAAAGAATAAAACTACACCATCCCTTTTTTCTTGGAATAACAAGTGGATGAGGAGATTGCTGTAGAATTTAGCAAAGCAGTGTGTGATTTGGCAGCCAAAAGACTGATGCCATCAGGACCTTTTCACACGTGTTTGCTCAGAAATCAAGATGATACCCCTTTGGCAGGCTGCCTTCCTGACAGAGCAAATGCACAACTTGATTTCTGGGCTTGATCAGCTTTGTTGCACTAGTACCTTTAGTCTATATTTTCTAATGATTTTCAGGAAAATAGCTTTATAAATTTCTAGTTTTGTTAAAATGTATTTGACTCTTAACTCCAATTGCTGTCAATTTTCTAGCATAATTACCCTGTTCTCATTAGTATATTGATTAGTGCTGCTATGACTGCAAGTCAATTAAAACAGTAATAGTGGTAATAACAATGGTGAGGTTTGAATTTTACTCATTTAGTTTATTTTTAATATTTCTATGTCTAACTTCATGCATGGCTAGAATCAACCCAAACCACAACCCTATGCTGCCAGCTTAGTGAGTCATCACTGAGTTTGGAAAATGCAGATCTCTGGGGGCAGTTCTCAGCTTAGACTTTGTAGGCCTGTCCAGGTGAGATCATATTGCAAGACTTGGGAGTATTCATTTCATTTATTGATGCTGATGGGAAGGAGAAAAGGAGATTAAAATCTTCTAACCCCTCTCACTAAAATAGTATCTAAACCACACTACAGGCAGACTTCAATCTGCTAAGGTAAGGATAAACTAATAACTTTCATACGGGCCAAACACAACAGGTGGACGAAAGCATAAATTTTCTGAATGCATTCCAGACATGTTTCCTGACTTTAGTGTAATGCAGAGGTAGGAATCTTGGATTTCTTTCCATATATTAAACCGGTTCCACTCTTTCTGTATCTTTTCCAGCCTGTATAATATTTTTTTCTCCTTTCTTATTCTTCACTCATCCTAATTGGCCTCCTATCTCTCCCACAGTTCAGACACTCTTATTCCCCTTATGCTTATGGTTCAAGTCTTCACCCCAGTACTATATATGTAAGATAGATGGATGAGGATATATAATTCTATTATACACAAACAGTAAATGTGTTTGCGAAAGACGGGGAGTCTTGGTATCTCAGCCAGGAACTGAAGTTTTAAGACTAGGTATTTTGAGACTGAACATCAAGATTAATGGTATTTATAATAGATAATTCATAATTGTTCCCATATGACAACCTAATGAAATCTGAAATCACTGTCTGTTTGATTTTGGCTTGAAGAATGGCACCATAAATAGTGTCCCTACAACTTTCAACTCTCAGTCAAAAATTTACACATCGTATAATCAATATGTTGTCTTCTAAATTCTTTGGATCACTTGATATTAAATAATAAGGAAATAAAAATGTGTTCACTAAGTCAATAATGTATAATTTAGATGTGAATAGTTTATTCTTTACCCAAGTCACATTCCTCCATTGTTAAGGTTCTCATTTGCAAATCCCAGTCCTGCAGCTGTCTCAGAGAAAATGAAGCTACTAGCATATGTTAATAGCTAGATCTGACTGCTGTGCATATGCTGTTACAGGAACATTCATTCATATAAATTCACTACAATCAACAGTAAGAACTCTTCCTGGCCCTCCCCTTTACCCCCTGATTTCCATGAGGAAAGGTTTTGTAAAATTCTATATTATTCTGTCCTTCAATCACATCTTATCTCACTATGGTGCATGCATGCAGGAGAACATAGAAGCAGTGTAAACAAAGGGTAAGTTTTCTTTATGATCCACATAAAAGATTTCAGCATGTCATGGACCCAGTAACATAAAATGAACGACTTTCAAATAGGAAGATACAATATTCACCAGAATCACATAATTGATAGACATGCAAATCATCAGGTACATTTGACAATCTTGAACTGACATCAGCATATTGTAGTTGTTAAAAAAATCCTGGCAACCTATTTTCATGTATTTTCTGCTTTACCACTGTTCTGTATATGGGAGTGAAAAGTGTCATCCATTGCACATGCCATATACATTCCATGTACTCATCAGGTCTTTCTTCTCAGGGAACAATGGGAAAAATACCACAATAGGAAACCCTCTAAAGTAAAACTACTCTCAATAACATCAAGCTGAGATACAGCACTTTCACTGCTTTTATTTTCCTCCATGCTTAGTAATGTAATAACACTAGGCATTACAGAGCTCACACATTATGGAGCATGATTGAAAAGCTCTGGTTATATGAGAATTAATCTTCTTTTATCATGACAGACTAACATATTAAAAATGGTCCCACTTGTATAACTACTGAAAATTGCTTTTGGAATTCAGTCAAGTAAAAGAGGCTCAAAAACTCTTTCAGAAAACTGCATGAGAACAGAAAATCTGAAATGCATATAAAGTACCACAAGAAAGAGATTTCAGACGTATTCTGAGGAGTAGATTCTGTGGCAAAGAAGATACAGCAAAGAAAATGTGGTACTGCAGTGTATCTAAATGGGTGGTTACGAACTTATCTAGTAAAATAAATATATGTGGCAAATGACACATACCTATTTAATGACACTTGGAGTTCATGTGAAGTTTGGCAGTGTAATAAAAGTCTTATCTCTTGCCTCCACTGTTATTGCACAGATTTAAACTGTTGTCTCAGAGGCAGTTTTACTATCTTTTTCAATCTCTCCCATAAAAGTGAGACTTGATTTGCTCAGCATGAGAACAGATCAATAAAAGCTGAGTTATACAGCAGATTAGATCACTAACTCAGAGATCAAAGATGTTAAATACAAGTTGCATAGGAAAAATTAGATCAAAAGTTCAGTTTACATGTACAGTACTTGTTTGTAAAGCTCAAAAGAAATATCCTAATATGAAAAATGCATTGAAATATTGTTAGTTTTATTTGTTATATCTAGAAATAGGAAATATTATTATTTCTGAAAAACCAGACTCAATTTCTTGTATTAGGATAAGATTATTTTAGAGTTTGATTTTTTTATGCTAGGTAATTTTTTGTATTATAATATTAGAAATCTATATGCATTTGTAGATTCTAAAAAGCCAATCAAACCAAAAAATAACGAGGTTCAGTGAAGAAAGGTTAATGACTTCTAAAATACCACTGGAATACTAACAGTTTCCTGAACAAGGATCTATAGATGTTTTTATTTGTTTGTTTGTTTGTTTGATTGCTTATTTATTTTTAATGAGGAGTCTATTAAAAAATTTTGCATCCTTTCAAGGATGTCTTAATACTTATTAACATTATTTCAAAGCTTTTTACAGCTTTGATTCATTTACATATGTAGATAAATTTCACAAAATTAATACAGAAGTTACTATCAGGAACTAGAAAAAATTCATCTGCAGGGAATACAAAAAGTTGTATTTTACAAATAATAAAAATTCAAATGACTGGATGTCTGAAATTGAACGGCTCTCTTTATTTATATTACAAGTGTATAAGATTTATGATGTGGCTTCCATTTTAGGTAATTTTAGTTTAAAGATTTGTCACAGCATTATATTATAAAAGTTAATTCTTCTCTTCAGAAACATCATCTCAATTCATTCTCATGTCATGTTTTGTTAGAGCAGAAGAGCTCTTGTTATTTCCCACACAATGTAATATCTTTCCTACATGAAAAGACTGAAACTAAACTTTCTTAATTTTTAGAAAATTAAGTGGTGGTACCATGCAATTCCATGAAACTCAGGATTATATGCACGTAATTTAAAAAGTGATTCTGACTTCTTCTATATAAATGGCAAGAAAAGTAATAAATAAGTAAGCAAATAAAATGATCTATATAAACAAAAAACAGAATGATAACTGGCAGATGGAGTCCTAAGGCTAAACTTCTACTTATGTCAACACAAAATTATACTGCAGACCTTTGAAAAGTATAACTGGAGCATCATGATTTTTGTGCCTTTCAACTTCTTAGACATAGTATAGGTGAACAATAATATAAGCAGTGATTTATAGTATTCACTTTAGAATAAGGAATTTGTATTTCAGTTCTCCTATTTAATTATTTTTAATTAGATAGCTGTCTGACTGACACCTTTCAGTTGTTCCATAGAACAGAAAGATGGCATTTTCTTACGGGGAACAAATTTCATGACTTGTATTCAGTAGTTAGTATCGCTGCTTTTCAAAGGGATGAAGGTACTTAATGGACACAGTTTCTCAAAGATACCTCTGATGAAAAGTTAGAAATTCCTACCATGCTTCTGCTGGTACACATGGCAGATAATGAATGCCAGTGCCCAGCTGAAACCAAAATTATTTCCAAATGCACTACATTTGTCTGGTTGTTATTTTTTAGTTTGTTTGTTTATGTTGGTTTTTGTTGTTGTTGTTTGTTTGTTTGTTTTTGTTTTTGTTTTTAAATACTGTATTTTACTCATTTAATTCCTGTGTGTGGTCAGTTTAACATGAAAGAATTTCTTCCAGCATCCAAGATGATTTATAGTAGATTCTCAATTTGAATTATCTTACATGGCAGATGTCCGTTCCACTACAGGCCTTACGGTCAGTGAAGGACACTAAGAAAACAGAGTGCCTTGCAACAGAAGACTGCAACTTCAGTTTTGCAATTGCTAATCTGTCTACTGCTGTTAAAGAAAGAAGAAACCATCGGAAGATCCTGCCAATGTTTTTATATTTACTATCTTTCACTATTTTCAGGTACAGCTTATAGTGATAGACTGATAGACAGATATGTGCTATCTACTGTCTTCCTAGTTTGACATTCTTCTTTAAGGATGTGACATAGACAAACATGAATTTGGTTGGTTGGGTTGATTTCTTCCTGATGATAGATGAAGACTCAGTATCCATTCTGTAGTTCTTAGTCTTACCAGTTGTCTCAATTCTGTAAATCATATATCGTTGGTGATGAGATGTTTTCTTTTTCAATACATATGTGAAGTTTAGCTGAAGTTGAGAGTATGGCAGATTTTAGGGAAGGGCCATGTGGTGCTATAGAGGAAACCATATATTAAAAGAGTACGAACACCATTATTTATCTTAATCTGTAATAAAGAATATGGAAAGACTTCAGCCAGCTTTCTATCATCCACAACTGTCCCAAATCTTACTAAGCATCCTACTGGAAATTTTTTTCTGAAAATGAATCGTGCTTTTACTGCTTATGACTTTTCACTTCCAAAGAACTTAAATATCCTCAATATGGATTTGCATCTTCAAATACTGTACAGTAGCATACTATTAGACCTAGCAAACTATTGAAAGAGGTAGCCTGCTGAGAGTGCACAAAATCAATGCAAAGGTAGCCCACAATTGGCTAGAGGAAGTTTGATGAGGTATGTTTCCTTCCTTAAACAACTAGGGAGGTAAAAATTTTGTATCTTTTTATTACCAGCAAGGTTTTTGAGGACTGCTGAACAGTCAGGTTGTTGAAGCACTGTACCAGTTTCACCATAAGGCCTCCTGTCTCTGTCCAAGAAATACATGGCAATAGTTCCCAACTTCATCAGTGTTCTAAAGAGCTAGCATCCCAGTTGCACAAAGAAACGCACCTCAAAGAATTCAGCAAAAGTTCCAGTGCACCTGTCATTTCTACTTTTAACAACATGAGAAATTTGATTTGGGTTTGACAGGATAGATTATTGAAAGGGACTGAATAGGGGTCTGTTTCCCAGTGACAGAGAGTGGATAACCAGCTGGTCAGCTGAACTCCTATGATGTTGATTATAATGGTTCTGAAGATTAAGAAAATTTAACTTAGCTTGTGATCAATTATGACAGTTATAATGAATTTAGATATTTTTTAATTTAAAATATTTATATTTTAATTGAAATGAGTACAATTTTGTATATAAAAAAAGGATTGGATGCAAGAATGATTGTTAAATGTAAATATAAGATGAATGTATGTAGGCAATGTTGTGGATTAATGTGTTTTAATGTGGAAACATGGAAAACATCACACAGTCATTTGCTCACTCTCTCCAGTGGGATGGTGGAGACATTAATGAGTAAATGTGTGAGAACTTACTGGTTGTGATAAGAACAGTTTAATAAGAAAGTGGAAAAAATGAACAGAAAATAATGGATATTGCAATTCTCACCATCACCAATAAATGCTCAGCCAGTTCCTGAGAAACAGTAGCACCTCTCTGGCCAGTTCTGCCCACTTTCTTTGCGGGATATGATAAGAAATATTTCTTTGTTGGTTTTGATCAGCTGTCCTTCTTGTGTCCTCTCCTAGCTACTCAGAATCATAGAATTGCTCAGGTTGGAAAAGACCTTAAAGATCATCAAGTCCAACCACAATCTAACCATACTAACCTAACAACCCTCCGCTAAATCATGTCCCTGAGCACCACATCCAAATGGTTTTTAAACACACCCAGGGATGGTGACTCATCCACCTCCTTGGGAGCCTATTCCAGTTAGGCTTAATAACCCTTTCTGTAAAGTTTTTCCCGGTATCCAGCCTAAACTTACCCTGGTGTAGCTTGAGGCCAATTCCTCTCATCCTGTCACCTGTCACCTGTGAGAAGAGACCAACCCTGTTCTCGCTGTAAGCATCTTCCAGATATTGGAAGAGAGCAATAAGGTCTCCCCTCAGTCTCCTCTTCCCCAGACTAAACAGCCCCAGTTCCTTCAGTACTTCTGCACATCCAGCTTCCTTTCTAGCAGAGCAGCATTGGAAGCCAAAACCAAGACAGGGAAATGCACAATACCAGCTGAATTCAATGACTGATATTATCCTATTGTTCCTCCTTCAAGAAGAATTTTTCTTGTTGACGTGATTGCAAGTTCTATGGAATTTCATAATTTCACCGAATAGATAAAAGTGAAAGATGGTAGTAGTAAATATGGTGGTAGACAGAATATTCATTTAAGTAACGATCATTTGCAAGGTGGTTATCTTCCAAAAGGAAACAGCTGGAGGCAGTGCTGTGAGAGTAAGCTCTGCTTCAAGGCTAATGCTCTTAATTGACTGAAACCAGTATGCTTACAGAGTTATTAGATGGGAAACAACTTTCATGCTAGAAAAGGTGCCATTAAGTCAGTTTCCTACAGGTCTTGTGCAAAAGAAGTGGAAATGAAAGCTCATAGCTACTTTGATAACTAATTATATAACATTTCTCACATTTCAAGTGAATTACTGAAATTGCATCTTGAATTGATAAAAAGAAAGTGATGCAGCTTTTATGGAGAAATAAGAATAAAAATAACTGTTTATGAAACAAATTAAGTCACAAGTATACACAAATAAGGTCACTGAATATTGAGCTAATTGCCATGAAAGAAAAGTTCACACTAAATGTGATATTTGCCAAATGCAGAGAATTTAGTTATGTAATTAGAACTGACAGAAAATGACTGAACTAATTAAATTAGAGCTCTGTAAGCAATTTACCTCATTAAATGTTTTGCAGTTCTTCATCTGCATCAAAGTTATTTTGTGTTTAGTTTAAATAATAATAAAGGAGGGAAAATCAAGGTTAATTGACATTTTAATAATGAGTATCTCAATTAAAATTATCTTATCTACAGAAAAGACTTCCACTGTAAATAATTGCAACATGCTCTCTATTTATTCTGTAATTTGAAGAACAGAATGAAAGCAAATTTGATAGATTACTTCAGTGTGAGTTCCATCATGTGTATTGATGGAAGTATACAACCACATTTGTTATTAACCTCTTATCATCTCAATAATTGTTATTAGCAGGGAAGTCTGTTCTCATGCAATTATTTTTAAAGGCAGCTGTGTGATTTTGGATGGATACTCAACTGGATGGCAGAAAATCCACTACTGCTGCATAAACACTGCATGAACACAACAGAAGTTAAGTATACAGATGTGCATAAGAGCCTTCTAAATCTGTGTAAGTGCTCATCGTCCTGACCTTGTGACTTGACATGAGAGTTGTGAAAGGTGTTTTGGGTCTAATATACAAATGTACTTTTAAAACATTTTCTGTGAAAGTCTGTACATAATTCAAAGTACTTTCACTCAGCCATGGGATGTAGATAGCAATGCAGACATAAACTAGAGGTTTTGTTTTACCTGTCAAATGCAAATTAACTTACAGCAGCTAAGTAGATTTCCATTTTTTCATGTGGCAAACAGTAACTTTCCTAAGTCAGTTGTACAAAATAGACTCAGTCTTCCATCATGTTCTATGATAATTCCATTTCTGTGTTTTTTTCCCCTCTATTGTTGCATTCTATGGATGTATAACTTCAGCTTTTTTTCTAAATTCAGCTTGGAGAATGACAAGATGGGGAGATCCTCCAAGAACTTGCCACTCTATGAAGTTCAGCAAAGCGTATTATTCAACAACAACAACAACAAAAAGTAATTCCCATCAATTGTCTCCTTTTACTGTTTACTGGAAATAGGGAATTTGCTAATTCCCTTCATACTTGTTTGACTTTTAAATTCATTTGCACTTTGAAGCCAAGATGGCATCTTTGTAAGTACTTACAGAACATGGTTGGGAAGCTTCTCTAATAGAAGACAAATGTTGATGAGCAACTACACATCTATAAATGTGTTGGGGAAAAAGTCCAATTTAATGGAGATCTCTTTTTAATAGTGATTGCTCAGGCACATTCTTCTCCACAGCAGAAGAAAAAGCACGTGCAAATGAAGCCTATAGGATTTCAGCTTTTCCTTTCATTCATTCTTCTCTTGACAAATGCCAGTTTTTTGGCATTTTCTTAAAGCGAGTTTTCCTTTTTTAAACAGGAAGTGCAAAGAAGAATCATACTAGTGGTTTAATTTATGCCTAATGTAAACTACATAAATGACAGCCACAGTCACACTTAATGGAAGAACATTTCTATATATGAAAACAAAATGCAAGCAGTCTTCTAAAAAAGAATTTCACATGATACCATCTACAGTCACACACAGGCAATAGAGTCTGGGCTTGTAAGAATGCTGTTAGATAGACTTAGCTGAATAAAAAAGAGATAGGGTGTGGTTTTAATGTATTCAAGAATCTTTAACTTTGAAAAGTTCTACTTCAGGACAAATAACCAAGGTATCCTCAGAAACTTTTCTTTTTGTGGAAAGCTATCTATTGCAGAAACAGGAAACAAATTCATTAAAAACAAGAAATTACTAAACTCTCAACAACATTTTTAGCATTACAGTACTGTGATCTGTACAACAGAGGAGTAGAAAAAACATAAATGTAGCTGTTTTCATTCAAAGTGAATTTTTCAGAAAGGTTGATAACTGCTTGTATTGTAACCTTTATGTATCTTGATTGCACCACAAAGCTCACAGTTGTCCACCCATTTGCTCAGGGTGCACTTATCTTTCAGGTTGTGGATAAAAGTATTAAAGCGAATAGGTGCTAGAGCAGAAACTCAGGCAGTGTAGAAATTGCATAACTCGGGCCTGTTCAAGCTGTGGCCATCCTTTGCCCATCATGGCAGCAACTGGCTCACCAAGAGGCTGGGCCTGTGGCTCAGCAACTACCAAATAGTGATGTGTGATCAGCACTGTCTATGCTGAAACCAGGGCACAGAGTGGTCAAAGTGCTAACTGAAGTAGTGGCAAATGTTATGCCTTTTGATTGACTGGCTAAATACAGTCTTGTGAACTGCAAAAAACAGGCTTACTTGCTTCAGTTTTGATAAGGAATTTGAGAATAGGTTTCAAGATTGCCAAAAAATATAATCAATTCTTTGCTGTATTTGTGACTCCATTGTCAGCTGACATTAACTAATTACCTGAGAATTTTCAAACGGGATATATGGAGTTACAATCAGATATTCAAATTAAAAATTTTATCACGTCTCTTATGAAATTTTTATAACCTCCCTCTTTACAGAGAAATATACCCCCTCTCTTCACAATCACTCCTTGTTCATGTCATCACTTTTTGGCAGTACATACATTTGTAAGCAATATTTTTCAAGGATGAAGCAGAGAAAGAGCAAAATTTTGTCAAAAACACGTTGAAAGCTGAATTGCAGCCACTTCCACTGAACCAAATGGATGCATTAGTTTCACGGAAACAATATCAAATATCTCACTGGTTTTGTGACTGTATTGCTCTTTTTTTTTTTTTTCTTTACTAAAAGATAGTTGAAATGTAAAATAATTTTTAATGCTTATATACATTAAAAAAAATATGTTTAATATGCAATCAAAAAAAAAAGCCAAAACTTTGGACTTCTATGTGTTATACCCCAGAGCTCAATGAAAGAGTCCATTATTCATGCATCAAGTAGTTCAGTTACACAGAGTACTTGGGCTCATCCTGACTTGGTAAATACAAGTTTTATTAGAATACACACTCAAATAAAATGAATTCTGAAACAACAACAAAGGTCATGTTCATTAAGGGTGCAGATTAAGAATTTTAGTTAAACTCTAAGTAGCTCCTAACGTCCATCTCCATTAAGCGCTAGGTGCTTAACTTCATTATTCTTGTAGTTTAGCAAGTATTAAAAAAAAACAACAACAACAACTAAATCTTAGGTAATCTAATTTGGAATGTAAATCTGTATTTATGTACAATGAGAATTAAGTGGCATAAATGTTGTTTTATACATGTATGCACAAAAAAAAAAAAAAATTTGGTATGTTTCCTTATCTCTAGCAATGAGTTAATTTGATGTGTAGTTTTAAGGATGAATGTCATATAGAATCATATTAAGCATAGTTAATGTTCTCTATGTATTCCATTTTCTTTCTTTCCTTATTTTGTCAAAAGTATGTTCACCTTCTAGTTTATTCATGATACCCCAAATTGAGGGAAATAATAGAGAGAAATAACGAATAAACTGTAGTTTAAAATACACTCATCTGAACATGAGTACAAACTTCTTTACTGTGAGAGTGACTGGGCACTAGAACAATTTGCCCAGAGATATTTGTAGAATCTCCTTCCCTGAAGATAATCAAAAGCTCTCTGGACTCAATCCTGGATAATGTGTTCTAGTGGACTCTGCTTGAGCAAGAAGTTTGCGTTAGATCTTTTCCAGAGGTCCCCACAAAGATCAACTATTGTGTGATTTTGTGACATCGACTGAGTTTATCTATTCCATAGGCATGCGATTTTGAGTGTAGATATACAGAATAAAGTGCTGTCATGTTAATACTTCATGCTACCTCATTAAAATCAAAGGTACTTTCATTTGGCTTGAGGAGAAACAGGATCCAGTCCTCAACAAAACACAACTTTGCAAACACGAAGACTTTGGCTTTTTGGAAGGATTTCAAGTATTAGTTTTCTTTATCTGGAATGGGGTTTTACTTCATACAGGTGTGCAAACCAGACTGTGCTTTTTAACATGTATATGCTTGTACCTACTCACAATAATGTATAGAAAAATTTCTGAAGATGTACTTCTGAAAAACAGTTCCAGCAGTTTACTTCATAGAGATATGAAAACAAATAAACATATAGTAATGAAGTTGCCACTTTATAACAGAAATATTGTCTGTACCTAATTGAATCTGTGTCTGAAAATAGGCATTTTCTGTTGACAGTATACTCCAGTACTATAGGGATTAGTATTGTATACAAGGACAGTTTCCTAGAAGCATCTTCAGTTGAATTGGTAGCATTTTCTCAGGTAGAGCAGAGAACCACCTCTTTGCTAGTGACCTAGAGTCTAAGGATATCATGGGATCTGGAACACAAACAAACAAGTCATTCAGTCAATCAATCAAACACACAAACAAAAACAAGCAAACAAATCTGTGTTTCCAAACTCTTGTAGATGTTCCCAATCCCAGCACTGGCCAACTGGCACTCTCCAAAACCAGACAGAGATTGAGCTACTCCTGGGACCACTGTAAATATCTAAATATCAGCTTATTTGTGGTTAACTTATCACAGTGAGTAGAAAAGTTTGCCAATATATACATACACACTTTTGTGCCTGCAGGCATTTTTGGATTTATTTAATTTCTTAGCATATATGCAGACTATATTATATTTCAGATTACAATTGAATTATTCCCAGGGCAATACAGTATGAAAATTGAATTCCAACTTTTCCACTCTTTTCTTCGATAAGTTTTTCTGTCCATTGAATTGTATGACTGCATGTATTATTACCAGCCACAGTACAGCATTCCAGCAAGTTACTGTACTGCTGACATGTTAGAAGACTGTTATCAAAGGATAATTTTAAGAAATTAAATATCCAGGTTAAAAATACATTGTATTTTTACACAATTAACAAAATTAATTTCACAATTAAGAAAGTGAGGACATATTAAAGTATTCTCTATGCCTAAAAACTATGAAAAATGTCCTAGTTAACAAACTGTTGACTATGCTAAGGGTAAATTATTTTCTCTCATATGCAGACTAGGGATGCTGTTGAATAGTGTGGTGACTGCTAATAGACAACTGAACAGGATGCCAAATTACAATTGACCGCAACTCTCTGAGTGCCACCATCCAGCTAATTCCTTATTCAGTGAGTAGTCCGTCCATCAAATCCATTTTTATCCAATTTGGCAACCAGAACATCATGCAGGACAGTGTCAAATGCTTTGCACAAGTCCATGTAGATGACATCAGTTGCTCTTCCTTTATCTACTGATGCTGTCACTCCATCATAAAAGGACACCAGGTTTTTCAGACATGACTTACCCTTGGTGAAGCCATGTTTGTTACCACCAATCTTCTCATCTTTATTTTCCATGTGCCTTAGCAGGGCCTTCATGAGGATCTGCTCCGTGATCTTGCCAGGCACAGAGGTGAGACTGACTGGCTTGTAGTTCCCTAGATCTTCTTTTTTTCCCTTCTTGAAAATAGAGGTTATGTTTCCCCTTTTCCAATCAGTGGGAACTTCACCAAACTTCCATGACCTTTCAAATATGATGAGCAGCAGCTTGGTGTCTTCCTCCTTCAGTTCCCTCAGAACCTGGGGATGGATTTCATCGGGTCCCATGGATTTGTGCACCTTCAGATTCTTTAGATGGTCAGGAGACCATCCAAAGATATCATCCAAGGAGAAGACTCCACAACCTCTGGGCAACCTGTCCCAGTGCTACATCACCAGAACAGTACAGAAGTGCTTCTTGATGTTTTGAGGGAATATCAAGTGTCCCTGTTTGTGTCCACTGCCTCTTTTCTTGGCACTGGGCACACTAAACTCTTTGCAGCTTCCTGTCGGATGTTTACACATACTGATCAGATCTCTCCTGAGCCTCCTCTTTCCCATGCAAAACAGTCCAAGATCTCTCCACCTTTCCTCATAGCAGAAGCGCTTCAGTTCCTTGGTGGCCCTCCACTGGACTTCTTCCTATATGCTCACATCTTTTATACTAAGGAGGCCAGAAAGAGACTCAGTGCTCCAGATGTGACCTCAATAATGGTGAGTGTAAGGGAGGGACAATCTTAACTTGCTTAATGCAGTTAAGAATATCATTAGTCTTCTTAGCAGGAAGGGCACATTTCTGACTTAAATGTGGTGTCTACCAGGACTCCTAGATCATTTTCTGCAGAGCAGTTTTCCATCTGAAAGTCCTCCAGCATGTACTGGTGTCTGGCACTTTTCCTTCTCAACTGCAGGACTCTGCACTTCTTCAATGCTTAAATTCATGAGAACTTTTTGTCAGCCAACTCTCCAGCCTATCAAGGTCCCTGTGGGTGGCTGCACAGCCCTCTGGTAAGTCAGTCATAAGTTAACTGAAGTGTACTCTATCCCCTCAGTCTGATCATTCATTAAGATATTAGCCAGGATTGGACCATGTACCAACATCTTTCATATGCTGCCAATATATTTTTTTCAGTTGGAGTGTAGTGGACCACAGATTTTAAGTATCTCCAACTCCAAAACCCTAGGAGTCGACCTTGAGTTGCCCATGCTGCATTCTGCGAGAGGCCATTCTCCCTGGCTGCAGTGTAGAACATAATTTTTACATTTCATGCTGCCCAGACTGGCCTAACAGCTACTGTGTGAATTATCTCGTCTTTAATTTCTTCAAAGGTTTGTTGCTCAAGGCCCCATGTAAAATTGGTCTTCTGGGTCACACGTTATAAAGGGTTTACAATCAGACTGTAATCTGCATTCTCCAGAAAACCACAAAACTTAGGAAAAGCTCACATTTCATTTTTGCTAGTTGGTGGAAACATAGCAGTTATTTTGTTTATTGCATCCAGAGGAATCTACAAATGACTATTCTGCAATTTTATTCTGAAGAACTGGATTTCCTCTGCAAGTCCCTTGAATTTATTTGCTTTATGGCAATGCATGCATTCAAAAGGATTTTGGTTCTTTTCTTACCTTTCTCAAAAGCTTCCTCTACTATGTTTTCCGAAATCGTGATATCATCAGTATATTACAGGTATTCATGAGCTTCACCCTGTTCCAGTGCATAACTTTCTTCTGTTGTATAAACTGCACTACTCAGATTAGTGTTATCTGCAAACTTGTGAGGGTACATTCAGTCCCACCATCAATCAAGGTTGCTGATAAAGATACAAAAGAGCACCATTGCAAGACAAACCCCTTGGGGACAACAATCATCAGTGACCTCCACCTAGACACCTAGACATAGAGCTGTTGACCATAACCCTCTGGCTACAGCCATCCAATCAATTATTTATCCACCCTTCAAATTCATGTCTCCCCAACACAGAAAAAAGGATGTGTGGGATCTTGTCAAAAGCCTTGCAGAAGTCCAGGTACATGACACCAGTTGTCCTTCCTTTGTCCGCTGATGTTGTCAGTCCATCACACAAGTCCACCAGGTATGATCTGTCCTTGGTGAAGTCTCTCTGGCTGTCTCGGATCACCTTCCCTCATATTGCGTTTTTCTTAACATAGCTTCTAGGAACATCTATTTTGCGATCTTTCCAGGCACAGGTATATGTCTCATTAACCTATAGTTACCCAGATCTTCTTTCCTACATTTCTTAAAAGGTAAAATAAGCTCTCAGTCAGTTTCTCATCTATCCACGGGCAGTGTTCCAAGTACCCTAGCTGGTCACTGACATAGAAGGATGTGCCCCCTCTTCTCTCTCCAGCCTATCCTTTCAAAAGAACTTCCATTACAATGCTCCAGTCTGGAGAGTCATCTCACCATGTCTATATAAGATCATAGCCCTGCAAGCACATGCATGTTTGTTCCCCATAATGTATGTGTTAGTGTACAGGCACTTAAGAAGGATACTCCATAATATTGTGGTGCTAGAAAGTATATAGGTTGTTTCTCCATAATACTGCTTTGCAGACATTTCCCTGCTATCCTGCAAGTACTAAAGGTGATGCATCTCAAGGTATGCATCACCGATTTTGTGATCTCTCCCTGTCATGTCACTCCATGACCCTTGTTCAGCAGCCAGCTACTTCATTCCTTTACAGGGCTGCTGCTGGCTATACCTTCCCTCCCTTTCCTTCCCCTCTCCTTCCTATTTTAAATGTTGCATTTACTCTGGCTTCACCATTTAATCAAGCTCAGTAATGAAAATTCAGGTTCTTCTGAGTTTTCCTTCTTAGGAGAGAAAATAGCAGAATAGCAGTAGCTTTTTTTCTTTTTTTCTTTTTTTCTTTTTTTCTTTTTTTTTTTCCCCCAGTGCTTACATACACAGTAACTGACCGTTGGAGGGGGGAAAAAAAAAAGGAAATAATATCTGTTGTCACAGAACTACTCTCTTTCAAAGCAGCTCTTGGCCCCTAAACTCCTAAACTTATTTTTACAAATCTTTTAATGCATGTCCTACCTGCTGTTTACTAAAGAACCCATTTCTGCAGTTGGAGTGTGCCCCTGAGAAATACTGTTCAACCCAAATGCCTGGAACTCTCTGCACCTAAAAGCATTTGAAGAAATCTACCAGCTCAAATAAAAACAGCTTCACTTCTGAGGAATCAATACTTAAATCAGATTAAAAATTCACTGCCAAGTGATGAATGTTGGAATATTCTCCTGTTAGTGTTGTCTTTAAGAATATTCAGACAGATTATTTGCCTGTATAACTGATACTGGCAAAAAAAAATAACCAGTATAAAAACTAGTATAAAAAATAGTCTTCCAGAAATGGTAATTGCCTGCAAGGAAAGGCAGACTTATTCTCACATGAGCAGGGAGGAAAAAAACAGCAGAGAAACATCAAGCTTATTAAGGTTTTTCTGTCAAACACTAAAAATGCTTTTGCTTTTACCCTTATTTCTTTGGTGGAATTGCACAGTGTGCATGTACACCACTGGGGAAAAATATGTTAACACAAAGAGAGCTGGTGAATCACAAAGAGAAATTCTTTATGTAGCTTCTTTCCATATGAAAGTAGCAACATTTGTGCATAAATGTCTTGCAGTATTTTTTATGAATTGGACTGTAAGTGCTCATGATTGTCCTTGGTATTCAGTTTTCAATCATTACGTAGCATTGAAACAACTGGAAGAAAAAAAAGGAAATATTTGGTAACTGTGGTGTTCACAAAGACAACACAGTTTTAGTAAAATAGCTACACTTTTTTTTTTTCTTTTTTTGTTATAAATTATGCAGGAACAAAATTATGTGTGAATCAATGAAAAGGCAAATAATATATTTCTAAAACATTAATAGTGCCATACTCCAGATAAGGGTGAAAAATTGTTATCCTCATTTTTATATCTAAATTCATTTTCTCATCTTTACTAATCTGGCTGCTACCTTGACAGAATCATATTGTATATCGGAAAAGAGAAGATGCTTCAACTTATTAATGTTTTTTTGTTTGTTTGTTGTTTTTTTTTTTTTTCAGTCCTAGGCCGTTTTTTGTTTGTTTTTTGTTTGTTTTCTTTGTGGGAGATTTTTGGTGGGTTTTGTTGTTGTTGCTTATTTTTAATGTATTTTCCAACCCTCAGCTTTTTGAGTAGAGTTTATTCTGAATCCTTCCTTTTTATCCAAGAAGTATATTAGCAGAAAACAAAAGCTTTCCAAAATGCATTGCAGGAGTCAGTTGAGAGTTTTGGCAGTGGGAGAACAAGGAACTCATGGTTTTTTTCTTTGAAACTCTATCAAGACTGAATCTGAAACATACATGTTTGAATGAAATAGGAGCATTTAATATGATCCAAATAAGTAGTACTGATAATTAATATACTTACTAAGAATTTTTCTGTACTTTAATTTTATTCTTTTTGGGAATGATAATTTCTGAGTTTTAACTTTTCTTTTGTGACATCTAATTGTATAATGCAAAGAATCATAGAATTTAGATGACAACTGTTTGATTATTTATTTTTCTCTATATACCTTTCATCATTCTGGGTTTTTATTTCCTTTCCTTTTTTAAATATCCTTTTTAATTAATATTTTCTATCCTGCTTTGCCAAAAAGAAAATAGAAATTAATGATTATAGTATTCCTAAGCTACAAAACTTTTGTATCCACCTCGTCTGTGGGACCATAACATTAACGATCCAGCCAAATATTATCTTTAAAATATTAAATATTAATATATTCTGATGTGTAAATGAAGATTTTATTTTATTTTTTTTTATGAGGACAGGTTTGTCATTAATGACAGCATTTGTACCTATTGGACTGTTAATGTTGCAATAAGTGGTGTTTCTTTAGGGAACTTGCATCCAGCTACAGTTAATAGCAATCTGATCTCAATTTAGAGTATATGAAATTATTAAAGATAGTTTTAAATTACTTGAGTACTTAGTAACAGCCAATTCTGTTTGAGATTCATATATTGAGTAAACAGAAGCTCAAGAAGAGCTACTGTTAGTAGATATAAATGTTAAAATCTGAAACTTCAAGTTGTTATATTCTAGATGGAGATTAATCCAGTGTAATGATCCTTTCAGATTAGTATCATAAGAAATTTATGACTTTTTTCAAGTGGAAGTCTCTGACTGTTTTATGTTTGTCCCTACACTTGGTGTCAGTCTGTCTTGTAATGAGTGAACTTGTTTTAGCTTTGTAATTGGACCGAACAAAAGAAATCTTGTCCCACACCTATCATCCTCATGAGTGCTTAAGTTCAAAGGTCATACTTCAAATCTTTTTCTATGGTTTTTTTCTTACTTTTTTTCCCATACCTGACAACTTACTAACAGTCCATCAACTGCAGATTCTCCTGCAGGTTTGGGAGACAATTGAGTATAAAATGAAACAATCAACCTTGTCTTCTGTGCTTCCAGGCCAGATATTATAGTAGGGCTTTGAGTGGGCAACGGTTTCCTTGGGTATCCCTGGGATCTACACAACATTGTACCCTCAATCACATGGCATTACCACCAGCACGTTTGGCTTTGTGCAGGTAAATTGGCTTTATTTAGCCTGATCTTGCTAACAAATCTGATCATTAGTGTGTTCTGAAACTCAGTGCTGGGGACTCCTGATCCAAAACGGCTGCATGATGGAAAGGGAGGAGGAGGTGGTGGCAAGCAAATGACAGACACAACTGTAGATCAATGTAGTGATTGTATCAATTTCAAATTCTCCTCTAACAATAGGTGTCTGATTGGACACCACTGACTTTATTGGGAAGTAGATGGGATATAATACACCTTCCAGTGCATTAGTTGTTTCTGCTGATTGGATGAAGGATAAATTTCACATGGAGGACAGTTTGAGTCCCATCATTCTCACAATTACATTGAACACCAGCTAAAAGCGTCCTGTTGCTTATGCACTTTACAGCAGCAAATTAGAAGGATTTTCCTAATGCATTTCCTTAGCATGGTCCAAGCAGCATCATTCTTCAATAAACTGATATGTAAGTCAAAATGATTCATTGTTCTTAATTTCAATAATTCAGTTTAAAGGATAATCACTTTCTCTAGAGAAGGAAAATGATAATAGAAAAAATAAATGGAACAGTGGAACTCATGGAAATAGAACAAAAAAAGTTGACTGTTAGGAAGCTTTTATTGCACTGTCTTGTTTTATTCCAAAAGACAGCAATGTAAAATATGTAGTGAAAATGGCTATAAAACAAATCATCACCCTTTAAATCCCATAACTTTTTCTCCCCACACCCTCCTCCAAAATATTAACAGTATATCATCCGTTTAACTATATGCACAAAGTAGTATGAGATTTTTAATTATTGTTTTGAAAACTCAGCTCTGCAAGACATTATATTCTCTTCTAATAATGCAGTAAAGGAAAGGAGTAGCCAGGGTGGAGAGGAGAGTACCTCACAGTTTGCTGAAGACCATGCTGTTTGTCTTTCACAGACTTAAAGCTTTGCATGTAATCTCTGCTGGCCCAGGGCCAGACTGCAAGGTACCTTTTAGAGTCACACCCTAAAGACCTCAGTTCATCAAAGTACTTAAGCATTTGTCTGATGTTCATTATACAAGGAATACAAGTTAAATCAGAGTTTAATTATGTGATTAACTCTATTTAGCATTCTAAGCGTAGCATGTAAACAGATCATGTAAATAAAGGGTGGATAAGTCACTTTCAAGAGTAACTCAATAGCTGTTAAATATTTTCTATGTGGTTCGTGAATTGTGTTGCCTCAGGTATTTACCTTTCAATTGTTCAAGACTATTGGGATTCTAAAAACAAACAACTGGGAACTAATCTGATCTAAGGAGTTTTCCAAGGAACATTTTTATCATTTATCAAGCCCCCTTTGCTCTGTTAGACTTCACCAACTGACAAGGCTATTTTCAAGCCATAAACCTCCATGCCCCATGCAGTTATGGCATGCAACCAAAGAAGTCTGGAGGAGAAAATGAAGTCATAATTAACAACAGCTGCTCATGCCTAACACTTTCAATAACAACCAAAGATAGATATATATATATATAGTTATTATTATTATTACTATCATTATTTTTAAGTAGAATAAAGTGAGTTTCGACTGATTAACTTGGGTGAAAAGGCGATGCTTCATACCAGTCTCTGTGTTTCTCCTTGTTGTCTAAGCCACATAGGAACTTCTCAACAGTCTGTTTGATATAGATTTCACTGTTCTTTCCTTGTTGTATTCAGTGACCAAAATCAAAGCAAAATGACAGTAGTTTCTTTTATTCACATATTGTTATTTGTTGCAAGGTTTTGTCATTAAAGTGCATGGGAGTGTCCTGTTCTTAAGCGGCTAATATTAAAATATAGAATGGAATGATCATGTTTTATTGGCTTAGCCTTTCCCTGCACTGCTTATAAAAACAGACAGTGCTTTAAAAGGTCTCACTAATGCTCATTTTCCTGAGGGTGGGGTTGACCTCAAGTAGTTTACAACTTGGCTGTTAGCTAAGACTAATTAACTTTGACTTTGTTGTTAGAATAGTCTAATCTGAAGTTTCATCTTAAATAAGTTGAAGAAATAGTCATTCATATAAAACACTGGAAATAGTGAGTGTTTATATGTTGACTATATAAGGAGGGTTTTTTAGCTCTAGTCATCTCCATCATCCTAAAAATATTTGTGGCTTCATGAACTTTTACATTTTTAAGATGATGGAGGACTCTTCACTTGTGAAAAAAACTTTATATCTTGCACACCTTATCTGCTTGTTTCCTGTTCTGAATACACAACACAATTTCATTTTTAAGCATCATGACTTACATGAAATAATCAGTTTTCGTTAAATGGTATGACTTGAAGCTTTTAACAAAAATCTTTGTGCCAGGGGCTAAATTTGCAACACTTTTTAATTGTATCATTAATTATTGAAGTTTCTCTTTATTGGGCCTTCCTTATAACTTTATCACTTCATTTTGTACATCCACGCACAGAAAAAGTAAGCTATACTTTATTTGTACAAAACTGTACATTTCAATTTTACAACAGTTTCAATTTAAGCTGAAGGAATGGAGAATCTCATGGTATAATTATACTAAAATTGTAGAAGTGACCTTATCATACCACTTTCGCAAAGAAATAATTTGCATTTGACAATAACTTTTCTGTAAAGGATTGTCTTTAATAGCAAAAATAACATGGGTTCGGTTTGTGTAATAGCCACGAAAATGGTCTTAATGTAATGTTCAGCTTTAATACATCAATTAGATCAATACATTAAGCACTACTTTAAGTTAAGTAAAAGTTAAATAATTCAGTTTTAGAGAAATAATGACAATAAAGCCTAAATTGTTCTCTTTAGAAGTTTGTTTTATTTGCTCTTGCATCTCTACAATTAACATAAAATGGAAAACAATTTAGAAACTTATTGTCATTACATTAGTATTCCAAATTAATTCTTTTTCTTTTGTTGCAGTAGAAACCAAAGAATTGAAACTTCCATAGTTATGTATTTGCATTCAGACTTCACAAGTGTTCAGAGGCAAACTGGCTAATATCACAAAGTTCGAACACCACATTCAGAGATCTTGAAACCGCCTTTCATAAAACTGTGTTTTATTCAGGTAACATTAAATAGAATAAAAATACAAGTGAAATAATTTTATTGAAGTTATTGAATGAAATCTTTGGATAGACTAAAACCACAGAATGCACAGACTTAGAATGAAGCTGTACCAGTACATTCTACCAAGCTTCTCTCACTGACAGAAAAGTGTTTGTAAGCTTTGCTTTCAGATAAATACTACGGTATTCACAAAGCAGCACAGAAGTCAGCTATAATTTCAGCCTCAGAGTGGCCTAATCACAGTCTTCAAACTTGCTGATTTGTGCTCAACCTTCCATTAGATGCTTTCTGCTTAAGAGTTCTTAAGCAAAGGACTCATAGTGGTCTTCCATTGAAATTGGGAATTTTGGTGTCTAATTCAAGCAAGTAAAAGACTTAACATTTTTACATGGATTTTTGTCCACCACTTTGTTACAAAAGGTGAAGACTCAAAAGCTGGACTACCGGGAACAATGTGGCAGTTTCATACAACAAACTCTTTCCCTGCATGAGTAGTGATATTCAAAAACAATCCCCTTTCCTGCCTACCTACTGCAGTTAGTCTGCCTGTGATCTCTATCCATTCAGCTGAGGTTAAGAGCATACTTTAATATATATGTGAGAATTCATGACGTAGGAGTAAGTATCTTCTGCCAGTAGGACGATCAGAAGAACATGCTCAAGTCATACTGGCTGCTACTTGTCCATCAACAAAGAGCTAGAACAGGTGACTGGAGAAGAAATGTGGCTCTGTGTGATCTCCCAGATTTCCCTACTGCTGCAATACTCACTGGCATTATTGTGATATGGTTCACAGGGGCACTGACTTTGTGTGTTACTCTTAACTACCCTTGTCCTGGCTGTAAGAGTCTGTCTTTTCTGTGCTCTCCTTCAAGTAGGCATAGCTAAGCAATCTTCACTTTTTTGTGCAAAATTAAATGAGAAAAAGCTCTGAGTCGGTGTCTCCTATTAGGAAACTCACTCTGGTTTACCTGATGAATATCAAATAAATCCTAAGACTTTGACCTGTGACTTAAATGGGATTTTAGTGTCCAGGACAAGATGCTTGCTAATGCTTTTGCATAAATCTGATTTTTTTTTTTATTTTTTTATTTTTTATTTTTTATTTTTTTCAGTAAGACATAGCATGCCGTGTTTTTGGTCAATGCATATTATGCCTTAATGTCTTTTCCAACTTGAAGGGTGACATATAGGTGTGTCTAAGCTTATCTAATTTAGCACTCTTGTGGTTTAATTTTTCACTTTGTCTTATTGTCTGCCTTTCTTTCTTCTTGAAAGAATGTCTACAGGAAATATTTTCCTGTTGCATGCATTTAGACATTCCCAGCAATCTGTTATACTGTCACAAGCTGGAAAACCAATTCATGCACTTAGACAAGCAAAATTGTTTCTTAATGGTTTGTTTGGTGAGAATATTTACAGTATGTGAAGAGCCAGCGAGGACAAGTATTGTTATTTTAAGAAGAATTACCAAATATATTTTCTATGAATCCTTATTTCTGAAGCAAAAGAACCCTCTGCCAAATGGAACAATATGAAGTCTTCCAGATATGTCTTTCAGTGTTTAAACCTGAATCCCGTAAGAAAAGCCTCCCTTGCATTTTTTCTCTAGATGTATTACCAATCGTGCACTATCTTTAACCATCTAGAAGATGGTGTGCCTACCATGATTTTAAGTGATATTTTTCTTGAGGAATGTAGCCATTGGTTGACTATCATGTTCCAGAGCTCTTCTCCTTTTGTTTGAGAAAGGAAAAATCTTTTTTTTTTTTTAAAGACTTATTGTAGGAGTACCCTCCATTCTTCTGTTGATATAAAGTTATCATCCTGTCCACTCAATCAATTCAAGTAATTGACCTCTGGAGTTACACCTTTCCTACACATCCTACACAGCCTTTCTCTCCGTCTTCCACAAAAATGAAAAAATTAAAAAAAGAAAAAAATACTGCATATCATTGTCGTATTTTGACAAGAATTTAGGCTAGAAACTCACTGGAGTGCTACAGCAATCAGAGGTCTTCACATCTTGCAGGACAACAAACTCTTCTGTTAAAGGAATAGCAAATATTTGAAGACCAGACTGGTGTCATCACAAACATGCATGCTCAGACAGAAGCAACTGTCATCCCAGTGATGACACAGTGATCAGCAAAGGTTGTTCTCCAACTGAAAGTAAGCATTCATGAAAAAAAAAACAACTTGGTTATCCTTGACTGGGAGGAGACTAAACCTGAGCTTAATCCTTAAATGTTATGGAATCCTAATCTTACAAATGAATGGAAGATTTGATCTATTAGTAATTTGCCTCTGATACTGTCTCCACATCTCAAGAAGCATAAGTAGAAAGCCCACTCTGAGGCAATGGAAGGTCCTATCAACATCAGTTACCTAAGCACTTAGATTTCATTTTTTTCTCAAAATCTTACAAGATGATTGCAATCATGTTTGTGAATTTTCTTCTATCAAGAAGTACTATAATTTAATCATTCACTTGGTAAGACACTTCTGTAGAGGGAAATGGCTTAAAATAATGACTGTTTGAATGTCAACTTTAATTCATATCATTAGCTATTACACATTTATGTCAATAGTTACAGCACTGAAAATAACAAGTCTATAATGAATATACATTAATTTACAGCAAAATATCATACAAAATTTGAGAGATTATTTACTATATTTTATACTCTTTGAACAGAATGTATATAATAGTTATCATATAAATAAATCTTCATAAAACTAAAAGTTGTTTAAGTGATATCTTTAAACATAAAACTTTTATATTCTGCACAGTGGTTCAGCATGTGGCAATAGTTGAAGCAATATATTATACAGGTTGCAGATACAGTCATTTCTCACTGAAGCATTCAAAGCCAGGCTGGATGGGGCTCTGAACAATCTGATCTAGGGGGGTTTTAACAAGATGATCCTAAAGGTCCCTTCCAACCCAAACCATTATACGATTCTACAATTATATTCCTGCCTGATCTGCGGAGGAACATCCACATTGTCTCTAAACTATGTCATGGATCTCTACTGATGGCAAAAGTTGTTTAACTCAGGAAGGGTGGTGAACTCAGAAGAAACATAAAGTATTATACTTAATTACACCAACCAGTGATAATATACTTGTTGGTGGAATAATATAAACATTACACAATGGCTCAACTACTTTCTTAACATAGAAAATACACTAGTGCATGTACATGCATATGTACAGTACAGAAAACTTCTACTTATGTTTTTATACTTAGAAAGGATCCTGATGAGGGACTATAGCCACCAGGATGTTTTCTGAGAAAACATCACAGCAGGACATAAGCAATCAAGGAGACTTGTGGAGTAAATGGAAATAAATTCCTGGTTTGGTATTAGACAAACCAACCAGAGGTAAATTGTTATTGGACCTGGTGCTCACCAATGCAGATGTGCTCATTAAAGAAGACTGGAGATAGTCCGGGCTGTAGCAGACATACCCTAATGGAGTTTGTGACCTTTAGGAAGATATGTCAGTCAAAGTGCAAAGTCAGAACCCTGAACTTCAGAAGAGCCAACTTCCAGCTGTTTTAAAGAATTAGTGAATAAGATCTCCTGGAAATTATCTTTAGGGATAACTATTTAAGGATGCTTTTCTGAGAACACAAGAGCTGTCCATATCCCAGTGCATGAAGTCAAAGAGAGGAGACAGAAAACTGGCATAGATAAATAAGGATGTGCAAGTCAAACTGAGTGATAAAAAAAAACAAAACCCACAGACAGTGGAAGCAGGGATATTTGGGATGGGAAAGTACAGGAATGCTGTCTGGATGTGTACAGGTGAGATCAGGAAAGACAAAGCACAGATGGAACTGAACCTGGCAAGGGATGTGAAAAATAGCCAGGGATTCAAAGTGTTCATTAGTCAGAAGAGAAAGGTCAGAGCGTATCCCTCGTGATAAATAGTAAGGGAAAACTGGAAACAACAGACATGGAGAAGGTTAAGGTACTCAAAAAGTTATTTGCCTCAGTCTTCAATGTCAGCCAGGCTTCTCATGCCTGTCACGTCCCCACATCTCTAGGCAAAGACTGGGGGAAATTGGATGGGGACCTGGGTGACCTGATCTACTGGGTGGCAATGCTGCCCACATCAGGGGGTTTAGAACTCCGTGATTTCTAATGTCCCTTACAACCCAAATAATTCCATGATTCTGTGATTCTGGACAATGTAGTAGAAATAGATATTGGCAATATAGCTAAACACCACAGCTGCAAGTTTCAAAGAGCAAGCTTGGAGGGTAGAAATTTCCAAAAGTCTTTTTGTTTGTCTTCAGCAATAGTGGAAGACCAGTTTGATGAGAGTTTTTTTTCAGAAGTGGCAGCTCAGGATTATGGATATCTCGTGCTTTAATTTGTTCTTGTTATATTATTTGCAGTCCAGTAGGTGCTTAATTTAAGGTTTCATGTATGGAAGTGGGTAAGAGTATTTTACCTAAAATAGTTATCAGTGTCAAAAAACTAATTTTTCTGCCTCTGGAATGTTTCCATTTTCTATAGTAAGCCTGTCCGAGGTAGGCTTTGGGTTTGATTTCTCTGAGTTTTACTTCTAGATATACATTCACTTAAGAGGGATTCAAGTTAAAGTTAGGCCAGTTATCCTCAGGGTGCTCTACCCCCTGACCTGGAAGTCTGGGATAGGAAGTAGAATAAATCCCCACAATTCAGATGGAAACTGTTAGGGACCTGCTACTTCACCAAGACTGCCAAAAGTCTGTGGGGCTGGATGAGATCCTGCCATGGGTGTTGAGGGAGCTGGCAGAGGTGATAGCCAAGATGCTTTCTACCATGTACCATTGTTCTTGGTCTACCAGAAAGGTCCCAGAAAACTGGAGACATGTCAGCATGACTCCCATCTACAGGAAGGGTCATAAGGAGGATCTGGGGAACTGTAGGCCTGTCAGTCTAACTTTGGTGCTAGGGAAGTTTATGGAACAGATCATCGTGAGTGAGATCAAACAGCATGTGTGGAACAGCTGGGTGATCAGGCCTAGCCTGCATGGGTTCATGAAAGGCAAGTGTTTCCTGACCAACCCGATCTTCTTCTATTATTTAATGGTAGCATATGAGGCTGTTGACATAGTGTATCTAGACTTTAACAAAGCCTTTGACACTGTATCACACAATATTCTCCTGTAGAAAGTGGCAGCCCATGTCATAGAAAGGTACGCTCTTAGCTGGATGGAGAGCTAGGCCCAGAGCGTGGTGATGAATGGAGTTAAATACAGCTGGTGACCAGTCATGAGTTGTGTTCCAATGGGGTTAGTACTGGGGCCTGTTCTGTTTTGTATCATTACTGATGACCTGGATGAGGGAACTGAGTGCACCCTCGGTATGTCTGCAAACAGCTCTAAGTTGGGAGGAAGCATCTATCTGTCTGAGAGTAGGAAGACCCTTCAGAGCAATGTGGACAGGCTGGATTGTTGGTCTGAGATCAGTGGGATGAAGTTCAGCAAGACAAGTGTTGAGTCCTGTACATAGGCCACAACAACCCCAGGCAACACAACAGGCTTGGGGCAGAGTGGTTGGAAGACTGTGGAAGCAATGCATCTGGAAGTGTTGTCTGGCACTTGGCTAAACATGAACCAGCAGTGTTCGTGCTCAGACAGCTGATGGCATCCTAGTTTGTATCAGAAATAGTGTTGCCAGAAGGAGCAGGGAGGTGATTTTCTCCCTGTGTTCAGCTCTGGTGAAGCTGCACCTCAAGTACTGTGTTCAGTTTGGGGCCCCTCACTACAACAAAGAAATCAAGGCTATGGAATGTGTCCAGAGAAGGGCAACAAATCTATTGAAGGGTCTGGAGCACAAGTCTTATGAGGAGCAGCTGAGGGAACTGGGAGTGTTTAGTTTGGAGCAGAGGAGGCTCAGGAGAGTCCTCACTGATCTCCGCAACAATATGAAAGGAGGTTGTGGTGGGGTGTGCATTGGATTCTTCTCCCATGTAATTAGCAACAAGACTAGAGGGAATGGCCTCAAGTTGCACCAGGGGAGGTTCAGTTTGAGTATTAGGAAAAATTTATTCTCTGAGAGAGTGGTCAGGTGCTGGAATGGGGCTGGTTGAGTCATTGTCCCTGGAGGTGTTTAAGAAATATTTAGATGGGCTGCTAAGGGACATGGTTATTGCATCTTCTGATCTGGGTTCTGTACTCCAAGAGACACGTTATCAAAGTGGAGTGAGCCTGGCAGAAGCCAGCAGGATGCTAAGACTATGGATTGCCTGCCTTTCTGGGGAACCTGAGGAATAGGACCGCTTCTGCCTGCAGAAAGGAAAGATTTGGTGGCACCACTACTTGTGACATGCATGTTGAGAAAATTGCACAAGACTTTCTGTGACAGTGCATGATAGTAGTCTGAGAATTAGCAAACTGACAGAGAAACAAGACAACATCATGCTGCACAAAAAGGGTGCAGGATGGGGACAGCCCAGAGTGGAAGAGATTACTCAGAGATGCCATGGAGCAATCCTGAAGATTTTCAAGACCAGACGGAAGAAAACTCTGGTCCTCATAGTCTGACCACCTCATTGATTTCACTGTGTTTCCAGCAGAAGGTTAGACTGAGGACCTCCAGGTATCTTTTCCAACTTAAATTATTGTGTTACTTCATATCAGCCTGAAAGATGTATATCTGTATGAAACATCATTATTTTCTTAAACATCATTTTTGGGTGTGGCTTTGAAATGTTTGTATTCACTATTACTTCTTGCACAGCCACTATGTTTAAAAAAAGAAAGAAAGAAAGAAAGAAAGAAAATAAGTTGAAATGTTAGATCATTAGGAAAAACTTTTTTTTCAATTTAACCTTACTCCTATGCTCCTGTAGAAAAATGACTGTATGCTGCATAGATATATTTTCTGACTGAGGTAAGGACATAAATTCACAAAGCAGCTGATACACTGTTAATCATCTTAACACTTTTCTAGTTGAAATAACAAAAGCTTTTTTTTTTTCTTCCTTCAGAAGACCAATATTTAAAGGGTGTTGATTTATATAAATCAATAATTTATCAACTTGTTCTATTTCTCCACTGCCAACCAGATGCTTCTGGCTTTGCACTGCCAGACAATGTCAGCTGCAAAGCATAATGGCCTTGTTCTTCTTGTAGAAATAAGAACATAAATATTTAAAAAATCTTTCTACGGGAAGTGAGGGGGACTTAGGGTGGGGGTGAGAGATTTTGCTGGTTTACTGTGAGAGAAATGCAGGTCTACATATTTTATGGGCTAGTTTTATCAGAAGTGGAGGCAGGGACATTGCAGTTGGATTTTTTTATCTCCTAACACAACTGACAGACCCAGGTCTTTTCATGGCAATTTGTTGAAGACATCTGGTGAAGCTTTCTAGGGGATGAACACGTAGCAGAGTGTTCCACTAGTATCAGTTGGCATGGCAACTAGTAAAAGACTATTCAACATCCATGGGTTTCAGAAAGACAGAAGCCTAGTTGAAAATCCATTTGGGCTCCTGTCTGCAAAATTCTTCTTTTGAAAATGCACTAAATCTTCCCTCCCCC
>JAOWBP010004700.1:12066259-12105232 GCA_028571105.1 Tragopan temminckii | reverse complement strand
CCATCCCCCTCCCCTCACCCCCAAGGAACTAGGCTGAACTAGCAAGTACATTTCTGAAGCCTTCCATCTCAAATAATTTCCAAAGCACAGTATTAATGATTCCAGGAAGCAGAGGTCTAAGAAGATAGGCAGTATTACTGGCACTGTACAAAACAGAATATTATCAAAAAGCTAGTACGGACTGCTGAAGCCTTAGGGTACTACTATAGGGAAAGATGAGATGAGACAGAGTGGAGGGAAAGACGCTGTTATCAGAGTTTAATACAGTAATTATTATGAGTCATCACAGGCAAATGACTGACTTTGTTTCATCATTAGATATTAGAAATACAAAGTTTATTTTCTACACCATACTTGGCAGAGTCAAACCAACAGATGACATCCAACAGCTACACAATAAAGGATGTTTATTAAAATAAGACTGACATAGGAAAAAGTATCTTGAAAAGATGTATTCACATTTTCTGTGCCAATAAACAAATGAATAAATAAATAGCCTTTGAAAACTTTGTGAATATAGGAAAGAGAAAGACTTTAATAATCTGGGTTCTGTCCTCACATAGTCTTCAGTCTAATTTGCAGATTATAGCTACTGTTCAACTCCTTTACTGGATTTGCAACCTGCTCCGTCACAAATATGGTGGTGTAACAGCAATACCCACTCCACAGACATGCTTTCTAAATTTAAAATTGTTTACATGTTAGAGTTCAAAAGCTAACTTGCTGGGAACACAGTGTAGCACACTGTGCGTTCTCTGAATCAGGTACAAGACAAACACGGATCATCTCAAGGTGCTAGCTCAGTTATGGAAACATAATATCCCTTCTTTTTTTCTATAATGGTTTACATAAAATGAGAATAAAAACTAACAAAGTAGAGTCAGTCTAGAATAGAAAAATCCTGTGTACTAGTAACTAATACATCTTGACTCCAGGGAGGCCTTTTCACTGGACAGAGGACTGTGGAATACGGACTGTCAAAAAAATATGTATCCCTTCCAAGGCAAAAAGTATGATGATAGATTTCTGTAATCAAAGATAATCAGATTGTTGAGGGTTGCTGATTCCAGAGTGTTTAGGACTATAACATAAATTAGTATCAAAGGTTTGGGAAAGAGAGGGTGTGATTTTGTGTGTATCTGTGATTGTTTTACTGCGCATGAGTTTTGGTTCATCACATAACTATATAGGATATTTGGAAAATTATTAGTGTAATAGATTTTCTCTTTAAATGTAAACTTAAAAAATAAGAAAATAAATTAATAAGCATTCTGTGTTCAGAATGCTAAGATTGACTACACTGTTTCCCCTTTACCTGGAACTCCTCAGGAAACCAGATGTAAACCTTAACAAGGGTTATCCGGGTTAAATACAATTGCAGTAAACCGTATGGCAGTGGGTAACCTGGCTCTAATTAAAGTTAAAACTTTTCCTCTTCCCCACCCCCAAAAAGTTTGCCTGTGATCTTTTCAAATTTATAGCAGGGAATAAAAGAGAATTCCTGCTCAACCTATCCCTCCTCACTTCCAAATTATGAAAACGCTTTTCTTGTCTGTGATAAAGTAATGAATATAGATGCACTACAGAACTTACAGTTGAAGCACAAAGTTCATCATTTTTCTCCATTTATAGTGACATTTGCTATCCTAATATTGTTGTTCTGCAAGTTAATATGGATTGTTTCAGTAAGATTTCTCTTCAGTCAGACATCCAGACTCCAGTGTTTCACTTCACATTTTTGGATCTATGTAGGTGGTTCAGAAAAGATGGATTCAGTCTATAATTACTTGTTATTGAAGGAGCTCTCTAACTGTGGGTGCCTTATTCACCATAAAGTTGCCAGAAATGGTTATTTTGATGCTGCTGTACTTGTACTGATGACATACAGATCATGGATGTCTATGTATGTAAGCAGAACAGACAAATTATGATACAATTCTAATGTCCTATTCACATACATTCTAGAAAAAAAAGGATCACCAATTACTGTTATTGATTAGATATCAAGGATACTTCATTTCAGGAAGGAGTGAAGGCTGATATAGACAATTTCAGCCCCTAAGGCTTGCAATTGACTTTATTCTTCTGAGGAGCGTGCATTTTCTAACTTTTAAATTCAGTGAGAATTATTTAGCTATTTTTAGAGTCAAATTTTTACCAAGTGTTCTACATGCATACTGAGTTCAGTACTGCTGAATCTTGCCCTGCTGTAGATCCAGGAGAAGCTAATGAGAACTTCAAAATCTTTACCCATTGTATTATGGGAATGTCAGCAGAGATCAAAGGTTTTGCTTTTTCTTTTGGGGCAGTAAAATCTTTTCAGGCAGAAATTGAATCTTGAATATGTCTTCATATACCATAGACTTTTCAGTAAATGAGTAGTTAGTAAAGTAAAATGAATCCAGTTATATATAATTTCATCTTGTTTTACATCCCTTTAGTGGAGTGCAGGAATGTGAGAGGATGGACTTTGGTCCCCATCAGCATAAATTTAATATCAAGGAGAAAATTTTTCTTCTTTTCTTGTCCATTAAATCCATGAACACTGTTTTGAAATATGTTGCATTTTGAAGAAACAAACACCCTATTCCAGTTTGAATAATCAACACTGAAGATAGTCCATGGACTTTTGTCTTTAGACTATGGGATATTATTCTTTTTATCTACATTGTTTATTTAAATGTCAGGTTAAATTTTGATGCAGGCTTTCCTTCAAGACACTCCTACTGAAAACCTTTTGCTGGCTCCACTAATATTATACTTAATAATAAATTTTTTCTCAAAAATTATACTCAGTGTTAAACTATACTTGTTGGAGACAATGTTCCTGCTTCTAAGAGTCCATATAGTTGTTTTTTTTTTTATTTCATACACAAATAGATACAGAATTTCTCCATTTAAATTACTCTTTCTGTGGTGATTGTTGACAGGAATCTTCATTACCAATGTTTGCAAGCAGACTGCTCTATCATGAACACCCTCTTTTTCTAGAAGGGATAAATGCCACAGATACTGATTGATTTGAGTTACATGTTTTATTATTTTTGAATGGACTTCATAAATCTACTGTAGATCACTGCCTATACAACCTTCATTTCTCCAATTGTAACCAATGCTGCTTTATCTCTAAAGAAATATCAAAATGAATATTTTTGAATTTTTTAAACATTTCTGATTTTATAAATTTTTTAATAGGAACATTAACATCAGATATAATCACTGGATGTCTCAGTTCCAGTTGGTTACTGGTTCGTAACTCCACAGGTAACTGACCTTCAATGTAAAGTATATAGATTACTCTAAAAAGATGTACCAGTGGAATATCCATTGCCTAATCATATGTGTTTTTTAAAAAAAAGGTTGGAAGAGTAAGCAGATTTAAACATGTATCACCCCCTCAAAAAATGTCCTTCTACTGCAGCTTATTTCTAACCACTCATAGCTGGGAGAAGTTATTACTTTATTCTACAATAAAATGACTATTTCGAAGGTTAAAGAGGAGTGAATAGTACAACTTACTTCAATGACTTCTTCCCAGCTTACTCTTCCAGATGTAACCACTCTCCATTTAAAACCCACATTTAATTTTTAATTAATACATATCGAGCTGTCTTAAACCTGTTTTCAACACAGTGTTCCCAGTCACACTTTAAACTTCAGTTATCCTTTAATAAAAATAAGCTGTTTTAAGATCTCAGCCTGCTCAGTCAGTCACATACACCCATTGTTTTCTGTTCTGAATCAGAAAAGTGTGCTACACAATAAATCTTTTTTTCACTGTGACCCTTTGTAAAATTTTTACTGAAAAGCTTAGGAGTGGTGGGCTCAAATGCTGTGATCACTTAGGCTATATTGTGGCTCTGACTCGTATAACCAGAATTAGTGTTAGAAAAAAAGATGAAGTAAAATTTTGCCTTGTAGCCTGATGACTTTTGGGTGTCTAGATCAGACAAAAGCCAAGCAGGGCCTCTGGCCCTCCTTCTGTTCATTTGGCTTTAAATCTAGACTAAGGGAAGGCTTGGGCCTCCAAATCAGAGCTGAAATATCAGAACTAAAGCTTGCAAACTCAAAAACACTGTGTCCTGTGTAATCATAAAAATAGTTAAATTCAACAGGTATATTTTGATGTTTCTAACTGCACATTCTAGCTCATAACTGCCAACAGCAACTCAGTACCTGTGTCCTGTCTGAGGATCAGTATATAGTTTTACTTTTGACTAATTTTCATGTAAATAGGTATATGTGCTAAATGAAGCTTTTCAGTGATATAGTTAATCAGCTTATAGTAACAGAATACTTATACAAAACGACCTCACTATACCCTATTTTTATATATTGGCATGTTCATCAGGGAGCTGAAAGTTAGACAAGGAGGCACCAGAAGCATTTGGAAACGTAAATTCAAAGAGTACCAGAGGGAAAGCTTTTCATCAATTTCAAATTTCTCAGCTGTATTGAAGGCCTCCTTGAGCACAGAAGTCTTTTACTGGATGTTTTTAATAACTACTTCTTGACCTGTAAATGTGGGCTCTCAAAACCAGGACACTATAAGAAAATATTTGTTACAGTCACTATTATTAATATTAGTAATCATTTTGCTTAACCATTCAAATACACACTACCCTATCCACAGTGTAACTGGATTTGAAAAAAGTGGCTTTGATTCCTGGAAATACAAGTTAATTCATTATAATAATATACTATAAAATTATATACATTTATATATTATAAAATTATGTTTTTGAAATTATATTTTCTTCTCTACATTTTATCATCATTAACATTTCACTCTTTTTAAAACTCAGTGCCTAAAGGTACTTTCAAAGTACATGGATTTGGTAAAGTCACTAAAAAGAACAGAAACTGTAGAGCTGTTGAAAGCTAAAAACAGTAGATACATTTTTAAAACATTTAGCCACCAGAACAACTAACAGAGAACTGTGGCAAATTCATAATCATCTAAAAGCAATAAAATCTAGAGGCCTACTTTTGCAGCGAAGTTCCAGAGCGATACGTAATTCAGATGCAATATCTGGAGGTGCCAGAGAAAAGGGGAAAATTGTGAAAGTGTCAATAAGATTAAAGATGTGGCTTATTCTCCTAACTAAACAAGTACGTGAACTAAGTTCTCAGTGAAAGTAATGATATTTAACACAGAGGCAGGTAATAGTAAGGAAAGTCTGGGAAAGGTAAGCTGTTTCATCTCAAAGGCTTTTGAATTTTACTTTACCTTCAGCAATGACAGTTTCTATTTCATGATCCTGAAAGATCTGACACTGCATATGCAGCAAGTCAAAGTATTCCGTAAGTGCATTAACTTTAAAATCACTTTTTTTTTTTTTTTTTAACTAGAGATCAGTAAATACCATGTTCATGATGAAAAATAATTCAAGTAAGCTTTAAAGCCTGACCTCAATGAAATGCAAAGCTTTTGAGAGGGAAAAAATATTGAAAGAAAATTGGAAAGAATAGATGTAGGGAGATATGTTAATAAAGGGATGAAATGCAAAACATCTTTGTCAGAGGTAAATCATGTCAGATTAACCCTGCTATCCTGCGTTTTAAATGGCAGTTGACAGAGGAAATGTGTTCTGTGTAGTCAGTCTAGATTTCACTAAAGCATTTGATAAGGTGCCACATGGGAAATTACCAATTGAATTTGATAATATGGGGCTAGTAGAAGAACTTTTAAAGTGGATAAAATGAGCTAAGTGGGAGGTGATAATGGATTATGCTGCAAAGGGAATTACTAGGTTGGAGAAATGCAATTCCATGAATAACCTAATGACCCATTTTGAGACCAGTCTTATTAAATACTTCCTTCAATGCTATGGTCAAAAACAGAGTACTAGTGATGGCTTATGACAGGAATTTTGGAAGGTATCATTAATATGGATCTTGACTGAACTATTATGTGGAAAAAATCACGTGATGAATACTGTGCTGAAGTGTGTTAGTTGCATTGTCACAGGAAACTCTGGTTGCACTGAAGAAGATGCAGAAAAGAGTGGATAGGAGTATCTGTATTTCAAAACAGAAGAGCAGTGAAGAAGTGTGAAAATGGATATCAGCAAGGCTGATAGTGAGGAACCAGTAGACTCTTGGTCTTCAGTGCAGCTTATTTTGTGCTTTTCTCTAGTTTGTTCCTAAGGACTATATGTTCATTATTGTTAGAAAAACTTAGCTATTCTCATGAGTGTTTTTTTATTATTATTTTCAACTAAAACATCCAGACTGCGTACTGCAAAAGCCCCATGGTGCAAGTTGGACCACTTCAAGCACTGACAATCAGTATGCTTTAAATTGTGTTCTTATTTCAAGAAAATAATAAAATTCTGATACAGAGGATTGTATCAATTTGCTTACAATATACATGGAACTGAATGCAACAACTTGTGTTAAAAAAGGATATTCATGCAAAAAGTTTATATAAACTGGAAAAAAGTCTTCAAAGTAGTTGGAAGACAAAGAGATGGCTCAAAGTCATTTCAGATCACATTATGAATCCTGTGTTTAAGTTCTGTGAAGTTCACTAGCCATGATTTCTAGAAATGTCATAAGGGCAGAAAAACAGAAGCAGAAACACTTAGACATTTTTTTTTACATTTTTTCTTTTTTTTCTCCTGTTAGCTAATGTAGAAGAATGTAAGAATAGTTGACAAATAGTAAACAGTAGTTTTAATTATTATATTTATGCAGTACTGTAAAATTACGGTATTTATTCACTCTTCCTGTACCAGAAAATGTTCAGGGTTGTGTTCCAGGAAACTCTTTGTGCCAGAACTATTTGTTCTGAATAGGAATTATGCTTCTCCTGATTTCAGATGGAACAAGGTTGATTTCTTCAGTGTCTGGTATGATGCTGTTTTGCCTGTAGGAGAAAAATAATGTCAATAGCACATCAATGCTTTAGTTGTTGCTGAGCAGTGCTGCATAGATCCAAGGACGTGTCAACTTCCCTGACACAGCCCTGCCAGTGAGTAGCTGAGAGATACAAGGAGCTGGGAGGGGACAGAACCAGGACTGTTGACCAAAACTGACAAAATATATATTCCATATCATAAGGAATCATGCAAAATCTATTAAAATTGGTTAGTCAAGGGTAGTAGCCACTGCTCGGGGACTTTTCTAGACATTGGTCAATAGGTAGTGAGCAAATGAGTTGAAAATCACTTGTTTTGTAAATATATATGTAACTATCATTACTATTATTCTTTCTCTTCTCTCTTCCTTTTCTGTCTTGGTAAATAGCTTTTTTATCTCAACTCATGAGTTCTACTTTGTGGGTTTTTTCCCTAATTCTCTCCCCAATTCCACCAGGAGGGCCAAATTAGCAAACTGCCCTGAGGTGCACAGCTGTTGGGTTAAATCACAGCTTTCTTCTTAGGAAATAAAAAAAATAAGTGTCTGTCACCACCACTATCTTTCATGTCATAAAAATATTTCAGTTATTTCAGTTATTTGTTTGCTTACATTGTTTTAAAGAATCTAAGTTTGATGCAGGAACAATACCTCTAAGAAAAAATAGGATAGTCCAGAGGATGGATCAGAGAAAGGATGCTGTGGCTAAGACTAGCAAAATTGTATCTGGAGAGCATAGTTTTCCTGGAACACTTGAAGGTGAACCTGCTAATAAGAGACCATGTGCTTTAGGTGTGCTATCTGGAGTCTAGATGAAGTGCACACAAGTAAATCTAATTCATACTTTTCCAGTTTGACCAATATACAATAAATGCACATATGTACATATTGTACATAATAACTGTATATATCTAATATGCATATTATTGTTATGCACTTCTTTTGCTGTTGTCAATTTTTATTTCATATCTTTTACCTAGGGATTTGTTCTTGGGAGAAAAGGACTATTCAGTCCATTAGTTGATCGGAATTTATGATGATAAATCCCTCGATGTTCAGCCATGACAGGAATTACTCTGCTCTAACGAGTAATAAATGTGTATAAGTCATGTGTCCCTATGGATTTCTTGGCCAGAAATTGCATTTAGAAGAAGGCTAATTGTCTTAAATTTATCCGTATTCAATACAAATTTTATTGTCACTAATTGCCTTTCCAGGTTTTGCAGCATTAAATATATTTAAATGTATTTGTCATAGAACTTTTGTGCATGTGTAATGCTCAAGAATAGTATGAACTGCCATCATATTTAAGCATTTCAACAATTTCTGTAATTCAGCACTAAATCATTATGACTTGGAACACAATTTTCCATTTTTAATACCACAACAGATCATGTTTTAAAATTTTTATTAATGTTTCTGTCATAGAAGGTGTCTTTACTGCGTTTGCTTAATAGCTCTAACATGCTTTAATTACCATGGCAGTGTTATAAGCAGGAGATACTGTAATCACTAGAGTTAAGGTTGTGTCAACATTACAATTATAGACCACATTTTTCGGGTGTTTGCAAGTCAAATGGTACAATTCAGTTTGAGCTTGAACTATAGCTTGCATTGCCTCACAGTTTTCAGCTCTGCAAAAGTGTTATATGAGGTGAAGAAGAGATTATTATTATAGTTCTAACAATATATGCAGAATTGACAGGAGAGATGCTACTGTACTAGAGTCCCTGCTCCCAAGATGCAGCTCCCAAGGCCCTTGCAAACACTGTATTTCACATAAGTGCTATTGTTTAGGATTACTGTTTATTGGAAAAAATAAAAGCTGTGATGTGCTTAAGAAAGATGGCTATGTTAGTGCATAGAATCATCATCTGTTTGACAAGTATGTTCACTGCATACCAGAGATAATGTGGAAAACCTATTGTAGGATGTCTGTTACAATTAGGGTCACAAATGTTTTGTGATACACAGAAGTTAAACTTTATGCTTTTGATCTCACACTTTCACTCTATTTTATGGCATATTTCTATAGTAAAAGGAAATATGAAAACTTTCCAGTACATGGATTTTTATTTCACTAAAATGCCAATGCACCAAATTCAGTTAGGACAGGTTAACATTTTCTTCCTATAATCATTATTCTGTCAAATTCAAATGTTTTTGTTGTTTTCTTTTTTAGTTGGCTGCCTTTATTCTTGCTATTAAAAAAAAAAAACAAAAACAAAAAAAAACGTTATTTTGAGGTAGATCTGATGAATTTGCTACCACTACTGTTCTTCTGCAGAGGTCAAGAATGAGCCTTCTTTGTTAGTACACTGATTTCCTTAGCCAAGATCAAAGGATGAAGAACCTCAGACACTAATAACAGGATATGAGTTATTGGAACATATGACTTTTTTAAGATAATAAGTTTAGAAGTACAGATTTCACTTCTCCCGATTTTACGTATGGTCATAATCCATGTGTTTAAGTGAAACTGGAAATGGTGAAGAGTCAGAAATGAGGAGTGACTTACAAAATGATGAAGAACAACATATGGCCTTTCACGTCCAATCTCTGTGAAGCAAGTAGACACAGAGAGCCATAGATAGACCTCCCCTTTCCTTCTACCAGAGAAGATGGCAACTTACAGTGCTCATGTCTTGATGAATAACATCCCAAAGTTTTCGCCTTCCAGTGCACCTGTCCTTTTGAACTGTCTCCATTTGGGAATAGGGCTAACTGTACTGTTTTGCTGTTTTTCATAATAATTTATTATTTGGCCTCATATTAAAACTTTTCAATTGCTCTGAAAAGCTACCTTGCCTAGCCAAAACCTTTGCAAAACTGTCTTTCCTGCTGTTTGTGGTGTGCTCAGCTGGGCTTTATTTTAACCAACAAGTAGAGTTTAATTCAAAGAATGAGGGAGTCCCTAGATAATTGTTTCATTGAATTAAACAGTATTGCTTGCATGCTTAAGAACTGGAGTTGCTTAATCTAGAGAATGAAAGCTGAAAGGAAGCATGATAACACTCTTCACATAAGCAAAGGCTTTTGTGAAAAGAAAGGGAATAATCTGTTTGCTATGTCTGTAACATATAGCACAAAGAATAATAGGTTTACTTTTCAGTGAGAAAGAATGTTGGATGCTAACAGAAACTTTTAAATACTGAGGATAATAAAGCAGACAGATGGACATGGGAGGCAGTAGGGTCTCCAACGTCTGAATACACTGGTGTAAGGTGATCCCAGTTTAGGGAAAAGAAGATGGCTTAGATAATCCCCTTAGGCTTCTTTCACATTTTTAATCAATCTTTCTGTAGCAGTAAGAAAAGAGTTTAGAAATCTGTATGCAATAAATGATACTTGAAACATAGTCATTTGAACCAAATAAACAGAAAGCATCATGTTTTCCTGGTACTTTTGTTTCTAAACTCTTTATTCAATTGTTTTCATTGATGAAAAACAAGGCTACTCCCATTGGCTGATGACTGAAAATGTGCAGTGAGAACTTTTAGTTGAAAATCGTTGTCAAAATATCTCAATCTCAGTGATGAAAATGTGTGCAGGTGTGCTCTTGTGTAACTGTAATGAACAATAACTGTCCTATTTTTATTCTCTTTTTATAGTTGTTTAGAAATGTTTAGCCAAGGTTCTGTATCAGACCACCACTATTTCTAACAATAATGAACTTTTTGTCGTGTTCTTACTCCTTTGGCCTTCTGCTTGCAATCTGTTCAAAATTCTGCCTCTTGTTTAATTTATTACTGTTTCTGCTACTCTCATATTACCCTTTACTCACACAACTGCATTGGTTGACTCTAAAGCTGAGAATCAACTTCAAAATTTTATTGTTAACATTAAAGGCTCTTCAAACCTTTTCCCCTTTCTATTTGTGAAATCTGGTTCATGTTTATGGCCCCTCTCATAATTTATGTTTGGCTTCTGACCTGTTTCTCCTCCATTCCTACCATTTGCTGTGTCAAAATATCAGGCTTCTCCTCACTTAACACTACTATTTTGGAAGTCTTTCCCTTTGTAGAATTCTACAGCTGAATCTTTCAGATCATTTATCTCAGAAGTAAACCTTTCGCCATTGCTTTCTGTGAGAATATTATTAAGAAGTTTATTTTATGTCCTGTTGAGCCATTCTTCTTTGTTATTTTGCTGTAATCTGATATTAAAAGGTCAGATGTTAGTGCACAACAAGGTAGTTGTGTTTATGATTATTCAACTTAGATAGCTGTTGTTATTATTCGTCTTTATAATTTAGTTTCCAAGCCTGATGCATTTGCATACAAAACCTTAATTGTTGTCCTGGAGCTGTAAATGACCTGTCATGTGGAGAGATCAAATGAAGAAAACCAAACAAATTTTAGAAGAACTATAAAGAAGGTCTATCATCTGAGGGGGGAAAGAAAAAAAAGTAAAAGTATCCTCAGTAAATATAAGCAACTGTGCAAACCAAATATATTTGGTTTTAGATGCAAACTAAATTCACCTAGCTTCTAAGTGGTGACAATGATGTTATAGCAAAACAAAGTGAAAACAGAATCCTAAGAAGCCTTATGCTTTAAGAAATTGCTATTTTCATAAATCTCCAGGTTGCTTCATAAATCAGTTTACATATTTTCTGGCTATTGATCATGGAATAGTGCAGTGTACCAAGTTCTGAGCTGGTTGTAGTTCTCTGCAATGGAGTTCTGTGTGCCTTCTTCACGGGCACAGTCTAAAAACACTGGACTGTAAAAAGGCTGTGACAACTGCATGCCAATATCATGTGCTTAAGGATACCTTGCCAGAGTGGTCAAGTTGGCTGAGGAGCAGCAAACTGATTGTTGAAGTTGAAGTTTTCTTGATCCTCTGTTCCTTCATCCTCCTTCCTTTTGTCCATTTGGTCAGTTGATGGTTTGTTCCTGGTGTTGTTTGGGGTTTTTCTGTTTGTTTTGTGGCGACAGTAACAAATCCTGGACACTGACCTCATGAATGGTAAAATTCATTTCTTTTCGCATTACAAAAAAAGTTATTAGATTGTGGCATCTTGTTTCACTTGTTTTTCTTTCCCTTTTCCAAAAATTAGTGTTTTGAAAGTCTTTCCCCTGCACTATTTTTAAATCATGGAGACCTTTAGTGATGATTTTGTGCAGGGATTGTTCCCATACTGAAATGATGTGGATCAGTGCTGTAGTTCAGTAGCTCAATTTCATGTATAATTCAGGCTTCCAGCTTGGATTATATTTTCTGTAGTCTAGGTATATATTTTTTTTCTGAATATACACATTCAAACTGAGATATTTTGAAAATTACACTGATTTCTTTGTCTATGATCCCCAGACTGACTGTGCAAATACCATACTTATAGCAACAGTAATCGTGAGCAAGTCACATCTGACCTATATAAATTTCAAGTTTTTGAAATAGCAGAATGTTTATGAACGAGAAGTCTTCATGACGTGAAAATATTTTTTTTTTTGCTTTATTCTGATACAGAATCATGTTTTTACAACTCAAAGGAAAAGCTTTCAACTTGCATTTGAAACTATATTAAAGGAGACTCACAGTCTCATTTTACGTATATATTTGTCCTTTTCTTGGTAGGAAGACATTTCTCTTTAATTTCAGCAGTGTAACTAATCAAAATTTTGTGAACTTGAAAAGATTTTCTTAAAAATGTACTAGCATAATATGAAGTTGGATATTGACTTCCACAAGAGCAGATCTGGACTATTAAATTGAAATATACTGGCCTAACATTATTCAAAAGGAGAGATCTAATACAATGAAAAAACCATCAAAACCGTGATGTGTTTGAAACATGGCTGTACACTTTGGAGCTGTTTACATGTCTTGAGTAGGTGCAGAGACACAAAGATTTGAGTAGAAACAATTTTCTGATTTAGACAAGATATTTTAGCTTTATAGTATTGTAGGCGGTGCTGTAAATATGTCTCCGTCTCAGAATATTTGTAAGAAAATGCAATGATTGGCAAAGAAAATATTATTGTTATTACCAGATTTATCATGAATGGGTAACTTCTTGTATAAAACAGTCTCCAATGCAACAGTAAAGAAAAAACAAATACACAGCCAAATTGCTGGAAATATATTCTGGTTCTCTGTCAATTTCCACTTTAATGAGAAGGTGAACTAAACAAATACCTCAGTTGGGACTGAGGCTGCAGATAAGCCCTTGCTTTTGATAAAAGTTTCGGCACGATATCAAATTTGAAAACATATTTTTAGTGTGCCTGACTGTACTTATCTATGTCCCAATTTTCAAACCTGTTCACTGAGATGATATTTGTCTATTAAAAAGTGTTAAGTCTGAATTAATTGAGACATGATTTTAGCCTTTCCTCACGTGACTGTGAGATTAGAAAGAGATAACAATGAGTTTTACTGGTGGTCAGCCACCTCCTCATCTCTGAAATGGAAATACATTTTTGCAAACCATCAATGTGAAAATTATATTCTCAAAAGAAAAATGCCCACGCCTTTATGGAGATCTTTCAAATCACCACTGCTAGTATTTGTACTCTCTTGGGCAGCTGAATAAGCTTGGAGTCTTCAGGTCAACCTTAAGCAAATTTGAGTGCCTACCAAATACTGAGTGATTTTTGAATTAAAATCTCTACATTTATTCATATACACAGCCCTGCAACTACTGACAATTTCTTTGCAATTATTTCTAGAACAAAATTGTTATTTGCACAGTATGTTCAGAGGGACCTTGTCTAGAGTGCAAGCTGTACTTCCCTATGAACACTTATTTGCAACCTGGGTCTCTTCCTGTCCAATTCACAGTCAGATTTTGCTTTGATTCATAATTCTGGATGAAATTTTATCTGAATCATGGAGCAATGATTCCTGCAAATGGAAGATGATGCAGAAAATACTGAGAGTTGTGTACTCTACAAGATAGCTGTCCAGAGGTGCTAGAGGAGTGTTGTGAGCACAGGTCACACACTTATGAATAGCCCCTGAGTCTTCTCTCCCGATGTCATTACAGCATCCTTCATACTTAATTGCCCTCAGTACTTAAATGGTTGATATGCATGACTTAGAATTGTACGTGTAATCTTTTTTTCTCCACATGTATAAGCATATCCAGTAGCTTAGGAAATGCTATTTGCATCTCAGACTAGGAGGATTTGTATCTTACAGAAATGCATAGATATTATTTAAGGAAATATTTTTTTATTTTAGAGAACGTAGTTCTAATTTTAAAAATATCTATGCAGTACCTTTGATCTGAGACTTTAATTGGAGGCCTGCAAAGTCAGTGCTGTAACTTTCATATAGCAGAAGAGTCCTCAATGCACAGAAAGGTAATAACAGATCTTGTTATGCCCACACTTACTATCAGTGGTGTGAAAGAACTTGGCTGGGGAGCTGTAGCATGGATGAAGTGTCCTGAGATGTCTGATTGCAATAATGGCTCCAGGTGACAGTTAACAGCTGGCACAAGTTAAAGAAAAATTCATGCTGCTGAATCATCTGCGTGCAACATAGTGGCGTAGAAGAGCCTGCTCTTTCAGCTGCATTTGATCTTACTGTTGTTAATTAAATTTTCTCACATGAGCAAGATAACAGACTGCTGTGTTCCTGAGTCTGCAGACAGTATCTTTCACTAGATCACAGGGACAAATTTTACAGTAAAAACAGTAATAAGTTGACAACTGACAATTAACTGTTTCATTAATCTCCCTAAAACCAGCAACCTGATGTGCTCATTTTGCAGTTCCAAATTTCTGCTGACAAATAGCAGTGATAATAAATACACAGCACTCATCATCTCTTTTTTCTCTTTGTTTGTCGTGCACTCCTGCTGAATATAAAAAAATACATAACATAATAAATATAAAGTGTATTCATAACATACATAAAATCTATTTTAAAAAGCATGTTCACCTCCTGCTGAATCTGAGGCCCTGGGCAACTCTGAATGCAAGGCATAGGAGTAGATGAGTTTGGGAAATGGTAGGTGACTCGTTAGTCCGGAGTAAGAAGGGAGGATCTACAAACTTCCTGTCCTCTAATAGGTGTTTATTGTCAGAGTGGATAAATACCAGGTGTGTGCCTTAGAACGCATCCTGTAAGTAATAGGAAATTGCATCTCCAATAGGCTGTCCTGCTCCACTTTACAGCAGCTTTTAATTATGCTCAGCAGAAGCAGCCAAATTTCCTGGAAAACCAGTGAAGGAAGATGGGCATTTCATTTGGGTTCTATTTTCATTTGCTCTACTTAGGTTCTAGGAAACGGCACTGTTCTAGAAGGTGGGGGCTAAGTGTTGAAAAAATTGTGCTCACTGAATATATAGTCCACACTGGTTCATATACCTTATTTTATATCTCAAAATTCTGAATAGTTTAATGTTTTTCTGTGTATACCTGAAGTAAGTCTAGACAACTTGCTCTTGGCTATATCTTCTTATCATGGTGTTTGAAAAAGTTCACAAATGTCATAAGCAAATTAGTTAAAAAACAGAGTCCCTCTGAGCAATTTTTGAAGATAATTGTATGCCCTAGGCATGCACATAACTTACTGTTGATCTACAGCAACTTTTTTTGTGATTAACATACTTTGTGGTTCTTTCCTAAGCTCTCAGATGACCTTGTGTTTGCTGTGTACATGTGCAGACTGCTGACATGGTAACTGAACCCTTCACGGCTTTACTTAGATTTAGTTTACTTCCCTACAGAGGTGAAGTCACCTAACTGAACTATTATCACCTTAGGTGCATGCACATATATTATTTCAGTTCAAGTAATTAGTTTTAATGTGATTTCACTTATCTTAATTCAGACTAACATTTGCCAAATGTCTTTATACAGACAATTCATAAGCAATAGTCTGTCTTTCATTATAATAATTCTAATTAGTCTGAGTTTCTATTTTTTTAAAAAATTCTCTCGTTTTCCATCTTCCAATTGTGGATAGTCTCTTTTGACATTCTCTAAGCCTGAAATCCTTACATAAATTACACAGGTGTCCATTTTTCTCTTTTATCTCGAATAAGCTTGGCATACAGTCTCTACTAGTTTGGGATTTGTGTAAAAATAAAGGTTACATTGTTAATTGGAATGTTCTTGTAAATGCTCTTGACAAAACTGTGCCAGGCTCAACTGTAGGCAATCTGCAATGTACTTGATTTAGTTTCTGGGGGGGGAAAAATAAATAATAAAAATAAAACCTTCAATTTAAAAAATGCATTCTGGTTTAACATTTGCTGGTTTATGTGTTTGTCTCTTTGATCAGTAAGACCACCACAGTCTCAAATATCACTGATCTCTCATCCACTCTTATGCACATACCTATGTGTGTATATTTGCATGTAATAAATCCTAGAACTGAACGTAACTTTTACTTAGAATTTACTCCTAACAGAAGCTGTATTGTGAACTTTCCCTTTTCTTATCATTCTATTAAGGATCTCCATCTGAAATTGCTCTCAAATTTTTCAGTATCCCTAATGAGAAATTGTGGGCTGCTGTTGGACAATTTTAAGGTCAACTGGAAAAAAACAACAACAACAACAACAAAAAACTTTAAAGAGAATGAGAATAAACAGATTGTCTTTTTTTTTTTTTTTTTGCATATCCCAAATTTTTCATATTTCTTTTCCACATACTCCAGATGCAATGTTTGCTACCAAGCTCAGACATTACTTTGTGAGACCTCACTATAGATTAATCAATTCTTTCTTACTGAAAACAGTATTCAATTAACAACAAAGCTGCAAGGGTGTGTAAGAGCATACGAAGCCACTTTTGGAGCAGATCTACTCATCACTGCCGTAGTTTGAGGTTCTAATATATTGTTCCACCAGGAGTGTCCACCAGCAGAAAATGACCTACATGGCAAATTTTAGGGGAGTGGGTCTGCTCCAAGAGCAACTCTAAGCTCTCCTGCGCAATCTTACAAGCGCTGCAGCACTGATGAGACTTCCAGGACTATTCAAGCATCAACAATCTACTCAGCCACTTGAGGCACTGGCACAGAGCTGCCTGCATGGCACGCCTACGGGATAAACATGTTTCAGAGGTAGAACAAATTAATAAGAAACATGCTTATTAGCAGTGCCATACTCTATATATATGGCACCAGAAAGGTATAGACGCAGCTTAAAGATCAGAATAAATGAAAAAAAAAAAGAAAAAAAAAGAAAAAAAAAAAGCACTTAATTGCAAGAATAGTGTCAAAAGATTCTGGAAATAAACTAGGTTTGAAAGGAAAGTCCCAAATTGCAAGCAGAGAAATGACAAGGACCTCCATTTTCCTGACAACTTCCTTGGGGAAAGGGAATTGTTCTCAGGATGAGTTATGCAGCACTGACAGCTTGTCTGTCTATTTTACGCAAAGCACAGTGCCTCATTCATCTTGATTTTCTCAGTAATTTTTTGCTCAGTGAAATAATTAGCAGAAATGCTTATTTCCATATAGTAGTGGTCAGATGATTTAAAAGAATAAAAAAGGAAGAAAATCTCATTTTAAAAGAGATTAGATATTTTAGCAGAATATGGAATAAAATGACCTCTAACTAATACTACTTTGCAGTTAATATTTCCTCAAAAATTAGTTGTTTTTTTTTTTTAATCCAGGTCCATGATCTTGCCATATTTATGATTTGGTTTTTTTAAGTTGTCAAACTTAAATTTGAACTCGGAGGCTTCAATTTGTACAGGACATAGAGGACAGTGAAATTCTGAAATTTTATACATAAAGATAGTTTGTCCCATATAGTAATTTGTTCATAGATTTGAGATTACAGACAAACCACAACAGTTGCTTACGATGTACCTATAGCCACAAGTTTTGATGTAATATATGGATATGGACACTGAACTGCACTAATCCAACTCAAATAGTGAATATTTGCAACAGGTTATGTGCAGTCAATTCATGAAGTTTGCTCACAAAGTGAGTATCTTTGAAACCATTTCAGAGCTTGCTGAAATATTAAAAAAAAAAAAAAAAAAAAAAAAAAGTCTGGGTGGTATTTACTTAGGGCCTTTGACTTTGGAACTTGATTCTTCCACTGATCCCAAAAGTTAGCTGGCCCAAGGTCACCCTGCAAGACAAATTTATTACCTTTTCTTGACTAAAGAAATCTCTTAAAGTGAGGTGGACTCAGTGCTCACGTTGAGAAGGATTACTGGGTTCACACCAGATTTCACTGATTTTTGCAAAGTTTAAGTACATCTGTCTAGATCTACAGTAGCATATTTTACAAACCAGACACTAAAATACTACATTAATTTACATATTTTTCTAGTGAGTGATGAGTTATCGTTTTTACCTTAGTTTGGTCTGATAATTGATTAAAATAATTTTTTAAGTTACTTTATAGCTGAATTCTTCTAAGTTTGCTCTGGTTAGCAACATGCAACTCTTTACTTTCAATATATATAATTTAATAGTGATTGGTTTGGTTGTGCTGTTGGCTGTGTGTCCTTTGATGAGAACAGATTTTCAAATTCTGTATAGATCTAGTTGGATTTCTCATTGAAGCCAACAAAAATGATCAACCCACCAAGTGAAAGACTGAAAGATTTTCTTTTAGAAAGTTCCTTTTCCTCCTCATGACAAAGTACAGCTTTAAGTTGGCTAAATATGTCCTTTTTTTTTCCTTTTTATATTTCTTCTCTGAAGTACAGCTTTCTACTCTTCAGAGGCATATCTCTACAGTCACACTTTCAAAAAAACTCAAGAGTAGTATCATAAATTGTATAAAATGAGATGTATACTAGTGTACATATTAAGAAAATTCATTAAATTGATTTTATTCTAGTTTTCCAATTTTCACTGAAATGAATCATTCAGTGCAGTATATAGAGAACTTGGTCCATTTGGTAGTCCCATCATAAAACCATAGCAGTTCATAACATAACATGATCTAATTAAACTGATTGACTGACTTCTGGAAAAGACAAGTAGATACATTCCCATATACTTCTGTGGTACTGATGGCAATTTTTAAATTCATTTTTACTAATGTTCCTCGTGTATTTTTATGCTACTTGTTTAATACACTTTTTTTTTCTTTGAAAGCTGCATTTTGAAACAGTCATCTTCATCAGCAAATGCACTCATTCATATGCTTCCATCAGAAATATCCACATGAATAGACTACTATAATTAGTTAAGATGAAATTTGATAAATATAGGAATGAGACAACTTGACAGAAAAAAAGCTGCAGTACATTCCTTCTTTGTAGAAGCCAAATATGTACTAATTTCCTTTGTTTATACATGTCAATATTTCACTGAAAATCATGATATTGGTTGGTTTGATTTGTTTTCAAAACTAGTAGGAGTATATGGTCTGAAAAAAATACTTAAATTAATGTATCAATTTATAAGCCTGCTCACATGCTTGAATCATACCAGAGATGTTAGCTAACATACAGTTAGAGATATCCAGTTGAGTAATATTGAAATAACGCAGAAAAGAGACTATTATCTTCAAATCATAGATTCATAGAATGGCATGAGTTGGAGGAGACCTTAAAGACCATATAGTTCCAACCCTGCTCCCATGGGTAGGATTGCTACTCACTAGATCTGGCTGCACAGGATCCCATCCAGCCTGGCCTTGAGTTCCTCCAAAAATGGGGGCAGTCTAAGTCAGTCAACATTTCTTCACAGGATAGGTGCTTCTGCCCTTTGACCATCTTCATGGCCCCCCTCTACACCTGCTCCAACATCTCCTCACCCCTCCTATACCGGGGTCCCCAGAAGTGGACACAGTACTGTAGGTGGGACTTCAAAAGGTCAGAGCAGAGGGGGACAATAACCTCTCTCTCTGCTGGCTACCCTCATTGTGATGCAGCCCAGGATACTACTGACCTTCTTGGCTGCAAGCACACACTGCTGAATCATGTCAAGCTGATGATGTAGTATATAGACTGGAGCTGTGATGTTCGAGCTGCTGATAGCTCTTTCTAGAACTGATTTCCTCTGGATTGCTGGTCTCCTTGTGCTTAGCGTGGATGGAAAGAACTGACTGTCATCTGTCATTTTAAGACTACAGGTGTGCAGTACCCTTGTTCTGTACCTCTGATTTCCACCTATTTGGTACAAGCAACTGCAGGATTTGTGGTTCACAACATGTTACATAGGTCTGCTGTGTATCTTCTTGATTACATCTGGCAGTTTTTAATGCCTGTTCATACTGGCACAGTAGTCAAAATTGTTTCAGCCACAGATAATGTGCAAACAAAAGAAATAAAAAGGAGAGAATGTTTAGACCATTTTATCAAGTCCTAGGTACAAGAAGGTCCCTAGATCTGTACAGGAATCTGCAGTTAATATCCTTGCTTTGAACATTCCTCCTTGTTTATGCTGGCAAGGTAGAATCTGAATACTGGAAAGCTTGAAAGTAATTTGTGTAACTTGTGTTGAAAATATTATGCTTTTCTACTTTTATATTTTCTATTAATAGTTCTAGTGTTATACACATGTTACTGCAGTAAATATACAACTGAAAAAAATACGTATCATTATCTGAAAATTTGAAAAATAGTTGATTTTTAAGTGTTTCTACAGACGAAGCAAATCTCTTTGTACAAGATTGGAAGTTTTGGATGACTAATATTCCTACTAAAAATACAATTATTGGCTACGTGCATTTACATGTTTGTATCTTCTTAGATAACCAAGTGATTTTTTTGTCCACTAATTTCATTATCTAAAATATACAATCCATAATTTAAATCTAAATATGGAGGCATTATTCACTTTTCTTCTGATTGGAATTTCAAGGCTGCATAATTCAAAGCTTTCAAGATCACACAGATCATGAGCAAGTTATGTTGTGAAAAAAAATTGTAATGTTGAAAGGATGATTAAGGTCATTTGTCCAGTCTTTTTCAGTATCTCAAAAAACATATAATGGAAGTTTGCCTAATAATTTCTTTTTATTAACTACGCTTTTCTTGGACTAGACTCTTGTATTCACAAACAGCCAAGTTGTTTTGTCCATGCCTTTATTGTTACTATACATGAAATATGGGCCATACATAATTTATACATATTTATACATCCAACTGTTTATACATACATACTCAGTGACAGAAAATAATTTTTTAACTCTAAATGTTACTTTATAGTATTTTCAGTTAGAAAAGTCTGAAAGAATTGAACTAATGTTCTGATTGTTCAGGAATTTTTCAAGGTAGAGGTACAAAAAACAAATTTAAAAAAAAAAAAAAGAAGCACAAAGCAGCTAACAGCCTTCAGCAAGACAATTTGAGTCTTTCAAAACAGTCTCTGCTTGAAGTACTACTTCATTTTACAGTATAAGTGAAAGAATTAATGTTGCTTTTAGCCACCCGTGTTTTCCCTTTCTTTCCACAAACGTGCTTCTTCTTTTCCAGCAATTTTTAATGATATGACTGTAGAGCTATTTGAGACCTTTGAAGTAATCTTTTTTGTGTATCTCATATTTTAATTTAGGGACCTGTCATTGGTTATGTAAAAACTATCTTGGCTTTGCATTCTTTTGTGGTGTCCAAACACGGACTAAACTGGCACCTTTATATTCATAATTGCCCTTCCTGTGGGTATACTAGAGTGGAAAAATATTGAATGAGCCTTTTATTACTTAGCTGATTATACAAATCCCCAAATACTTGCTTACAAATATTTTGTTTGTTTCTTTAGCTATTTTGCATTCTGAATATCTCTCTTTCCAGGTTTCCATAGCAACTCTTGTACAGCTTGATCATTAGAAAGAAGTTCTCTTTAATTGATTTCCTAATGTATAGCTTAATAATAACTGTTAAGCAGTCTTTTGTTTCCAGGTCATATTTAAGGTTCATATATTTGCATAAAAACATCTCATTAGTTCAAACCAATCATTATTAGTAATTTTCTTCCTTTAGTTTTTTAATAACTAAACCCTCATTGAGGTTTTCCAAATAGCAAATATTTATAGCTTGTAGAAAGAGCTTTCTCTGGGAGCCTGGGTGCTTTGTTTTTACGAGCAGCAAGAAAATTATAGAGCTTCAAAATTTTGATCACATAATACAGAAAGAAGGTCTCTTTTTCTCCAATTGAAATTAAAATAGACTGTGCTAACTATAGGCCAGAGCAGTATTTAATGGCAAAGTTGCAGTGTACTAGAAGCTTGCACAAATACAAATAACAATGTAAAAATAACCAAGAACAACTGAGAATTTCCCTACCCTCACTGGCATTGCAAAAGCCAGAAAATTCTTGTGCTAAATAGCAGATTTTCAATGTAGTCCTCTCTTGAAAGAAAATCAAGTGTAGATATGTAAACACGTAGACATTACTATTTACTTGACAATCAGACAATCAATCTGATACCTGTGATTGTTAGATGAAGAATTGAAATTAATTATATGTTTCTCAGAGAATAAATTCTGATCATAGCTATAATTTATATGGGTATAAAATGAGTTTTACTTGATGATCCATTGTAAAAACATACTTCTATAAATGTACAGTTTGTGTCATCTTTTTCTATACAGAAGAACTGAAACAAATTCGGATATACTGAAAATGGAAGGTCTTCTAGTTAGGGAAATTGTGGGGAAGAGGGAGTGTCAGCTTTCACTAATTGAATAATCCTTTATTTCCTCGAATCTTCTGCAACAGATTTCATACCCTACTATAGAACAAGGTAATACTGAAAGAATAGTTTTAAAACAATATCATCAAGCCAAAACACATAAATATAGGTCACACCATCATGCTAAGCTCCAGAAAATGTAATTAGCACATATAATCTTTTATTCTTTTCCCCTTTTCTTTTTTTTCCTCTTGCATCCTTGACCTCTGTGTGTCTTTATAGAAACTAATAGCATTAACATTATGCTACGATTAAAAAGCTAGACAGCACAACAATGCTGCTTGACAAGATATTTTTACAATCCTTTTTGATGTCATTCTGTTGGGATTGAATGTCCTTTGAACTCTTGCAAATTAAGTGGATGTTCAGTGGATGTATTCTCATATGGGCTCTCTTTGTGTTATCTGTTAGGTCTCTTCTGCTGTTTGGAATGAAGGATTGGTTTCCATTTATCCTAGCACCTATAATTTGGTTAAACAGTAATTATTTATGCATAACATGGATTTCAGAATTGGGTTTAAAAAATAAATTTACTATCTCTTTGCAATATGCTAAATGTATGTTTTAAACATTTTGTATTAATTCTATGCAAGCTAAGCTGATAAAAATGCATGAGCTTTTGTTTCCTGCACTGTGTTCATCATTTAATATTAGAGTTTAACCGCAAACATGAATCCTGCTTCCAGAATATCAGCAGTGTAATATCTTTACTGCTTGTATTTTATTTTGTATCCTCTTGTCATGCTATACAGGTATAATATCAGAAAGACTGAAAAGTTGTGTGTAAATTATGTGTGCTATCTAGAGAAAGCATCAAAGCTTTTAATGGAGTAAAAAGAAGAGCATTATCATAGCATGAGTTCCTTTTACAACCAGGTTACTGCAGAATTAGGAGATATGATTGGTGCATTTTCAGTTGAAAAGACATATAGTCATTGTTAGCATAAGATCTCTTCCCTCTGTGAAAACCAAACAAAAACCACAGCCATATGAACATTTATTATATAGAATTGCAACTGAATCACCTTTGCAAGTTGAAAAAGCCAGAAGTAAACACAGAATTCCTGAGGAATGTTATAGATGGATATGGAGTGGAGTGGTTTGACACTAACAGGTTCCAGCAAGGCAAGAAGCATCAACCTGGATTAAAGCAGATAACAGAAGAACTGAGCAACACAGTTACATTTAGATTTATGAACCAAGAACAGGAAATGTAGTTAAGCTGCAAAAACATGGAGAGATTGAAACAGGAGCTGAAACTGCTGATAGAAAACAAGTTAGGTTTCTGATGGTTATATTGCGTCATTTTGCCATGCCATCAGAAATCTGACAAGTCCAGATAACAGATAAGATAGCTGTGAAAAAGACTGAAAGAAGATGGGAGAATGTGGAAACTAAATCAGTACGACATACTAAAGGGAAATAGAAATGGAGGTCTTTAGTTTATACACCTGCAGTGGATGGTTTGCTCTTGAGAAGAATAAGAAACAGATTTAGAAATTGATTAATTTATGTTAACGCATAATTTTAATACATAATTCCCTGAAAGTAGCAACACTTAGGGGAAAAAAAAGGACATAATTTATGTTTCAAGACATAATTTGTGCTTGTACTATTTTTTCCTGCCTGAAAGAGTTGCCTATTTTTACAAAAGATAGAAATTTTAATTTCAACTCGTTCCATGTGATATCTTGTACGTTTCCAGTGCACAATTCATTCATAGAATTGAAAACAGACTTACTAACTCAGACTTTCTCCAGCAGTCATCAGTTTAAGTGCATCACAAACTTTACTGGCTTAATTCGTCAGGTGAAAGGCTATTACTTCCATTTTATGAATGCCAAGATAAGTCCTAAGGAATTATTTTCTCAGACAGATTTCTATTTCCAGAGAGCTGAATAAAGATTAGGTTCAAGCTTGTTGACTTGATTTCAAGTTCTGAAAGAGCAATCTATAGAGGATGCAAGGTTTTTTTTTCTGTCCATTTCCTCTTGCATTGCACCTTCTGTCTCACTTGTTCAAACCAGGGCCTCCTCCATTTTTTTCTCTATTGTAACACTTTCTCTTCATTGCATTCTTAATTACTTTACTTAATCTGCCCCATTCAAATTTCTCAAGCTTCAGATCTCACTTCAAATCTCCTTCCTATTTTAGTTTTCTCCTAACTTTTTAAGCACTCCATTGCCATCTCAGGCTTCACCAGGACTGCTGGAAAACTTTGTTCACAATGGGGCTGTGATGTAGGAGGAAACACTGCACCGTGTACTCAGAAACTGCAAGGCAAGTGATCTCGGATAAGAAGACAACAAAACAGCATGCCAAGTTCCTTGCAGTCCGAGAAATCTTACAGAAGGATGGAGCAGGATGGATTCGGGTTTCCAGAACCCCGGAACTGCCAGGCTTCCAGCAGTTAAGAAGAATCCCAGTCAGGATCACTTCCACAAGGATACGTAAAAAAGAAGTAAGGAAGCTAACACAGTCAGTATTAAGTGGTTCACTGTGTTGTTCCTCTGATACATTCATCGAAGGTGAGGAATGTATGGTCAGTAGGAAAGATGCTGCAGTGGCTATAGTCTAAGGATAAAAAGGAAAGCACAAGGGAGGCAAAGCAGGAGATTTCCAAGAATGCCACTTCTGGTAGCAAGACTGAAACAGGTATCCATACCTGTTCACACAGAAAAAGAGGATCAGGAGTGTGACATTGAGAAGAACAAACATATTCTGCTGGGGGGTTCAGTCAGGATCCCTCAGTGTACTGGGTTGGGATCAGAGCTGTAAAGGCGAGTGGAAGAAGTCACAGTGTTTAATGACTGTCCTGTGTAGGAAGAAGCATTCATCTGCCAGTCTGAGCTAATATCTGGATAAATGTTAATCAAAATCGTTGAGAATTATAGCTCTTGCATCTCCTTTAATGTTGATGTATACGTGAAGAGCTAAGTAACAATGGAATTATATTTCAGAGTTTTTTATTAGCTAACCTAGCTACCTACAAATGTTGAGGTTCATAGAATAGACTGGAAGCATTAAAGAAAAGTGAAGGCCATTGATATCTGGAACAGATTGCCCAGAGAGGTTGTGAAATCTCCTTCCCTGGAGATATTCAAAAGACATCTGGACATGATCCTAGGTAACATCCTCTAGAGAGCCGTGTTTGAGCAGAGAAGCCCACCACAGCTCACACTACATCCCAGACCCTGCCACCATGCCATCATGGCAGCAGCTTTTCCCCTCCAAGGGGACTGGCATGGCCCTGGGCATGCATCCGTCATTCAGCAACAACCAAAACATCAATCCAAGACAATTCCTCTTCACTCAGTGCAGCCCAGGTAAGCCAAAAGGTTGGACACCCACTAGATTATCTCCAGAAGTCTCTTCCAAAACATCTACCATTTTGTGATTCTATGATTTTGTGAATGGAAATAGCTACACCAATTGTCAACTACTGGTAATCATTTATTAACACCAACAGACAACTGGAGACAACTAGAAAAAAAGCAAATATTATTATTACGAATAAGAAAGCAATTCTTCGGTAATTTAACACACCTTTATGTACAGCTAGGAAAATTGCATAGATTAGCAAAGACAACTATTTTTTTTTTAATCCTTCCCCTCTGCTCTGTCCTCTGTCTAAATGCGAGGCCACATTTAGAATACTATGCCCAGTTCTGAGTTCCTCAGTTCAAAAAAGACAGAGATCTCAAAGGAGTCAACTGAGGGACCACAAAGATGATAAAGGGCCTGGAGCATCTCCCATATGAGTAAAGGCTGAGTAACCTGGGTCTGTTTAGCCTGAGGAAAAGAAGACTGGGAAAGAGATCTGATTTATGTTTATAAATATCTAGAGGGAGGTGGAGGGAATGGATGAGACCAGGCTCTTCTCCATGGTGTGTATGATAGGATAAGGAGCAACGGCCTAAAACTTGAACATAGGAAGCTCCGTACAAACATGCAGAACTTCTTTACAGTGAGGGTTATGGAACACTGGAACAGTGTTTCCGGGAGAGGTTATGGAGTCTCCATCTATGGAAATATTCAAGACCCATCTGGATGCTTATCTGTGACCTATTGTATGGAGCCTGCGTTAGCAGAGGGTTAGGACTTGATGACCTCTTGAGGTCCCTTGCAACCCCTGCCATTCTGTGATTCTGTGTGAAAATTTAGTTCATAACAGAAATACAAAGATTTTATGTCATTCATCAGACACAACCACTACACTTTGCTCAAGCATAACTTGTCTGTTAAGCTTGTCTAAACTGTTCCAAGTAAATTATTACACAGCAAGAATTATCTAGTAATTATATAGAGTCAGAACACTAGTGTGCCCTTCCTGCCAATTTCTTCCCTACTTAGCAAGAGAAGAGCTGTGTTTCACTGAAAAGCTACTGCTACTGGATAGCTCTGATCTGGCATGCTGCTGTTGGCAATATATGTTCTGAAGTCCCTGGCTCTAGAGTGGGAACTGTACGACACATAACTAGTTCATGCACACATTAAAAAGACTTACAAGAGAAGGTAGGAGGCAATCTTAGTACAACCTTAGTTGTAACATGTAGCTTGGCAAGTACAAAGTAAATCTATAATAATGTTAACACAATGTTTACCATATATTTTGAGGGGAAGATGAGATACAGATGTCTGTGTGTGACCTAATTCACCCAGCTTTCTCCTTGCCATATCACTCTGCAGAATGAACTTGCAAAGAGTTTTCTTTGAAATGTAGAAATAAAAGAACAAAGCTGTGGAAGCAAGTGAAATATATTCCCATCAGATTTTGAGAGAGGATCTTGAGGAAGTTTTGTAATTTCTTTGTTAATTTAATTCATATTACTGCCCAAAACAATGAAAACAATATATCAATAAGAGATAAATATCAAAATCATTTACAAAATGAAATATGTAAATTCCTGATGATGTTGAATGAAGAGAAAATAATACACTTAAAAGAAAAGAAAGAAATGCCAAATCAATAGAAGTAATGTTCAAAACAGAAGAAAAAAATAGAAATGCAATTTTAAGAGCATTTTAAAAAATCAAAAGGGAGAAATAAGTATAAGGTATAGTTAGATGATTTTTAAAAGGCATCATAATTCTAAATTGCAATTTAGAATATAATATAACAGTTCAAAAAGACTGCACAAGAATGAACATGAGAATAAAAGGAGCGAGATGGTGGGAAAGAGTCAACAATCACATTAAATGCTACAGAGAGAATTTCAAAACGAGAGCACAGACAAATCAGAAGTCTGAAGCGAACAAAAGAAAGGTAAGAAGTGTCAGTAGTAAGCAAGACTAAAATTACATTGCTGTTAAGGTTTTGGTCACACTCACAATGCTTAAAGGAACAGTTTAAAAGACCACCATATTCAAAAGTCAAAACTACTAATGCATAATGCATTCAATACATATTTTAAGCATCACAGTAAATGTCCTGTATGCTGTGCTTTGCATATGAAATGTTGTTTTATATACTTCTGTATTTCTTGAGAAAACCAAATATAATTTTTGTGAAATCAATTCGTACAACTGCAGGTTTTAAAGTCAGAAAAGTGTGTTAGATTATAGGTTTACAATTTGTGTGAAACTGAAGGCAGAAAATGATATATCTTCAGCACTGCAGTTAGTCTGATAACATCTAAGGTCATCATGCTGCATGATAGGCTTGAATTAGTAGGTTACTGTAATATTGTAATAGTTAATAGTTTAAATAATTATCTAGTACATATCTAATTAGACATGCCTGGAGAGTCTTATGCAAAGGTACTTACCAGTAAGTCTAAACAATGCTACATCTCCTCCTTTGCAAAATGTCTGGAAATATATAAATGGAGACACATGCTTTAACCTGACTTACAGATATCTGATTTATTAGAAGACTATCCCTGGCTTTCAGTTATTATTGGTCATGAGGAGATCAATTCACCTCACCAGAAGTACAGCTGAGACAGAAGAAAAAAATTTTACAAATACAATGAAATCTTAAGGGAATAATAATGTAAAAGTAATAATAGTAATAACAGTAATAATAATAATAGTAATGCAATGATGCTAAACTGACATGAATGGTTTTATATAATTCTTGGTAGTCCAAAATCAATAATAAGGAAATGTGTTTAAATTTAAATCAGGATTAAATTGAATGATATCCAAGACAAAGATACATCACTGAGACTGATCAGTTAAAGCCTGCTGAGTTGAACTTTGTTTAAACTGAGTTTTATTTCCTTTTTAGTTGAAAGAAAAGTGAAAATAATCTGAGGGATCATATATTTTGCAAGAGCATGTAGATGATTAGAAATATGTATCAGAATCGAGAAAAATTAATGTAGCAAATGAAATCAACAGGTAAGTGGTACTAATTCCTCTCTAATTTAGCTATGTAATCAAAAGCTTTGTAAGCTGTTCTCAGAATACATTAAGGATAAAAGCTGAATTTAAGAAAGTTTTAAAAAGCATTTTCTATGTAAAGACGGTGTGCTGAAGTTAGAAGATATTTTTGGACTCCTAATATCAGGAAGCAATCAGGTTTGTTCAGCACTCAAGTGCTAAAACTCTAGTGCTGTTAAACTGTAAGTGAAACATAAATATATGTATAATATAAATTCTTAATGTCATTCAAAATACAAATGTGGCATTGAATCTCATCCAGCAAGGTTTTTGACTGACAGCTCAAGCCAGAGTTACCAATCTGAAACAAAAGAAGAAGGAGAAGAAAGAAAATCTAGATTGATGGAGCAATCTTGCTCCTATTCAAGTCAATGAAACACTCTCATTCAAACATGATCAGGCTCCTTTTGTGCTATATACTAAGTACATAGGACTCTCCATCTTTGTCCAAGGGGCTTACCTGAAGAAAGGTGAAATTTAAAATTTCTCGTGATCATTAGACATCAGTACCTGTTCAATATAGTCATCATTATTTATATTTTTATACACTCAGTACAAGAGATTTTAGTATTATTTAATTAGTTGATAAACTTTATTCTTTCCTGAAACTTTACAAAAATGTTAACTTATTTGCATTTGTTTGTATTTGAAGTCTTTTGGTACTTATTTTACTGAAATCTTTAGTTCTTACTACTACTCACTCTGAAATAAAGAAAACAAATCTTTTATATTTAAATGACTCATAGGTTTTGTGTAAACAAATGCTTTTGAATTAAGCATGATTTTCTGGTACTGGTAACAACTTCAGATTTCTTTCCCATAGAAAACCAGATCTAAGCATATATGCATATTTACAAAAAATTATTTTATAAAAAAAACTATTGATTTAGCATGATGCAAATATATGTAACGGAGTAACTCTATCTTAAACCAGGATGTGATGAGACTTTCTCTGTTCTACCCTCTAATATGAGAGAAAAGTTGCAGTTCATACTCCCCTCTTAGCAGCTTGTTAATAATCTAGATAAACTTGAAATCCCTCTCAGTGTTTCTCACAATTTTTTTCAGTTCTGCTTTTGTGCATGGACAGAAGAGTGCCAGTCTGCACATCTATTTCTTATTTAAACTCATCAACACTAAAAATGGAAGAACCACATCACATAATTATTCTGATTCAGTCAATGTGTTAAGAAAGCAATTAAAATCATGTGTTTTTTGGCCTTGTATAATGAAGACACCTCTGTTACTTTCACAGAAAGGGGCTTTATTTCAGGGTTAACCTCCAGCTTCACAGGCAGTTTTTCAGATCTCTTATTCCTACATCCATGTAAATAGTCATAACTTGCCATAAGAAACTAGAGACTTTACGTAAATCAGGTTAGGACTGGAGGATAAATTCAACAGATAGCTCCAAAACAACAAATAAAATATTGGGTCATGTCTTCTCTCCACTCTAAAATTTTAAACCTCCTCGCTCCATCAAGTGTACTTGCAGTTCAACTCTTTTTTTATATATATTTTTTTATTTTGCTGTTTTGTGTCACTTAGATGTTTCATAACCCGTTTTCAGCTGCAATACAACTGCAATAGGAACAGTCCAAGGGTTATCCCCTCCTGCTAAGGGAGAGATTTTGGTCTTAGTAGGCTGAGGAAGCATTCGAATATAAATAAATCACCACTCTGTGAGCAAATAAAGAAATATATTAACATTTGATATTGGGTGGTAGCTTACTAGGGGAATAAAAGGGCTTACCTGCATCCCTAGGTTAGATATATGAGAAATTGTATGGAGCATGTTTGAGGAACTCCTCTTAGCTGGTACTTCTCTAAATGAATTTCAGTAGCTTCCTTTCTAGGCTGAATTTTATGAAAGTATAAATTTGAACTGCTTTTCTCTTCTCTAACAAGACATCAAACATTACACATGTAATGGGAAAGTGGGTCATTATCTTCATGCACTAATGTTACCAAGAATTTGAGTTTCACTACAATTATGTCACTGCAGTGATAGTGAGATCTCAAAAACAATATACATTCCAGCACAAAAAGTGAAGAGATCTGTCAAATCCAATTTAGAAACAAAGATACGGTGCTTGCAAATAGCCAGAAAGGTCTTAATTTAATGAATTTTAAATTAGTAAAATGCATTTGGTATAGAAAGCCAAATCAAATACTTTAAGCACATTTGTTTTCACACTTAGAGCCTGATTCTTAGGTGTAAAGTATCATACTGATTTATTCAGGATGCCAGCATACACTCTGACTAATATGTTTTCTTCTATAAATCCTTTAACACTGAGAAGCCTCCACACCTATAGGGCACTTAGCACTGACTGGTTCCCACATAAATCAAGTAGAGTAGCACTAAGAATCTTTCAGATGTGATCAAGACATTCTTCTATATTCTTGCATTGTGTAAAAAAAAATTAATAGCATTTAGCACTCTAATATTACAGCTGCTGACTTAATGACAGACTAGATTTTTCCAAAAAATTCTTTTAAGTAAATGTTTTTGTCTATCTATAAATTAATAAATTTAGATTAAATTAAAAAAAAATAATCTTAATTTCTAGATTTTACATTTGGAGTCAACCTTACTGGAAAATACATATTTCAAGAGCTCTGTAAAATATATCATTCAGTAAAAATCCATTGTAAACTCAAGGAACTCAGATACTTTAGGAATATTTCAAGTGATTTGGTTGTCATTAGGAAAGTATTAATAGCTATTGTTTATAACTGTTGTAACTACAGTCACAGACAGTTCAGCCTCTCAGGTCATTCTCAAGTAGTCTCATGGGGATTCAGAGCAGCTCAGAAACTGCAGCAGCCCCGGTAATTTGCCTCCCCTGCCAGATGTAGCCCATTCACACATGAGCAAGGGCAGGCCATGCACAGCCTGGCTTTGCTGTAGTATGACAGGCTTTGGGGTGGATTAATGCACTGGGAGGCTGCATGTTTCCTACGGAAGCTTGTGCCAGTCGGTGTCAGGCCGATGACTTAAAGAGAAAGATGATGATCTCAGCGAACTAAAAGGAAAAAAAAAAAAAAAAGAAAGTGCAAACAAAGAAATAAAGACAACAAAACTTTTCTCAACTTCTTTATGTCATTTGTTTTAGCTTAGAAGAAAGCTATGTTTGAAGCAAAATTTGGGGCAAAATATTTTGGAGAAAAATGTTCAGTCATTGGAGTAACAAATTTTTCTTAATTTCTCTATTGTTTTTTTTCCTTCTCAGTTTTGAAAGACATCTTGTACAGAATGTGAACACCACACCCTGTTTCTAATCCCAGTGGCTGCACCAGAATTTTGATGTGAGTCGTTGCTTCTGATTTATCTTGCTTTCCCTCTCAGAGAAAGCTTTGCCACTTAACAATGACTGGCTAAAAACATACTCACTTTGTTATATAAAGGAGATACAGAATTCACTGGAATCTTTCTTTAAAACGTATGCAAGAACTTCTTTTATCAGCCCAGTCTGTGTTGTTTAAAATAATAAAAATTAGAACATTGTTAAATTTCTTTGGAGAGCTGTTAAGTCAGATATTAAAAATTATTTTAATTTTTGACTAGATGTGTATGTTTGCCTTACCCAAGAAGAAGGCTTTTGTTCTTATTTTTAGTTTGCAAACACAAACTTTGTCTTTGTCGATCACTGGGTTCAGTTGCCTCTTATAATATATAGTTACATCACAGTTGTTTTAACATTTATTTTAAATGGTTTAAAAGTGTTGGTGTTTTGTCTGTTTGTTTGATTCACTCTGTTGTTGCCACCTTTTAACTCTGAAAGTTTCACGTTTTTTGTCTTCATTTCACATGCTAGAAGAAAATACTTTTGAATTGGAAGAATGATAATTGAAGTAATTCATTAACTCTTGCATGTTTTTTCATTTTCTTTCCTTCTTGATAGTACGGAATAATGAAAATACTCACTTTGTCTCTTCTGATGAGAGTCTAATTCTTTCCCAGCTCTCTTAACAGCCCAGTCAACCTGTGAATGATCAAAGTCTCCAAATCCCTATCTTAGTTCCTTTCATCTGATTATAACTTTGCACATGGCAGGAGCTTTTCACTAATTCCAAAATCCCTGAATTTCCATTTTCCAGTAATTCATCCCAATTCTGATACTTCAGCCCCTCAGGATCACCTGCTTATTCCTGCTTATTCGCTGATGATATCCAGATACAATTTTTTTCTTTGATAACTCAATTTTGTTTGCTGGCTTCACTCGTATTCTATTTTAGAGAATTTTTATTTTTATTATTATTATGAAAAAATGTCCTTAATGGCAATAAACAGATTGGTCCCAAGATTTATCTCTAAGCTCCCCACATAACCTTTACAGAACCCAGTAGTTTCTCCTTCGCAAGCTTTTGTTGTTCTCTGCATTTCTTCATGCAGTGACAATTCCTATCTTAATCCCTACATTCTCTGTGAAGTAGTAATTTCCTGTGTGTCACTATATCAAATACTTTAGTAAATCTAGCTTATACTTCCCTTGTGTAGAAAAACATCATTATCTAAAAAGGATATCAGATTAGTACAGCATGATCTGTCTTTAGCAAACCTGTGTAACATTTTCTACTATTGTATCTAAACATCTACTTATTCAACTCTTTAAAAGCTAAAGCATAGCATGCTATGGAGATGAGATTAATCACCTCTCCCAACTTTCTTCCATCCCTTCTCCGTTATACCAAGTCTTATATTTGCTGTCCTGTAATCTCACAGCAGCACTGTGGCTTGATATATTTGTTTAACTTAAACATAATCAAAGCTCAGCGCCTTGTAGTGAGTGAGATCTTCCAATTTTATAAGGTTTGAAAACAAACACTCATTACAATCATATTGCAGTTACATTTCCACTTCAATTTAAACTGGACTAGTTCAAAATCCCTCAACCAAATATTATTTGTACTTTCTGACTTTTTACAGCAACTTTCTAGATATGTTTTGGTGACAAGTAGCATCACTGCTTGCTAATTCAAGCTTTAATTGATAATGAAAATAATAACAATTGAACACAGACAATGCATTGCTATGAGTGATGACACTAGCTTCTCAGGTCCACAGAGACCTGAAAAGGACTGGAGATGACTGGCACATTGCTCAGGCTGTTCAGTTTAAGACTGAAATAATGTCTCTGTGAAATTACTATGATACGGAAGGGTTTTGGAATAATCAGAATGTCACCAATGGATTTTTCCTGAAATATAATGATGAGAGAAAAGTCTGGAAGAGAAGCAAAAAGGACAGGAGCCAGCTTGTTCGGTTACAGCATTTTGGAATGATGTTGCCAAGCACAAAAGTGTTTTGCCAGCACTCTCCTTTGAACTTCAGCTTGGGACTTTCCCATCCAGAAGTAGAGTTTTAAATTTAATATCTCCTAATGGATTTTACTTCCCTTGGTTTGCCTAGTCAGTTGTTCAATACATGTGCACTGATAGCAAAGAATTTTATAGCTTAACTGTGTTTCATGAAGAAACACTTCCTTTCCTTGAATGCATGCTGTCATATTTGCATTTGATAGCTGCTAGCTCTTGCCTGGGGAGAGATAGTGAGCATTCTCATCCCTACTATTTTCCCAATGTCACTCATAGTTTTCTGGACTTCATCTTCTCTTTCCTAGCTTGAAGAGATCTCATTTTAGCTATTTCCTGCTATAGAATTACTCCATATTCTTGAGTAAATTTATACCACTTACAAAGAGCACGTGAAATAAAAAAATACATTTTACTTGAGCCAATCTTAGTTCCCTCAATAAGCAAAGAGATGTTTGAAAAACTCAATTATGACTAATTTTTGTTGTTGTTGTTGTTATTCTGTGTGCCCTTACTACTGTTATCTGAGTCAGTCTGAAAACCTGTATTTCAAGCAAAATTCAAGATAGATCAACTGCATTTCTGTAAGATGTAAACAGAGACAACCTGCAGGTGCAGTGCCTCTCTGCAAACAGGCAGAATTACAATAGCAGTAAAACACAACTGTTCCTTCCTCAGTGTCCACCCAGAACAGCTACAGCTGTTCTGGTTCACCAAAGTCAGCATAATCAAACTATTCTTTACTAGGCTCATCTTTTTTTACCTGAAGTACGTACTTCAGCAGCACACAATAATCACCGGTGACACAAGGAAACTTAATACACTGCCATTAATACTCAAAGTGTTTGCCTACCTGTGTCCTTTAGCATTTTCATCTCGCACTACTCCTTTTCCTTCATGAAAATAAGTCCACAATATTGAAAAAACTTAGCAGAGTATTGAGCAAGATGTGCCAGATGAAGCCATGTGTAGTGTTACAGGAAAAATTCTCAGCACAAGATTTTACTGAGCTGAAACCAGAGCAAACAAGGAGGCATAGGGCTCGAAGAATCTTCTATCATGTAACTGTGCTCCTACGTACTGTATTGAATACAGAATCCTGAGTTAACATAAAAAACATCTAAAAGAATTTCCCTAGCTGCAGCTTTGTGTATATAGGTTTGTACTGAGATACATAATAGAAGTGTGTTTCATTGCCACATTTGGAAGGTTACTCTATTCTTCAGTATGCCATGAATAAGAAACAGAAGATAGCATATGAAGGACATTGTTCACAGCACCAGGGTAATTTCTAGACTGACAGAATAGAACTAACTTTGAGTGCTGAATTTAACAGGAGTGATTTGTTACCTTTCAGTATAAAATATTCATCTGTTAACTATGAGCAATAATTAGCTCAAAGTACAATTAGTACAATAACTTTCAGTAATTTTGGTCAGCCAAAGCCCACATTTTGCTCATAATATTTAATAAAATATTTAAAAGTGTGACTACTTTTATATCATCATCTTTAAAAACCACACTAAGTTATTTTAATCAATATACTTGTTTTAAGTAAAAGCCATTTAATCTTCTGACTTATACATTAACCTTCCATTAAGTATTAGTGAAGAAGTTAAATGCACCTTAGTCAATAATGCTAATGCAGGAACTGTTGTATTACCTATGGAGAAATGTGTATTCATATTATGTTAAAGTGGCTATCCTTAACGATTAGCTATTATATGTCAGGAAACTGATCATAAATTTGAAATATTTTGTAGGAAAATGAATTATAATGTTGAAACTGAGTTCTCTGTACTGTAATAATTCTGAAATGAGGTCATCTACTTCTCCTGGTCAGTGCTTTTTAAGACAATGATATTGAAGTGATGAAGATACCCTTGATGATACTTTAACCTCACCTTGTGGTTTCACATCTTGGTGGGTAATAAATGAGACTGGTAATTGAACTACCCTAAACTGAAATATATGAATGTACTTGCAGGTATATGGCAAAGTTGTTTTAACATACATTCTCATAACTCTGTTTCTATCAAGGAATGCATACATGTAACAAAAATTTTATCATAAGATGTGTCGGTCACTTTTCTGTATTTTAGACTGAATTGCAGCACCAAGAAGAATATTTATGAAATTCACTATGTACGCTTTGTATGGCTTTTCCTATCTTTTTTTTTCTTACAACAGACTTTTTACTAAACTAGTTTGTCCCCTGGTATACATTTGTACACTAACATAACAAACTGCTTTCACAGTGGTCTACTACTCGCTTTCTCCTTTCTACTGGCTGCACACTTCTGATGCTTTCCTTATGTCAGTTCTAATGTGTGTATGAATATTGGGTGAGTTAATTCAGCTGACTGATCCAGCAGAAACCTTTCTTTGTGTTAAAAGAGAATAGTTTTATATTGGATCTGCCATCAAAATTCATTTCTCTTTTGGTTGCACATTTGCTAACACCACCATGAGAAGGGGGAGTGTGTGGATGAGGAAGCAAATTGAAGCCACAGCTTTTGCCAGCAGTTCATTTGTATGTTGACTTAACCGTGAGGTCAAATAGCACCTACATAATACATAGTGCAAGTAAACATGGAAGAGACACCAAAAAATTGTGCAGGTGCTCAGTCAAGAGATCTATAATAATATGTTGTAATACAGACTGTTTCAAAACAGAAGAGAAAAAGGTACATGGTGTACATTTGTGAACACAGAAAATTTTGCCTTTCTCTTGAGGATGGACAGTTGAGTAGTTTTCAGGATGTCACATTTGTCAAAAGTGTTGATTTTTAATCCCCATGCCGAAGTGTTGTTTTCTCCAACCTTTTCTGATCTTTGATTCAGCACTGTAAATGATTAGTTCACTCACTTTCACCTCTGTTTGTTCTTGCTGTATCATTTGCATGCCTTCTGCTGACTATACTAAACTGTATCCCCCGATCCTTAAAGGTAAATCTGGTGCTCCAAGGATGAAGTTTATATGTTGGAAAAAAATAAATATCTCAAAAGTCTAATTCAGTTGATTGCTATAGAGTTAAAATACAAACACTGTTTGGCATTTATATAGCAACACCGAGATGTATATCTTCCATATTTTAATAAAATAGTGTTTTTAAATATTTCTGAAGTTTCTGGACATTTTTTTTCTATTCCACAGACCAATTCTTTTTTTTTTTTTTTTTTTTTTCTCAAAATATTCACATCTATAGTTTTAATTAGAAAGAGTTTTAGATGGTATTATAGGACATTCATGCAATTTCAACACTACCTGAAGTACATTCACGCTCTTTCCATAATACCAAGATTTTCACTCTTTAATCAATAAAATAAATATCTGGATAATTATTTTGCTTCAAAGCAATAATAATAAAACAACAACAAAATGCACCATGCATGTGCAACAGGAAAAGAATGAGTAGTTCAAGGGCACCAGCAAAGTCTCACATCCACTCAATATGAAATGTTTGTTTGATTCTGTGTTTTATAATACAAAGCAGAAAAAAGCCAAGTGAACAATAAAATCTTATTCCACAGCTCTGAACATGCGACAGTTCAGTGCAGTCTCCACTGTTTGGATGTGTGTGATTTGAACCAGTATCTAAAATAAAATATTGTACAATTTCTCACTGTCAAAATCTACTTTCCATTGACTGATTGCCCTGGTGCTCCCAATTTCCCCATCTTCAACAGCAATCTTTATTCTGTTACTCTTCGAACAATCAAGAATATCTCCTAGTCTTTCACCTAATTCATCCACTCCTTTATTTATATTCTTAAATTTACTATTTACTTATTTCACATTTTTAAGGTAAATTCTTCTTTGTTGCATTCATGTCTTGAAAATTCAAAACTGTTTTGCCTTTTTCGGGGCAAAATTTTGAGTATACTTTAACCCTTGAAAAAAGTCTAGTATACTCTTGCCCTATCAGTTAATTTTTTAACTCCTAGAATCTCTTTCTACTGAAATGCACACAAATAAAGGGTATTTTGCTTCCACATTTAAATAAACTCATGAATAATATTTTGCCTTCATTTACTCAAACTTGGTCATACTTCAGTGACTGCAGCCTCAAAACTGCTTGCCCACCTTCTCCTTCATATCACATTTTAACTGCTAAGTATACTTTAACTTCATGATCATTGCCTTTTCTTCTGTCCAGTAGCTGGATAGCAACTATGTCAGAAGTAACTTCCAAGAAATTGATTTTATATTAATAAAGTTATAGCTCAGTATCTTACTACACAAAAATCCCCATACAATAAAGACATGGGTCTCTTCCTACAATTATACCAGCTAATGTAGCTGAGAGTCAAGGCCAAGTTTTCAAAAACATGAGCATGTAAGTCCCTGAAAGCTCATCAGCTTCTTGTTTTACTCTGTTCTGAGTTTACAGAGAACACTTGCATTCCTTCAGATAACCACCACCAAATATTTTAAAGACATGTATATGCGTATGTGATTGTCATGGATACCCACTTGTGAGTTTACATACGGCAAAGTAACATACCCCAGAAAATTGATACAGATAGTTTTTTAATGCACCATTGACTAAGTGCTAATATAACAAGATTTTGTAGCCTGGAATCTTTTTCTTTGTTCTCTCTCTCCTTCTGTCTCTTTTTTGTGGGAATAGGGGAAAGAGAATGGAGTAAGGGTAAGTAAGTGCTGCTTAGCTTAGACTGATGTTTACAATATATTGAATTCCACTGAAATGAAAAGCAGAAGATATATTCTGAGGGGAAATTCTGAGTAGTCAGCATGGGTTCACCAGGGGGAGGTCGTGCTTGACCAACCTGGTAGCCTTCTATGATGTTGTCTCTGTCT
>JAOWBP010004700.1:12026914-12062988 GCA_028571105.1 Tragopan temminckii | reverse complement strand
AAGAAAGAAAGAAAGAAAGAAAGAAAGAAAGAAAGAAAGAAAGAAAGAAAGAAAGAAAGAAAGAAAGAAAGAAAGAACAAGAAAGAAAAACAAGAAAGCATGGGTTTTTTTTTACATATGCAGTACTATTAGTTTTGCAGTTTCACTAGTGAGGAGCAAGAGCTTGTATGCTGCACTTGTAAATATCTTCACCAGTGAATGTGGAGGCATTACTTTCAGAGCAGACCTCAAACAAAATATACCATTTTCAGGCCCTAGTTAAGTATGTATCTAATCTGAAGCCTGTGACTTTTCCCACTAAACATAATGGAGGGTTATAGAGTTCATAAAGATAGATACCTCCACAGACTCTTCCTTGAACCTTGCTTTCACTGAAATCACACAACTACAGAGAGAAAAGAAGTAGGTTTATTAGCTGGAGTGCCACGGTGGAAATAAATGCACTTGCTTTTTCTAAAGTAAATGGGAGTGAAAATATTTGCAGAACTATAGTCCTTCTTAGAGGCAACTTTAGAAAGCTGACTTCCTGCGATAGTGTTAGTGGTTTTGCTTCTCTTTTATTAATGAGAACAGTCTTCTAGTCAGAAAGGATGATTTATGTCCAGGATTTTCTGCTGATGTGATACATGTTGGAAGAATCGCTGAACACAAAAAGAATTGGCCCTACTGCCCTATTCTCCAACTGAATTGGATAAGAAAATGGGGCCAACGCTCACTTTAGCAACCAAGGCAAAAGACAGTTGTCTGGGGTTTAGCACAAGAAATGGTATTGTACTTTTAAGCACATCTAAAAATATTAGAACAAGCTTATTAAGAAATGAATGCAAATGTTTATCTGAGTGTATCTTTCATACTTGTAGAATCATAGAATCACGGAACGGTTTGGGTTGGAAGGAACCTTTAAGACCATCACGTTCCAACCCCCTGCTATGGGCAGGGTCACCTCCCACTAGAACAGGTTGCTCAGAGCCCCATCCAGCCTGTCCAGGAAGGGAGCATCCACAGCCTCTCTGGGCAATGTGTTCCAGCGTGTTACCACCCTCACAGTAAAGAATTTCTTCCTAATATCTAGTCTAAATCTACCCTCTTCAAGTTTAAAGCCATTTCCTCTCTTCCTGTCACTACCTGCCCTTATAAAAAGTCCCTCCCCAGCTTTTCTGTTGGTCCTCCTTCAGGTACTGGATGGCTGCTGTAAGGTCCCCCAGAGCCTTCTTTTCTCTAGGTTGAAGAGTCTCAACTCTCAGCCAGTCCTCACAGAGAGGTGCTCCAGCCCTCTGATCATCTTCATGGTGGTCTTCTGGATCCACTCAAATGGCTCAATGTCTTTCTTTGTGTTGGGGGCCCCAGAACTGTACATAGTAAATTATTTAATATCTGTCCAAATTAGAAGCGGTAAGCGTCCTCTTTTTTAAAATGGAAACACTTCTAGTTGGTTCTTTTAGGACTCTTGTGAACAGATAAGGAAGAAAGTGTTCTCATCCTACAAAACTCACAGAGATTTAAGAAACATTCCCATTTCTTGTTAGGAGGGTAGTAGTATTTTTCCCTTTTTTATCTAAATATGAAAAGGTGTACCTAAAATGTTATCTTGTACAACTTGCATCTACAAAACCGTAGTCCAGCTTCTTATTAAGTAGTTTTTCTGCTCTTGAGTAAAGTGGACAAATAGACACATGGTCAACAAGACAAATTTCAGTTCCACGTGGCTTTCCTCATTCTTCTTTGTCGTTTTAGTCATGATAAGAAGTTTCTTCTTTAACATATATTTCCTAATGACGATTTCTCTAAATTAACAAGTTTTTACGCTCTATGTGTTTAAGTAGCTCAATGTTTATTTTCCAGTGTTGAAATTTTAATAATCTTTTTTTTTTCTCACAGCGGTATTTGCGTTCAACGGGTACTACTGTTCTGTGAGATAAGGATGCTTCAAAATAAAAAACTGTCTGAAAAGCTAGAACACAGAGGGAAATCTCATTGCATCATTGCATTATTTGATGTTTGTGTACACAGAGGAATGTTCTCAGTAAGAATTTGGAAGTAGTGCTGCAAAGTGATGGTGATCCAACTTACAGTTTTCCACCTGCAATTTAAAAGTTCATGTATACACAAATATGTTTCCCATTGACTTCAGTGGGACCACAACAGACCTGCCAGCTCTTGTAATTTTAGTGTGAAAAGAGAGAAAACATAGGAAATGCTAATGTGAACAACTGTCACAGAGAGTGCATAATTAGAGGGGAGGGCTTAATCAAGGGAATATGGAACAATTTATGGTAAAAAAATCTGGAGATTGTTTCTGTGCTGTACTTGGGCCCAAGAGCTAACGGTGAAAGGAAAACAGCAGTGCCTACAAGGCAGAAAAAACATTCTGTTTCTGGAAGTCCAAATAATAGAGGAATTTTTTTTCAAATACCACAGAAGCGTGGTTTTGGAGATGGTTTTAAGTTTTATATACTTATTTTAATTGTAGCATACTGTAGATAATAAAGAGAACTTTAGATCTTTTGGATAATAAATATATGTTTTCCATCCTGAGAGGCAGGAACTCTGCTTTGTAGAAATAATGTGTCATTAGAAGGCCATTCTCAAAGCATACAGATGCCATTTTTGCATATACGCTTGTTTTCAGCCTTGTTTACAGACACTTAAAAAAGAAATACTTTGAAAGGGAAAAGAACAAAAATTACTCCCAGTACAGTAAATTAGTCATATTAATTTAAGTTCTAGTTAAACACTTATATATTATGATTTATATTTTATTTTATTATACAGTTATGTATATATTATTATTTCATGTTTGTATGTGTTACGTAATAACTCATTTATCTGCTTTTGGAATTGTTATGGCCTGGTATTTAATATATATATGTGTGTGTATATATAACACAATTGTCAGAAGCTTCAATTTATTTTTAGTATAGTCTTGTTATTTGTGTTGATTGCATGAACTTCATATTGCAATTTATATATTTACCGATTTTATTAGAATTCCATATTTTGAATGCAACTGGTATTCTGATGTCTAACTCCTTTATTAAAATGCAGCATGATATGTAAAGATTTAAAAATTAATCAGTGTGTATCATAATTCCACAGTGAACCAGGTAAAGTGATATGGTTTTGTATGCTTAATATTGTTGAATTGAGGAAATATCCACATAATAAGGAATAATCTTTAATGCAGCAGTCAATAACAACAGCAAAATTCAAATTGATTTTTATTGATCAATCAGCTGCAGCTTGTACATATTTCTCATACTAATAAAACTGTTCTACTGAGTGAAAAATGAAAGAAGCAGTTCTGTTTTTTTTTTCCTGCATGATATTGATGTGTGCTAAAAATAGAACAGATCCGCATCCATGAATGAAGAGAATGGCACATACCTTCATTCAGAATAAACCTTAATTAAAGTGTACAGACACGCAGTGTCGTTTACTGAGGTCACATGTACCTCTCTTTTTCAGAATGCTTATTTATAACTGTTATGTATCTATCTAAACATACAGATATATATTTTTAGTATCAATTCTCCTTTGTTATTATTTTTTTGAGGATGGGCAAATCACAATGACACATTATCATTAAAAACTGCTTGGGAGGACTGAAGGGATTTCACATATTTTGCAGAGTGACAAGAAATAGGGAAATGACCTGAATGTATGCAATGCTTAAATGTTGTCAGATATTCATCATATTTATATGCTTTTCCTGCCTCTCTGCCCAGGGTGATTTAATACTACATTAAAGTAGAACCTGGGAGGACATCATAAACAGCTCTTGTTTAAAGGGCATTGTGAAGGAGAGCCTTTAATCTGATTGATGAAATAAATGGAAAGTAATCTATCCTCTATTCAACAGCTTGTTGATGATATGAAAGAATTCCTACTCAAGCAAGCAAAGCTTTAAAGAGAAAGACCTCTTTCATCCTGTCAGCCTCTCATTTTTAGAAAAAGTTAAGTTTTTCATCATGGTTCAGGGGAGTTCTTGTAAAACGTTCATTGAAAATTTAAGAGCAATTACAGTGTCAGACAGCTAGAAAAATTGCTTTTACTGAGTGAGAGTTCTCTGACAGATGCATTGTGGGAGAATTGATTCTTTCTAAGGGATAAGTGAATTGTCATTGTTAGTCTCTTCTCATGACATCTAGCTAGATGTCATCTGCTTTGTAACAGAAGATTTGAATCAGACAACTGTACTCAACACTAGACAGTGTCTAGATTAGTTCAGCAAAGAAATAAGCCTATACTCTGCATGGCATCAACTGAGCTTTTAAAGATTACGAATGAGCAAGGTTTTGAGAAAAAAAAAAAGTTTGAAAAAATCAAAAACAAAGCTTTATAGCCACTTCAGAAAGCCTGGATGTTTAACCTGTAAGGAAGTCTGTCAAATCCTTGAGGAAACCACATAGAGAAAGATCAATAGAATACCTACTGGCTCCATTAGCTTGATGTAAAAAGGGGAAGAGGAAAACCAGCTCTTCCACAAGAGAAGCTACATTATTCCAGGGATTAAGCGGGATCAGTTCTCTTACAGAAAAGAAGACGAGAGAAAAAAATGAAGATTCTTGGTGGGCCAGAACTGGAGTGAAAGGGCTTGTCAGGTAATCTAACTGATGATGAGAGCAGTTTGTTGAATAGGAGGTGTCTCTAATTAGGTGTTCATTAGCATAAGGGTAGGTGCCAAATCTAATCTCCAGAACGGTGTACAAAATAGACTGTCATTTACCCTGCAATCCCTGAGCTTACTTATTTGTAGTATCTGCTTACTGAATCGACTTCTGATTTTTACGTGATTTTTCTATTTGGACTGCAGAGGTATATTCGATGTGTAAGAATGTCATTGGCATTTACCTGAAATAGCATCCAGATTCATTAAGTATTCACAGTATTGAAATGTTATGTTGTTGAATATAGTGTGTATGTATGAGGTATGAAGATGTATCATTTAAAAAACAATAATATATCAGTTTGAAAGCTTTATGTGTCGGTGCTTGCAGCTGTTTTGAATCTAACCTTAGTTTAAAAAAATGATTTGCAGTTATCCATGCTTAAAATAAATTGACTACGTACCAAATTATCATGAAAAATAATCAGTGAAAATATACTCTGTTATGTTCAGACTAATATATTTTTAACCAGTTCAAATTTCAGTGATTTTTTTTATGGGTGAGTCTCAGGCAGTATCATACTTTTGCATTTTAGACTCTTAATTCTGTGTACATCACGTATTTAAAGGAATGTATACTGACTCTAAGTTAAATATTGAGAATAATTTTTACATGCTCAGGAATTAAACATAAACGCATTTGTACTTCTTCATATGTCTAATTACTTAATCATTTAATGGGAAAATATTAACATTTATACTTAAATAAGCTTGCGCGTTTTGGATGTGTTTTATTTTTTGTTATATATGTCTTTAAATGCTCAGTCATTTTAACATGAAAAAATCCAGTTCTTTAGGAAGAGCAGGCCTGATCTAAACTGTGTTTGTTTCCCTTAGAATATCATTTTAAAATTTTGTGTGCTATTAAAATGTTCTTTTTACACTGTGAAAATGCAAACTGTCAGGATAATACTTTCAAGAATTTTTTGATACTAAATATCACTGACCTATGCTAGCTTCAGTATCATTCCAGACATTTTTGCCATTAAGATTCCATAGGTCTCTTTATCATTGTCCATAAGTTGCTTGGATGAATCAATAATGACGATGAAAAGCAAGCCATAATTCTTCAGAAAAAGTCCTACTAAAGAGGGCAAAATGCAAAATTGGTACAACTTCTTAGCAGCATTCGATTCAGAATTCTAGTTACTTGTATTTTCACCTAACTAGCAAAATCTCCTTTGATACCTCACCAGTAATGTAATTTAATTTTTGAGTGTTCTGATCTCCTGAAGCATTTTCTTGTTAAATGTATGGCAGAATGTATTAGTCAGGATCACTAAATCTTTGCAAAACATGTTTTTTTATTATTAATGTTTATATTTTTGGAAATACTCTCTTGACTAAATTTGTTTTTGCAGCTGTTATATTCTGAAAGTGTTTGTATTTGTAAGTAAATCAACTGTTCTGTTTCAATTTTACTTTAAGGAAAATCAGGTAAAAAATTAGTTTTGCAACATGTAGTAAATTATAAGCAATATTGCAAACAAACAGATTCACTGAGTGATAGTAAGAATATGAGCAAGCTAATGGTATTCTCACTGCTGCCTTTGGATCAAGCCCAAATCTGAAAGCCATATATGGTATTATTTCTAAATACTGCTTTTCCTCCCCACCCCAGATTTCTCCTTATAGTCGAAGGGATGGAAAGGAATTGTTTTGAGTTTTTGACTTCGGATATTTTAAAGAATGTTTCTATTCTTGCTGCACATTTCTGACTGAAAAAGTTGTGACAGGTACAACTTTTACATTCTGTATGTATAACAGACTGAAAGTGACCACTGAATGAATGCTGCTTTGCAGATAAAGTGTGTACTAGAAATGTTTGTTTTTTCCACTATCTAGGCAACCTAATATTTCTCCAAGAATTGTTTCCAATAAAAATACAGGGTAATGTGTTCTGTGAAAGAACATCTTTACTAACACAATGCATAGTCTTTGGAGAATTATAGCTGAGAAATTATTTCTCTTATTTAGTAATTTTTCTCATTTACTGATAATTGCAGATGGAAAATCTCACTTAGGGAGCATTGTTTTGAGGAAAGATTTAAAACGAATTACGAGTTTAAAAAGACAACTTAAAAGGTAATTTATATCCTCCTATTCATGAGATTACAATTTTAAGTACCCATTTCTCAAGAGGCTTTTTGTTTTCCTGTTAATCTTGTTCTGGACCAGATCCCTTTCTCAGAGTTTCTTTTCTGACAGCAGTATAGTAATACTTCTTCACACCAGAAATCTGTTTCACTACTAATACCTAGAACTAGATATTTTCAGAAATTATCACACTCATGTTATTTTCATGTTTCACTATGTTACAGAAATAATAAAACAGTTTATAGCTATCAAGTAGTCATCAAATATTGCAGCAGAAACTGCAACTTTTGAAAAGCAGTGTCTGCATCATAATCGCTAAATTAAAAAAAAAAATTAAAAGGAAGTTTATGAAATAGTTAAAGTTAGACTATATGGCTTCATTCTGGAATTTAGCTGCCAAAGTTGAATGTGATGAAAGGCATCTGTGGTTGTGTTTGTGTAAGGTTGTCTTTAGTGGCAGAGTGCATTATCTAGCGTCACTTTATGAAACTTTCAGTGGTACAGCCTTTTTCTTTTCCAGTATGTGTGTAAGAATTACTTTAATCTTTTTTTCTATGAGAAAAGATAAATATTATCTGCTGTATATACCTGATGAAACACTTATCTTTTTGATAATTAATGAACCCATTTTAAGTCCATGTTAAGCTATCCATCTTTTGTGGTACTGAAATGGATGACAGTGTGATTATGTCTTTGAAAGATAAGTAAATGTGTGTGCTCTTAGATCATCAGGCTTTTAAAATACCAGGAAAGGAGAAGTATAGCAAAACTGGGAGTATTTTTTAATCTTGACTTATAATACAGTGGTTTCTGTGCTTTTTTATATAAATGTACATTTTACAGCACTACATATACGCATCAGATTTCACAGGCTCTGCAAATGATTGTATCAATATTTTATTTTCCATTTATGCCTTCCTTTTGTATTGACAAAATAATAAATATGTAGTATACTGAATATTACATGACTGAAAATTGATTTTTGTGCATATGACAAAAGCTTTGGTAAGCAATGAATAAGGCTACATTTTGTATAAGAATTCTCAGTGCCATTACAAGTCAAGTTAATCTTTGATTTATACTTCAGTATTCTTGTCAATATAAACTGGCTTACAAAGACACATTTAGAATGATAATTGACGGATTTCTCAAAATACCTTTGTCATTGAAGAAAAGTATATACTTTGACTGAATTTCATTAATGCAAAAGTGTATTTTTAAGAAGTCAAACATATCCTCTTAAATGTCTTAAATGGTATAATTTTGGCCGTCTGTATTACAATATGGAATAATGTCCAATTATCTTGTTTATCATGGCTTGTGGAACAGCTTACATGATAAATTCTGTTTATTAAAGGCAGAATTATACTGTCAGCTTCACACATGCTTATCTTTGAAAAGTGACTTGCAGACCACAGTTTACCCTTTTAGAGAAGGGAAAAAAAATCAGTGGAAAAAGGTCACTGGATTTCTGGGCACTTGTATCCTGCATGTTATGTGATTCTCTTGTATGACACCTATAGGCACCAGTAGAAAAATTGCTGCAGCTTGGAGGCAGTGTGTAGCTACACTTTGGCAGTATATTTAGACTCAATCCGAGGCCCTTTCTTTGAGGGGTATGGCTGCATGTGAATTTCCTTATCCATATTTCCATCAGACAAAATTCCATGGCTGAGAAAATAGTTATGTTTTAAGACTGTCCAAATCCACATTTGGCGACTATGTTTCATAAGTGAAATAAATAAAAAAATAGATGAAAAACAACAATAACACAGCTATTGAGTTTTAAATTACCTGAAGCTCTCCATTGCGCCATCTAGAACGTTAAAAATGGTCTTTTCCAAAGATCCCTTTCTGCTTTTTGTTTCCTAAAGGTATTTGAGACCTTCTATATCCAGATTAATCTAATTTGTCTTGATCCCTGGCTGTTCATCAGAAAGATAATGTTAACTACTGACACCTTATGACAGAAGGTATCCCTGTGCTAATCACGACAATGGATAATTAGGAAACATGGGTGATTACAATCAGATTTACACAGATTTGTACATTGTCATGAAATATGAATGGTACTGATCAGGCTTTAAAATCATTTGTGAAAAATTTTAAGAACATAGGAATCAGATTAAACTTTTGTTCCTGAATAAAAATTTAATTCAAAGTTTAATCTGTTTTACTACAGACTGACACTAGTCCATTAAAAATTAGTGCATTAGGCAACTAACTAATATACAAAAACACAATTCCCTGTGCTATAAATATGGTATTTGAAAAAAAGATAGTAAAAAGATTATTGATTTTAATTCCATAAACTAAACAGTGTGTGAAAAGTTGACTAAATATAATACAGATTTCAGACAAGTACAATTTTAAATGATGTGAAAGAAGATTGCAGAAGATTGTAGGCTATCTTCAGAGTTAGCTAGTATGCTCTTCACTAGTTTATGATAATTTGGCATTTCAAATTACTGTACATATTCTGAATTAATCACACAACTTAAAGGCAGAGCAGCCTGACTTGGACTTAACAGACCCAGTGAATCACTTGTTTACTGTGTTTTTTTCCATCAAATGTCTTCTTTCTATAGTATACTATAGTCTTTGATCATCTCAATTCCTTTCTATTAGAAATTACTTGTTGAATATACAGAATTTCTGGAGATCTGGGGTGTCTATGTTTTAAACATAAATTCTTGGAATTCAATAGCTACTTTCTCTATAGTTTAATAGCAGAATAACTAATCCATTCAGCAGATTGACAAATCTTTCTTATAGAATAGAGTCTAATTTGTAAAACAAGTAATTTCCCAATATACAAATGATTCAGATTTGTAAAATATATTGTGCTTTAAAGGTTAAAGACAATAAGTTAAAAAAATATGCATTATTCACAGTCAAAATCTAAAAGTTTTCACCAGAAACTCTGCACAAATCTTGCAAAAAATAACCATTAACTTATTGCTTTTTATCTGAGCAAAGCCCATGCTAAGTATAGCATTTAACTCCAACTTAGTAAGTACATACTATATATATGGTACTGCTTAATGTGACAGGACATGATTTCTGTCACTTAAGAATACGAACACAATGTATTTTTATATTGCAACATTTATATTTACTTCTTAACGTTTTTAATATAGCCATTATTTGAATTTTCTTTCCCAAGAAGGGCCCAGTTTTAAGATCTAAGAGGAAATCCTGAGTCACATTAAGTTAGCCTAATTACTGAACTCATGAAATAAACAACTGTATACTGATCAGTACTTGCTGGGGGCTGAGTTTTGGGGACTGAGTTTTTGGGGACTGATGTTGCAGAATTTACTCATGCTTCTGCTAATTATTATCTTTCTTCAAAGAAAGCATTTTATTCTTAATTATAAACGTTGGATTTGTTGTGACTTTTCTTTCTCTGTACTATGAAAGTTGAAAGATCATTGAATCCCTTGGTTGTAACCTTACAACAGATGGAGTGTCTTCCATGGCCACCACCATTTTCCTGTGTCATTGGAGTGTCATAATCTGGAGCTGGATTCATACCTGACATCACCATCTTTGTTCAAAGTTCTGAAATATTTCTTTTTGCATCAGCTTCTTTTTTTTTTTCCCAAACTTGCCTTTTACAAAACATCTTTTGTCTATAATTTTCAAAGTTGACATTATTTATTTCAAAAGTTCACAAAGTAGTAAGTATCTGTATCAACATTGCATTCCACTGATGTGATTTCTATTAAAATTCTGTCTTTTGTACAGATGGAGCAGGTGAAGGGTTAGAATTTTTCTCTTTACTGTCCATAATTCTCTCACTCTTCAGAATAAGGAAAATTTTGTTGTTATAACAGTTTTAACATACAATTCAAGAGACCAAAGTTCAGTTATTGTAACTAAGGTCACCAGCCATGTCCTGAAACAGTAAATATAAAAAAATTCATTTCCTCATATTTTGCAAGTATGAATGCATGTTTTGTTTTGATTAAACATGTTTTGAGCACAGGTTTTCTCTTTCTACATACATGTAAAGGATCTAAAATATCATAACACTTTTTATATTACCTTCATGCTTACACTGTTACTTTAATTAAAGTTAAGCTATACCATAAAGAGTTAGTAAGATGAAAAACTGATCTGAAAAAGATTCATGCCACATACATATTCATTTCCAACATATTTTGAAGTACTTTTCCATAAGCAATTTTGCTCACAGACTATAAACCATTAGCTGATAAAATATTGAAATCTCTGCTACTCAACTGTGATGGCGTGTATTAAAGACACAAGAGTTGTGCATCTGTTTTAAAAGAAGAACATCTCACATCATTTGTGAATATACAGTGTGTGCAAGAATCATATCAGCAATTGGATGATGCACCAATCAGAACATCTGCATAAGTAGAATAGCAGCACTGAAGTTTAAAAAACATTAGGCCTAAGAGACGATAGGTAACAGCATTACTGACCCTAAACGAGGAAATCCTATTTGGCTTCAGGGTATCTTTCTTATGTGCTTTGGTCAAATAAGAAGAAATCTTTCACTATCTCATGCAACATCTGCTATAGTACTAGGTACATGTCCAAATTACCACCATCTCTATCAGTTTTGGTAGCAGCAAAAGTATAAAAAAGAATAAAGTGGTTATTCAGGGGAAAAAAATTATGGTGTAATAATCAGGCAAATAAAGACAGGACAGAAAGAGGATCCAAATAAATCATTTTTTCTGTATTTGAGATTATACACAATTATACTTTTTCATTATAATCTTTCATCATCAAAAGAATCAGCACCAATTAAAACACAACTTACGTTTATAATATTATCAAAAACTTTGTGTGTCTGTCACTGATTACAAATTGCCTCCTGATATGAGGTGATCATTGTGAGTAACAGAAACTTTCTATCCTTGTTCCAGTTGAAATGGTAAATTCCTTTGAAAAACCTGTATTGAAATACCTTAATTTCCATTTTAGTTCACTTGTCAAAAGCAAAGAGAGTGTTGCCATTCTTGTACTCAAAGGATATGAGGTGACACATCTGACAAGCAGAAATAGATTGGAAGTAAGTCCATTAATATATGTAAAATCATTTTGTAAGTGATCATTTTTAATATACACGAGGGATTTACACCTACACATCCAGAGAAGAATATACTCATTCTGAATGTGGCTCTTGTCCCCCTCCATTGCATATAATTAAGTCCTTTCTGTTTTAAATAATTTCTTCTCCAGCCTTTTTATCCTTGCTTGAGATATTTTAAAGCTTTTGACCAATATCACTTATGATTGGAGGAAAACTATGTTTAAAGGAGACAAAATTTCTGAGTCTGAGTACTGCAGTAACACAGTCTAGGACTCTGACTGGAAAGCAAGAATTCTCAAAAAAACCACTTCATTTGTCCAGTGGAATCAGTGGAGAAAATCCTGGTCCTAGTTTATCTCTCATCTGATGTGTAACTTTGAGCAAGTCACTTTGCACTCTTTCGGTTCTACTTACACAATTTATTTTAGGAGAGAGATATCCCTTCGAATAACTAGTTTTGCTAACACAAACCCAACAGTGCTCCAACTGCAACTACAGCTTAGCTCCAACATAACACTATAATAATAATAATTGATAATGGTATCTTTGGGAAAAAAAAAAAAAAAAAAAAGTAGCCTGGTTAAACCCTGAAATCTCAGAAGGAAAAAAAAATCACCTACCTATAGACGCCAGTAGCTTTGAAGTGACAGTGAACCCACACAAATACCTTCCGTCTCACAAGAGAAAAGAGAAAAATGGAATTTCCTCACATCTGTTTAACAACGTGAACAGCAACCTGGCCTCATGCAAAATTTCTGTGTCTCTACGTGAGGACACAGAATGTCTCTATGTCTTTCTTTGCTAAAAAAGATTATATAGCTAAGAATTCATTAATCTTCAGTATTCTGCATTTTAAATGGACTTTGTATTGATTTTTATTAGTATCGGAAAAGACCCATTTATAGAGCAGCAGGTTAAAGAAGGAATGCATCCTGTGCAAAACCATGTAATGGGAAAAAATATCTTCATCCATCCTATGCCTTTCCAAGTGAAAAATGGTCGCATTTTCTCCCTGGGAGTTCTTGCCTTGACCCTTTATGAAATTGTTTCTGCTAACTTCTTTTGTTGACCTTGGAAAATTATTACATGAACAAAGAGATTACACCTGAAACCTTTACTTCCTGGCTTTTCTATGCCCTCTGTTTTTTCCTTTTTAATTCCTTTTCTCCTTTGATGTCCTGTTAAATTTTTCACAACATATATTCTGCTACAAAGAAAATACATACTAAAAATTAATGTAACAATGCCAATTATGGAAAAAAAAAAAAGTAAATGCTGTGACTCTTTTATTAACTTCTTCATATACGTGCATTACACTGCAGTTCATAGTTTTTTTATCATATTCTGTTTTTTCCTTAGGAAACATGAGACCATTCATTGTGAAAGGCTGACAAAATCTCACTAAGTGAAAACTTCATTGCTTCTATAAGATCCTAAGAAATACTTTCAGTGTTCAAATTCTTCTTTGAAGACAGACTTTTCTTTAAACCTAGAATGATTGAGACTGCCATGGCTTTTGAAGACCTCCAAGCAGGAGACTCCACAGCCTCCAAGGGCAACCTGGAGTCACCTACACAATACAGTGTTCCCACTTGCTGAGATGGGACCTGTTATGCTCCAGTCTGTGCCCACCACATCTTGTCCTGTCATTGGACACCACCCTATCCTCTTTGAACCTTGCCTTCACATATTTTTATAATCTGGTGAGATCACCTCTGAGCCTCCTTTTCTCTAGACTGAAAAGTTCTGGCTCTCAAATATTCCTTAGAGGAGAAATGGTCCAGTCTCCTTGCCAATATTTGCTGGACTCTTCCTGTTCTGCCTGAGTATCCTTGTACATGAGCTAACAGAACTAGAAACATCACATTTATCATAATTGCAGAATATGAATCTTGACACAAACAATGAATGGATGTATACAGTATTGAGTCAAGATCTTATGACTTCTTTCCTTTAACTCATTTCTAGCTGATAGACAGAAGCTAGATGAGGATGTAATACAGAAGTAAATTTAGCATAATTAAATAACTAAATTAATACCCCCTCCCCCACCAAAAACAAAAAAAAAAAAAAAAAAAGGAAAACAAAACAAAAAAGAAATAATTGGGTTTTACAGCAGGGAATCTTATTGAAATAACCTATATTAAAAATTTGCAAAGAGTAATTGTTTTCACATACAAGAGGGATAATGAGCATGATAAAAAATCATTGTGATTATATAAAAGAAATCTAAAAATAATTAAAATCATGGGAAATAAAAGACACAGCTAGAATAAATGTTAGGGAGCAGTTCACAGAAAATGTATATAAAATCAGAATGATTAAAAAGGGTAACAGCAAAGAGAAAAAAATTGTAGGGATTAAAAAAAACTCTAGAAATTCAGTGATGAAAGAAGATAATAAAGAAAATTTAGATTCACTTAAATCTCTTTATTAAGAAATTATCTTAATAAGTTACTTTGATTCCTACTTTATATCTGTTGATAAGCATCAAATAAAAGAGATATTTCAGATATTTAACATCTAATGTGACCTGAATGCCTTTTGCAGGAAATAGTAGAAAAAGTATGAGGGGCAGAGGTATAAGCAGTCAGTAAGGTCAAATAAAGATTACTTTGGAATTTGTAAACAAATAGCACTGTCCTCATGCTATTAATTATTATCTTCCAGAATGTCAGATTTAATTTCAAACAACAGAGAAGGAAGCTGTCAAAATCAGCCTGAGAGAGGCCACGCTGAAGTTTGCATGACCAGTCAACACTTTCATTAGGAATTTAAGTGATAGAATAAACAAAGAGACAGAGACGCAGAATACTGAGCAATATTACAATTGCAGAATGGCAAGTCCTCATGCTCACAACTTTGTGTAACTAGTTGGAAATACCTGACTTAATTCTTCAATATAGACATTATTAATTAGCACTGTATGTGTTGAAACAGCCCTAACTGCCACTAGACTATTTAAATGGTTTTGCACAGTGTTATAGAGAATGTCAAAGATGAGCTAAAATCCAACTAATCAAATTTTGCCATCCTCTCATTCACTGTACACCTTTGTTTTCTTTCTCTAAACTTGTATGACAAGCTCTGTAATGGTTCTGAGAGAACTAGCATCTCTGCTTTTCAGTGCCTCAATTGCCATAACAATGTTATTCCAAGGACACATAATTAGGTAGATCCGGGAAAAATGTACTATTCAGAAGTTCAGACTCAAAAATAAAAATAAAAATAAAAATAAAAATAAAAATAAAAATAAAAATAAAAATAGAGTATTCCTATACCTAGATTTGAGACTACTTCCATGGTAACTCATGACAATAGTATCCTGAACTGCTTCAAATTAGAGATAGCGGGCAGGGTAAGGGAGGTTAATATGTCCCTCTACACTGCCTTCATGAGGTCCCATCTGGATTACTATGTTCAACACAGTACAGGAGAGAGATGGGGATGTTGGAGTAGGTCCAGAGGAGGGCCATGAAGATGATTAAAGGGCTCAAGCACCTCTCCTGTGAAGACAGACTGAGGAATTTGGTTTTGTTCAGCTTGGAGAGGAGAAGGATCCAGGGAGACCTTACTGTGGCCTTTCAGTAGTTGAAGGGAACGTATAACCACAAGGGGGACTGACTTTTTACACAGTTTGATAGTGATATCACAAAAGGAAATGGCAGTAAACTAAAAGAGAGTAGATTTAAGTTAGATGTTAGGAGGAAGTTTTTTACTCAGAGGATGGTGAGGTCCTGGCATAAGCTGCCCACAGAAGTTGCGATTGTCCCATCTCTGGAGGCACTCAAGGCCAGGTTGAATGGAGCCCTGGGCAGCCTGATACAGTGGGCAGCAGCCCTGCCCATGGCAGTAAGTTTGGAACTTGATGGTCTTTAAGGTTCCCTCCAACCCAAGTCATTGTATGATTTGATGATACTACATTCTTATTTTTCATGTAAAAATCTATCTTTCACTTCAAGTTTTGAAAGTTTTAAATAGCTACATAAAATATTGAAGAACTTTGAGGAGGTAGAGTGGAAAATTAATTCATTAAAGTCACTTTTTCCTTTCTCTAGATAACTTTAGATGTGTTGAAAATAATTGTAATCCTCATGTAAATTGCTGAAGTCATCACTGGCATTGGGGAAATGAGGAAAAGGTCAGCACTTATAAAAAATGACTGATACTGAAAAAAAATATTTCAGACAGGATCAAGAATTCAACCCAAGTTTGCACTTTTAGGAGAGGGATGAGAAAACAGGGAGTTTTAATGGAAACTGTTCTACAACTCTAAGTACAGGTGTTACTAGATAGCTGCCAAAATTAAATATTTTATATATCTCAGAACACAATTTATGTTTTTAACTGCTCTTAAAGTTTCTTCCAAAGAATTTTAATAACATTGTTCAACATTTCTAAACTAGACATAACTGACAAAGGTATATTCCCCTTCAGAAAAGTGCCCACCTTTTCCTTTTAATGTGTTTAATCTAACACTAAAAGTAGCTCATAATCCTATGAGCCCAATGAATTTGAAAAAATCTATCTAAAAACAGTCTTCTCTTTCTCCCAAAATCTTTTTCCTAGCAAATGTCATCAGTGCGTGACATATTCTTTCTCCCAGTTTTTGCAGACATAAAACTAAAATAATTGTAATAAACTTTTTTTTCACTTTCAGTTGAATTAATTTCTTACTCCATTCAAAACCAAGTGCTTATTTTAACCCATAAAAGCAGTTTCAGACTTTTTTAATGTCTGTCATAGATTAGGCTTTTATTTGCCAATAAATCAAAAATTTCCTAGATTAATGGCATCTATCTTCTTTTCTTCTTATGTATATACTGAGGAAAAAAAAAATCTTGTAGTTTCACAGTTTCCCTTACATGTACTTAGAAATCAAGAGAAAAATTAGAAAGCATCTATTACCCACTAAGCTGGAAAAAAGAAAATCCTTTTCATACTTTAGGAATGAAATGTTAACTATTTCTTTTGAATCAAATATCATTGGGGTGGGGGGGGGTATAGTGAAAAGAGGAGAGAGAAGCAAGAATGATGTTACGTATTATGAGTTATTATCATGAAAAGAAGCCAGAATTTTACTGAAAATGACAAATCTAAGCATATTTATTCTAGAAGGAATGTGTTTCAGTCACTCTCAGAACATTTTTCTGAATATTTTCTTTCAAGGAAAATGGGAAATGTTCTAGTTACATTATTCTGAAATAAAATGTTTCTTGGACATTCCTAAATTCTCAGAGAAATAAAAATATATATATTACAAAATTAGTTGAAACAGAAATTCTGGAATGTGAAGAGAGCATTGCATAAATAGCTTCTTAGATGACATATACTTAATTACTGTCATCACAGTAGTATTATGTCTTCTTTCGTAAAGCTGAACACTCCCTTCAATTAAGAGAATAAAAAGAATTGTCGATAATCAAGTGTCAGATAAATGAGCCATTAAAGTTCAATGATTTGGACACTATCATATAGAGAGTATGTGCTAAATCTGAAATCTTTATCCAGTGATAGCATTTTGCCTGACATTATAAAGACAAATTAAGTATTAATTGTCTTTCTGAGACTTCTTCTTGTTAAATAGTACAAATATCACTATTTTCTTAACTTCAACACTGAAGGAATGTAATAACATATTATTTTCTTGCATTGGCAATTGCACTAACTCATTCAAACACAATAAATTTGTGATTTAGGCTGGTAGTCAGTGAAAGATCATATCAAACAACTTCTGAATAAATAGAAAAAAAAGTTTGTCCTGTTATTTTGTAAACAAATTTTTAAAGATTACCTCAAAAAATAGCTAGTATACAGCCTGATATAATGTCCAACTGAAATAAATACGTGTGAATCAATTAAGAAATTGAGAGAAAGAAAGAAAGATTTCCAGCTCCAGTGATAGCAGCTTTCAGATCAAGGAAGTCATCTAATCATGGAAAATTTTACTATTGATTCCCCATGCACTAAGGATTTCACACATAGTGAATATTAGCTTGAATTATCAGCTGCTGTAAAGATAATCCTGAGCATTATAGCATTTGAGTATATGGCCCACTATATGTTACGGCCTGACCAGCCTCCTAGTATAAATACATGCAAATATTATTGAGATAACATTTTTAATACATTAGATTTCATTGATTAATGAGGCTTAGCATGCAAATGAACTCTTTTATGAACTCTAGTGTAAGCATAATCCCGTGTAATACGTATCTATATATCACTATGAGTAAGATGCACAAAGCAAAAGACTCCTTTTTCTTTTTGTACAGTCATTCAGGATTGACAGCCAAAGCAGCTTCTGTTTATGTTGAATATATAAGAGCTTTTCAAAAATAAGTATATAAACAATTAATCAACAGCATTGAGATTTTCAAATAGAATTTTCACACTCACTGTCTGTGTAATGGAATTTACTTAATTATAGCATTCTCAGTGGGAAGTTTCTGCTTTGCAGGAAGACAAAATCATGGCTTAGTTCTCTGATAAGTATTCTTTCCTTTCTGCTTTGCAGCACTTGAACAACAAGATAATGCTGTTTATAACTGAGACTCTTTGCAGCCCCAGTCCAGAAGATTCATTTTAAATACTAGTGCCTGAAGTTAAACATCTCGATAAGAATTTAGCTAGAAATCTTCCATTAAAACTCATCCACTAAAATGGTCTGAAAATCTCAATCTGAATTCAGCAGATAGCACTCTGACTAGCTTCCTGTTTCCAATAGACAATCAACATTCTACAAGGATGTTTAATGGACCACAAGCAAACCCTACCCACACAATTTTGACACCAAAAATGAGATAAGTTGTGATATTATTTAAAACCTAGAATGAGCACCTGAACCACTACCAAGTCCAAAGACAGTCCAAGCTGTTTGTATTATTTGTGCTAAGGGATCTGTTCTGTGCACACCCAGAAGTTTCCTATATCTGACAAAATGGAGCGTGACCAAGCCTGTAACATGGATTGCTGGCCTGAGGCACAGAACCTCTGTGTGCCTCCTTCTAAAACTGCTGGAGGGATCAAAGTCCAAAATATGTTTCCTGAGCATTTTTGGGCAACATCCCAAATGCTAATATCACTTGGAAATATAGCAAAAAGAAGAAATTATTCTGTCACTGCTCTCTGATTTTTCTCAGTCTCTAACTCCAAATGCAGTAGTTTGGGGAGTAGGGAACTTGCCCAGGAATTCCAATTTTTTCTCTCTTTTCTCCCAGAGCGCTTTTGTATCCAAGCTAGTATGCGCGGTCTGGATGAGCAACCAGCTGACCAAAATTTTTGTTGGATTATAAGGTTAAAAGGGCCACATTGAATGGGATAAATCCCTAAGTAATCTGACCTCCCAGATGCCCCTGCTTTGAAGCAGATGCTGGCATAGAGATATCCTCAAGTTCCTTAAAGTCCCAAATCCAAACTGACTTGTGTTGTGATCCTGTGAAAAACTGTGGAAGAGTCTTCCACTGGCGTTACGGTGGTTTTTACAACTCTTGTCAGAGATGTGCTTTTGGGAAATTATTTATTCATTCAGAAAAAAAAAAGGAAACAAAGATAGTGAACACTGCACCTGCTGGAAGAATGAGTATAGAAGCTTGTGTTTTGGACATCACTGTGATGAAATTTTATTGTTGTGTCTTACTTTATTTTGTATCTTTATTCTATTCAGAATTTCACTGGAGTTACAAGAATCACCATACTGTGATTCAGACATTCTCACAATGTGCCTATCATAGGAAATGGGACAGATTCTAGCTCCTGGACTCATTCTAGCTAAATGAAATTTGAATTAGTTCCTACATATAAATAGATTTCCCAAAACTAATTAATTTTGAGTAGGATATCTGCTTGGAAACAATAAGAAAAAGCCACCAATAAGATGTGAATGGATTTGAGTCACTTCCTCAGGTTAATTTGATGTCAAGGGTAGTATATAAAGAATTTTATTGTATTTTTTTATTCTATACACTGAAAATATTTTGGCATTCTTTAGATTGTGGCTCTCATTTTCCATTTTATTTTTTTTTTTTTTTTGTCCTTCAGTAAAACACAGAAACTACAGCTAATTAATAATTAGTGAAAACAGGTACTGTGTTCATATTTTGCTTTACCCATGTGTTGGCTGGAAAAAAAGATGTCTGTGTCACAGAACACATTATTCTATTCAATTATTTCCAGTGCATATAATAGTCTGATTGTACCCACCCCTTACAGGAGATACAAACTTCCCTGAGGACACTATTCAGCAGAGAAATGAAATCAGGTGTCCAAAGTATTTGAATAACACGGTAAAGGAAAAAACAGAATTTTGAATTGTTTCAATATACTTTAATGAAAAAAAAAGTCTTTCATTTTGAAGAGTGTCTGATAACATTTATTAATAGTTTCAAACAAAATTGATTTAAAATTTTCTTAATATTTCACATTTAGCTTTTTTATGCCAGGATGAAAAAGATTAAATGTAAAATTTTCCCTGAAATGTGATTTATGGATTTCAATAAACTCTGTTAACTAATTGTCATGTACAGGAAATGTAAATGGAGAAAGCTATTACAGTTTTCTTGGTTTAACTTTGCTGCAAAAGCCTATTACTATTTACCAGCGGCATTCATTTTAAGTTGTGAAAGAAAAAAGTATGTTTTGAATATTCATGTCTAATTAAACATTCTGATTTGAAGATTAAAAAGTACCTAATTTTCTTAGCCAATTATGTCTTTATTAGGAAAAATCTGTCATAACATTTGTTTACAGTCTAGAGTCTGTAAATTCAGTCTGAACTTAAGATTGTTCAGAGTCTGCAAACACAGAACAGTAATGCAAATTTTTAATTCCCAAGCATTTCTCGGGTAAAAAAAAAAAAAAAAAAAAAGTGACAATTCCATTGGTTTTAACTTTATATATATATATATATATATATATATATATATATGCATATTTTAAATATACGTGGACATTTATAAGAAGAAATATTTTATTCTTTGTGTAAATGCTGTGAAATTATGCTATTCTAGGGATAAATTACTGTGTACACTCACTGTAAACTGAAAATGGATTAGCAAATTCCATGTAATAAAATCCTGGGCCAGTACTTTATCATTCAGAAGCAGCAAGATTAGAGATAAAATTTCTCATATTAATACATTCTTTAACAATATTAATGTGTTGGAAAATCTTACAAACACAAAGTTATAGCTAACTTTGTATTAAATCTCTATTTATAGTCAAATTATAAATTAATACTTAATCTTTAAATGGTTAGTTATGCATGGACATTTGGAGAACTGTATCTCTCTTTTCTCTGTTTGATCACTTATTTGTACTTCGGATGCTGCTAATTCACACTTAATTTGAGTATAAAAGTACTTGTGTGATTACCAATGATTTGTTAAGAATTATCACTGTATCATAAAGAATGATAAGAGTTTAAGGTGACATAAAGTCACCTAATACATAATTACATTTGACAGGCCAATTTGGGATGTGGGGGAGGAACAGACAGTGAGAATGGAAGCAAATGTAAATCCTTCCTAATATCCTACTGTGACACAAAGAATGGAGGAGTAAATCTTTATAGGAATGGGAAAGTAGAAGGGTAAACAATTACATAAATTTTTCAGAAGTTGTCATTACCCAGACTTGTAATCCTCCAGTTTGGGCTCTTCATTTGGTAGTTCAGAAATCCACTAATATTGAGTTGATGCTTCAGAGAAATCCAGGAGTCCCCATGTCCTTTGCCTGAGACTGGAGGTGAGAGAAGCATGCTGGGAGAAGTAGCAGATATAAAAGTATCAGATTCAAATGGCTTAGAGATGTGACACAAAATACATCTCTTGAAGATGTTTCATTGGTAGTTCCTTTTGCAATAGGGGAAGAAAAAAAAAGTACCTATCTCAGAAGAATATGCTTCCCATTATGAAGTCTATGTGATAAAGAAAACTAGTGTTTTTGTCCTACTTTCAGAGAAGATAGCAATATAAATCCCCCAGACTTCACTAATCAACATTAACATTGTGTGCACAAGCTTAGATAAAATCCTGAATTTTGTCATCCTTACATGTCACAGAACATTCATCATTCATTTTTACAACTATATGTTTCTCACTTCTCTTTTTCACAGTGGTGCTGAGCCTTTGCTCTCAAGGAATACAGATATACTTAATTTGAATTTCCATACCGCCTCAGGCAGAGAAATAATTCCACCTCCCACGCAAAAAAAAAGTTAGAGCTGGGATTAAACATCCTTTAGAGTTTGTCACAATGTGTTTCCAACAATTTCTATTTGACAAAAATAGCCTTTACACCATGGAGTGCATATGAAAAGTCATGTTGTAAGTGTACCAGCTATGCATTTTGAAGGAGAAGGGATCTAATTCTAGAATTAAAAGTATTTTCCCATATTGAAAACTTTGTGCTAAACATCCTACACATCTACCAGCTTCATAGGGTAGAGGCAATATTGCTTGAAAAGGACCTAAGCCTCAAGTTTGACACTCGAGGGAGAAAGCAGTCTCAATATTGTAAAGAATTTTTTCTTCTCATTCTCAAAAATGAGCCAAGTTAGTCTGAAGACTTTTACTTTTTCTCCCTAAAACAATTTGTTCATTTGGTTTTCCCTCATCTATCCTTGTGCAGATCATAAAATTCTATGCTTAGCTGAGGTGATCTGGACACGTGATGTTCGTATTCCAATTGGACAGGATGATCAGCCAAATTTCTTTTCAATAACTAAAGAAATAGATAAGAAAAACAACAACCAAAAAAATCCCCTTAGCATGGAGTTGCTTTGTATTTGATGTAGTAGTAAAAGCAATGTAACTTTGAGCAGACCTGAGCTTTTGCAAGTAGAAAGAGCTTGTTTTCTAAATAAGCATATATACTAATTGGAGAAGAACCAGAATTCTTGACAGGGGAAGAATGGACACAACATGCAGAAGAGAGTGTCAGACACAAGTCACAGAAATCTGCTTCTAGCTTTGGATTGAAGTGAATGTAAAATCTCTGTTACCAGCAGTAGTAATCTACACAAAATGCTTGGCTGCCAGCCGACAGCAGTTTTCTTGTGCCAGATTCCCATGATGGAGATAGTATGGACCTGTTACATAGAGCATAAAGAAATAAATGCTTTTGTTGTTGTTGTTTTTGATAAAGTAAAGCTGGAAATTATTTTTATTTTCAAGTCTTGGCAGGGCCTGAAAACCAGCTGTGCACAGTGAAGCACCTGTACAATGAAGCAAGCAACAACAAAAAGCTATCAATAACTGAATGAAGGCACTCTTTTTTTTCTCACGTTTAATGTCAAGTTACGAAACACTTTACATTTTTCTAGAGTAAGGTTCCTTGACGGCCCAGTAACCAGCTGTGTACAGTAGCCTACCTCTGCATTTAAATGAAGTGAAACAGGACAAAGAAACAGTATGTGAATTTGGAGTCTTTATTTCTGCCCTGTTTAATGACAGTTGGGCAAATATTTTCATATTCAGTGGTAAAAATCACTCAGCAAACCACATTGCATAACATGCAATGCGGAATTACGGGGTTTACACCTCTTCGTCAATAAAACAGTTGTTTTACAGCAGGTGCTGCAAAACCTCCAGGGGAACTGGAATAGAAGTGAAAGGTAAAATACTGCCCCTGATTCTCAAGTATACTGCATTTTCATTTCATAAATGGGAACATTCCTAAAAGTCAAATCTCCTATGGACCTAGGGACACTCTGGTCCAGAAATCAACATTACAGAATATGAATCTTGAATTTCCAGTACCTTTTAGCTTTACTTTCCTTAAAACTAAAAAGTCTTAGGAATACAAAATAGCTTACTAAAATCTTAAAGTAAATAGTTTTGATTTAGAAAACAGTCACATGCATCAAGATTGATTTGATTCGTGAAGAAATTGTTATCAATGCATACATGAGGAACGGCATTTTTTCTCTTTTATGAGAGTGCACCACTAAACACCACTTGCAGCAATCTCTTATGACCACTTCACTCACATATATATGTTTTTGCAAGCACTATAATTGGCAGGTATGCATCATACAGTACATAAATACCAGGCAACAGGGACTGTTTTATTGTTTGACTGATGCAAAGTACAGCTGTGCAAGGCCGACAAATCCAGCATTTCTTTGTGACAGTTCATTATGTAGATTCCTAATACTAGGGCTAATCCTGAAGAACTTATTCAGGCAAAATTCCTACTGCATGTGTGCCAAATCAGTAAACAATCCAGGTTCAACCCAATAAATGCTAGGGCCTGAGCAAGCTGTTTGTGGACCACAGTTGAAGCAGAGCTGTGAACTGCTCTGAACAGCAACAGTCAACCATTTCATAGACTTTCTACCACTGATGTTCTGAAAACCAGCAGACATGAGATGAAAACAAGCCTTTTCTCTTTGCTTGTAACTTCATGTTCCCCAGAGCACCTGCCCAGGCTCTGTGAAACTGAATGCCATCTGAACAGGCTATCAAACAATAGATTGGCTGCAGTTAGTCACAGTCCTTCAAATGACTTTAATTGAAAAATAAATTATTTTGGAAGTACGGTACATGGTAGTACTAAAAGAAATTAGGAGAAGTTGCTTGGGACTTCTCTGCTGGTTGCACACAGTTCTCACTGAGAGCACCATTATGTAGAAATGATCATCTAATAATCGAATGTCTCTAGAAATTACTTTAGAAAGATTTATATCTTTAGTCTGCACATAAAGAATTCTTCAGATTACATGCTGGGATTGTATTAATCTTAGTTACAAAATAACATAGCCACATTCTAAAGTTAGTGCAAAGAAAGGAAAAATTTAGGTGGATGCTGAATAAATGTTTCATGAAGATGCAGGATGGCTATATAAAGATGCCAAGCTTATAGAGTGACTCCAAAAAAAAAAAAAAAAAAAAAAAAAAAAAAGATGTTTTCCACCTTTGAAATAACTTTTTTTTCCTCTACCAACATCAGATTGTCTTTTCTATAATTATTCAGTTTATCAGACTACTTTTCAATAGTGTTAGGACACATTTTTGTTTGGTATGTATATATGTGAAAGCATATCTAAAATTTTCATACATAAAAGTGGAAAGAAAAGTGGAAAGAACTACATAAGCCATTAAATAGTTTCACAGCATGTGCAGCCTTGAGATTAATAGCTGGTCAGCAAAAGCAACATTAGTGATGGTGCAGTACAAGAAGAAAGCTAGGATGGTGAAGCGTAATAAGTTCTAGGTTCATGTTACAACAAGGAATTAGTTAAAAGAAATACACACAAGATCCTAAGAAGTGAATCATACTTCATATTAGAAAGAAATGAAATAAATCTCATTCTAAACTTCAGCCCATACTAGATTCATGCTGTAAAGGACAAGAAAACATGGTTTGATATTTTGTTTTTCTAGTGCACCTCAGACAGATCAGACTGCTTTTCTGAACATTTAATCATTCCATGCTTTGTAAATGTCTTGAATAATCTTGATCCCATAAACTCATTTCTTCCACAAATCAAATAATGTATTTCCATTCAATATCTGTATTTTTATCTTCTATATAGAAAGTCCAGTTTATTAAAATACTAAATGAACTTTAAGTTCATTTAACTTAGTGTGTAAGCTTTTTCCTTTTTTTTCTTCTTTCACTTTCTGACAATAACATTATCACTTTTATCTAACAAAACCAGTCTATTTTGTTCTTTGAATTTCTCACATTTGTATTTGATCCTGAAACCCTTTTTGCGGTAATTATATGATGAACCTCTTGTATGATAACATTCATTTGGACAGATCAGAGAAGTTTCAGTTTTAAATTCTGTAGATGCTTCTAATTTCATAGAATATACACTTATTTTTAAAGAGGAAAAAAAAAGGCAGTCAGAACAAAGGCTAAGTAACAGAAACAATCCTTCTAAAATAGGACATACATAAAGTTTACTTTGAGTTTAATTCTTCTGTTCATTTTCTGTAGACATATATTTAATCTGAAATTATTTTCTTTTCCTCTAATGCTCTCTTATTTCACATTTTATTTATAACACTGTAACTTATGGTGTTTTTCAGCCACCTTTTTTCATTAAACTCTATAGCCAATGCATCACGCTGGTAAAACTCTGTAGCCAATGCATCACATTGGTAAAATTAATTTGTCACAGAGCAGCCTGTATCCACCAGAACTAGTTTAGAGGGAGCCAGAAATACAAGGCAAACAGGAAAGCTTTAAAACACAAAGTCTTATTGAACATGTTAGAACTTGGTGGGAAAAAAAAACCACCTAAATGAGTCCTTTAGTAGACACAGCTTTTCCTTAATTCAATAACAATGTTGTTTAATTTTCATCTTATTTTAAGTGATTATAGTTGTTTCTGTAGGTTATAGCTGTGCAAAATCACTAATGCCTTTGATGAAGAGACATATGATTCTTAAAAAGTAGATACTATTATGTCTAAAATAGATTAAATTTTTTTCAGCTCGAAGAAAGTTACAATTTTACCACATTTATTTGATAAGACAGAAGAGGAGGAATAAACACTAATCTATCAAACAATAAATTGCAAAGTTAGAAAGTGATCTGAGTAGGTGCAAACTGCTCAAAGCTTATTAACTGGCAGTTTTGGCATTGCTTTGATTGTCTTGCAAAGATTCTAGTTATATCTGACATAGTGAATGAAGGTAATGATATATGCTTCATTCACCAAAGAAACACGTTTTGTTTCCCAACTCAGATTCCTTACTTTGCAGATACCTACATCGGTATAATATGTACTAGTATTATTGTAAAACAAGAGTTTATTACATGGCTAAGTAAGTTGATCTTTGTAAAAGTGCACAAATGCACTGAAATAAAATAAAAACTACTTAATCCAATCTTCTCTCATACAATTTCTTTCAAGGAGAACAGACACAGCCTGTTAAAATAACAAAGAACGTAGAGCTTCCATTCACATTCACAAAGTGTCCTCATTCAAGCCCCCCACTCTAAAGCTACCTTTCCTCTCCTCTCAGCTTTCTTTGGGCCAGAGAAATGTGATTCCATGGAACAGACAGTGATTTTGTTTTATGTTAACTGGCAGAGTTTTTCAAGCTTTGCAGACCTGGTGACACTTAAATGGCCTACACTTTGGATTGTCTTGTTGTGTGGAAAAGGTAGATAAGGGGAGGAGGAGAAACATAAAACAGGTGGGCAAGGGCAAAGTGGCATTCACAAACGTTTCTTAGATCAGAGCCAGGTGGAGGATCATTTCGGCAATGAAACAATTGCTGTACTGAAATGACTTTGAAGAAGGTGTAATATTACTTACAAAGTCCTGAGGATTCAGTAAAATCTGGCAAGCACATCACACAGAAAAAGGTAAGTGCTTCTGAACTTTTAGCCAGGAAATCAACAGAAGCTAATATAGTTTAATGACAATTAGTCTAATATGTGCTGCTTGTAGAACCGCTGCCAATAATGCCATGTAGTCACTGCTGTAAAATGCCAACATCTCTGTCTGTGTGAGGGATTAGATGGGATCTTTTAGAAAAGTACTTGACATGACATATAGGTCACTCCTGAAATAGCTTTATAAATTCCTCCTACAATGTATGGACTGTAAGATTCTTAGTGGAAAATCTCAAATGTCTATTTGTATGTAGATTTATCAGTGCTTTGTCCTCTGGCATTTTGAGACTCCATAATAAAATGGTGTATTTTCCTTCCTATATCAGCATATTGCTTTGGTGCACACCTAGCTTATTGGCACAGCCAGAAAAGTAAGTTTTTAATCTAAACTAAAATGTCATATTTCAGTAACTGTGAGCCTGTCTGAATAGTTTGACCATATTTTTTATTTTAATTGATTAATAATTTAGGTTTAGGGAATCTTACTGGCAGATAAAGTCTATGTGACCCTCTATCCTTTCCTAGCTGACTTTTAAATAAAGCCTTTACTTTTCAATCCTAATGCCTACTCCCTCTTCTTTTTCTTTTTCCCATCATTCTCCCAGTGCATCAGATATACTCACAGTGTTAAAAGGAAAGCCTTCACAACAAAGTCTAGGAAGGTGCCATGGAATGGGCACTGAGATATGTTTTTGGAAGTGGATGAAGAAAGAATTTTGTGACATCTTAGACTGAAAAATTCTCATTGCATTTATCTCCTGATATTTCTCAAATGAATTTAAAAAAAAAAAAAAAAAACTCTATAAATGAAGATAGTATGACATAGAACACATGGTAAACTGAGTATCACATTACTATTACTATTGTTGTTATTATTTCTACGGTGGCTGCTCTGAAAGTAATGCCTCATATTTTATTATATTAGCCCATCATGTCAGAGACAGATATTAGTGGTATGGCAGTATATGTTGAACTTTCCCACCAATATTCCATTACATATTGTTGCCAGGCATAGGATGGCAGAAGAGGGGAATTCTGACAGGATGATGTCACACATGGAAGTGCATATGGAGCAAAGGTGTGTCACTGAATTATTCCATGTGGAAAGAATGGCACCTGCTGGCATTTATCAGTGCTTGCTGAACATTTGTGGAGCCCAAACAGCGCATGTGAGCACAATGAGGCAGTTTCAACAGTGGTGACAGTGACTGTGGGTCACCTCTGCTTGTGAAAACTTTTGTAAGTGCCGCATGCAGCTCTCATTCATCACTGGCAAAAATGTATAGGTAATGATGATGATTATGTTGAAAAACAGTATTTTGTAGCAGAGAATTTTTTCTATCAAATAATGTCATTGTGCTCTTTGCTTGTAGTTTTCATGGGAATAAATAGAAGGCATTAATTTCAGTGCAACGTACATATCATTTAATGACAGTGTTAACCATATTGCTTTAAAATTCAACCTCAAAATAACCATATACAATATGTTTTTCTGACCTAAAGACATCCCACAATGTGCTCTGATCTTGTTAGATCTCACAAACTACTCTAACATACAGATCACCTGAAAGAAAACTGCCCTGACATGAACTAGATACACAACCTACTAATTACCAGGTCACAGCTAAAGCATACTGTGTTTACAAAGACTGTTTAATAAATAGCATTCCTAATAACATATCCTGATTCAAATATCACAAAGTAAAAAATAATTTCCAGCCTGGTAGTTTTCCTTGTGAAAAACCTTATTAATTTTTAAATGTATTTCAGATTAACTTAATGGAGAGAAAACAATCTCATATGCTTAATTCTTTGATTTGCATGTATATGTGGCATGCATACACGAATATGGTTTATACTGTATTCCAGTTCATGAAACAGCTGGAAACAAATATCACCCTGAAGAAGATGCCTATAGTAACTTGGAGTTTAACTAGGCATAATGATGAGTCTCCTGGTGAAATACGTAGGACCAAGACAGAGCCTGCACTTTGGTTTGCACTGGCTTAAAGTATGAATATGCAGGCAGAACCCAGGAGGTGGCAGGTCCTACAGCATGCTAAATGTCACGCCTAGACACTGGACTGAGAAATGTGAGGCAACCCATACCTTGCTGCAGGTCTGGAATAGCTCAAGGGATGAATGTCCTTGCAGGAAGGGGGTCGTCATGACAGGCACTGAACCACGCTGCACTGTGACTTTTGCTCCGGGGAGGGATATTGTAGCACGGCCCTCAAATGTTTATTACTTAAACATCATATAAAGTGTACTTTCAGGAAAGCCATTCACAAAGCTATGCATTTCACTACTGGTTTCTGGACAAGCTGCTATAAAATTACAGGTCTTTCTTTCCCAGAGCTCTGGATTAGCTTTGAATGTAAGGAAGGGAGAGGGAGGTATTTCTCGCACTGCTTCTGGGGCTGGCGTCAGCACTTCTGTCACCACCACCACCATGAGTAAGCAAAGATATAGGCAGCACAGCTAGAAAAATGGCTGTGCTCCAAGTAGCACATTTCTTTCAAACACACACTCGGGGCTGAGAATATTGAAAAACAGTTAGAATGTCTGGTTAATGTTTTGATCACCTCGTATGGTCCCATATATCGCTTCTTTTTTGTGTGTATTGGTGGCAGAATAACAAAGGAGCTCAGAGATTCCAGCACCATTCATATTCATTGTTTTTCCCACTCTATAACTTTGATTATGCACAGTTTTCTTAAGAGAAACTACTAAGCAGTAATCATTTAAGGGCTGGTAGACACAATGGGGCCACTCTTGGAGGTTTTTTTCTGCTGGCAAAGTTCCTCTTGAAATCAGGTGAAGGAAGCAGTTGTTTTGTTTAAGAACTGAAATTGGTTATTTTGAGAAGCCAGACGTTTCATCTGAAAAATGTTTGATGAGTTAACTTTGTTGACATTAAAGAGTTTCATCCCACATGATGTGGAATTTCATTCAAGTAATGAGTGCTAGATTATACTACCCCTTCAACACAGATATTTTGGCTTTCTTTCTGACTAAATGCTGTTTTAAATGCTGTTTTAAATGCTGTTAGTTCTCAATTTCCTCAAAGATTGTAAGAAATCTGTGACAAAAATAGTCTTGAATTACTTGTCTTCTGGTAGTACTAAGCAATGGAGATTACAGCATATGCTCTACAAATACATCAACATTAGTCACAGAACTTGTGTAATGTTCATTAATTAGCAGTTTCCTGTAAGGAAAACAACAACAAAACAAAGAAGAAAAAAAAAAAAAGAAAAAACAAAAACCAACAACACACCAGCGGCATTAAGCTCTTATTTGTGCAGGATTTACTGTTCTAGAAAATAGATTTATTGAAGAGAAGAAGTGTCATGTTTTATCACAGCCTCAAACTTCAACTTAAACAAACTGGTCAATAGCCATAACATCTGTTAGGCAGTAAAGTGTCATATAAAAGGGAACCTTCTAGTCCACCTGAAATGTAATAGCATGTATTGATAGTTGGGTTTTCCCCCCCTTTCTAGTAAACACACAATGCCAAGGTGCTTTGCCCAGGATGCTATGAGAGGGAGTAATTACTTAGTTTCAAAAAGGGGAAGAGAGAAAGTAAAGAGATAGCAAAACCTTTCATTCATCCCTCACCCTAAGGCATCTCATCTTCCTAATGGGTATAAAGACTAATAGTAGCATTTGAAAGAGAGTTAGCTTTATTGTTCTAACCATATCTTAGAAAAAATATATAGATTACCTGCACTGTACATAAAGGGCACAAGTATGAGACTTCTGCTGGTAAACATATAATTTATCTGCTATTAAAATCTATTTAAAGAAGATGTCAGTATTGCTAGTGTTTTCAATGTGTTTTTTTTTTTTCTAGTAATGTATTATTCCAAAATGTTAGTCACAAAAGGTGAAAAAGAAAATAATTTTTTCTATGTGGTTTTCTTCAAGGAGATAGGGATGTTCAAAAGCCTGCAAATCGGAAAAAAAAAAAAGTTAACAATCAAAATGATATATTGCTATTAATTTATTTTTAGCTTTTAAAATAAAGTTTATATGTTGGAGCCTTAACAGGGTTTTTTTTCAGTTTCTTTGTTAATACCAATTCTGTTACCTGTGTATGAAGCACGCTGTTCAGAAGTATTCTATTTTTAATAAGTGCTTTTAAATCGATTTGAAGAATTAGCAAGTGATAAAATGAAGTAGTTCAGTTTCTGATACAACTTCAAAATTCTAAGCACTGGTAATTATAATAAAATAAATACAGTAAGAACACAAAATCAATACTTTCTGTGCACCTTGTAGTGCAATCATAACAGGAGTGGTAAGAACCATGTTCTCAAAACCTAAAGAATTCTTTTTGGTTTTGGTTTTGGTTTCAAGAAGGTAGCGTGAATGTATCAAAGGAATTCTACCCTGAGGTGCAGTCAACATTACAGACATATGAATGACATAGGCGGGTTTTATTTTTTGTCAATTTCAAGATTTGAAAAGTATGCCTATTTCCAAAACTACTGAAATTTATCACTAATCTTTATTGACAAATAAAATATAGAAGCCTATACTTTTTCAGAGTGATGCGTCTGTTAACTAGCAAGCATGACTTTAGGTAAAAATCAATTACACATACCCCGCATACAATCTCTGTGCAAACATGCAGTGAAACCAACTTCCTACTTCACTGGCTCTGTCTGCTTATTTCTGCTTCTTCAACCCACTGTTGTGTCCAAACTTCTATCCTCAGAGCTTCATCAGGAAGATGCCACTGGTTAGACATGCACTGGGTGATTTTTTTTAAACCTTGATGTGGCTAGTGCACTTTATTCTTACAGTTATATCAGCTAGCTGAGTGGACAAGCAGTGGTGGTGTTATCTAACCGGACTGTTCAAGGGACTGTTTAAGCCAGCATCTTCCACTAAATCTTTGTGATCAACTCAGAAAGTGAAAATTGAAATTCTGTGCTAACGTCAGAGCACAGTTGTCTTCATTTTCTACTTAGCAACACCATCAGCCCAGCTAGACTCAGTCCTGGCCTTCTATCTTGACCTATGCTTTATCTGAGTACAGTCACAGTACTAGCTTAAGAGAAATGTACATTAGGTAAGCTGCTTCTCACCACATGTACACTTCTTACCCTTTATGTCATGATATTCATTGCCTCTCTAATTTAATTTGCAAGAGATCTGTAGCTGAAGGGCAGCTTAAGCCACAGAAAAGTGTGGGTGGATATATTTAAGTTTCTATTACATTAAATGCCCTTAAATTTAAAAAAAAAAAAAAAAAAGAAAAAAAGAAAAAAAAAAAAAAAGAAAAACCAAGATTGTTATATTATTGAATAATGGAATGTGACATGTCAGAAGATGTTAAATATTTGTAAGAAGTTTGCATCGTGCTGTGCACTTTCCAAATGGATCTATTATGTCTGAGATTTGTAGCTACTTATTTTAAGTGATAAGTGTCATTTAGCATCATGTGTCAAGGAAGTACCGTGTGTTCCTCATCTGCCTTTTAAGAAGTTACAAATGACACTATTCATCTCATCACATGGTAGACCTGTTGCATCTTGTCATTACACGATGCCTGCCTGCTCTAAATGTAGTAGAGATCCATTTTCCTGTATTCTCTCACTCGTGTGCTTCAGTTTAACTGAGTGGAGAAATCTGCTAGAGTTTTCAAAAACACTTAACTATCTCTTCTTGAAGTGTAATCTGTTTACGCTGTGACCAGATCTCCTCAGTGCAGTCTAAACACAGAAGTTGTTTTGAAATACACTTAAGTAAAATACAAGCTGATCCCTTTCTCTACAGCCTTTCCGTATTTTACAGCAGTGCTGAAGATGTGGGTGTACTTCAGAAAAGCCTTAAAAACAAAAACATACATGAACACATGGAGGATTGTAGCTATAAGATAAATAATTGAAACATGTTGGGAAACTGTTTGTGAGCTATAAGTGAATTCATTGTGCCCGCTGGGATATTTACCAGATGAAAAGTGTGACAATGACAGTACCCTCGTTGTTTGGTACATAATTTAGAGTATTCCTGATGAATATTTCATGTAGCATCATTTGTGTATGAATTGTAAGACATGTATATCAAGATTCACTAGGGGCACTGTCAAACTCCTCAGTTTGAAATAAGCACTTATAAATTACTTAAGAATATTGTAGGAAAAAAAAAAAAGGGATTACTGCATGCTCTGTTTTAAGCAAATTATTATAGCTCTTCTGGGGTACAATAAGCAGTATTGTTTAGCAAAGAAAAAGCACTCTGAAACAAAGAAAAATAAATATACTCTTAGTTTCATGCTGAAAAAGTTTCATTCCTAGAAGTTCTCTAGAAAATTTTTTTAAATGCATGTATCTTTAAGAAGGAATGACCAATAGTAGCTTTCTGCAACTGAAAGATTTCTGTATTTTATAAAGCTGGTAGAGCTTTAAAAATATTTGTTAAATCGGTTCAAAAATAAGATCTGATTATCTATGTAGATGTTTATAAATCTCAAAAAAGTTGGTGATGTGATTTTTTTTTAACCTAATGTGCAAGTTATTTAATAATTGGGTTAAGTTTTTTTTTAATTCTAAAAAGAAGTTCTAGAAAAATAGACTGATTATTCAGTCTTTAAGGATAACAAACATATAAATGGAAATTAAGATCTGATTATGACCAGTTTAAACATATATATCTACTAGTTAATATGCTCAGTAGTAGTAACTCAACCAGCTTAACCAATATATGTCAGTTTTATCTCATTCTAAATTATAGCTAAAATAAAAATCTGTATGCTACAAATCAGTATCTATCTACATGTATCTATATGTCTCTACAAATCTATCTGCATATCCTCCAAAAGCAACTGTCTAAAATGAACTGCCTGACTCTCCTCGTCTTGTCTTCATAAGTGTTATGCTTTTCTGAACATCCAGTGAATCCAGTTAACTATGAAACATTTATAAAGTGTGTAATTTCCTGGAAATCTTTCATAGTTTCACTAAACGTATTTACAAAGGCCATATTTTTCTCCAGTTTCTGCAAAACACTGTCTTTAGCTTGGCAGGCTACTACAAGTTTCCACAGGGATACTCCTCTTTTTTTTCCAAGAGGAAGATCTCTAGAACTATAATTTCCTGAGCAAAGGCAATTTACGTCTATGAAGCTTGTTTTCTTCTCTATTTTTTTTTTTTTTAATAGCAGTTTTGAATTGACTTAATTTAGCAGCATTTTCAGGAATCGCAGCTGCAAATCTGTAGTGAGATGAAATTAAGCATTTCCATGTAGTTTTACTAATTAGTGATAGTTTTAATTCTTTTTTTTCCAAGTAAAAGTATTAATGAAGAATGACCCTTAGCATCAATAGACAAACTACTTTTCAAAACATTTTAACAGCTTATTCATGAAGTAAGTAAAACTTGATATTTCAAATAATTGCCAAAGGCCAACATTCAACAAAGCATATTCTCAGCTTAAAGTGCTTATTTAAATCTGTTGACTTTACAGGACTCAGATATCTGCTTAAGGACATGCTTCAGTCAATGCATGGATTCCCAGTGGAGTCTCTGGCCTTGCTCTTACAGTTTCAACGATGCCTGTTGGGCATGGTGCCAATAAACTCAATCTTGAATACCCACTCAAGTCAAGAAGAACTCTTGTCACTGATTTCACTATTTGTAGAATGAGGCCATGTGCAGGGAAGCGCGGCTCCCAGGTAGTGCCGGGTTCTGTGGAAAACACTCCACACTTTTCGTGTGTGTGTGTGTGTGTGTGTGTGTGTGTGTGTGTGTGTAATCGGGGATAATAATATATGGAGAGGGTGGATGTTTTGGTTTTGATTGTTGTTTTTTTCCTCTCTTTCTCTCTCTACACTTTTACAAGGAGTGAATATCACTCTTATCATCTCAGTCTCGGGATGGATCATACTGTGCTGCACCCAGATATCCTCTGCTACAACTAACCAACCCATGAGGTTTGTGGGACTTTTTTGTTAAACTTCCAGATACATTAATTTCTTTTCATTCAAAGTCAATTTAACTTTAAAGTATATTTGAAGTAACCTAAAATAACTTTAACAATTCAACACCATCAAGACTATAGTAATTATTAAAGTTTCTGTGTATTAAAAAAAACAAAAACAAAAAAAAAAAAAACCTCTTTCATCTAAGTAAAAAATTATATATATTCCTTATCTACAGTTTACTAGTTTTGTAATTTGAAAATACTGCTTTGGCTACCGATTTATTTTTTATTTTTCTTCTTACATGTAAGTCAAGATATTACTTGGCAACATCCAGATCCTTTGACTGATGCGGTCTATTGATGATAAGGTCTGAGTTTTAATCTCATTTTTTCCATTGAGTTTTTATTTCCTATCTTTCTCTCCTCATTTTTAAAGTAGATGTGATAACACCTTCTTAGAGATATATATGAATTAACTAGCTAGGACAGATTTGTCTGTCAAGTTCAGAAGAATTTTTTTTTACAGTTCGTAGAAAAAATTGCCATATAAGCATGAAAAACAATGATCATGATTATTTCTGCAGATAACAGTCAAGTTCTTTGCATTTAAAGAACTCTCAGTTTTAGACATGAGACTCATTTTGTAACCTTGTTTATAGTCTCCAAACGAATCCTGAGAATTTGTGCATTAAAGGCAGGTTAAAGGACTAAACTGGTTGCTGATGTATCCAGCATGAGTAGTACCTCCAACTAACTAAAACCATAATTTCCTGAATGAGGGAGGGTTGTGAAAGCTGCTTTGGCAGTATAAAAAGTAGCAATTATTTTTTATTATATCTATATATATAGATAGATATATATAGATATATATAATATCTATACTTTCAGTATAACTTATCTACAAGTCAATATACAAAATTGCTTTTTCTTTAATATTTTTAAGTCTAA
>JAOWBP010004700.1:12009217-12020603 GCA_028571105.1 Tragopan temminckii | reverse complement strand
GGAGTGGTGACAGCACTCCATGGAGTGGTGACCTGTGAATTCCTCATCAAAGATGATGTACAAGACGCAGCTCTTAGCAGATAAACTGGTGTGTTCTGTCTTTCGGGATAGGAAAAGAGTGATCCTTCTGGATTTCCTGGAACGTGGAGGAACCACCACCTCTGACTGCTACTTCATGGTGGTATGCTGAAGGCTTGAAATTCCAGAGTCAGGACAGAGAATAAAACAACCTTTCTCTTGCAGCATGCTAATGCCAAGCACCATGACAGTTCGAAGACAGTGGTACACTGTTCTACCACACTTGTCTTACAGTCCAGATTTGCTACCTTCTGACTTCTATTTGTTTGGGCCAATCAAAGATGGACTGAATGGGCAACATTTTCCTAGCCACTATGCTGTCCTAATATCTGTGTAACAGCGGTTCACCTCTGCTGGTGCAGATTTTTATGAGTGTGTCACACAGGCTCTTGTCCATAGCAGATGAAAATGCACAGCTAATGGTGTTTGAAATGGATGGTGTTGAGAAAGAGTGTTTTGTAACTAAGAATTTGCTCTATCAGTGTTATTGTGCTGTTTGTAATGGTTGTAGTTTCCATGGAAATAAATAGGAGATATTACTTTTGGATCAATCTACGTATGTCATTTTCATCTGCACATTAGAGCAAATCTTAATCTAATACATCATGACAAACAATTAACAGTGTCAGAACACTGACAAAGGGTAGAAATAGAAAACAGTTTAAGTAAATATCGTGTTCAAATTAAAACTCAGAAGTTAGCTGAAAGAAGATAAGGCTACACATTTACTGAATGTTTAAATCCAGGAAAAACACAGTCAAGCCCCACAACAACTGTGCAGCTTTGAGGGCTAGGGGTGGGGTTGGGTTTTCAGTAATCCTTAAGAAATTACACAATACTTCATAGTCATATATGATGCTCTATAATTCTATAACATGTAGAATCTCCAAATCTCAGACAGACAGGCTTTCTGTGGGAAAATCAGAAAATCCGCAATCTTTTCTTTGCATCTTTGAATCTTGCTAGGGGCAAACAGAAAGAATGTTTTGCTGATTAAGTGTAGGATAAATTCTTTGTCTTTGGGGAGAGTTAGCTTGGTCTTTAGAAATATGGCATTTTTAAACCTCCTGAATCAGATCTTCAATCCATGCCCCAACCCTAGTGTTGTGGGTGTGGTACGAAAGACAAAAAGCTGTTTATTTAAGGCTTTGTTACATCTACATTAGCTCAAGCTTTGTGCAGTGTGCACCAGGACAGAGAAGTGTACCTACCCAAGTAGAATGAAAACAGAAAGTGCTTGATTCTTTATTTACTTTTAAAATTGTTTTTAGATGGCACTGAACTACTTTGTCATATAGCAGATAAAAATATGATCAGAATGAACTGTGCTTCTGATGATCCTTAAAAACTCAATATTCTAGAAAAGAAAAGAAAAGAAAAAAAAAAGATGTTGCTTCTCTGTTTTGGCCCTCATTTTTGTTTCTTTACTTCTGAGTTAGTATCAGCAAAAATAAAGCATTTATTTCCACATGGAATTGAAACTGTGTATTGGCCATTCACTTCCCACCATCACTTTCCATCAAACTTTAAAAGATCCAAGAAACTGATTATGAACCTTAGTAAGATTCATTTGCAGTCTGTCACAGCTTTCTATTGCCAAGAGATTTCTTCTGATATTCATGAAGGCTGCTTCATTACAAATTGCAATTGTAACCACAATTACACCTACAGTTTGCTTTTTGACAAGGCTCCTTATAAATAAGAGCTTCTGGTGTTTGACTCACTCAGTAAAACTGAATAAAGCAAGGATTAACAAACTTAATCTGAAGAGGCAAGAGTACCCTGGAGCTGTCGGTTTGACCAGTGGCTTTCAGGGGAATAACTGTTCAGTTATTCACACATGACATTGAGCAGCTGCATAGCAACTTTAACAGTTTCATAAATTCTCAATAAAATAGTTGTATCTCTGACATAAATAAAATGGGGGTGGGGAGGAGAAGTAGGAATGAAATCTCACTGGCTCCAGAAGAAGAGACCACATCTAGTACTCTAGGAACAAATGTGTTAGTTATCCTCAATCTGAAGGGAAAAACTGGAATTATAGCTATTAACGATACAAATATAACCACACAGAAAAAAAATCACCTCTAACTTAAAAAATTACTTCCCAAAGATGGGTTCAAAACCTTATCCATCCCCACCTTTTCTCAAATTAATCTCTCTTCTCCTGTAACTTCCTCTTTCTAAGCTACTCAAAGAACTTGGTCATGTCCTGTAGTCAACATATTCTGGCTACGCTGGCAATAGGAAAGGTCAGAGAATATACTCAAAAAGAGAGAAACTAAGAAACTTTCTGACAGGTGGTTTATTTCCATTTACATATTATGGCTGTTCCACTTCAGCATCAGTTGGCACAGGTTGCAACTACATACTGCAGATAGATTCACATGCAGGAGGTATGCATGCTACACAACTCTGGGAAGTCTGCTGATGTGTTCTTAGTAAGATACTTAATGGCTACAAGTGGCAGCCTGACTGAGCTCAGACTAACCTGTTTCTTATACTGAAGGTACTTCTGAAAGCTAAATGCTAGACATGTATGTCCAACCTTTTGGCTTGCCTGGGTCACACTGAGTGAAGAGAAATTGTCTTGGACCACATATACATAGGTTGCTCTGAAAGTAATGCCTCCTATTTATTTCCATGGAAACTACAACAGATACAAAGAGCACAATAACACCATTTGAATAAGCAAATTCTCAGCTATAAAACACCACTTTTCAATACAGTCACCACCATTAGCTGTGCGTTTTCACTAGAGATGAACAAGTCCCTTCATGCTACACTAGTAAAAATCTAGAGATGACCCACTGTTGCACTCACCACTGCTGAAATGCACCACCCACCCCTTTATTCTGCTCATGTCCACTGTCTGGTCTCCACATTCAGCAAGTGCTGATGAATGTTAGTGGGTGCCATTTTTTCTACACGGGGTGATTCATTGCCACACCTTTGCTTCACATGCACTTCCATGTCAGATGCCATTTTGTTAGACTGCCTCTGTGTTGCCACCTGTCATACAGCAACAAAATGAAAGAGAATATTGGTGGGAAGGTTCAGCTTCTACTGCCATACCACCAACATCTGCCTCTGATGTCAAGGGCTGACATCATAAAATAGAAGACATTACTTTCAGGGCGACCCTCATAAACTATACATTATCATTAATGTACAAGCATACAATTAAGCACATACAAGAGTGATGGAAGCATGCCCAGGGCTACTCTGCAGTGAAGAACCGCTGCCCTCATAGCATGGGGCAGATGGCGGGCTGCATTACCAGCCATGTGGGATCGCGTGTGGCTTGCAGACTGTGGGTTGGACACTCCTCTACTAGAGCGTGGATCACAAGTGCAAGGTATCCAGAGGAAACAATAATGCACCTGGATAGAAAATCATAGAATCACAGTAACACATAGAATCATAGAATCGTAGAATGCCTTGCGTTGGAGAGGACCTAGTACTACTCTTCCAATCAAGAGTAGGGTTGCCATCCAGGTCCTACCCACCCAAAGGCTCATCTTTTTGTAATATTTTATAATCCTCTAAATACTGGAAGACTGCAATGAGGTCTCCTCAGAACCTTCTCTTCTCCAGCCCAAACAAGATCAGCTCCCTCAGCCTGTCCTTGTAGTAGAGCTGCTCCAGTCCTTCGACAATCTTTGTGGCCTCCTCTGGACCCACCCTAACAGCTCCACATCTTTCTCACATAGTGGGACCCAGACCTGGATGCAATACTGCAGGCGGAGCCTCACAGAAGCAGAGAAGAGGACACAGCCTCACTGAGCAACCTGTTCCAGTGTCTCACCACCCCCACAGTAAAGAATTTCTTTTTGATATCTAATCTAAATCTACCCTCTTTCAGTTTAAAAACATTTCCTCTCATCCTGTCACTACATGCCCTTATAAATAGTCCCTCCCCAGCTTTCCTGCAGCCTGCCTTCAGGTACTGGAAGGCCGCTATAATGTTTCCTCAGAGTCTTGTCTTCTCCTCACTGAAGAGTCCCAGCTCTCTCAGTTTGTCCTCATAGGGGAGGTGCTCCAGCCCTCTGATCGTCTTTGTGGCTCTCCCCTGGACTGCTTCATCACACTGTGAACATGAGGGCAATCTCCCAAAAAAGAATGGAGGCCTTGCTGCATGAGGCCCGTGAGCAATTTATGTACCTAGGTCTGAAACTGAGTTCCTAAAAACTTTGTCCAATTCATGGTCAATCAGGCATGTGACCCTGCAGAGCTCTCAATTTTCACCACTGGAATTCCTCAAACACCTACAGCTTTGCCTGGGCCGAGGCCGAGATTTGTCTGCTCCTAACAGGTCATACAGCTTAGATAAAGTCCTTCTTCCAAGTGAGTTCAGATGTACTTTCCATGAGATTGTGCCTTCATACCCTCATTTCCTTTCTCCAGTCTCTCCAGTGCTTCTGTGGGCAAGATGAAAAAACCTCACCCTAGTCACCAGTCTCTTACATACAAGCTCATCTCTCAACAACCTACAGCTCACGTATTACAAACCTCCCTTGGCTGTGGCCAGAACACATGCTTGCCTTGCTTCAGACACTGAGGGAGTTTGAAACCAGCTCTGTCACACACAAAGTAAATGCTGTAGCCACTGCCCACTCATAGAATAGGGAAAACTACTTCCCCAGGCACCTTCCGAAAGATAAAAGTAATACCCTCCATCTCTCAAAAACACAAAGAAAAAAAACATCCACAATAGAACATAAGTGCCTGCTATTAAGAATATGACTTCTGGTAGCACTGAGGTCTACGTCCTGAAGAAGGGTAGCATCTGCTATATGTTCCCGTGTTCAATCAGAAGCAGCTGTTTTTCCATGAATACCACTCAGAAGCACTTAGCTCTCCCTATCCACTCTCTACAGCATGAGATGCTTCTCGGAAGCCTGCATTCCATTACAGAGCCAGATGTCCCAAATTAGCCATTATGGCTTGTACCCTGCCCCACCAAAGCTCACCCCCTAAAGCAGGCATCCCTTCCTGTGTCCTCGGCCTCAGCTATGGTGTGAGTGCTTGTGCAGACCTAACACAGATGATGCCATGTGCTGAGTCTCACCTCTCAGTATTTTGGACAGAGATCACAAAATGCTTGCACAGGCCCCATGCTGACTAAGGGGACAGAGAGGGCCGGGCAAAGCCTCGCCGATACTGGCCGCAGCATCCTTTCCATCGTTGGGTGCAAGAAAGGTGGTGCTGAAGGAGGGCTAGAGAGAGTGGGAGCTCAAGGCAAGAAGTCATTCAGGGCTTTCCCACACCTGTAGGCTTCCAGGTAGTAGCCTGCATGATGCAGGAGGAGGAAGAGCAGCCATGCATTAAGGCTGCCCAGTTCCTGAGAACAGGCATGTCTCAGCCCTGCCACACCCCACTGGCCTGCTGCCACCCCCAGCCCCCCTGCTCTGGAGGGGCTTTAACAGAGAGGGAAAAAGCCCATACTGAATCATAAGCCTGAGTCTCCCTCAAGCTCTGCAGTCCAATTGCCAGTACTTTACTTTTAGCAAAACATGAGGAAGTTCATCAGAGACGTCTGATCTCTATCCATCATCGAGAGATCGAATCTCCTCATGGTCAGTGCCTCTTCCTGTACAGATGTCAGACTGCAGCAGCTCCTACTCTCCTACAATTCAAGATTTCTGCTAGGAGTGTAGTGCTTGTTTAACCATTTCAGCTGAGCCCAGGGCAAATCAATCCACCCTTTCCCAGCAGAAACGTTGCTGCCCCTCTCGAGCAGCGAGCTGAAAAAGCACAAGAATGGGCTGGGCAGTGAAGCCATGGCTGCAGCTCAAGAGAGCGTTATCAGGGTGTCACAGGCTCTGTGTCATGTCAAAGGTAGATAATCCTCCTCCATCCTTCCTTTCACTCTTGCACATTGCCCTCACAATTACATTTACCATGCCACAGCCCCTGGGAATTTCACCGACTTGCATGGGAACGCTAATTATTTGTTCCTTTTAGGCCCCATATTCAGAAAAGCATGAAAGCATGTACCTCCACCTGACTCCACTCACTTTTATCACAAAATGTAAATTATTCCTTACAATATAAAACAGCATTAAAAAAAAAAAAAAAAAAAAAAAGCCATGATCTGAAGGACAACTCAATTTAACACCACATGACTGAAAAACATGATTAAGAATTGGATGAAATAGCTTGTAGCTTTTAACTGATTGTTAACTGGCCAAATTTTTTGCCTTTTTTTTTTTTTTTAATCCACATTTACTGTATTTTGTCCAGCAATGTATTCAAATGTATTCCAAAATTAAAAATATTTTCAGGAATATATACATTTCTCTTACTAAATAGTTGAAGGAAGCTAAACCTCTAAAGAATTAACATGTTGTTTTCCTGACTGTAAGAGCCAGCCAAACTTTTGATTCTGCATTACAGGACTTTCATTCTTCAGTGTTTCTTCCTTCCAGACTTGATGCTTGCAGCATAAAACTTGTACTGCTAATTGTAATGCTGCTGCTTGTCATGCAATTTCATTCTTAATTCCCACTTTTTCTTTGAGGCACTTAGTGAACGAAGAGACCAAATTCTCCTGTGAGAGTTAACAACATTTTTGTCATAGAAACAGGAATAAGTGAACTATTGAAAGATTAGAATTTTTTGTAGTTGTTGTTGGAATTAAGCATACAAAAGACACAAGGCTTTATATGGCCAGTTATTAGAGTGTGGTTATATTACCATGGTCTTTTACTTACTTTTTTTGACCAGGTTGGTTACGGCAGAGCTCTAAGAACCTGAGAGAAGCCTGATCTTTGTATTGGGTGCTGCACAATCATGGAACAATTGTAGGCACCCCCAAATGTGTCCCTGAATTTCAGAAACTAATGTCTTTTTATAAACAAGATATTCACAAAGAAAATGACAAACTTAACAATCATTTTGATGTATGGAGTACTATCCGCCTTTCTTAATTCTCAGTGATTTTTTTTTCTTGTAATGATGATTTAATAAGTTAAATTAAAACTGAAAACATATTTCCCTTACGTAGTTAGTTTTGAAGAGCCTATGAACTGCAGAGCTGACATCCCAAATGGTGGCATTTTGCTTCCAGGAGTACTTTAATGACCAATCCAATCCTTCTGCTCTGAAGTACCTCCTAATAATAATTTTACCACAAAGAAATGTGGTATAAGGTTCCTCATTTCAATCATCCAAATGGTCTTGGTTTTGCCTGTACATAATTGGCAGAGGTACCTGACTTTGAAAAGAGATGAACACGACTGAATTGAGAACATGTGACTCTCTTAAAGACCTTTGGGGATTTATTACCTACAAAAAAAAAAAAAAGAAAAAAGAAAAAAAAAGTTGAGGCATAGAACAGCAATTCAGCATTACCAGAATGATAGACACGGATGCCTTGAGATCTAATTCCATATTAGAAAAGCAGTGAACAACAAAAACAAAGATTTAAAAACCTGGCTTTTGATAAAATCTATGAAGACATATCTGTCTTGAATATATTGACTTGCACAAACACTAGATTTGGGTTTTGTTTTGTTTGCCTCCCAGTTACACTAACGATTGAGACTCAGTAAGATTAGTAATGAATGATGGACTAATATACTTACTTTAAAGTGACACAATTATTTGAGGTCTCTGGCCACTAAGTGCTCAGTTTTGTTTGTTCTGATTTCATTATCAAAACTACCTATATTTTCCAGTGGCAAATAACATTACTTGAATGGCTAAGAAATTTCTGGTCCTTCAAGTGCTACAATCATGAAATTCTTGCTACAGGGAAAAAAAAAAAAAAAAGAATCTGAATAATGTAAATACATTGATTTACTACAAATTCATTTTCACTAAACAAGACCCTGCATCTTTAGCACACCTGAAATCCCACTGACTGAGCTATATGTGAAACCTGAGGTCATTCAGTTCTAACTTCCAGCCATGCTAATGGGCACAAATCCTGTAAAACTTCCCCTTGCTGCATACCATGAAGACAAAATGCATGTAAATTAGGATTGCAAAATGGTGCGGGGCTAATTCTGTTAAGTTTTTTTCTAAGATTGCTCTTCTGTAAAATGTTGTGCAAGTGATCTGTATATAGTCCCCTGCCCTAAAAATTACAAGATATGAAATTTCTCTCTAGAGACTACAAGTGAGTCGGGCAGTGATTTTATTTTAAAATATTCTGTACATACAGATATGCTAACTGACTTATATTTCTAATTACTCTACCAAGCAGTAGAGTATTGTATTATTGTTGGGTTTTTTAGTACTATAAAAAAAAAAATTATGCAGCCAATTAATGTCAAATATTAATAAAGCGATGGAAATTACTGAACTGATAAATCCACATTGAGTACTACAAAATAGTACCACTAATTTTATACTCGCATGCCAAGGGATCTTTGCCACTAACTTAGGGAACATTGGGCTCAACCCTTCAGTGATATACATTCCTGCTTCATGAGATATTAGCAGCAAATCTTCCACTACCTTCACAAAAGGCTCTCTGTAACCTTTAAAGTTTGCCCCTGCAATTCCTGAATCACCAAAGTTGTAAAAATTGCTTCAAGATACTTGCAGTAAGCACTGTAAGGCTGGGACCTCACCTTGCATTTTTAATCTGGGGTAAAAAATGTGTGCGCTCCTAATACTGGGGTATTTTAAAACTGTTATATATATTGTGAGATCTCCTATATATAATCATAAATTTTTTAAAAAAAAAAAAAAAAAAAAAAAAAAAAAAGTTAATTTATGGGCTGTAGTTAAAACTTTCATAAACTTTTCAAGTTAATTCCCACTATATTTTACTTTATCATGCACAGTGACACGTCAGTATTATCTCTATATACCTGCTAAATTTAACACATTTCAAACAACACTTTGTATTTGTGACAGATAAAAATAAACACTAAGTTTTACCCATGAGAAAGAAAAAAAAAAAAAAGAGAGAGAGAGAGAGAGAAGTACCGGGATCATGGTTAAGATTCCTTTGCTAGGAAAATGATGCTCTCTTGTTCCCAAATTCCCTGAGTTATAGAGAGTTTAAAATGCTTTAATTGTATTTGATGGAAAATTATTACAAAAGCTTTGCCATATAATTTGCTCTGTACACAAGGACATTTACAACTGGTAAATCTAGAAAACAGCACTTATCCACAAACCACAAACCTTCTAAATTGCAGAGAGAAAGAGTCCTACCCAGTGGCAAATTTCATAATTCCACATTAGCAGACTCAATTACAATATCTGCTGCAAATAGCATATCAGTACATCATAGTTACAGTAATCAGCTTGCTTTCTTCCAAAATGGAGTATCATGGCCCTGAACTCAACTACACTGAGAAACAGCATGGGTTTTGGAGAGGAATCACATGCATTTGCAGCAAATTGTCTTGTGTTATGGTAGACAAACAGCAGAGATAGTAGATGGGCTCAAGCAAAGCTCAGAAACTTGAAAATACAGCAGGCACCCACCCAATACAACACAAGATTTGGAGGCACTAAGAAAACGAATGAATAAACAGGAAAAGGGATATCCAATGAAAAGATGTACCTTTCTCCCTACTTTCCAAAATACTGCTTGCTACTGAGCTAAATGCTTTTATTGATCTGAACTGCATTTAACATGCTTTATTACTCAGAGTATCCACAAACCCAACACAAAGGAACTAATATAGAGGGCAATTTTCTACCTCCAAAGAAAGTCTTATATCTAAACAGACTTTCTCTCTCTTGATTGATTTGCTTCGATCAGTCTCCAATGTTGGTGAACACTGGTGAGTTTGGATAGCTGTCGGTTTGTTGTTTTGTTTTGTTTTTTTTTCCATTGTCTGCAAAACTCCAATTGGAAAAAAATAATAATAATAAAAGTAGTGTCATACACAAAGGGAAAGGGGGAAAAAAGGAAAAAAAGGAAAGAAGGAAAGAAAAAGAGAGTGAAGGAAAGGAAGAAAGAAGAGAGAAGGAAGGGAGAGAAAGAAAAAAAGGACAGAAAGGCAGAGCAAAAGAGTGAAAGACCAGAAGAGTGAAAGAATGAGCAAAAGAAAGAGCGAAAGAAAGAAAGGGCAAGAGAAAGAGGAAAAGAGAGCAAAAGAGAAAGAGAGAAAGAAAGAGTGAAGAGAAAGAAAGAAAGAGTGAAGAGAAAGAAAAAAAGAGTGAAGAGAAAGAAAAAAAGAGTGAAGAGAAAGAAAAAAAGAGTGAAGAGAGAGAGAGAAAGAGAGAAAGAGAGAAAGAGAGAAAGAGAGAAAGAGAAAAGAAAATAACAGCACTTAGAAATCCATCAGGAGCCGAGTGCCCACTGTCCCATCCTGCTGTGGAGGTGGCCTTTCAGTGGCCGAGGGGCGACAGGGCGAGCAGCAGGTCTATGTGGTATTAAGCAGCCCGCGGGACGTACCCCTGCCCGGCGGCTGAGGGCAGGGGCGAGACAGAGATCGGGAACAACAAAGCGGGCTATAAAGCCTCCAGGTGGTGGGTGTATTTGTTGTCCTGTCTGCGAGGTGCGGTGGCTACCCGGCCCCCGCAGAACCCAGTGCTGCTGTGGACATTAAGAAAAGTCTCTTTCGGCTGATTCCAAAACCAGATAAGGAGCCGCCGAGCCACCAGCTCTGTCTAGACTCCGGACCTCACAAGTCAAACGGGTTGTTTGGATTAGCCTTGGAGATCTACCGACCCGAACAACCCTCCCAAAGAAAAGCCACAGTAACACCCTATTTTCCTCTTCCCATTGCCGCCTTAAGATAGGAGTAGAGCTCTACTTTGCTCCGTGTCAGTTATTTCTGGAAAACTTCTCCACCCTCTCTCTCTCCCACAAGCATACCTTGTCCTGTTTTGTGTAACAGGAGTAAAACAAACAAACAAACAAACACAATAAAAAAAAAGACACTTCACACTCAGCAAAAATCCTTTTTCTCAACCTTTTTCCTTCCTTCTCCCCACATCTTCCCGACGCCGCCGGAGCAATCCGGAGCCGCAGGTAACCCAGCGGAAAGGCTGCCCCGTTGCTGGGACCAGGCCGGGTGCGGTGGTGCTCCGCGTCACCCCCGCCTCCTCCGCTTTCCCTCCCCGGCACCCTGAGCGCTTAGCGTGGTGAGCCGCAAGAAAGAAAAATCTGTACTATGAAACTGCAGTTCGAAGCAAAAGCTGCCTTTCCCGGCTCGAATGCTGCGAAGAGCAGCGCACGGACCTTGCCTCAACCTCCGGCACGGACAGGAGCCTCGGGGAAAACCACCGATTAGTTTTGTACCCCTTTCTCTGACTAACGACAGCAGATACGATACCACACGGAAAGCTCGGTCACGGAGCATGGCCTCCCCCGCCCCCCCCCCGGAGCCTG
>JAOWBP010004700.1:11977549-12005640 GCA_028571105.1 Tragopan temminckii | reverse complement strand
CACTCTCTCTTCCTTTGCCAAACAGCAGAGCCTTCCTAAACTTTTTTTTTTCTTTTTTTTTTTTTTTTTTACTCAGAATAGGTTAGGAAGCGAATACAGAAAAAGTGGTGTTTTTCGGAGGGGAGGCAGCACTAGGGGCAGGGTGAGGTACCCTTGCCGGGGAGGGGTGAAGGCCGCCGAGGACCCTGTCCGGTATTCGGAGCCCGGGACCCAGCAGCGGGAGGCAGCGAGGTCCGAGCACACGGGGAGCCTCCGGCTGTGCTTTGCGCGATATTTCTGTTCCAGCCACATCGTGATTGCTCCGTGCAGCTTCGCCACTCTTGTATGCGTAAAGGCTCCTCCAGTCTAAAACTTTTATTGGGGCGCTTGGGGCCAGAAAGATATTTTCCAAAAGGGTTTGGGCGCCCCGGGGCTCCAGCTTCCCCTCCGTGCCTTGCCGGACGTGGCGAGGACACAACATTCGTGCCGAAGGAAGACAGGGTTTTCTCACGGGACTGGTAAGTGAAGCAGCACAGAGAGGAAATCAATCACGAGCTGTATGAGCTGCTCCGGGCGTGGGCTTTGACTCGCCTAGAGGTGTGCGATCTTAAATCTTCAAGTCTTAGCTACTGCTGCACGGGTGGGAGAAGAGTACTGAAAGAGCACTAAATCCATCAAAACAGAAGAAAACCTGTCAGTGGGCTTCTGCGCGTCCAGGAAGTCTTAGCGACTTCGTTTATGCAATTTGGCTTATTAAATCGTGTTACCAAAATGCCAGCCTCTCCGTCCCGGAGCCTTCTCGCAGCGCACTAACCCCAGCGCCATCAGGGTGCCCAGCGGCACCGGCCACATTTTCCTGCGGGCTGAGAGGGAACCACAGACTGGGGAGCGGCGGGGGAAAACAAACCCAGAGGCTGTCGGGGGAGGAAAATCCCCACAGATGCCAAGAAAGTGGCAGAGAGAGGGAGGAGAGGTCCAGGACAGGACCCTGTATCTCCTCGCGCAAGTGCCGCCTGCCCTCAGCTCCGGCCGAAGACGGCGGACGGGGCAAATGGGGGATATTTATTGCTTTAAACTTTCCCCTTTGTTATCTTCTCAGTGTCAGGAAGTGTTCGAGGACGGGAAATACGGCGGCAATTTTGCCTCCGGGGTGAACAAAAATCTCTAGGTAGCAAGGTTGCTCAGGGCCCGCTTTTCAGCCCAGGCAACAGCAGCGTCCCGTTGGGAGATCGGGCCCCGAGAGGGTTGGAGGGGGGGGGAGCGAGTCGGGCCCGAGGCCATCGGCCAACGTCTGGGCTCAGACTGCCGAGCGAGGTGGTACGCGGACGCTGGGAAAACTCCAGCCCCCACGAATGTTTGTTGAGGAGTGTGTGTGAGGGGCACACCCTAGCCTAAACGCGCCCGTTTCCACTGGAAACTTCCCTCTCCAAAATAGCCTCGAGCAGAGTCCCGACTCAGTGCTGTTACAACAATGGTTGCGCTTTCGCATCGCAGGAAAATAACCCGGACTCCCCAGATCTGGAGTGTGACTTTGGAGGGAAAACGACAACAACAACAACAACACAACAACGAACACTTTAAATAATTAATAATAACATCATAATCAATAACAGTAACAGCAGCACCAGCAGCAGCGAGGCGGGCGTTGGGGCCGGTGCTGCTGGGAAGATCAGGACGACCGCAAAGCGGCTGCCTGCTCCTCGCCTATCTCTCCCGGCCCGGGGAGCACCGGGCTGATCCTGAGAGCCGGCCTCCAGCGTGTGGTGTAGGGACCGCGGAGTCTCGATGCGCGGCAGAGAGCGGAGGCTCCAGCGGGGCGCCCGGGCCGGGGCCAGGACGCGGAGCCCAGGGCAAAGGGAGAACTGCAAGCCCTGCGAGCGGCACTAGCCGCTGTACAAAGGGCTCCTCCTAGCTAAGCGAAAGCGCCTTCCATTCGAAGCAATTAGGCATTCGGTATTGCCACCCTGCTCACTGCGACGTTTTTAATGCCTTGGGAACTTCGGATACCGCTGTGTGGAAGACGCTGGCCAGTTTTCTATCGGAGATGTTCACTCTCCTCCCCTGCGCCTCACTGGCCTTTGCAACATGGTTTCAAGGGGTGGGAAAAAAAACAAACAAACAAACAACAAAACCCAAACCAAAGCAATAACATCAGCAAATATGTGAAGGAATATAGCAAGGAGAAGTTTGACGCTTGGTAGTGGATTAATCATCTGAACAGCAGTGATGTGCTTTAGACTTTGCAGAGGGTATTTCACGCAGATACGGTCATTATAACTCGTGTTTATTGCTTCTCCTAAAAAGCACAGTAAAATTGTCAGTCATAACCTAAAGTAAAAACTAAACTAAACTAAGCTAAAATAATCTGTTATCAATATATTTGCATATACTTTATAAACAAGCACATAGAGTTATCTAGATGCAGGTTAGATAGGTCAAGTTAATCAGACAAAGATAATATATTTGTGTAAATGCAGAACAGTGTCCCATTAAATTAGCGTATATCTTCTTGCTTAGACTTTAAAAACAACTCTTGCAAAATTAATGACCCGACAAACAGAAGGGAGATCCAAAAAGGCGAAGTCTGATCAGGGAAGAGTTAGAAGTTGCTTACCTCAGTGCACATAAATACTGCACCTTCAGTGTGCTCCCATATACGTCTCTGTAGATCCTGCAGTGCACACAGCTTATTACAGTTGTTCTGCAAAGAGACTGTTTTACTACAACAGAAAAGAAAATATCAAAACAAAGCCATAACATTTGCATATTGACATCTGTGCAAGGTTCAAAACTGCAGACACAAACTCATTAAAGTGGCTACATAGAAAACAGGAAAATTCTGAGTGAAAGTAGTGCAATCGGCACGTTAGAGGGATGAATTAAAGATGGACCGTGACCCTTTGTACAATCATTTCTCATGCATGAAAGGAAAAAAGAACGAGGGGATTTTTATGTACTGTCCACTGTTCAGTGGTCTCTGTTTTGAACAAGGGCAAATAAAAGCCATCAATAAATCATAAATCATACATTAAGAGCAAGCACACACAATATACTTATGGCTTAGTATTTTTTCCCGCTAGCGGGACGTGTGCCATCCATTACTCATGAAGATGAAAGGTATATCGTACAATACAATGGTATTGGATTATATATGTATATAGATGGAAAGAGAACTGGAGTATTAATGCAACAGACACTGCCAATACATGTGTTACACATTTGTAACATTGTACAGTGATTATTAAAGCTCCTTGTGTTTTCCTTTGTATTGCTCAGAATTCTGCATTCAGCCGCAGCTCACAGAAATAAATGCATTCTGAGTAAGAGCTTGAGCTGCCTGTCATGTTTGTTCTCTTTTTCTATAGGATATGTACTTCAGGTTATTTGCATCCACTTATTGTGACTTTTCCAACTCTGTTGCACACAGCTACTGTTTTGCTGTATAAACAAACATGCTCTGTGTGAACTCAGCATCTGAAGACCCTGCAAGCAGGGTCTGTATTTTAACAGTTTCAATACCATGTATATATCTCACAGATCAGAATCAACTTTCTATCTGTACATGTAGTACATTTGAACAGCAGATTAGAAGAAATTTGGTGTCTTTATGATGATTTTACCGTTTGCCTGTGGATTGCCTGCACTAAGTGCAGATTCACAAATCCGCTTAGATTCATGACAGATTGGAAAGAAAAGAAAATATGTTTGGAGGAGAGAGACCAGCAAATGTGTTCTAGCCCCAGGATTATATTTGATATCACGTACTCGGGGCAATGCTATGAACACAACCAGTAAACAAGCTGTATCATTCACAGTGCTGTCACGAGTGCCAAACTGAAGGGGGAAGGCCTTGGAAAGAGACTAGATACGGTCTGATCTGAAGATTGTATACGTTTGTGCCATGTGGTGGGACAAAAATTCTGTGCAAGGAGTGGCTACAGCACAGAGGATGAGGCTCAAGGGAAAAATTAGAAAAGGAGGAACGTGGTGACAGGAGTTGGAGAAGCATAAGCAAAAATGTATGAAGGAATATGTGAATCCACAGAGGGGAAGAGGTGAGAGAAATGTTTAAGAAATTGAATGCAGTGTCATAGAGAACTGAGGAAGAAGGAGAAAAGAAACAGATGTTGAAAAGAATATAAAACAGAGAGAGTGGCAGAATGTGAAATGAAGAGAGGGAAGATGAAGACAGAGAAGAAAAATAAAAAGAGCTGCAGGATATTGGAGATGGTGTTTGTGTTTGATGCCGAAGTTGTGACAAATCAGAGGCTGCCACCAATGACAACAGTTTGGCACCAGGCTGCAGAAGTTTTCCAGTCTTTTTCACAAAATTGTCTTACTGTTTAGGCTACAATCAGTCTGAAAACATTTGACAAAAGAAAGGCATGTTTATTTTTATTGAGCCATTCTAATTGTTTAATTGTTTGCCACTCTTGGTTTTGCATAACCAATCTCCATAAAAAGGAAATTTTTCTGTTTATTTTTATTTTTTAATAAACCTATTTCAAAAGAAAGTTACCCCTTCCAAACCTCCCTCCCCCAGAGTCTTCCTCTCTGTAACTCCTGAAGGTCAAAGAGGAACCCTGCTTTGCACATGTGCAGAAACTAGCAGGCCTATAAAAACTTGATGTGAGTCAGTACTGCTCCATAAAAGGTCAACTACAGCTGAATCAAGCTACTTTTAAAAGGCATCTACCACAGAGAAGAAATATGAGACAGGCAGGAACAGTATAGAGAAGGATAGTTATTAATCAGAACAAAAGGCAGAAAGTATAGAACAGAAAATTCTGCCAAGCCTTAGTACTTTCCACTAATATGTTCAGCAACTCCCGAATACCCTACACAGGCTGACTGGCCAAAGTCAGGTTGATCTTAGCTATGCAAAAGTAAGTGGCTCTCATCTGTGGCACATGGCAGATGGAGAACCCTTATCAGTTTTTTTAAACATTAAATTACTTTTTGTTTTGTTTTGTTTTAATTTAGAAATGGATTTGTTGTCTGATGCTAGAAACTCTAATACTGCAACTACATATGGCAGTGAACCACCTTCTACCTTTGTGTGACGAGATAAGGATGTTTATATGATGCGTGTACACTTAGTCATACTTGGGTTTTCAAAGATAATAGGAGTTGGCCTTATTTGTTTTAAGCCTTCTGATTCTTTATCTAGTCTGCCATGCAAATAATATTGCCAATATTGAAACTATTGGATAGGAATAAGAAATCTTAATTGAAAGAATTATGGCAGGAGATCAGAGCAGATGAACAGAACAGTCCTCCCTCCTCCTCATTACTCTGTGGGAATGTCTCTTGGTAGAGCATCACTGACAGTACCAATGACTCAAAAGCTGAGCAAGTACCTAACGAACTGAGATAAACACAATCTATGCCAGATGCATGAAGCACCTGCTTAGAAGCTTAATTTAGAAACCTAAAATTTATTTTCAAATGTAATTTTACACTTAAATTGTAATTTATATTTTAAAATGATAATGATAATGTTATGCTCTTCTGTTAATTTTTCAGGGTCTCAAAGACTCAGTGCAGTCACTACCATAAGGACACATCCTTAAAAGTGGGAATATATGAATGGGGATCTGAAACAGAGAGTTTCAGCCAAAAAAAATGATGAGGCAGGCAATAATCATTATACCTATTTTACAAATACACTCAACTGTTTTTGAAGTAAAAAAGGGTGAAATTCTACTGCCAAGAATCACTCAGGGGCTTGTAAGTTATACATAATGCAAAAGCTGGCATATTTTTCATCCTTAAGAATCTAAGTAATGCCATCTTTGTAACTTTATGTTCTGGAAAACAAATGTGTATGTTACAAAGGTAGTTGTGTTTGCAATGTTGTACTGAGACATCAGCTTTAATACTTAAACATATATAAACCCAAATAATTTTAAATACATTCTCAGCTTGATTCAACAGCGAATCTTACATGTACTCCTGCTTACTAGCAAACAGGTATAAAGCAAAAAAATCACCAAAACCAACACAACACAAACCACATTTTGGACAGCATTTTCTCCCTTGTGTGTTTACTGTACGCATAAGAGAGTACACTCTTAAGATCATTTATTAAGCAAGCAGATTCCTTATGGAATGAGGAACTCTATACAGTGCTTAAGTTTGTGGCCTGTTTTTAAGAACTCAAGTCAGTCCACCATCAGAAAAGACCTCACACACAGGTCTTAAGGTAGGCATATGATGCGTGTGTCTTCTCAAGCCTCATTATGGCATTTCTCACATATTGCTGTCATCACAGAAGGCCAATTTTGGTTGTTTTGGGTGAAATTTTTCTTCTACTTCTAAGAATTCTCGCAGAAAAAGGAGAAAAAATGGCAGTGTAAAAATATCTAATTATCCCAGAGTTCTTTGGAAAAGAACATTTCCAGTGAAAACAGATTACAACTGGTATAATGTGTGGTAGTGGATAAATCCATCATATCCCCTAGTTCTCCAAGGAATTCCTAACTCCCCAGGCATGCATATTTGTATATCCCAGTTTCCCTCCAAAATGCAGTTCTGACTAGGGAAAGCAGTATTTGGCCCTTTATTCTGAGTACCCCTAGATCTATCTGATGAAAAACACATTCTCTTGAGATCTCCAACTTCTTCTATTCTCAATAACAAAGTCCCTCTAGACTATATACTGTGTTGATACTACAGAAGGTCAAGAGCACCACTTACCCTCAAGTCCTGTATGTACAATGATTTAACCCAGGTATAACTTCAACAGTTTTCTGAGTCTCTTCTGATCTAGATAAATGGGTTCAAGAGAGAAAAAATACATATGTACATTAAATAGTGAATTCCTGAAAACAAATCTGACACAAATTTTCTGAAAAGCAGCACCTTGATTTTTTAGAAGACTTCATGTCTTTCTTTGCTTTGGAAGAAGTGCTTTGTTTTGTACAGTTTGGATGCACCCGAACACATGCTGCATCTTCAGTCTTCTATAAATTCCAGATCTGAAAAAGGAACTCAGACAAAGGGTGAGCTGCCCTTTTGTCAGGGAAGTAACAGACAACAGTTTCATGGTTTTTATCCAAAGTCAAGCAAAGACTAGGCAAATTTTTTTCTTCTGTTTTATTAGCATGGTTGAGCTTAGTTTTCTATTATCATTTTGTTCTATGATTTATTCCTATTCAATACAGTTCAGTGGAAGAAAAATGCATGAATGAATGTACATCAACACAACTTGATTAATGAGATTATCTAGAACAGTCAAATATGACAGTCCAGAGTTGCAGAAATGTAGATATTGAGGCCTAAGAATACCAGTCCTTACATCGTGATATTGATACAAGTCAAGCTGCACGTATGCACCGTTTCATTCACATAAAGCAGTACTTCTGTTGTAAAAGTTTTAGTACTCTTAAAAGTTCTGGAACGCAGTGGCAGAAAACTTACTGAATTGTGCAACATTTTGTTCAAGTCAGAGCAACTTATGTAAATGAAGGTGTGTGTACTCTTAAAGTTCTTTTCCCGTGATTCACATTATGGAATAATATATTCTCCTTTTCAGTAACAGTATGGAACATGTCGCAGTCATTAGAATTCTTTTCATCAGAAGCTGGAAACATATTCCTAATCTACATTCAGTTACAGAAACAAAATTTATATAAGCTTCATAAAATTTTACCTAAGACAAACCCAATTTGTTCAAGCCAGTTAACAAAAGTACTCTTATAGAAAAGAACATGAACACTGGAAATTACTTGCAGACAGTCAAAATACTGTTGAAATGGCATTGTTAGGCTTAAATATATATTAAAAATGAAGTATAATTTTATGAATCCTTTAATGCCTTCACATTCAAGATCTAATGGCACAGAAACAGTGGAAAAGAAGAGAGGAGGGGCAGAGAGTGAAGCAGAATTAAGTGAAGTCATACAAAAATTCCAGACTTTCACAGAAGTATCTTGTGGCTAGTTAGTAGAAATAGAATCATGTATAATTGGGAGTAGAAGCATTAGAGTAGCGGATACAATTTAGCAACAGAAATCTAAACAACGAGTTCAGTTAAATTTTACTTCCTTTGTTTTAGGTTTGTTCTATTCTTTTCAAAAACTTCAATCAAATACGCAATTAATCTGCCAACATCAACAAAATCTTCAGAAAACTTCAACACATGATGAGCATGCTTTTTACACTCACTGTAAATATTTCTCTTCTATGATAACCCCACCGCTCTACGTTATTTTTAAGAAAGTTTTTGGATTGCTAAATAAGCATCTTCATGCAATTTATACTCAGAAACTCACAGGGACAAAATGTATATAGCACTTCTGAATAGAGCACATATAATCTCTATAAATCTACCAACTCACTGATGCTACCATTTCAGCATCCTCCAGGCAAACATCAATAAATTATAACTTTGCAGCTAGATCTTTAACTGATTAATTGCAGGTTTTCACAAAGAAGCTTTCTTGTCTTTCTTCTTCTTTTTCTTCTTCTTTTTATTTTCTTTTCTAAAATGTTAGTAATAGAGCTATTATGATCACAGACAAAAGGTGTGCTGATACAGAATTAAACTTGCCAAACTAACTGAAAACCTTGGCAAGGTTTTATTAGGAATGAAATGCTGAATATCCGAGAAAACATGTACTCTATTTTGCTTAGGCAATGCAAGGATATGCAGACAAACTTCGAAAAGAACAAACTTATTGTTATGACTATTAATTTCCCTGTTATCAATTCAATTTGTTTAAGGAGAACTATGTAAATCATACCAAAAATAATGCCTCCTATTTACTCCCATGAAAACTACAACAGATACAAAACCCACAATAACACAACTTGATAAATTCTCAGCTACAAAACACTGTTTTTCAACATAGTCACCACCACTGGCTGTTTATTTTCACCAGAGATGAACAAGAGCCTGCATGCTGCGCATGTAAAAATCTGTGCCAATGGAATAACCCACCATTACTGTTGCCACTGCTGAAAGGCATCACCCACTAACTCACTGTGCTTTTATCCACTTTTTGGTCTCCACAAACATTCAGCAACCATTAATGAATATCAGACAGATGCTGTTATGCCAGACTGCACCACTTCTGTCATTTATTACATGGCAAAAAAATGTAATGAAATACTGGTGGGAAGGTTCAACCTCTACTCCACCTCATGTCATAGGCGAATATAATAAAATAGGAGGCATTATTTTTGGAGAAGACCTCGTATATTCAGTCTCTGATTTCTGTCACTGAGCCATGGCAGAGGAGATATGGGATATGCTACAGGGCTGCAGTTTTAAAAACACTGAATACCAGGCACAGTCTTCTGATTTACCTCAAAATTATTGACTAATGGTTATTGATTACGTTGCAAAGGCAAATGGAGCCCACATGAAAATGTGCAGGAGGTCATGATGAAGTCATGCCTAAAAATGGACTAACGATGTCCATAACTTACTGAAATATACATTTTTGTATCCATCTGAAAGTATATACAAAAAGACTTTAAAAAAGCTGAGAAGTTGGCAAGTGTTGTTACATGTAGATGTTTGTGAAGAACCTCTATTCAGTTCACCTATGTGGAAGAGGTTTATGATGTTGAGACCTTCCTTCAGGCTCCTTTATGTTGGGGTCATAAAATCTGATCTGGGGTTGTGTAACCTTTTTTAGATAACTGCTGTTTCACATGTGCTGTACTGGTGTTAAGCAGTGCTCTGGACAGCAAGACTTAGAGGCAGCAACTACTCAGTTTTTTGTGCATTTGACTGAATAAAAAGCTTAACAGCTTCTGTGCATCACTGACATGACCAGACCCAGAGTGGCCCTCAGGGCATGCATCTGTACGTTCATGATGGATACAGAAAGGTACCAAGGCAATATTAGTTACCTTCTTTAAAACCTGTGGTCTGGTTGCTTTAATCTTAACTAGAGATTCTAATAGCATTATAGTTCCCAATGGGAATCAAAGCTTAGCATGGTTGACACCATAATAACATAATAAAATTACGTCTTGTCTCAAAACTTTTAGAATATACAGTAGAATTAAAGGAACAGAGGGAGAACAGAAATAGCAGAAAAAAAAAAAAAAAAGAGTTTCTGAGATTAAACATCATGCATGAAAAGAACCTGGAATGAAATTCGGGTTTTCTAATTTTTCTGTATACTGCATGCTGAATATGCATGATTGAACATGTACAGGGGAGACCAGATACAAGAAAACTGGTGTAATTGCAGCAGTGATACAACTTTCCCTCTCATACATTGACTTCTTTTACAAGGAGAATCTTGGACCCCGGGGTAGGTATGTCAGCTTGCAGGAGTGAGGCAAAGCAAATGACCCTAAGCGATGACCACTACAATGATGTTTGTCTGGGGTCAACATGCTGATCAAGGATAGCTCATGAGTGGTAAGTAGCTGAATTAGGTCTTTAGTCCTTTAGTTCCTTAGTTTTGAATACTTAGCTGTGATTGCAGGAAAGTTCTTTATTCTAATGGGGATTAATATCTCAATTACCTCACAGTTCTTTTTTGAAAAAGTAGAACAGATGTCCCCTTTAAAAACAAACAAACAAATCATAGCAAAATAAAGTAAAACAAAACATAAGCAAACACACAATACAGCAGAAACTGAGAAGTGCTTATGTCAGAAACCTATGACAATAAGGAATTTAGAGAGTTCAGACCATTTGTAGCTAAGAATACTCAAACTGATACCTTCTGCGTCCCATCACAGAGCTCCAACCATCTTGCTATTACCCTGCAGGAAGGAGGGAGCAGTGAAAAGCACGGACATCCTCCAGCCACTCTTCTGAAGATGTACAATTATAAACAAGAGATTTACTGAACCAGAAAGCAAGAACATGCAGAAATGTTTCTGAAGTTCAAAGGCGGAGTACTGACTTGAATGAAGAAAAACCCAGCCAGTGGAAGTTTCTTATAGTAGATGGACAAGGAGTTAGACACAAGGTCTTCTTTGTTCTTCAATATACAGACTGAAGAATCATATTCCTCTGGTTGTCTTTCAGCTCAATAAATCTTAAATTATTTTTTGATCTCTGAGAAAGTCAGTTCAAGTATTGGAAACTCACACAGATCTGTGCCCACTGTAAGCTCAGGCGACACCACATGGAGATGGGGCGGACGTGTTCCAAAATCTCCTTCTTTGCATACTTACATAAGTAGTTGCAAGAGTGTCACATATTGAATCCCAGTAACATACCAGTAAGAACAACAGAGAATCAAAAGAAAACTTTAAAGCTAAGTTGTTCCTATTAGTTGTTCATGTATTTACTCCCAAATCTTTCTGAGAAATAACAGTTTGGCAGTATCACATAACATTATTTCGCATTTTTAAAACTAGAAATCACAAATGATTATTAATTGACTGACAACAAAATTCTTTCAATGTGACTTTTAAAACAAGCAACCATCTGTTCTATATGTGTGTAGACAATTTTCATGAGTATCTGATTTACACTAATATAGATACTTGGAAACTGACAGATGCATTGGGTAGAAAGATGAGAAATCTCCTTCATGAATCTCTTTCCATTCTCCACCAAGTTCTCAAATGCATTAGTAGTGTCAGCTGTGGATGGTGGTAGTATTACTCTTCAGCTCTCCTGTGCTGATGGAGGGACCAAACTAATGGGCCTCTTTAGATGGAACATCATTATTTCTATTCCTTCTTTCAGAAAAATGTCCTAGTATTTCTCTTCCATCATCATGTGTGCACTTTCATTTCATTTTTTTCTCCCATTACTTTTCTTTGCACTCTGCAATCTCTCATGGTCTCTTCAGAGCATTCCCAAATGTCATTTTGCTTTCTTTCTTTCTGTACCTATATTCTGTATAGAAATCTTACAAACATTTTACTTAAATTTAGTAGTCCAAACACTGCAAGTAACTTCTGAAGTAGTAAATTGTTAGGAGAGTACTCCAGCTGCAGTAGGAATAATCTGAGGAGCATCAGGTCTTTATTGGAATTTACCTCCCAAGTGTTATTTACCTTGAATTTTTAATGTGATATTTTCTTCAACAAAATAGTATATGTCTAGTATTTATGTTGTATAGTTTTAGTATGGTTCTGCAATTCAAGCATCACTTAGTATTTAGATTTATGTTTCTTATCTAGAGTTCTCCACTTTTCCCTGAAATCCCTTGTTAGGTCAGTAAGTGAGGAAGATCAGGAGAGGACTCATTTACTTTCCATAACCTTCTATAAAAAATCACATTTTTTTTCCCTGCAAAGTTGGACTGATACGCTGAAAAACATTTGGACCTCGAATGAAGGCAGTGTCATTAGATGATGGTCACATATGCATAGCATAACAAAGCACTCCTTATGTATCCACTCGGTTTTGTTATTGATTTTGGCCAATAGTTATTGATTTTTGCCAATACCAATTAACCACAATTGTTAAGTGAGCTAGATTTTAACAAAATATGAATCCTCTGTCTACAACCCTCTGAGTGAAAAGCTCCCTCCTAAGTACTCCTATTCTGCACTTAATACTACCTCATTTTAAGTTTAAGGTCATAGATAAATCTATCAAGAATAGATAAATACAACGCCCTTACAATATAAAAACTCATACCTTCAGGGTGCTGAAGTTTTTCTGAAAACCTGAAAGGCTGAAAATTCATATATACATTTATGTTACCATGCCATAGCCTACATCTAGGGCTAGGTTTCATTTGTTCCTACAGTGCCTTCCATTACGTTTCTACACTTCCTTAGTCTTTCATGCTGATAGATGAATTACACAGCTGATAGATCTTAAGGAATACATGAACTCTTCAGTGAGGTGGTGTTGCCTGCACAATAGCCACATCCATCAGGATACATGACTGTGGGAAATATGACCCATTGAGGTCTGCTGTGAAGTCCTGCCAGACTAAGTGGAGAGGCAGTTCAAGGCTATTCTTTTTTTCCTCATTCCCAATGCATCTTAAGAGTAGGAAACAATGATTATTTTTTGCCAAGCATGATATTCATGAAGAGGTAGAGAGTTTTTCACCTATGCAAATGAGAAAATATGTTTTTCACTGATCCTTGTAAATAAAGCTTTGAGTTGCCTGATGTGTAGAAAAAGATGTAGCAATGTGTAGAAAAGCTGCTGTATTTCCAATAGACCTCTGTGCTTACGGAATAGTGCCATCAGCTTACCAGAGATAGAAGGGGCTGCTCAATAAAAACTTATCTTCCTCCTAACCTCCTCCTGCCTAATCCAAGTTCCTCATGGCTTCTGCAGATAGTTCTGGTCTTGCTGCACTCTCAACTTTTTGTTGTTTCACGTCAGGGATGAGAAAAATGGTTATTCCTTGTTCCATGACAGTGTACTCTCGGCCTTTTGGGATGTTTGCTTGTCTAATGTTCTAAGGACTGAATCTTCAAAGTATAGTATTAACAACCTACCACTTTTATTACATGCAAATACAATATGAAATTGGTAGGAGCAAGTATTATTTCAATGGAATATACCTATATTTTTATATGGAAGAAGAACAAAAATTTATTTATTACACTATAATATTCTGCATTGTGAAAATTCATAGGAAGTCTGCTTCACTTATGAAATTTCTACTTTATATCTGTCACTTTACACATTATATATGTAGACATATGTGACCAAATAGCAATTGGTGGATTTGCCTAGTTTGTCTTATGTCACTGTAGTTATTACAAGTGTAAGAATTGGAGCTAGTTATAAATTTCTGAAAGTTATATTATCAGCAATTCAATTTTTAAAAATCCATTCATTTACTTTATTTTACAATTTGCACAAGTAACTATTGTAGTGCTTTCCCACTGATAATATATAGCTGAACATACTTTCTGACACTTTCAAATGTTCTTTTCACTCTGTCTTAACTTGAACTCATGGCTTTGTCTTAGCTTTCTGAAGTAAAAACATCTATGACAAAAGTGTATTTTAGGACAAATAAAAAATGAATTGAAAAACAATAGCTTTTACTCCTACTTGTTTTTGCCGTTGCCTGTCACAGACTTATCATCCAAGAATGTCTTTTGCTTTATGTATCAGGTGTTTTATGGCTGACCATAGCTATCCATATCCTCTTCACCCTCTGCGAGACAGTTTCAGATCTATTCCTATGAATTTAATTGCTTCCAGCCTTGTCTGTTTCCTTTACCTTTCTCGTATATAAAAAAATCTGATGTCTAAATTATCCGAACAAACTTCTAAGTGTATGTCAAGAGGTCCTCTCCAGACATATCCATACAGTGCTCTCTATTGCTTAAGGACAACTTCTTGTTTTAAGATATACTGTTGTTGCCTAACACCAGCAGAAATAAGAGATTAAAGATAAGACAGATAGAAAGAAGAACATGTTATTAATCATTAATGTTACTTGCTCTACTTTTTTTTTTTGTTTGGGACAGAAAGCATTCAAAAGCGTTTTACATTCTTCAACAGAGTTTCTGTTCATCTGCTTCTCTTTTTGCTCCTCTGTCGTTCCCAGGGGAGACTTTTTGTTGTGAAGTATTTTACAGCACCAATTTTGCTACAGTTGAATCTCCTGTTTCTCCCCTTCAACCTAAGAAAGGGTTTCCTCTCTTTCAAAGAGGTTTCAAAGCTGTCAGTAATCTCTGTATGCCAGACTGTGTCCTTCTCTGGATATGTGTTCTGGAGGAAGCACAACACCTACTCAGGAAAGAGCTACTCAGCTTCGTGTGTCATGTTTACTGCGGGAAAAAGACATGTACAGCAGACCTTGATCCGGTAGTCTGAACAAAGGAGGCTGTTGAGACATGCCACAGGTTCTTACTGTCTTGTGCAATACTTCTTTGTGTGGAAATCACAGTTTGATATATGTGCTGTGGATGTTTAAACCCTGTCATCCAAAAAGGAGCCAGGAGGAACCTGGGAGGAGCTCTTGGATTCCATCCCACATCTGTAATTAAGTATAATGGGAATATTTAGAGAAACAGAGAAGAAACTACATTGTGATATTATTCTGGCTTCTTCCTGTGAAACGTGACTCCAGCAAGATTTCACTTTTGATGAGGAAATAACTCTTCGGTTTTGCTCATATACTTCCATCTGGAAATTCCACAGCTTCAGTTATCAGAAAGCTCCTGGGAATGGAGTAATTTGTTTTCCCTTGGCTCTGCCATCTTATTCATCTTTTTTTCTTTGTTTTGTTTATGAAAACTGCCTCACAAGTGCGTATCCTTTCTACTTAAGGGAATATATGGCACAATTTGACCACATATAGATGATGTACCTCAAAGATTTACTTCCCAAATGTTGTTGACTTCATTGAAGATTGTGGGGAAAAAAGGAACCAGTGGTCTCAGTGTGATCTTTTTTTTTTTCTTCTATGTTCTGTAGAAAGCACAGAAAATCTGAAATCTAGAACAGTATGTGTAGTGCTGTACACTGTTCCACAAAAATTATTTTATGACTTCAGATTGACATAATGCATGGATATAGAAGGGCCTTTATGACAGAATGACTCACAGAGTCATTCTTAAATTTTTAATTCCACTCCCAGTTATTGCTCTATTGATCTGGATTATTTTGCAACTCCTGCACACCCTCGCAGTGAGGATGTGGAGTGGTTTTATCAAGCAGAATCCGAGAACCTGTTGGTCACATACTCAGTGCAGTTTTTATTCCTGGCTGTTAGCTGTTTCAATTATTTGGGTCTCTAAAGCCATTGGTTTACAGCTGTCCTGGTTTCAATGGAGATGAGTTGATTTCTTCTTTCATAGCGATTCATACGTTTCTATCTTTTGGCTCTGAGGGATACAATGCTGATAACACATCAGTGTTTTATTTGTTCCTGAGCAATGCTGAACAGAGGCAAGGACATTTCAATTTCTTGTACTGCCCTGCCTAGAACGAAAAGGACTGAGGTCAGTGCAGCTGACCTCAACTGACCAAAGGGATATTATGTACTATATGACATCATGTGAGCAAACATTAAAAAATGGTGGGAATTTGGCAGCAAGGACAGTCGCTGCACAGAGACTGGTGTATGGTGAGCAATTGTGTTGTGCACCACTTACTTTGTAAATAATAATTATTGCTATTTTATTTTTGTCTTCATTTTTTGTCTTAGTAAATAGATTTTATCTCAACCCATGTGTTCTATATCATTAACGTTTATTTTTGTTGATTGTCTCCCTCATCCCATAAGGAGAAGCAGGTGAGAGAATGACTGTGTGGTGCTGTACTGTTTCCAGGTTCAGCCACAACAGCAGCTTAGCCAAAACTGTTAGTATTACTTTTTAATTGTTATTAGTTATGCAGCCACATTTTTAATAGAGATTTATAAAGACCTGTTTCATTCAGTGCTTGATTTTAATCAATTCTGAACTTTCTTTATCTATTTTATTTAGCAAATTTACTTGAGATATGCAGTAGTGCAGCAAAGACTGGAATTTGCATGCTGGAACAATTCTGTTTATATGTATGTATTTCTAGCTATTTTGTGCTCACTGTTATGGGAGCTAAGTTCTTGCTAAAGACTTTAGAATTCCCTTTGGCATCAGGATTAATGTGAACACTATATCTTATTACAAATAATGTGAATTTATCTGCTTGTATGCATAATGGAAAATAGAAGACTGTGTGGAATAATTGAATTATTCTATCTAATGTGCTTCATATTTAGAATAATTGTAGAAGTGATGACATTTTAAACAGCCTTGGCCTAAAGTCATTTATGAGAAGAATTCAGATGACTGGCAAATGGGAATGATACCTATAATACCTATATCAGCACTGTATATAATGCCAAAAATACGATCTCAGGAACTCAGGTCTTGCAGACTACTTTATCTAATATCCCCACAGATGTCCACGGAATTTGACACCAGTGATATTAATCTGCAGTATTGAAGGCCTTGAGCTCTGTTCTTTGAAATTTTCAGAGAATATTCAGTATCTCAGGTACAGGTTCACTCTACATGAAATGAGACTGATCACTGAGGAGTCATGGTGCTTCAGTAACCAGCAGTTAGAAACAGACAGCATTGCTGCTGGTCTCTGAGCACATGAGGTGAAGGCAGACTCCAGATGACAGACATTATGTTTGTCCCATCCCAATACGTAACCACGATATCCTCATTTATCAGCACATACCAATGTTTCAGGTCAAAAATTGCGCATCATCACATTCAGCAATAAAAATACCCAAGTTAACATTTCAAGGCTAAGTTCTTGTCTCTTAGTCACATGGATATGTTTTTGCATATGTCTTTTGAGACAAGAAATACAAATAACCCTGTCAGTGCCTACAGGTAAAGCAGGGGTCAGAATGACTGCAACACTTTACACGGCAGCTGTTTGAAAGACAGTCCACTGTGACAACAGGAAAATGCTTACAAAATAATTACAAAATGCAAACTAAACGTTTCAAGATGTATCGTGTTCATTTTTAAACTGTCAGAAAATGTTGTTACTAAATCTCTTAAATGGTGTAACATGCTTATAATTACTTACCTCTTAATATATTGATTGGAAACAATTAGGAAAATGAACTTCTACATTTATATCTTCATTTATGAATAAGTTATATTTTGACCAACAAGAAACACATACACATGAAAATATATTTGAGTACTGGCAATATACATCTATATGTTTTACTTTAAGTTGTTTGCTGAACTGGAAAGCATCCTATTCAAGTGTTATTATTGGATATTATATGAAACTGAAGTAGAGTTTTCAGTATATTTACTGAGCTCCAGAGTTCCATGCAAACTCTCATTTTAGTATCATGGAAATATGCTGTTTATACATTTTGTATATATTGTACTATGATATTTCAGATTGCCAGTACTTAAATAAACCAGTGTGAAATAGAGCCATATGCAATCTGTAGGCTGAGCATAAAAATAAAATTATTTTTTAAATTCAGCCGTGAAACTGTGGCATTCCAAAAATTTCATATGCAATCTGCCCTAGAGCACTAGATATCTGTTAATCTTTTAGCAGCTTTTTGAGCAGGACATCTCTTTGTCCAAAAATGCTTGTTTCCAGGGGGAGGAATCATGTTCTTATTTAGGCAGGGGAGGTTATGAAGACTGCTGAAGAAATTTGTCAGGATACCAGATTTATTATCCTTCTATTTTCAAAATGTACCATGTAATTACTAATCTCTGGAAAACTTTGATTTAACATGTCATCTAACAGATATTACTGTATTTTTACTAGCACACAAGCCAGCATGTGGAATACAAGGGTGTGAGTAAAAGGAAAATGTGCCCAACTTTCAGGCAAAAGATCTTCTGACACAGCAGTGATGGTGTTTGGACTGTATCCTGCATGTTTGACTATATTATCTCTATTAGCATAATTTTAAAGGATTAATAAAATTTGAACTTTGCAAATACAGTTTTAGTGAAGCAGATATCTTGTTGAGATAAAACATCTGTTATAGTGATTTCAAATGTCTGCATTTTACACATCCATGAAGTTTTTGTCTGAAAATAAGGATCTGTAGCAGAGTTAAGCCTACTGTGAACAGAATTCATTTTTTTTATACATTAGTTTTGTTTGTTTGTTTATTTGTTTTCAATCAGAATTTACTGCCCACTGATGCAAAATGATTACCTGAATACTCAATCATTAGGGTATTAGGTCTCTCTGTATGAGAGAATTCCCTGGAATTCTGCAGCATAGGGCTGAGTCAAGAGACTTCAGAGAAACAAATCAAAATGCCAAGGTGCCATTCAACATGAACAAGGAGTAGCAAAGTAGGGTATACTTTGCTATTTGAGTTAGCTATATGCATGTTGCAAGATGCAATATATAGTCTGTTCATTTTGCAATAGGAGTTAATACATCTCCATTCTCCCAAATGGCAATGACAAGAAAGTACTATGTTCTTTTCAGTCCTGGCTACAGCATACTCACTTACAGTTAGTCTTTACAGGTGTCTGCATAATCAGTTTCACAATATGCTTCTGGGTGTTTTTTTTTTTTTCTTTTTTTTTTCTTTTTTTTTTTTCTTTTTCTTTTTCTTTTTTTCTTTTCCCTTAAAATAGGGCTTGGAATTCTATGCTTTCAAGATGTGAAACACCACAGAGTATGAAACAGAATCCATTGGCTGAAGGAATTTTAGAGTGTTATAAGATCATATTTCATTTTATAATGTCAAAGGCTCCATAGGCAAAAATTTGCAACAGTTAACAAGTATGACCTTTAAATTAGTCACATTAAATTCAAGGCATTAACTTTAATATTAACTCATGACCAGCATGTTTTTGCCTAAAAATTCTGGTAGAAGCAATGAATCCTATAGTCCTTATTAATATCACACTGATGAGTGATACCAGAGTGGTGATTCACATCAATAGATCTTACTTGGAAAGTAAGAGAGAAAGATCAGACCACATGAAAGTGACGGTTCTTAAAATAGTTAGATTTCATTTCTTAAATCAATCACTGGACATTACCAGAAATAACTGTAAATAAACCTCTGCTGTCCAGCTAAGTTCCTAAGCACGTGCTTACTTTGGAAAATTCATCATGATGTGCTTACTTGTGATGGAAAGAATCCTGGTAGATTGATTCACACACCTCTGCTATAGATATAACCAAACAAGCATCAATGGCAGTTGAAGTACTTTTGATTGTAATATTTCAATTGTAATGTAGAACCTGGAGTCCTTGTTAGCTGCCTTAGACCAACAGTGCTTGAAAATGTATCTTTCAAAGAGGATAAAACTAACATTCAAAAGAATGTGCTTTGCAAGTCGTCAGCTTTGGTAGACACAGGTCACCTCTAACACCACCTATACAGATATATGCCTTTGAAGTATACAGATATATCAAAGATACTTTCCACAAATATGGCCAAGAACCCAAAAGAGAGGCGTGTTTACTGTGAGAAGAGAGTTTTTCATTGGAAGTTAAACATCAAAGAAACAATTTACGATTCACCAAAGTTAAAATAACGTTATATCTAACAATTCTACTAATTTTAATGAATAATTAAACAGAATAACAGAATCATGGAATGTCCTGAGTTGGAAGGGACCCATAAGGATTACCAAGTCTAACTCCTGGTTCCACATAGGACCATTAGAAAATCACATCATATGGCTGAGAACATTGTCTGGATGCTTCTTGAACTCTGACAGCTTGGTGACATGACCAGCTCCCTGAGGAGCCTGTTCCAGTGTCTGAACACCCTTTTGGTGTAGAACCTTCTCCTGATATCCAGCTTGAACCTCCCCTATTGCAGTTTCATGCCATTCCGTCGGGTTCTATTGCTGGTCATGGAAGCTGCATGCCACTGTGACATCTGCCCTCAGTCTCCTTTTTCTAGATTGAACAACCCTGCTTCTGCTCATATGTCTTGCTCTCTAGACCCTTCACTATCTTTGTATCTCTCATTTGGACACTCTCTGATAGTTTTATAGTTTTAAGTCCTTTATTACTATGGTACACAAGACTGTGCTTGAGGTGAGGCTGCACCACTGCAATGTAGAGTGGGACAATCACTTCTTTTAATTAGCTGGCAATGCTGTACTTGATGCACCCCAGGATATAGTTGGTCTTCCTGGTCTCATGGTGACACTGTTGGCTCATGCCCGTCTTGCAGTCAACTGTGACCCCATAATCTCTTTCGTTGTGGCTGCTCTTCAGCATCTAATCTCCAAGTCTGTATTTATGGCCAGGGTTGCCCATTTCTGGATGCAGAATCTGACACTCGACCTAGTTAAACTCCATGCAGTTGGTGATTTCCCAGCACTATAATTTGTCTAGATCTCTCTACAAGGCCTCTCCTCAATGGAGTTAATGTCCTCCCTATAACTGCCAGCAAAGTTGCTCAAAACACTTTTTAGTCCTATATCCAAGCCATTAAAATGTTAAAGAAAACTGACCTTAAAATGGAGCCTTGGAGAATTCCACTAGTGACTGGTTGCCAGACTGATATAACCCCATTTACTACAATCCTTTGGGCCAGACAAATTAGGCAGTTGCTCACCCATCACATTACATTTTTGTCTATTCTTATGGTAGACATTTTGTCCACAAGGACACTGTGAGAAACAGTATGAAAAACTTTGCTGAAATTCTGAAATCCCAAAAAGATAACATCAACTCGCTGTTCTCAGTCAACTAGATGGATGACCTTGTCATAAAAGGAGACTAAGTTAGTTAAATGGGACCTTCTTGTCACAAACCTGTGTTGGCTGTGACCAACGACCTCATTGTACTTCAGGTGTTTTTCAGTAACTCCCAGCATAATTTTCTCCATAATTTTACTGAAGACTGACAGGCCTGTGATTACCAGGGTCTACTTTCTTGCCCATCTTGAAAACTGGAACAATGTTTGCCAACTTCCAGTTAACTAGCACCTCTGCATGTTCCCAACACCACCAAAAAATAATTGAGAGAGGTCTTGCCACCTCTGTGACATCAGCCAACTCTCTGAGTAGAGATGAATCCCATTGGGCCTCATGGACTTACATGAGTTTGGGTGAAGAAGAAAATTTGGGGTGATGATTGCTATTCCAGTCATGGTTCTTCCACATGGGGAGCCTGGGGTCCCAGAGCCCATAATCAGTGTTGAAGACAGAAGTAAAGAAGGCATTACATGTTTCTACTTTGTCTGTGTCCCTGTTTGTAAGGTGAGCATTCTTATCGAGTAATGAACCAGTGTTCTCACTGGTCCTCCTTTTGCTATATATATATATATATATATATATATATATATATATATATAAAAAACCCTGTTTAGTGTCCCCCACAGTATTGGACAGCTTTGACTTTAACTGAGCTTTGGCCACACAGATTTTCAACCTGCTAAGGCAAAAGGTGTCTATAGTCTTTCCACATTGCCTGACCTTGCTTCCAGAAACCATACATTATCTTCTGCTTAAGTTCTAGAAGAAGATCCCTGTTCAGCAAGCTGACCTTCTGCTCTACCTAATTGACTTCTGATGTTTTGGAATTGCCCGTTCTTGTGCTTTTAGGAGGTGGTACTTAAAAGGTGACCAGGAGCAATGGATCCCAATGCCTCCAAAAGCAGTTTCTCATGGGACCTTACTAACTAGTTCCCAGAGCAGCCTGAAATCTGCTCTCCTCATATTCAGGAGTTGCATCACCATATTCAGTTGTATCACCAATAATAAGTTGTATCTTCAGATGTTATTTTCATGTTATATGTTTTATAAGACTGAAAAATAAAGCTATCATGTCAAAATAATTCAAAAAGGTGACCTTTGATTTCCAGTGCAATAATCCCCCTTTCCAAGTTCTGAAGCATATTTTAAAGTTCCATTTAATTCAGCAAGAACTGGGTGTGTATTCCAAGTCATGCATATGTTACTTTCATAGAAACTGTTGCTGCTGAAGAGCTGTTTATACTTTCACTGTCTACATTTGAAAAAGATGTTGAAAAAATTAGTAGGAGGTAGGTATTAGCCTCTGTGTGAACGGATGATTGGAAAGACTCTCAGTGGGAGGCTTAAAAAAATTTAATATGTTTAAGACACCAAAAAGGAAACAAAACTGAGTTGCTCAAAGTGTTTAGGTGCTTTCACATGGGGAAAATACAGTCATAAAATGAGACTATTAAGACAGTAATGACAAGTATCAGCACAAAGCACCTGAGGCTAGGCAGATTCAAATAGGAAATAAGATATATTTTTAATAGTGAATTGTGATCAGTCATTTAAACTTCCATGTGGTTAATTCTTAGGTGTCAAGATGACTTCAGATACATGTTTAGAAGACGTGCTTTGACTAAAATGAAGTTAGTGAGACTTAACACAGTGTTAAAAAAATAAAATCTATTGTTTGGTGATATACTCAAATAGTGACTAGATGATCAAATAGACTGCTGATCCAGAACTCTCCAACTTTGTTTATGTGACAAAGCTGTTTACAGAAATAAGACCTGAGTTGTATGCCAACCTAAAACTTTCTGCACATGACTCACTTTTTGGGATGCAAGATGAGGAAGTGATTTTTCTTGATACTAATATGCCCACTGGGATCTGGGTTAACTAAATAAGTAAAATGAGTTATATCATTTCATGACTTCAACAACTTGGGTTATTTTTTGCTCTAGAATCACATTTTGTTTTTAAGTAGGTTTTTCTTCTACAAAATAAGCCAAGGAAAATCCAGATTTACTCCACATGGCTCAAAACTAAGATTGTTTTAATGCCAGAATTTTCTACACCATAAACAAAATAGGTGTCATTTAATATCTTAGAGGGGATTTCATTCATGTTTATGTCACTTTAATTTTACACTGACATGTATCCCAGTTACCTGAGAATTTTTCACACTTCAAGAACCACATTCTCTACAGTTCACTATTTATGAGATAAGGTCTTAATCAAGATTTTACAGTTAATTGGTGAGCTTCAGCCCTTTGTTTCAGCACTTCTGTCCTATGTCTGGAACTGGAGGACTAAGACTAAAGAGCTGGTGAGAATAACATCATGTCTGTGAAGGCACTGAATTGTGCTGCCCCCCTTGAGTAGGTTCTCTGAAAGGTGTGCAAACCTAGGAGGATAGATTTTGCTTCAAGTGAAAATCCATAAGATGGTGTGACTTTTGTGGGCTGCTTTTTCTCATCAGAACCTCTGCAAAACACATATCTACACCCTAAATTTTTCCCAAATTTACTCACGCAAGGAGCTGAAATTCCTAATCCAATACTCCTCATTGTTAAATATAATGATTAATTGACTTCTAAATTGTCTTAAAACAAGCCAAATGTATCTTGTATTTATTTTTCAAATGGAAAAACTAAGGTACACTTGGCAATCAACCATAGATCTTTAAAGTTCAATTTTGTGGCTAATTCCACAGAATTATAGTGAAGGCATGGAAATTAAACCAGGCTCTATTTCTGTAGAGATAGCCATATCTTAACAATTCTAGCACAGGATGATATGGCTGGAAAAAAAAAAAAAAAAAAAAAAAAAAAAGGCATTTATTATTTTATGTTCAGACACCCTCTAAATAGTTAAAGTAGAAAAATTATAATTACTGAAAAAAAAAAAAAAAAAGTACCAGAAAGGTGTAACTGCCAGACAATAGATCAAGATAGAAAAACAGTTCCTTACTGGAAATGATCTTGAACTAGGGGTTAAGCAGAAGAATACATGAGAAACCTTGACAACTCTCTTTTACTAAATAACACTTAGCAAAAAGTCTTATGTTTACAGTAGATTTCAGAATAATAACTGTGAGTTTCTTATAATTAGCAAGGAAGAGGAAACTTTCTTTTTGTGTTACAAGTGATTCTTTATATCCTAAATAGAAATGTGTACAATGACTTGTTTAGGTTCTAATATCTAGCTATAACACAATACCCAGTTATTAGTCCATTTTCTAGTTTTTCTTTCTTTATCAGAAATTGTTTAAGTAGTCTGAGAAACTGCTTTGTATGACAATGGTGTCATCTGAAATAATTAGTAGAAATTAGCGAGTTGGGATACTTAGAGGGCAGTATTGTTAAAAGAAAAACACCTATTTTACTTTCTCTTGTATTATTTAAATGTCACTATGCACGAGCACCGTACAGCTGGAAATAATAACCATCTTCAATTACCTCATCTTTGATGCTTGCCAAGAAGTACATGCAATAGCATGTTTAATTCATCATGTTTTGTTTGTACATTAATAAAAGGAAATTGCACAGACAGGAACTGCAAAGTACTGTACAGCAGAAGTAATGAATAGACGGCAAAAGGTCTGGTTTGGAAGTTCAGTGCTTATTTACAAGCTATGGAGCTAAAATAAAATATGTTCAAAGAATACTGTACCTATGTATTCAATATTTGTAAAATAAATTCAAATTATATTTCAGTTTCTTGAAAGATTGATTTTAAATGTCTAATCTATTCCTTTAGAAATAAATAGTGCTAAAGCTTTCAATTGGACTACCAAGATTTTTGCTGATTCAGTGATAACATTCCATAAGAATTTTGTGAACAGGTCCTACAAAAGAACTGGATTAAATCTGGCATATGAAACTAGAAGTTTTCACCTAAGTTTGAATTTGGTGTATTATATTCTAAATGTAGGGTGTCTTTTTATTTATTTATTTATTTATTTTAGATTTCTGTTAAAGCGATGGCAGATAATGGATAAATCTTATGAGACAAAAGTATAAATTTAATATAGTTTTAACTTCAGAAATATAAATTCTCTGTGACTGACAATTGTGGTATCCTTTCTTTTTATTTTGTCAAATCTCATTTGCATTTGCTGTTCAAGGACTTTTGATATCATGGGAGACATCAAAGAAGAGAAAAAAATTAATAAGGTGTAGAATTAACATTTTTCATGATTATTTTCAGAGTTCAGCAGCACAGAAGTATGCAAAGCAGGCAGACAAAGAAGGAAGAATTTGGAATAAAGTTGAGGCTTTATCTATACCTTTTCCTAGGAAGAACAGTTTTAGCTCATTCTCAACAGAAAATATAATTTGCAGTATCTCTAAAACAGAAAATTCAGCAGGACTCTAAAGTAACACCTGAATCTTAAGCTTATAATGAGTTTATAATGAGCTCCTCCGGGAATCAGTCCTTCTGCCTACTAAAATACTGCAATTTTAAAAATTTATTTATTTATTTATTTATTTATTTATTTATTTATTTATTTAGTGCGTGGCACAGAATGCCAACTTTGTGATCCATGGTTCTGTGGTAAAACTGAGAATCCCTGCCAGGGTACAAAAAGGGATATGAGGATGTCAGATGTGCACACAGTTGTTCAGGTGAAGTTTTTCATACTGGTTTGCCTCAAGTAGCCTGCATGTGTATTCCCTCTGCACAAGTACACAGCAAACAAAAAGAGTGAAACAAGGCACACCTGTAAGAGGGTGAAATTTTGAAATGATAGACTTTTGGGTTTAGGGAGGAATTAGCTAGCCTCTCTCAAGCAGTATTGATCCCTCATTCCTTGAGTGCTGTGATGCACTTCTTATTCCTTCTTCGGCACAGTAAACACAAATCCAGCAAAGACTTCAAAAGCCAATTAAATTTAGTATAGGAGCAAAATTAAGAGCTCAGAACATAGACTGAATTAGTCAAGTGTAGATTATTCCTGTTGGAGATGAGCAGTTATTGTGGTAGGCCAAGGAATGTGAAATTTCACAGTGAAGGGAAGTCAACATTTCTTTACACATAACATTTGCTGTGGATTAAGTGGAATTACATCATGTTAAACTGCCTTGAATCTGTACTTTACTCTTCTTCTAGTGTAAATAACATGTCATGTTATCATAGATTATTAATCCTTCTTTGAAAGTAGGTTTCCTGAGATATGATCTGAATCCACTCTAATGCAATTGCTGTGGATACAGCATCCTGAAACAGCTGTCACACTAGTAGTTCACTCTGTTTTGCTGGTTATCAGGGTCAGATTATCTGTTAATCTCTTAGTGGTGTCCTGATGTCACAGTCCATGTGTGTCATCTAACAGGTTTAAATGCTAGTGCATGGACACTTGTTTCCTTTTGGCATAGAATTCCCATAACTGAATAGCAATACAAGATACACCTCGTGTGTATGTCACTAGTGAAGTTTGGATGTTGGGGAAAGAATGCATATAGAGCCATTTGATGAACATTTAGCATAGATAAAAATGTTAGCACCTCCATAAGAGGTATCACAGGATATTTTGCTACGCAACAAGAACATTAGGAACAATAACATGTCCCTTAGAATCTCACTGTAGTGTCAAAACTGATTATATTCTTTCCTCTCCAGCATGTTAAGGTGCAACATCCATAACTTTTACATTATATATTCATTTGTTGCTCATGTTCTTCCTATGTTTTCTCCTTTACATCACCTATATAGGAGGAAAGTTTCTCACCAAAGAACTAGTGGTAAAAATGAAGATGTACATAATTCTTTTGAAGCACATGGCATTTAAAGTAGGAACATGCCTTACTTTAGATATCTGGTTTCTTGGAACAAAGACAAAAGGCTTTAATTTTCAATGGCTTTTAACTCCATACTCATAGAAATCCTAATTTTCATTATCATGCTGAATATTTACAACATTCATCTTAGCAAGTTTATTATCTTTACTTAAACAAAACAAACAAAAAACCAAACAACAACTACAAAAAACCCACAAGGAATATGTGTTTATATTCATTGGTGTCATTCTTTCCCAGTCTCTGAAATGCCTGGTTTTACTGTATAAAAGAATTAATAGTTTTACAGACTCTACTAATGCACCCTAATACATTGCAGACAATGATAAAAAATAAAAATCTGCTTACACAAAGTTTGATAAAGTATGTGCATGAATGATAAAATTCTTTTATTACAAAACATTTGAAGAATACATAAGCTGAATAAGATTAAATCTTCCCACAGTACATTATAAGTACTTCAAAGATTTAAAATATGAGCACAGTGCATCCTTGACTCTCTTTAGTAGAGGAATTACAACAGCTTAATGGATATTCAAAACACAACAAAAAGTAAGTATTACTCACAATCCTGCAAAACATAGTGAAAACTCCTTAAGGAAGTTAAGTTTTCTAGAACAAGTGGGGAGCCATGTTGCCATCAGTGGGAAAACTGCACAAAATGGCTCTCATTTTCTAAAACAGACCAGAAACTAGGAGGATGCTTATGGAATGGGAATTATTTATATTCTCTGACTGATATTATTACATCTATTAAGGTAACCTATACAGATTTGATTTGAATTTGATTTGTCATCCAATGAGCTAAGATGAATGTAAAAAATGGATTTGAGTGAAATAATTATGGTGTACAGTTTGCTGTCATGAAAAGCTACAGATTACTTTCCAGGACTCAGGGCAGCAATGAATTTTTGGCAGAAACACTAAACCAAAAACTGCTAGAGGTGTAAATGTTATCCTGGGGAAACATCATTACATGATTGTCTTTTACTACAATTTTCCCCAATTCTCTGCTGTTGGGTTAAGAGGACCACTCTTCTAAATGTATTTTTGTTTTTGTGGTTTTCACAGCTGCCTCAGCACCACCTTTTTTTTTCTTTTTTCTTTTCCTTTTTTCTTTTCCTTTTTTCTTTTCCTTTTTTCTTTTCCTCTTTTCTTTTCCTCTTTTCTTTTCTTTTCTTTTCTTTTCTTTTCTTTTCTTTTCTTTTCTTTTCTTTTCTTTTCTTTTCTTTTCTT